>JAVHLV010000008.1:0-617026 GCA_036785495.1 Colletotrichum neosansevieriae
GGGAAGCGCCCCCCGCCCCCGCAGAACCGCATGTCATACCTGCAGATGGTGATGTGAGTGTGAGGGGAACCTGTCTCTCGTCTGATGATCCGACAGTCGGTCGTACCAGCCACACAAATTGAATCTTCTTCGAAGCTTTCCGTCGCCTTCTGTCGCTGAAGCATGCCGTCATTTCGTTTCGTCCGTGGAGGAGAACGGACGAGAACAGATGGTGATGATGGTGTTTGGAACCGCTTTTCCTGATCTGATCGAGCGACCGCTGGCCCTCCAAGACTTGAACTCCTCTCGACATCGTTCTTCACTGTACCGTATAGTACCTTACACTACATCCGAGGTCCCACTTTAACCTCCGACTGTTCATTGATCGGTTCCATGGCTGGGGGCCAAGACGATTCGGATGAATCGCAGCGGCAGCCGTAACTCTATGTCTCACATTGTTCTGCTGCAATCTTTGGCGTCAGAGGCTCAGCATTAATTCGTTGCCGCCATCTTTGCAAACCCCCTGCCTTGTGCTCTGGGGGCGGGTCCCCAAATTTGCATCCCCAATCCATTTCTATACTCTGTACCTACGAATACATATGGCAAGACGATGG
Source organism: Colletotrichum neosansevieriae (assembly GCA_036785495.1). Taxonomy (NCBI): domain Eukaryota; kingdom Fungi; phylum Ascomycota; class Sordariomycetes; order Glomerellales; family Glomerellaceae; genus Colletotrichum; species Colletotrichum neosansevieriae. Next base: position 594 of record JAVHLV010000008.1, read on the forward strand.
CCTCCATGCCACCTGCCGTGAGGTATGCAGGCGTGTCTCAAGAAAGAGCGGGGGAGGGGGTCGCAGTCTCCGATTTGGATCTTGGATCAATCGTCCGTACACGTAATGTCGTTCTAGAGTAACCCATCTTCGTTCCATGTAAAGGAAGAGGGAAATGCCAGGTAGTGAGAGTGAAATCTTCATTCATACTTTGCTTCTCTTAACTGCATGGTGCATATCTTCGACAGTGAGGGATAGAAGAGAGACATGATACATAGGGAATAGGGAATAGGGAATAGGGGGCCTGGGGGCGGACGGCATGCAAAGTAACCATGGCTTGATGAACCATCACACCCGCACCCATGCTTGCGCCATGTCCAGGGTGGCACTCGACTATCACTTTCTGCTTTCGGCAAGCTGAGGAAGCTCTGCTGGATATGCCGGCCGTGTTAGTAGAGACGACAGAGCCTGCTCGGTCATCAGTTCACCATTACGAACCGCGGTTATGAGGAAGGGGCGAGATGACTTGACATCCAAGTTGAGGTGCTGTTATGCTATGCTATGCTTCTGAAGAACATGCGAGAGCAGAAGTCCGGAACAGCAATAGGAGTGAGATGAGACTGATGCCAGAGTACAGTACCCGCTGCATTAGCGGCAGCTCTCGAACTTTGACGATGCTGTTAGGCAACATGACGGCACCGCTGGGAATGGGCACTCTCACTTTCATCCGCCTCTCTCCGCAACGGCATAAGCGGTATCTGGCGTTATGCCGCGATCGGAAAGTCGACCGCACCAATGTGCGAGGCCCCAATATTGAACAGACACTGGTGCCATAGCATGGCATGCCCGATGGCTGATCCATCGCGCTAGCGTCTAGACATGGTTCGGAAAGAAGATGGGTTAATTAGACATTATTACCTCAGCGCGTCCCTCTCTGCTAAGGTGCGCCGCAACGCGGTGTCCTGAGGGGGCACTAGCTTAACCAAGCGCACAGCATTAGTAGTCATTGGGCCTAAAGGCGCAGCACATTTAGATCTGGTGTAGGATCTTGGACACACTGAAGGGATTCTGAGCATGATCCGGAGTCGAGAGCCAACGAGACGAGAGACAGAGATAGATTGAGCTCGTGCGTAGTTGATGGGATATTCGGTGGATAACGTGGAGTGTTTGGCTCGTCAGAGAAACAACGCCAAGCTTCTGAATGCCTGGGGGGGAGAGGGGGGGACGATGATGTAGAAACATTGGGGAACCTTTTGCGACGCATGGGGAAGGAGTGTGGAGTGTGTGTGGTTTGGATATTGATGTTGAGTGGGCGTAAATGAAAGGAATGGCTGGCCTGGGCTGGATTCGTGATCCACTGCTTGGACGGCAGCTCCGCAGCGGTGATGAGATTCTCGGTACACCGTGCAGAGAGTGTGTAGTGTACGTATGTAGTAGCCGGTACCGTCACCTGCTCTCCATCATGATCAACAAATCATCAAACGTGCAGTCAGTGCCCATCCAGCGGCCGCTGGAAAACGGGGGCCGTCGGATAATTCTCTCACCGGTGGGTCGACACAAGAGACATGGTGGACACGGCGGTACGGCGGTGCGACGCGCGACGCTAAAGGAAGGTGAGAATCATTCTCTACTCTGTTAAGTAGGTAGACGCCTACACAGTCCAGAGTACTGCATACCGTTCGACGTCCTTTGAGGGACTCCCAAGTGTTCAGGCAAGCTGCGGAGGCCATATCAGGAATTTGGCGCGTACTGTAGTAATTGCAGTGTTTTGCTGCGCCATGATTGATGATAAGGTCATGGCTTTGCGGCGCTGGGCTGACCGAGCCAAGGAAGCAAACGGACGATGGACGACGGCGACAATGATGCGACGAAGCCGGCGACCGGGAGAGATGGACGAAGGAGCGAGGAGAGGCGCTCAACGGACGGATGGCGGATTACATCGAAGGTGTCCGAGCTTGACGCCAAAGGAGAGAAAGACTGACCGCAACCCCACGACGTTGGACAACAACTCTGGTGACGATTGACGACGATTCACGATGTACCCGCAGGAGTGTGTCATTAGTTAGAGAGAGAGAGGCCTGAGAGCGCAGTCATATCCGTACGTAGCGCGATGGACTCGGTTGATGGCATCGTCTGGACGCTGTGCTGTGGTGGAATCCGTGACACCTAATTACGCCATTGGCACGCGTTGTGAAGGGCGCCCGTCAATGTGTCACGCCCCCGTCCAAGCCCACACCTGCGCCCGAGGCCTTCGAGGACGAGCCAACTACGCAGTACACCTGCGTGGCCGGGAGCCCACTGTTACCAAGGCAGGCTGAAATAGCATAGGGGAGTAACAGTGGGGTCCTTGTCGCGCTAACATTTGAGATGCTGGAGGAGGTGTAACCCAGTAATGGAGGAGCGAAAAGTGGGAGGTGTGGATCTTGAAGAGGATGCGGATGAGATGGAGTTGGGAGATGGGACGGAGAAGAGGGGAATCTGTGGATGGCGAACAAGCGCGCCGCCAATAATTGGGCGCACGGGCATTAAACGGGGAAGGCGAGGATGCAAGCGTGGAGCCAAGGGAGGGGGAAAGCGGCAGCCCGGCACCACGCCCTGCGATCACGATGGCGGATGCTGCTTGTGGAAGGAGTAGAAGTGAACGTGGTGAGACGGTCGTTTGTTTGGTGTTTGAAGATATACATGGCTTGATCCTGATGAACGCAGAACGGCGATGCTCCGTTTCTTCGGGAAAATATCCAAGTGAATAAGTAAACAATCAACACTAAGTAAGAGAAATCCAGCGAAACAACTGCATCGACATCGTTCAGCGACGAATTCCATCGGACGAGAGTCTCCGTAAAAAACGGACAGCGCAACAACTCACAAGGCGGGAAACAAATAAAAATAAAAATAAACCCACCATGAGTTTGCGAGATCAGCTTCTTCTAGTGCCTTTTGCCACCCACCACGTTCAGCCACAAGGGGGTAATTACACTTTCTCTCATAAATATAACCTATATCATGTGCTCTACTATGCACAATATACTTTATATAATAACTAGAAAGCTAGTGCTGCCTTCCACGCTTCTGCGTTCGCAAAATGAGTTTGCGAGATCAGCTTGTCGACGGTCCAGACCGATGTAGTGACGGGACCTCGGGACTGTGATAGGGTGGAAGATAATTAAGACGCAGAAAAAAATAAGGGAAACCAAACAGGGAACAAAATCCGTCTCTGGTTTCTTGTTAGGCACGAAGCTGGGAGATCCTTGCTCTCCTAGGAAGCCCCTGCCTCATCCCTCCTTCCACCCCTTCTTCAAAATATTCCCTGATGACACTTTTCCTGATTAGGCCGCGCAGGCACATGCAGCACCGCTATTGGCCACGTCTTCGAAGCCTTCTAGCGCCGCCTAGTGCAGGGCCCACCCACACCTTTTGGGCTTCCGTTCCTCTCCCAGAATGGCCCCACCTCTTTCCGGTTGTGCCCACACTGTGTTGTGCTGTCACGGCCTCTCCTGTCCATTCATGCGAGTCCCCGCTCCATCTTCCATCCTCTCTCTTCTGTCTCTTCTGTCCCTTCCACACCCCTTTCTATTTGTTCCATTTTGCTTCTGGCGTCTTGCGTCCCGCGCGGATGTCGGTCGTGGAGTGGTGTGCTCCAGGCCATGCAGCATGGAAGGCCCCAATCACCCTAGATAGCCTCTCCCGTGCCCCTGCCATCGTCCCCTGCTGGCGATGAGGGGCCAGAAAGGGGGCTCGTCCCCTGTCGCGGTCCATGATGCAACTCCACTGAATATGATGGGGCAAAAAGAAAAAGAGACATGGTGCGAAGAGGCGAGAGGGCAAGACTCGGCTTCCTTAACCCGCCGACAGTCCCGCCTGCTGCTAGCAGATGCCCTTTCATAGCCTAATCGCAGCGATAGCTCCCCGCCGGGCAGCATGTGTGACGACTGCGTAGTCTGTGGCCGCTGTTCATTATGAAGTATCGGGGGGGGCCATATCTCATCTCATCTCGAAAGCGACTTCCGCACAATCGATCGCCTCATTGCCATTGGTCGCCGGGCATAGGTTCAGCTGTCGTTGACGACGTGCCTCTCCTCTCTCCAGGCTCTGCCTCGTCCTGTCTCCTTTGCCCAAAGAACAGGGGGGATTCATGGGCAATTCTGTGAGGCAGAGTGAGGGTAGCAGGATACCTAGGTGGGTACTCGTCAACAGTATCGCCACAACCCGCCAGGCGCCAGCGCTGCTCATACCACGTAATAAACAGTTGTGTGCTGTGTGTGGGTACCTCGGTTGCCCCTTGATGGCGGGTACTCCCTCATCAGGCAAGAGCGATTGACTGGGCTGGGAGCGTCCTGGACGGTGCCGGCGTTGCTGGGTGCTGAGTGCTGGGTGCTGAGTGCTGGGTGCTAGGTGCTGGGTGCTGGCCGCTGGGATGTTGGTCTGGTCACTTTTGGTGGTGCTGGTGGATGGGGAACGGGCATGCCCTTTCCCACCTCAGACATCCCTGTAGCCAGTACGTATCTCCTGGGATGGGTGAGGCGAGGCAAAAAAGATGTGGGTATCGCGTGTACGTTTCTCTCCTTGGTCCCCAAGGTCCCTTGCCGACTTCTGCTAAAAGGCTCGCGCTAAGGCGAAGGTTCCTCAGGTACCCAGCTACAAGACCATTGCCTGGCTGGTAGCCCCATCGGCGTATCTACTCCTACCATTCCTTGCCCTGCGGTACTGTACGGCCGCCGCCGACAGCGAAAACAAAGTACGGATACCTAGACGAGGTACCTCCTTCGACTGCGGACTGAGGAAAGGGACGGCTTGGGGGAGGGATTTGGGACGCTTTTAGCTACCTCATGTCCTCTCCTCTACCACATCCCATCCCCATCATTCCTACCGTTAATGCTTCATCTTTCCGCCTCTTTCAAACACTCCGATCCGCTCGATGCTCTCCGGCGCTTTCTTTCCTTTTTCCTTGTAATCCTCTCTCACGCAACGCTCACCCTCACTTGCGATACAACGCTCTACCAACTCTCACAACAAGAACAAACACCACAACCGCGCCTAGCAATACCCATAGAGAAAACGATCCCCCGACCCATCGAACATAACTCGTCTGTCTCGGTAGACCAGACCACTTCCAACGCGGCTCGCCGACGCCGCATTTCTCGTCTCTACACATCCACAACACACCTTACCTCACTCTGGTCACTCACTCACTGCTACCCATCCGCTCCCGCACATCTCAGTCCACAGCACCGACGAACCCAACCGTAAACCGCATCTTCAGCGCTTCGGTTTCCTCGATCAGCACTCTCCGCGTACCGAAACGCCTAATACGGAAGACGTCACGTCTCCCATTCTGCAAGCCACGAAAACCCAAAGGACCCGTCCTGAACTGAACCCGTATCTACCACTCGAGATTGCATTGGAGGACTGCAGACGAACGTGTGGCTTGGTCGCATTCCGTATAGATCTCCACATACATTTTGCCAGCCGGCTACCTTGGTAGTGCCATTCCTGCCATCGACTGACGGTGGCCCGCAACATTTCTGCAACCAGCGTTCTGCCCACTCATTGCCGATTGCGACAAGTCAATTCCATTCCCGTCACCAAGACACTTCTAGCGTCGACAGCGCGCTGTCTTAGTGCAAGCCTCTTTGAGAAGGGGCCCCCTCCCCCAAGGACCTGCCCTTATCTGCAACGCTTCCTGGCCTATTTACCTCGCGTGGACCCCGTCCGTTCCAGCACGTCAAGTCTTCCATTCGCAGCTGTTCCTTCTCTCCCCCCGGTTTAACGCCTAAACCACCAAAATAACATACACCACGATCATTGAGGACGATTGGGAGGAAACCGACATAGGTATCTGGAAGAACAAAGGTTGACCCGACGACATCCGCCGAGCACTGGTAACTCGTAGTTCCATAACCGCCCGCGAGAACCACTACTTCACCCAACATCCACCGACAGGACCGTCGGCCTCCTATGGGGTTTCAGAGGCAAGTCTAGGCAACGCAGACTGCCCTATTCCCATTGTCTACTGCCTGTTGCGACCTCCGAGTGACACACTCGGCACCCTTCTTTCCTGCTCGAAGGCTCGGCGTGGAAATGAAAAGGTCCAGGATACGAAGACACTCCCCCGTCTACCTGAGTCCATCACCATCGCCCGAGAGGGAGTTGTCACCACCCAGTCCGGCTTCAGCTGCGGGCTGGGAATCCAGAGTCATGTCAAGGTCCAGGCCTAACAGCGGGGCCTTACTGCCGGGCGCTGTGGTTCTCACGCCGCCTTCACTTTCAGAAATCCTAGCCAACACCTCTTCTCCACCATGGACGCTCGCTGCTTTTATGGCCTATCTTTCACAAAACCACTGCTTGGAGACTCTCGAGTTCACCATGGATGCTGAGCGATATCGCAAGGCTTATCAACAAATCATCACGAACGAGGAGTGGATCGGCGACACGGGAAATGAACATGTTTGCCAGTTGTGGGATAAGCTGATGCAAGCTTACATAATCCCTTATTCTCCGCGTGAAGTCAATCTTCCGTCCGAGGTACGACGACATCTCCAGTCTCTCACCTGCTCGCACAGCCCACCGCCGCCTTGCGAACTGGACGAGGCTGTAAAGATTGTGTACGACCTGATGAACGACTCAGTTCTCCTTCCCTTCATCGAGTCTGTCATGCCAGCTCATGGGGTAGTCAACGTGGAGGGTGACAACCACGAAGTGCGGCAAGGTCGCGCGCGTCTTCGCGGAGCAGATGACACAGGAGCCAGGTTAGAAGAGTCCAGGAGATCTCCCAAGTTTCTTCCTAAGCTGACTATCGGACGCAGCGGAGCTACCAGTCGATCTGCATCGGTTTCCGGTGAACACACCGAGCGTGAGGGATTGACGGATGACAGTGGAAGCGCCGCTTCCCCAGGCACTGAGCCTATGACCCCTCCTACCACTCCGCCCACCTCAGACTGGACCTTCAGCACGTCACCCGGCGGCCTCCAACGAGCCATCACCGCCCACAACAACGGCTGGAAGAAGGTTGGCCAGAAACTTGGCCTGGGTATCCATCGGAAGTCTCGCTCCAACCGACGAAACAACCCGCCATCCTCCGCCCCTGACGGAGACGTTGTGATGGCCGAAGCAAGTCACAGCAACACCTTATAGGAATCAGAGGTCATGCCATCATCTACATCCACCACACCCGCAACATCTACTTCTCATCTCCCTTTAGACGGCCTCTCCCGTGTCCGTCACCTTCTTAATCCTTGGGAGGAGCCTCACCCTGGCAAACGGCTGCCTCTGCAACAGGGCGGCCAGGACTCTGAGAAAGTTGCCAACACTGGTTCATACCACTTGAACGGTGGACGTAAAGGTGGCATGGCCGCAAAAGAGCTTGCTCCGTTTCAGCAAAATCGACCATGGCTGGTACGACGTCCCATCCGTGTACGAGCACGAAACAATGCCCCGGTTCCACTCAAGATTACCACGGAGATTTCCGAGGAGCAAGATGCAAAGTCTGCTCCGCCACCCGCAGTCCACAATGTGGCCGTACCTTCTCCTGCCCTGCCAACACCTATTGTAACTCCTGCAACCCCTGAGGTTGGCGCGGAGACCGAAGACACGCCCATGAATGGGTTGGCAGGTGCAGACGTGAAGCCGAGCGAGTTGCCGCTGCCGAGTTCCCCACCTGGCGATTGCCAGTTTACGGACTTCTCCAACCTCTTAGGAATCAGCGTGCAACCGGAGGAGACAATTGCTGTCGATCCAAACGAGCAAGAATCGTACTGTCATGCCGCACCTGAGGAAGACATTTACGGATGGGATGCCGAACTCAAACGACAAAGTAGAGACTGCGGTCCGTGTGATCAGGACTACCAATACCGACGCACGAGCATGACCAAACGGAGCCTCCTGCACCGCGTTTTTAGCATGGGACCCGTTCCCAAAGACGTCAACATTGAAGTTCGGCGGGCAAGTAGCACATCCAGCTAACTTCCATCAAACGCCTGCATCCCTACACGAAAAACTAGAATAATCTGCCGCAAGGAACCGATCGCATTTCTCACATATACACCGGCGTTTATATATATTTTACCTTCGATAACTGTATTTTGGCCTCAAGACCATTTTTGGCGAGAAAGATATCATGACTGCATTTTGGGAAAGAAAAGGAAACCATAGACTTGGGCTTTGGATGTTTGAATGAGGAGTTATGGTGGCACTTTGCAAGGTTTGACCTGGAAAATATCATGATGCATTGCGAGGAGCTTGGCGGAAGCGGTCAATTTTGAGAATTACAGAAGGGTGAATTGCACCTCGGGGTCTTAGGGGCTTGGCAAGCTCCCCATCTCAAAGGATGTTGGCATTTGAACGGTGGGATGAAGCTTATGACCAATGTTCATAGGTTGATATGTACAAACACGTTACAAAGAAAGCGTAATTTCATCGTTCATCGATAACTTTCCATGGCCTGGGATGCATTACTTTATGATCACACCTTCGGCGCATGTGTCCAGTGTGCGTGAGTGTCTGTCTCATCGCAACTTGATATGATCTCATTTTTGTCCTATTCCGTACACGATAAAGCTGCTTTGAGGCTGGTACATCCTGTATGTTACCCAAGAAACCAATCCAGTTCGTAAATCCGCTATTACATCTCTGTGACCATACGCTGAGATTACGTACAGTGTCCTCCAGCAATGGCTGCTTACCTTTGTTGCACAATGGCAGAAGAAGATCTAGTACTCATCGGCAGTTCCGTCATGCCGCGAGTACATCTTATACTCCAAGGAACTCGCAAAGTCGATTTTGCCTTGCTCGACCTGCTTTCTGGTGGCTGTAAGCATTGGCTTTGGCAGACCCATGGACTCGAGGAAGGCAACCGCTGATGCACAGTCAGCCAAGCAGCTTCAGCAGAGACGCCGGGGGATACTTTCTCTCTCGCCATTCCACGTCCTGGCGACCTCTGTCCCATGTCAATTCCTCGGACATGATGTCGATGATTCTTGGTAAAGCTTCTAGAGATGCTTGCGCGTTCAAGAAAGCAAGCCGCGTACGCCGGGCAAGGACGTCCACTGCGGTTTGAGCATACTCGTGTCTTACAGCATACCTGACCTCGCCATCAACGAACGGATACAGTTGAGAAATGCGCTCGCCGCGGGCGGGGAAGCGCTTGTCTGTGGGCCGGCACAATGCCGCAACGGTCCAGGCCCTGTCGCCATAGCTTTCGGTGAGGTGCTTTGCGACTTCGGTCTCTATGCCGAAATGCTGGATAATGTTGATGAAGAGGGTCTTGCTGAAGCCGTGGGCTCCGACGAGGCGGACCTCGTGGGACTTGCAGGTGCCGTCGAGGATGGCGCCGTCGTCGATGAATTCGGTACCGCTTATACGGGGGGCGTCGGTGACGGGTTTCGGCTGGAGTTTGAACTCGCCGATTGCTGCGTCAACACACTCCTCGGCCATTTGTCTGTAGGTTGTCCATTTGCCGCCGGCGCACGTGAGCAGACCTGAGGCTGAGATGTCGACCAAGTGATTGCGAACGAGAGATTCTGTGGTCTTTGCTTTGGGGTCCTTGACGAGGGGTCGGATTCCGGACCAGGCGGCCAGCACGTCACCACGCCTGACCTTGATGTCAGGGGAGAGGTAGTGGCTGATCTCGTTTAGAATCCATTTGATGGACTTTTCGTCGGGTAGCGGGTTTGGGGAGATTGAGGATGGCTCATCAGTGGTGCCGGCAATGGTGTTTCCTTGCCATGGGAGGAAGAAAATCACGCGGCCGTCAGAAGTGGAAGGGTCGATGAGACCCATGTTGGAAGGGCTATAGTATCCGGGCAGCTGTAACATCAAATTAGCCAAGATCCCGATGGAGATGGTCTGGAAATCTTACGATGATGTGAACTCCAGAGGCCGGGCTGACAATGGCTTTACAGCTAGGGTCGTCCATCTGGCGAATAGAGTCAGTAAACGGACCAGTGCAGTTTATAATGCACTTCGCTTTGATCGGAATATCCTTGGCCTGCTGTCCGTTCTTTCCAGCAACCAAGTCCTTCACTATGGCACCACATAGTCTTCCATTGGCGTCCTTTTGCAGACCCGTCACCTCCATATGATTGACCACTGCGGCACCATACAGAGCTGCCGTCATGCCAATAGACACGTTCATGCGGGAGTCGTTATGAGCGCCGTCGTAATAAACCAGAGCGCCAACCAGGTCGGTCCTTTTCAGCATTGGGAAGGCTTCCAGAGCTTTGGATCGCGTCAGGAAGTACGAAGATTCAATCCCCTCGCTGCCGGCGAGGAAGTCGTAGGCCTTTGTGCCGGCCCAGTAATAAGGGGCTTTCCACCATCGATCTATTGGCAACATGATGGGAAGCCACATGCTCAGGTGAGGTGCCGTCTGCAAGAAGTACTTGCGTTCCTTGAGAGCTTCTTTGACCAATTCGTACTGCGCATAGTCGAGGTTCCAGACGGCTTTTTCGAGATATCTCACGCCTCCATGAACCAGCTTGGTGCTCTTGGAGGAGGTGCCCGAGGAAAAGTCGTCTCTCTCAACCAAGGCGACCTTCAAGCCACGAGTTGCTGCATCGAGAGCGACTCCTGTGCCTGTGGCACCACCGCCCACAATTAACATGTCGTATTCTTCTCCTGGTGTCGCAGAGCTGCGGTTCAGTGCTGCGATTTGCTCATCCCGAGACTTGACCTTGGGGAAGCGAGGTAGTTTGAAGGCGCCGTCGGCACCGTAAATTGGAGGAGGCACAGCGGCGTCTTCGAAGCCGGGTATGTCGCGGGGTCGGTAGCTGTAGTAGATGATGGCACCGCCGCCAGTTAAGGCGGCGGCGACAGGAGCGATCCGGCGGAGTGCACCGGCGGGTCGCATGATTTGTGCCATGTTGTCGGCGAATTCCTGGTCGAGACGATCCCACGGAATACCAGAGTATCGCCGGAGTAGGTTCCGGCGAGAGACGAAGGTACAGGTAGCTGCTTCAACCTCGCCAATCCATTGAAGTTGCGGAGCAGCTTTGCAAGACGCGGCGGCAAAGGTGGGCAATGACGGGCAATGATGATGGAATAAGAAGTATGAAGGTAGATGGATGGAATGTGACAAAAACTAACTTGTTTTTGACATGGGGGAGTGACGGCTTGCTGTGGTCGATTGCTTGCAGGAGATGCTTGTGCTGAGCACAAACCTATGCCGTACAAGGAATTGCTGGTCCAGGCCTTCAACCACACGTGAAAAGTACCAGTAGTGACAGACAGACAGACAGCACACGTATCCGAAAGGCTCAAGCGCCACCAATGCCGCGTTCGTCCAGCGACAGAACACAGACGCGAACGGTAGAGAGCTAGCTAGTAGAGAACTATATAATTTGAAGTCGCAGAGACTGTGGACAGGCTGGACGCAAAGCATCACAGGAGAAGCCAGGATACTATTGTCAAAATGACAGGATGGAGAGCTACGTGTTATATTCCTCCTAGATCTACACATACTTTGCTCGCAAGGGGTAGGAAAGTTGGTGTTGGTCAATCCAGCTGCAAGTCGTCACCTAGCACCATCGACTGCGCGCCCGATTCTGCGGTGCTTGCATTTGCTCCTCTCTCTTCTAGCTCTGTGAACGGCTTATCCCCCTCCCACCCCCTCTCTTCTCCCGGGATCTCTGTCAAGCTAGAAGTCGCCAAATTGGACCTTATCCTCTGCGCGCCGCATACTCGGTGCCAAGTCTGCAAATAAAAGGCTGTAAAGCCGAGCTCTAGATCAAGGTCCAATTCTTTTCTACTGCACACGGCCCACTCATGGCCGGCAATATCGATCCATGCCTACCTTATCCCGCCATGCTCCTGAGCTGTTCCCGAGCGGGCCACATCCGGCAAAATTGACGTCAGATGTCAGAGGCATTGGCTGGTGCACTGCGTGCACATCCACCAATGATGCGCCTATTTATCATGATGATATATGCATCTAAACGTTCGTATCCGCATACCTCCGACAGGCAACACCATTTTGTTTGTTGTCGCGAACCCACGTCAACTCAGATGCAGTGAACACATTACACTAACGATTGGGTTCGCGATCGAATTAGTTCAACTATAATACAAAATGTCGTCCACATTTACTACGAAACTCGCCATTCCGGGGTATCTTATCTATCTACGCCGCCTGCATCTGACAAAAATCAACACCTTATAACCAGCATGGTTCCACTGTCAACGACTCTCGATACAGATCGCGAACAGCTCGTCCACGAACGTTGGGATGTCATTTACCCTCTCTGCCTCGACGTTGGAGATTTGAACGCCGCCGCCAGCATGGACCTTGGTTCTCACTTCAGCCACTTGCAGTGTTCGCATCTCAATGGCAGCACCATTTGAACCAGTCATCCGTGCCTCCTCCGCTGCTGGGATCGCCTGTTCCCCGCCCATCGGCCCCGGCATGGTCGCGGGATTGTCACTAACCCTTTTGCCAACCATGGTTGGCGTTCGGCGTTCGGCTTTGATTGCATCTTCGGTCGCCGCCCGGGCGACCTCACCGGCTGTATGAACTTCGACTCTGATCTCTTCCGAAACCTACACTGCTGGTTAGTCCAAACGGCCTCCTGCACAAAAGGAAGAAGACTGACCATGATACCACCGAAAGGCGACGGTTGTGTCGGCGCCTCGTGGCTTGGATACGCCGGGGGCGCATCGAAGCTTGAACTGCCTGGCGACAAGGCATCGCTACTGCGGCGTCCTGGCCAGAGCTTCAGAGTTGAACTCGACTCGTTCGAATTTGTAGCGGAAGAAGACCGCCCGAGCACTGTGGGAATGGGGTTCCCTTCAGAGTCGACAGGATAACACGGGCCAAATTTGCCGAGTTTGCGAAGGGCCGATGGCAGACGCGACGTTCTCTTGCTCTGTACCACGGGTTTCGGCTTCTCCAACGGAACCGACTGTATGATGGGTGCCAACTCGCGATGCACAGATTGAGTAAAGGCAAGGTGCCGGGACGCATCACGCCCGACAAGCTGGTGGACTTTGAAGAAGTTCAAAGGGATGAACTCGCACATACTGCTGGAAACGTTGACGTGGATCGGAATTACCATTCGGAAGGTAACGAGGCTTGTTGGCCGTGACGGGGAGCCCTCGCCGAGCGTTTGGATTTCTGGCAGGGTAACAACAGTTGCTGTCAGAATTGCTTCGTTGAAAACCGGGTCATCGATCCATCTCCGCAGCGCATCGACGCTGTCGCTCAACTGTGAGATAAAATGCATCTCTCGCGTGCCCAGGTTGCTCCAAGCAGCAAGCCTTCTGCTCACACCAAGAGGCGTCAGGCGATCGAGCTGGCGGAGCAAGTCCACGTGCCACGCTTCGATGTGGCCGATCGGCAACTGTACGCTAGGCAGCAAGTTTCGAGCACCCTTTCGCACCAGGACGTCGAATCCATAGCCACCAACACGGGCGCGGATACCGAAGAAGCCCATGTGGACGCCGGGTTCAAGCTGGTTGTTGTCGTCGGCGTACGCAGCCATATTTCGGAGCTTTAATTCAAGGTCGGGCGACTTGATCTGCATGCTAGACCCGATGATGTTGCCGACCTGTCTCAGCTCCGCGAAGCGGTACCCGGCAGCCTCTAGCCTTTCAATCTCTCGGTCGGTCTGAACTCGGCGGACCAAGAACATTAGTGAACCGCGACCGAACTCGTGTGGCCTGCGATGGCTGAGACCCTTCTCTACGATGTCGTCAGGGTTCCCCGACAGCTCGACCTTTCGTACAGTACCGTCGGAATTCAAGACCGTCTCGCGCTCTTGCGGCCTGTTTTCTTGCGCCATTGGGCGCTCGCCACCAGCGCCCGTCGGGAGAATTTCGTCCCAGAGAAGACCCACAGATGTCAAGTGATCCTTCATCTTCTCGGCGAGGCCTGCAGCGGCGACGCAGAAGAGCTCACGGAAGATGACATCGTAGTTCTCGATCAACTCGCCGTGCTCGTTGATTAGTTGGATGCCAGCGCGAGAGTCACGATCACGACCTCGGCGAGGGAGATGGGCAAGATGGTTCGCCATGCCTCCAACGAGCGTTGAAATTCCCGACCAATTCCTCGATGCCTGGAACATCCAAAGGAAAAGGGGATGTGACACGCTGAAGTTGTCGCTGGCGTTCTTCTCAAGGAACGTGTCGGTGATCTTCTCAGTAGGAACGAGACCGTCTGGATTGACGAGAATTCGGTCATGCCTGTCGAACACGGCCGCTGCGAGCACGACCTGCTGAGCTTTGCTGGCGTAACGTCTCATGATCCTCGCCGTGTAAATGGCTGTCCCACCCATAACGAAACACGCGCCAATTGACTAGCAAGAATGTCAGCAACAATGACACTGTTTTCTCAATACCCACTTGAACCTTAGATGACTCACCAAGCAAATAACGACAATGACGGTGGTATTGCGAGAAAGCTCATTGCTGCCGGTGTTGAGGCGTACAAGTTGATACTCCGTGCCAGTTGCTGCGCACCAATGCATTCCGGAGACAGCACCAGCCAGAACAACCGAACAAGTTGCGCGCTTCCACCACGAGTTTGTCCATGCCGCTCTGAACACAAAGAAGAGCGAGAGTGCGACGATACTAGCAGCGACGGCGATAATAGCTGCACCGATAACGTTGGCCAGGTTGTATATGCAAATATAGTTGTCGATGGAGTTATTACCGAGATAATGCATCCCACAGATGGCAGCACCGGCAAGCACGCCTCCGACAGTAACCCGCCACCATGAAACAGTGTTATTAATACCGACGGCGACGAAGGCAGCGAGGAGTACGGCGATAGGCACGAAGAACGACAAGGCTGTGAAGCCACTCGAATATGCGATTTGCAATTCCGCCTCACCGTCAGCCAAATCGATGGCACGATTTCCGATAAAGTGCTGACCATGTGTGAGGATGGATCGACTGCAAGTGATTGTGATTGTTGGCAACATACCATGCACCAAATAGCAATTCCACCCATCGTTACCGCGGAACTGACCAGGAGCAAACTACGGCAAGTTAGTCAACCATTGTTGAAGGAGAAGGTCGAGGGCTCGGCGCACTGGTTGAATTTTCCTTTGGGTGAAGTCCTTCGGTTCAGGAGCTCGAGCGTTGACGCAGCTCCGATCAGACTGACGACGAAGCTGAGTGTAACAAAGCCGCCATTGAAAGCCCGCGGGACAATCTGCCCATGATACTTGTCGAACAGCTCTGGAATCGTTGCAGACATGTTGGTGACAACGAGCGGGAAGGGTCCACTCAGCGTTGCGTTCCCGGATGTCTCTCTTGGGCCACGAAGGTCTACCGGCTTGTTATATCTTTCAGCTCGCGTGGCTAGTCTGGGTGTGAGGAGGCCGTTGGCATAGTTAAAGATTGTAGGGGAGGCGGGCTGCTTCATTAGAGGAGACTGGCTGGCTGGCTGTCCAAGACATACCAAGGATGCCAGAGTAAGACAGAGGTGGCGGTACTTCCTACGGGGTCCTGCGGACGCTCTGGCGCGACAGTGGGCTATCGCACGAATTATCCTGACCGACACGGAGCATGGTGCACACGAAAGACTAGCCAGGGAGCCTTTGCCCACGCTTCTTTGCCTCTACTGGGCGCAGCAGAGCTGGCTAGTATTGAAGCTACGACCTTAGTATGTCAGAAGGAAATAATGGACCTATACCGGGCTTGGCCCCAAGGGCCGGGTGTTCCTGACCTGGCCTCAGCTGATCGACTGCAGCGGATCGGGGAGTGTGGTCTCCGGTAGAGGGCAGCCGATCAAGATCAGAACAAGCCTCTTTCCCGCTGGACCAAGTATCCCTGGGGTCGGCGACCCTTGTCACTAGGTTGCTCAGGCATCGCCTTCGTTCAGTCGCTGGCCGTGATGATTTAGCGCGTGTACGAAAAATGATTATCGCAGTAGCGTGACGTCCTTCTGAACGGACGATGGAGCTTGATCCCCAGACTGATCCAAAGAAAGAACCGCTCTACTTTTCTCTTACGACCAGCGCGAGCTGGCCGGGAAATTTGACAGAAGAGACAGAACCTTAACCTCAACGAATCTCCACTTGATTCCCATGAGGCATGGGAAAAGAAACGGCATCCAGCCACTTTTGGCTAGTACAACGCAGGGAAAGACGAGCTGTTCACTCGAGCAGTCCGTTGCGTGTGTCAATGTCGTAGACACCAAGGGTAAAACAGCCAACCATGGCAAGTATTTACACCGACGGCTGGCCTGTGAAGTCTTCCACCGACAAAAGACGGCAGCATGAGAGACATGGCGGGACCAAGGGAGGCCATCGATGGGCGTCGTCACCTAACGTCCCTCGTGAGGAAGCGCGGAACGGACCACAAGTCTTTTCTTGTCCGACACTGACTTTCACGAATTGTCAAGAGGCGCCGACTAAGCGACTAGCCTCGACGCCACGACTCGGCGTGTTAGAGCAACGGTTGGCTCAGGAATCCTAGACGGAGCGCCGTTCCATCCCGCACGAACAACCCAGGACGAGAAAACATTAAGGAATCCCAAGGGGTCTGAGGAAGGCGTTCGTCTGAGCTCACCCAACAAATGTTCTCGCAGAAGTAGACTGGCCGCAAAATCCCCGTACTTCGACGTCGGACGTGATTTCGGGCGATGGAAGGATGATCTGCGCTCCCTGCGGAGGGACTGCAGGGATAGAATGCAAGGTTGCCATAATTACGCACTCTGTTGGCGAGTCCAGCTGAAATGTCATTCGTCGAGACGATGATTTTTTCACGAGTACAACCAACGTTTGTTCTTCTCCTCCTTCTTCTTCCGTAGTGCCGCCAGCCCGGGGCCTCAGCTTCCAGCTGGACAAGGAGCTTTACGCAAATATGGAATCATGACAACCGACCGAACATAGTTCTCCTGACAACCCCGGAACGTCAAAATCCTAGTCTCGATCATACTGTTTCATCAAAGAAGCCAAGGCTGAGTTGAAACTTCCGGGGGCATTCCACGACGAGCCCCGGAATATTCAACGACATACCGGGCTCTTGCTGAGTGATTCTCTTGTCGAGATTAATATGAGGATGTGGTTACTGGAGTGGTGATCAATGTCTATTTCCTGGTGATACACGGACGCGAATTGACGATAATTGCACCAACTCGCGCAATAGCTGACGCCACATATGCATATTTGGCTCGTCCTAGCCCGCTACATCCTCCAGGCTGCGCACAGGGCTGCCGAGATGCCCGCAAGCTATCCGAGTACGACGAAAGCAAGGAGGGCTGAACCTGTTTGGCTAATGCCCATACACACTATATGCGGGCACCGTCAACCCAGGACCTGGAGCAGCCTGGGTCCGGATCTGACGCGAGAAACACCAAATCTTTGATGAAAAATCACACACCACTCCTGCATCCTTGTTCTCATTCTACTGGGTTTGCTCGCCCCGCTCACATCCAGTTTTTGGCCGAGTGAGAAGGCCAGAGTCGGTGTTCGAGACCTACCAGCATCACTTACTCCCACAAGTTGCGGTCCAATAGCGCAGGCTGTTCCATGCCAGTCGCTGGCCCAGGAGCCACGCCTCTATCTGTACTCTGGTGGTGCAGCAACCCGGTGCTTCGGGCCCCGTTCAAGGCTGCGCCGAGGGTCTGTTTGGCTTGCTTGGCTTGCTATCTCGTGGCCCCTCGCCCGTCAGACAGATCAGTTAGAGTGCAACAAGAGATGGAAAGAGGAAGTAGTGGGAAAAGAAGGGAAGACGGGACGACGGCTGTCACGTCGCACAGCATCTCCAAGCGATATGGTGGTCGCAATATCTCGGTTGCATGACCCTCGGCTGCCATCACACAAGGTTGACGAAACCAATACTCCGCCAAAAGAAGACCGTAACTATCGCTGCACGACATGTTGATTCTCAACAATCGCCCCCGCTTTCTGTCCTACCATGAGTCTGCACCTGGAATTCTGGTTCAAAGCCGGGAGCCGATATTGCGAGAGACAATCGCGAAACTCATACCCAATCGGAGCTCAGCTGGCGTGTATAGAGGAGCAGCGTCATGGAAATAAGTGGCTCTACGAGCTCAATGCTTCCAATCCATCAGCTTGAAATGGTTATCCGGCTAAAGTCATTCAGACCACAAAATGCTTCCCATTCCATCGCGAGTCTTTCAACGAGTTAAAGCTTCCAGGTCGCGCCTTCCCGCAGTGTTTCAAGACCGCGGCTGGATTGCAGTATATGCCTCGCATCTTTCCTTTTTCGTACAAGGTGAGCAAAGTTACTAAACAGGGAGACCATCCGAGATACGAAGGATCACATCAGCCTCCGATGTGGTATTCCAGGCTCATAAATCGGCGCTTTTCCCTGAACCTGAGGGGGTCTGTTCCCCTACCTTAAGGTAGTGGCTTACATAGGTACCAACTCAAACTGCGCTAACCCTGGGGAAATCCCTGTGGCAGAACTCTGCTACCTTGGCCTGATGCTGCCACCAATGTCATGCTCTAGCCGGGTCGGGCCAAGATACTGTCGCCATGGCAATGCTATTCTGCTTGAACTGAGAATAACAACCAGCCAGATCAGTAATGTGATGAACTAAATGTGATGAACTAAAGGCGCGAAGTATAATTACGAGCGACTGCGAACTTAAGTTCCTTCGTCTTTCGCACCCTTTCGTCGTCGCAGATTCGGGTCAGCCCAAGATTCACTGTTGGTCTAGTTTCTTCGACCACACTTCCCCTGAGCTAATGGTAGGCCGGCGTGAGGTCTGATCCAAGCAATCGTGCGTAAAATAGTCCGACTTTGGTCATCTGAATGATTCGGATTTTTCTCCGACCTGCAGCCATCTTTCTGACGACAGAAAAGTCTGAAAATATGGGCCTAGTAGCTTTCTTTTGGATCATGGAGCTACCGCTGCCTCTGACTCAAGATTCGAGCGGCAGAGTTTCCGCGTTGGCGTCGAGACTAGGAGCCCAGGTACCATCTCGCCCTGGAAAACAAAGACTAGCTTCCTGCAAACCGACATTGATTCACTGATAGACGGTCAAAACTGGTAGCGCCGACATAGTTTTCTATTACCGCGTGTTCTGTTTCTTGACTCGAAACCCGGCCGCCGCAAAGCCTGATGAACGTTTCTATTCGAGAGGTCATCTCTCCCCTCTCCTGGTAGCCAGCTCGCCAGACCCGTGCCCCCTTTGTCTTGAAAGGTTGTACTAGTGGCAAATACAACGGGATTGTGTCACAGATCTCAAAGACATCTACATGAGACTGGTCTTTGTGGTACAAGCAAGTCGTCACACACAATAAGATTCACCTGAAACTAAACATCAATGAATTTGATTGGAAACTGACCGAATAGAAAAATGAAGATCATGGCGGTGACGTTGCAAATGCGATTGGTTCGTCACCAAGCTGAGCCTGTCATCGGGGAAGAGAAGGGCTTTCACCGACGTACTGATGCTCATCTTCGAGTATCGCTGCAGGACCGAGATGCCTCGCTGGTTTCCGTCGAAATCAGGCGCGAAGTTCGAGCTTTGTCGAACGAAAATTCGGTTGCCAGTAGTAATTATAAACATAATCCGCGGAGCCCGGGCATCGTCTAGTCGGCGAGAACCGGCCCCGGTGCCCGATCGAATGGGGCCGTCCCGGCTCGGGCGAGACTCACTGGAAAAACGATTGCCCGCATTGCTTCCAGCGATGGGTTAGCGCGGGGCAGAAATCCCTGTACCCGGGGGTGTGGGGCGTCGCGGGCTCGCGTTTACACCCCCTACTTATATAGGGGGGCAAAAAACCCTTAACCACGCCAAAAAGTCGTTTCTACGCTAAAACACTAAAACCCTCACTTTTTAATATAACTATTATTTATTAATAACCTTAAACTATTAATAGTATAATAATATAATATTATATAATACTAAAAGTTATATAAGTTAATAGCTCTAACTTAGAGCTATTAACTTATATATAAATTATATTAATATCTCTTATTAATTAATAACTATTAATTGCTCACAGTTTAATTATAATACTATTATTACTTGCTATATATAGTGCCTTTTAAGGTCTTTATATTAAAGGGGGGGTTAATATACTGCAGCTAACTTTACTAGTAGCCTTAAAATAATTAATATTCCCCTTAATACTATAGTATCTTAACTAGTAACCTAGTACTAATATTAGAGTTACTAGTACTATTAATACTAATAGCTCTAGCTCTAGAATAACCTTATTATTATTATTATTAATAAGATTATTATTATTATTATTATTAGAGACCTCTTTAACTATATTATTAAGGTTATTAAGGAAGTTAGAGTTAAAATTAAGTCCTATTAAGAGTGATACTGCCTCTATAAGAGTGTTATTAATATTAATCTCTCTAAGAGGGTAGGAGGTATAGTTTATTTAATTAATAATATCTTTAAGTAGTAGTTTTAGGTTAGTATTAAATATATCTATTATAAATACCTCTCTCTCTAATTTAGCCTATTATAGGTTATTATTATTAAATAGGATATAGTTATAGAACTTTCTAGTATAGTAGAGCTACTATTTAAAGTTTAATATCTTTATCCTCTTATTAATTATAACCCTCTTTATTACTAAATACTTCTTATAAAGTTTAAGATTCTAATAATAGGCCTCTCTTTTAATATAGTATCTCTATTAATAGGCCTCTTATATAGTTACTTTATTAATATAGGCCTCTTAAGTTTCCATTATATTAGAGATTATAATACTTATTATAAATAAGTATAAAGGCTTTACTCCTTATTATACTTATTATTTTTAATAAAGATTTTCTAACTAACTATTATAGTTACTAATATAGATAACTGCTTAGTTATTTAATATAGAACTCTCCTTTAATACCTCCTTTATAAGGCTTAAGTTATAACAGGTTAGTAATAAGAGTATTAATCTATACTTATTAATAATATAGTTAGCACTCTCTATACTAGCCTAAAAATAGTCTTTATAGAGTAAGAGATATATAAGATAAGAAGGAATTATTTATCTAGCTTTCTATATCTTTTTTACTAGATATTTTAATATAAAGTTAGATTATATTAGCTATACTTCTAATCTCTTAAATCTATTTATAATATTATAACTTATAAATATAGTATTAGTTATACTTTAAAGTACTATAATAAAGTCTCTCCTTATAAAGTTAAGAGATTTACTATAAATAGCTTTATAAAGGATCTTCTATTAGGCCTCTTTAAATAGCTAAAAAACTCCTATATCTATTAGCTATAATATATATATAATATAAGGGGGGAAAAATCCCAGAATAATATTATACTCTATATAGTATTCTATAAGTTCTTAGCTTATATAACTAGAGAAGCTATCTAAGAGGAGTAGTTAATATAGGTATTCTGGGATATTTCTCTAAAAGATCTCTAAGTATTTAGTATATTAACTTAGAAGTACTAAGTATATATATTACTAATTAGACTAATAGCTATACCTATTAATACTAAAATACTCCTCTATTATATATCTAATCTTCTAAAACTTTACTAACTTTATAAATAAGTAGTTATTAAAGTATTTAATAAAGTTTATTATAATCTATTAGCTAGAGAAGGTAGTAGGTGATTAGATAAAGTAAATATCCTCTTCTATATTATATTTAGCCTAAATAGTAATTAGCTATATCTTAAATATTATATATACTAGAATAGTTATACTAATACTATTACTATATCCAATAAGGGTATAGAACTTCTAGTTAGCTAGATTAGTAATCTTTAGAGCTACTTCTCTCTTTTAGTTTATATTCTAGAGTATAATAACTTAGACCTAGCTATTAAGATATCTAATCTAATAACTAGACTTATTAGTATTTTAGATCTTAGAGCTTCTAATATTATATAAGTTAATATAGGTTTTAAGCTAATTAAAGAAGTCCTAAATTAGAGCTAGATCTAACTCTACTCCCTTTTAATAAAGCTTAACTAGCTTAATAAAGCTAGACTTTTTAAGTTCTAGATAATCTTAGAGCTAAGCAGATATAAACCCCTTTAATACTAGCTCTTAGCTCTAGGTTACCTAGAAACTATTTATAGTCTCTTTAATAATAACTAAGATTACTAGAAAGCTAGTATCTAAAAGCTAGATTATAAAGGCTTTAAGAGTAGTATTTTTAGCTAGTATTAGTAATCAGAGCTAACTATTATAATATAGCTCACTAGGGTAAATGTATTATTAGGTGAAAATATAATATGAATAAATAAAGGATCTCTCCTTAAAGGCAATGAATGCTCTAGGAGCCTTTATTGCGTTTATTGCATTTAACGCGTTAAGCATGTTAAACGTATTAAGTGCATTAAGGAGCTTAAATATGTTAAGCATATTTAAGCCTATCTATATATTTAAGGGGTTAAATCCCTTTAACGTATTAATTACCTGCATAACAAAAAGAATATATTATCTATAATATAGTATATAAACTGATATTTATACCTAGATTGCTATTAATATATAATATGCTAACTATAGTGCTTTATTACTAGTTCTCTATCTAAATTCTTCTATCTCTATATTCTATCTAATTAAACCTATAGTTATTCTATACTAGAAGTAAATATTATAAGGGTATTTACTTTTATAACTATACTTAGGTTAGGTTAGTAGAAGAAGCAGGCTTATTAAGCTAGAGTATATTAATATACTCCTCCTTAATATTATTATTATTATTATTCTTAGCTATAGAAAGCTAGCTAATATTTACCTAATAGGTAGTTATAAGTACTTTATTCTCCTAAAAGTAGTTAATATATATCTAGTAGGTAGTGTTATTAATTTTTAGAAAGCTCTCTATATTATTCTGCTCCTTAATAATAGTAATAGATACTATAAGAGTGATAATATAGTTATAGATAGCTTAGATACTATTAATATTCTTATACTAATAATCTAATACTTTCTTACCTTTACTAGATTTAATATTAATAAGGGTATTAATAGTAGTGAGGTTATTACTATTAATTATAGTCTATAAGATATAACTATTACTCTTAGTATAGGTACCAGGAAAGTTATAATAAAGTATATTTTTTATAATAAAGAACATAGAGGCAGCACTAAACTCTGGGTTACTCTTAATATATTTAATAATAAACACCTTAAGGGTGTTAATATATATAAACAGACTAATAATAGTATATCTAGCCTAAATTAAGGTATAGATCTTATAGTACTTATAGTCTTAGATAATTACTAGCTTAGTAATATTAGTAACTGTAATATATACTAGAAAAGCAGTAATAGGGCTCTATATAGTTATAAAGCTAGTATAGAAGCAGGCAAGCTAGTAGAATCTAGTAGCCTAGGCTATAATAGCTTAGTTAGTAATAATAACCCTCTTTAGAGAGTTAGTATAAGAACTATTAATAATAATTAGGGTAGCTAAGAAGCTAGAAGCTATAGATAAGCTAGGTATAGTATATATAGTAGGTGTGTTAAAGGCACTAAATATATTAGCTGCAGTAGCTGTGATATAGATATTATTCTAGTTAAGACCTATAGTAGATATATTACACTTATTAGGAGACTTTAGTATAAGATACTAGTTAGGGTCTAGGAGGCCTGGATTCTTATAGACTAGGGTATAAAATATAGTTATAGTAATAACCTTAAACTTATCTATAGTATAGGTAATATATATATTAATAATATTAAGCGCCTTAATAGTATCCTCCTTATTATTAATATTATATATCTTAATTAAGGTGTTATAAGTAACTTATATATCTTAGAGTAACTTAGTAATTATATCTACTTACTTACTATAGATATATATTATATTAATAACTATAATATCCCGCTTAGACTAGATGGGAATATTAACTATATTAGATATAGCTAAGGCTATAGCCTTATTCTTAGAAATAGAGGTTATCTTAGTATTAGATCTATTACTTCTAGCTATAATATTAATAATAATAGGTTAATTAGGTTTAAGGTGTTAATTAGGCTTAATATATTTAATACTATCTTTACTCTTATCACTTTTATTACTACTATCTTTGCTAAGTAACTTAGAGTTAGTCTTAAGGTTAGCTAGGATACTTAAACTATTAGCACTAGTAATATAAGCAGAATTATAGTATTATAAGTCTTATAGGTCTTAGTTAATATTTAGCTAATTATTAGTACTTATTAGATTAGAAAAATTATAATAAAATATACTAGTATTAGTTAGCTATAAGTAAGAAATAAGATAAGTGTTTATTCTAGAATAAAGAATATATAGTATTTCTAAGATATTCTTATAGTTACTATGCTTCTTATACTTAATATCTAAGATATATTTATAAGCTTAGAGGTTAGTAATATAGTAGCTAGGCTTATTAGCAGGAATAGGTTTACTAGAAAGGTAGTATTAGATACTATTAAGAGTAATAGAGTTAACTTTAGGTATACTATATTTAGTATATTAACTAGTAGTATTAAAGTAGTAACTAGGTATATACTATAGTAATAGTTCTAAAAGCATAGAATATATACTCTAGATAATAAATATCTTAGATATAATAGATATAATAAGGGAGTAATAGAGATAGATATAATAAAGGGATAATAGGATAGTTAGCAATAAATATATTAATATAAGAGAGGCTTTTATATTAATAAAGGTGTTAATAGGTAACACAGAGAGTAAAGAAGATATATATATAAATTTTTTTCTTAATACTAGGTTAAGGGGGAGAATAGTAATAACTATATAGGTTACTAGATAATATATTATTATTTTATATATATAAAAAGGCTGCTAATTTTTCTTATTAGTTAAAGGAAATAAGTAGGGGATAGCTAGTAAGTAAGAGCAGCTATTATAGTTATAAAGGTTCTTAAAGCAGCTATTACTATAGGTATATTTATTAGAATAGGTACTATAAAGGGGATAATTATAGGTAAGATACTATTTAATACTAAGATTCTAGCTATATAATATCCCTAGACTAAATAACTTATTCAAAATATTAAGATTATTATAGCTATTATTTATATTAGTTTCCTTATTACCCTTTATCTTATATTATAGTTTTTTATAGTTTTCCTCTTAGATATCTTACTTATTTCTATTTTTTACTAGGCTTAAATACTTATTCTTTACTTATCTAAGCTAGTCTTTAAGCTTATACTTATTATTATAGCCTTTCTATTTCTTAATCTTTATTTTTAAAGGCTGCTATTAGTTTATCTATATTTATAGTATCTTTATCTATCTAGACTATATAAGTTAGTAGATATCCCTTCTATTTAATAAGATATTAGATCTTTTCTCAGGCTAATATTCTCTTCTTTAAGATATTTTCAATCTTATAATATTTATATGCTTTTAGCTAGTAGATCTTATTATCTTCTTTAATATTAACTAGTTCTTAATAGTTATCTTATTAGTTAAATAGTTTAGTTTTAGAAACTAGTATTAGTATTAGTTAGATAACTAATATTACTAGGTAGATATTTATATTTAGTAGGATATCTAATTAATAGGCTAGTTTACTAACTTATTTAAGAACCTTAAAGGGAATTTATTAATAGCTATACTTTATATTTAGTTATTCTAAGAGGTAGTAACCTAAACCTAGTTTAAGATATATCTAATTTCTAGGTTAAAATATAATAAAGCAATGCTTTTTATTATATTATTCTTTTATATATAGCTAGGCTACTATAATTAAGATCTTAGCTTTTTCCTAGAAGACTTTATAGTTTATTTCTAGGTTTAAGTCTTTTAGTATATTTAATATATTATTAGTATTAAGTCTATAAAGGAGTTAGTTTAGTAAATATCTAATAACCTAAAAGTATATATTATTAAGATTATATTATAAGCTAGAAAGTATTTTAGCCTAGTTTTCTTCTAAAATATTAATAAAATAGCAGATTACTAGTTTAATAGTTTAGTTCTTATATTCTAATATTCTATCTATTTATATATAATATATAGCTAAAAATTTTAATTTAGTATTTAGCTCTATCTATAAGAATATCTAGAATTTTAAGAGAAACTTCTAGTTATAGTCTAATATAATTACTTTTAGGATTTTCTAATTTTCTCTTTAAAGTTTATAAAAAAGTAGCTAGCTTTAAATTTCTACTATATATATTAAATATCCTAGAATTAGAAGAGTAGCTTTTAAGAATTTACTATTAATAGTTAAAACTATATTAAGTAGAGAGTAGTTTTCTTATTTATATCTAGAGTATTATAATAGGATTTCTAGAAGTTTAATAATAAAGTCTATTATAATAGTATAAAAGGGAATTACTAGTATTAAGATTAGCTATATTATATCTAGTAGTAATTACCTATCTATATTTAATATATTATAATAGGAGCAGTTAGTAATATAGCTTACTACTTATTATTAAAGGTATAGAATATAAAAGTGCTTATTAAGGGCTTTTTATATTTAGGTTTTGCTAAAATAATAGTAATTATTATAAGCTTTTTTAATAAGAGGAGTAGCTAGTTCTTTTAGTATATAAAGCTTTTATTTTCCAGTATAGCAATTAATATAGTAAAGCAGTCTATTATAAAGTATAAAGTCTAATTTAGTATTATTAGTCTTATTAGTAAGTATCTTATATACTCTTTTCTATAATTTAGAATATAAGTAGGATTAGATAAGTAATATTCTAAATTTATTATTTAGTATTACTTCTATTATAAAGTTAACTCCTATTAGTATATTATCCTATACCTTATTAAGTTCTCTAATATCCTCTATAAGTATTTTAGTAGTTAGAAGTCAGAATAAGATATCTATAATAATATTTAATATGCCTAGAATATAGTAATATAAAAGTAAGAATTAACTAAGATATTTAGATAATAGAGTAAGTTATAGATTTAATTATATTTTATCTTCTAACTATAAGGAGGTTTATTTAATAATATTATATATTACTAAGTGATCTATAAGAATAATAGTTAGGTCTTTTTATAATAATTAAATTAATAGTTAACACTTCTTTATAGCTTATATAAGGTAAGTAACTTTAAGCTCTATTAGCTAGTATTTTTATTTAGCCTGGTTAAGTGCCTTACTAATATAGGTAATTAGTAGAATACTTATTCTTTTAATAGAGTTATATAGCTTCTATTTAATACTATTAGCAAGTTAGAAGATAAGCACTAAGTATCTATATTTCTTTAATAAGTTAAGCTAAAGGAATAATTATTTATCAGGGTTATAGTAGAATAACATATTATCTATTATTAATACTTCTTTAATATTATTAAAGCTAGCTACTTTTTTAGGAAATAGTTTAAAGTATATTTATTAGTAGAAGATCTTTCTTAATACTCTTTTATCTTTACCCTATACTTATATATCTACTAGTAAAGTTATTTTTATCTATTATAATAGTTTAATTTAGCTGCTATAATAAGAGATAATATACTAGAAGAAGCTAGTTACTCTAATCTAATATTCTAGTTACTATAAATTATATAGAT
The DNA here is from genome assembly GCA_036785495.1 of Colletotrichum neosansevieriae. Classification (NCBI taxonomy): domain Eukaryota; kingdom Fungi; phylum Ascomycota; class Sordariomycetes; order Glomerellales; family Glomerellaceae; genus Colletotrichum; species Colletotrichum neosansevieriae. The sequence goes on from JAVHLV010000008.1 coordinate 27,961, forward strand.
ATTTAATTTTATAAATAGTATTAGTCTAGTCTTATATATTTAAAAGGCTAAAGGTATCTATAATAAAACTAAGAAGTTTAACTAAGAGATATCCTATAAAGAATTTCTTAGCAGATAGAGATAAACTAATAGTAGTAAATAACTTTAATATAGTATCTAGGTGTTTTAGATAGCTCTTAAAGTCCTTTAAGGTAATAATAATATTATTAATAAATATATAAGCAAATTCTTTATATAGCTATAGCAGGTTATCTGCTATATATTAGATATATACTAGAAAGTTATAGAAGCCTATTAGTGCTATCTTAAATTATTCTTATCCTCTATAACTAATAATAGTAAAGCAGTCTTAGTGTTTCCTTTTTATAAGAAATTAGTAGAAGAACAATTAAGTATTAATAATAGTAATCTATAGCTTGCTCCAAAGTTACTTAATAATATCTTATTAAAGTAGCATAGAGTATATATTAGAGATAGTAGCCTTATTTAATACTTATAAGTCTATAACTATATAGCCCTTCTATTTACTATTAATAATTTGCTATATAATAAAAACAGAGGCCCTAAAGAGAGTTAGCTCTAATTTACCCTATTCTATTTAGTATTAGATATATAGCTTATTAAGAGTTTTATCTATTAGCCTTTTATCTTCTTTACTAACTAGATAGAGATATTAACTAATATTTATATTTTACTATTTATTAATAAGTTTAACCTTTAAGTATTAATCTTCTAGGAGGTTAATTAGGCTCTAATCTTTTTAAATAGTTAGGTAATAAGATATAACCTCCTTAAGGTATTAAATAGTATTATTATCTTAGTTATAGATATAAATACCTTTCTTAATAATAATAGCTAGTAAGCTTCTTAGTTTTATTATTCTAACCTTACTATTAAGGTTAATATTCCCTTTATAAATATTAGCCTATTTTAGTATAGGGTTATCCTTTATTACTTCTTAGACTAAAGGTAATTATAATTTTATTAGTTTAGTAAGGTAGATTTTTTTATCTAGAGTTTCTTTAGGGAGTTAGACTAAGGTTAATAATTTCTAATCTATAAGGTTAAATATAGAGTAGTAAGTTAGCTACCTTTTTAAAGATAGTAAGAATACTAATTATAAATAGTTATATAATTATATTTTAAGATATCTATTAGCCTTAAATAGAGATAAGGTTTCTAGCTTTATTCTGCATTTTATTTTTAAGGGGTAAGAAGTATTATTAACTACTAAAATAAAAGAAAATATACCTATATATATAAATATACACCCTTTATGCTTTAGGCTAAATAGAAGAGATTCTATTTTACCCCCTTTAATATATTAACTTAAATTATTAAATAATTATAGGGTATAATAGTTATATTTCTTAAAGTATATATATTATATACTCTAGTAGGAACCTTTAAGTAGATCTATAATAGGATTTAAAGATTATTATATAAGGTAATTCAGATATATAATTCTAAGTTTAAGATATTAACTCTATTTAGAACGTTAAAATCTTAGCCTATTAGCAGGCTAGTATTAAGATATAGCATAAGCTAGACACCTATATAAAGTTCTACTATTACTATTTTACTACTTAAGTGTTAGCTATATATAAAAATAGCAAAGGTTACCTAAGTAATTATTTTTAAGCTTCTTATACCTTAAAGCTTAAAGACTTTTAGGTATCTTATAAGAATATAGAATTAGCAGAGATATACTTTACTAATAATAGAATAGTCTGCTCCTATATTAATATATATAATAATAGGTTATCTATTATAATAACTGCAAATAATAATCTTAGTATATATATATTAGTATAAGCATATACTAGTATACTACTATAGCTTAACAGGGCTTAGAATTATTATATTAGACTAGGGAGAGGATAAGGTCTAATAAGCAAAGATTCTATTAAAGTCTAGGTATAGTTTAAACTAATAGAGATAGATATTATATAAGCAAACTTTTAGATCTTTAAGGAGTAAGTTTTAGAATATACTAGTATTAAATACTAGGTACTTATCCTTATATTAGAGAAGATATTCTAGGATTTATAGGCTATACTATAAAGGTTATATAGCTATATTAATTTGCTTAGTATAGTCTTTTTAATTCTACTTATTATCCTTATTATCTATACTAATAATAGATTCCTCCTTATTTATAAAGTTATTAGCTTTATAATACTAAATATAATTAAAGTCTTTCTCAGAGAAAGATATAGGATTTTATTCCTATAGGTTAGTATTAGCTATATTAGTGTTATATACTATAGCCTTACTAGATTATTATAGATATTAGTTATATTAAATATATTAATTGCATTAATCTTATATTCTTTCTAGATTTTATTACTAATTAAAATAAATATCTTTCTATAATAGGCTTAGTCTAGTATATAAAAACGTTAGTTTTATAGAAATATTTATAGTTTATTATATAGGTTTTAGAAGAGTGGATAATAATAGCCTAGCTTCTATAAATCTAGAATAATAGGAGTAGTAACTAGATAAGGAGATATTTCTTAAAGGTTTCCCTTATATAGTATATATTTCTATAGTTCTAGTTTAAAATAGTTTAGTTAGGAGTTAGACTAATAAGTACTATAATCTCTTAGTAACTATCTTATACTAACTAAATACTATTTTTTAGAGATCTATAATAAATATATTATAGTTTATATTTCTATCTAGTTAGGGAATTCTAATTATAAGCTCTATATCTATCTTATTATATATAATTAATAGTATTTTCTATTTAGTTTCTTTAATATTCTTATAAAGGTAAGTAATTTTTATTATTTAGTATTAGATATCTTAATATTTATAAGGGAATAAGGATTGGGTATATGCGCACGGATGCGCAATCAGCAAAAGGTCAGCTAGCAGGTAGCTGCCACCTATATCTTAGAAAAAACCCTGAGCATAACAGACTTAGAATATTAAGCAATAGTCTAATATAGTAACAGACACCTATATTTAGTATTCTAGCCCTTTCTAGTTAAGGCCTATAGCTATATTCTTATAATTTTATTACTTCTATCTTAATTTAAGAGACTAGTACTAGTTAGAATATCTAAAATAAATAAGTAATAGTATGCTAACTAATTAGTAGTGGAGTTTAACTATAAAGAACTTTAGGTTAGCCACACAGAATATAATTAATAGGGCCTTAGCTGATATAATATTAGTTACTTGCTAAGTTCTAGGATATAAGGGAATTTATATAGATATTATAAGGAGGAGCTGGATAAATCTAGGAAAGATATCTTAAAGGGAGTAACTATCTAAGAATATACTAGATCTTAGATATCACCCTATATATATATAGTAATAGGTAGCTAATATAGCACTCTATTATACACTCTATATAAGGATAGCACCTTAAAAGCTCTAATCCAGGCTATAATATTTCTATAAAGGTAATAGGAGAACTTTATAGAATAGATATAGCTATAGTAGTAGTGCTATAAAGAGTAGATAACTATCCTTTTATAGTAGCTTACTAACTATATAGCAGTTAGAAACCTATAGCAGGATTAGAATAAACCCCCTATATATAATTGCTATACTATAATAGAGGACTTTATAGTAGATTAGATTAGTAACTAGATCTAGGTAATTAAGAATAGAAACTAACTATATGCTAGTAGTATACTAGAGTAACAGGTCTAATAGTTACTTATAAAGATAAATTTAACCCTATAAACCTAGTAGAGATACTATAGAACTAGATTAGAAGGAGATCTTATATAGACTAACTTTATAGTATTTGCTTGCTAATAGTATATTAACCCTAAGCTTTAGAAGCAGAGATACTATAAAAAGCTAGATATAATATATTAGAAGGAGATATAGTTTCTGATATAATTCTTTACTAAGTAGTTAGTAATATACTAGAACCTAGATATACTAAACCTAGAAGATAGTAAGGCTAAGGCCTATACTCTATACTTCTAGTTAGCCCCTTTTCTATAAAGAGAGCTAGAATAATAGAAGGTTAAGATTAAGAGGCTTAGAGATATAGCTATAAAAGCAGAGCAGCTATAAGAGATATATTAGTAATATAGCAGTAACCTGCTATATAGTAAAAGCAGAAAGTAATATACTAAGAAAGAGTATATACTAAGAAGGCTACCCCTAGCTAGAACTAGCTAGAAGGCTCTATAATAGAGATCTAGCTATAAGGGTGCCTAGAGAGGTTAGAGTCTAATACCTTACTAACCTACTACTAGCAGCTTATAGAGCATAGCTTTAAATAAGCCTATATTTAGCCCTAGTATAAGACCTACTATATTTAGAGATATAGTATATTTTAAGTATAATAAGAAGAGCTACTATAAGTAGAAGTATCTAGAAGATAAGGCAGGCATAAATAAGATACTAGTAGCACCCTAACTCTATACTAATAAGGCTAAAGTTAATATAATTTAGATAACTAAGGAGGTTAAGGAACTTAACTTATTAAAAAATAAATAAGCTAGGAGCTACTACTAGTAACTCTTATACCTACTCTAGAACTAGACACTCTTTCTAAAGGAGATACTATAAAGAGATAGGTGATTATTCTCTAAAACCTTACTAAAGAGAAGGTAGTTATTAATATAGACTTATATTTCTAAGTTAATATTATTAATAGCTAACTTATTAAGTTACTATAGCTATAACCTATAGCAATAAAGGCCTCTATCCTAGAAGGGTTTAATAAATCCTCTATACCTAGCTAAAATATATACTAGCTAATCTTCTTCTTACTTAACTTAAAGGGATAGCTAAGAAAGATATAGTAACTATTTGCTAAGGCTTCCTAGCTAGAAGAAACTAGTAACCTCCTTCTATCCTAGTTTTCTATAAGAAAAGAGAGTATTATTATTAATATTAGGATAAATACTTAGAAGTATAAGCGCTTTAGTATTACTAAACTATTAGTATTTATATAAGAAATTATTAAGAACAGCTAGAAGGTGTTTATTATATATATTTTGGAAAATATTTTGCTATATAAAATGCTCTTAGAAGTATTAGATAAAGATAACCCTGCTAAAAAGGAGGTTAAACTACTACTAGAGCTACTTAGTAAATAGGAGATATTTAATAAGCAGGCAGTAAAGGAATACCTAATACTAGAGGGTATAGAGTATATAATTAACCTAGTTAAAGAGAAGAAACCCCTCTATAAGCTAATCTACCTATTAAATAAGCAGTAACTTAAAGAGCTTTAGTAGTATATTACTAATAACTAAGCAATAGACTAGATCTAACCCTTAACTAGTAAGATAGGTATACCTATTCTATTTATTTTAAAGAAGGATAGCACTTTATACCTCTATATGGATTATTAAGGCCTAAATAAGGTGATAATAAAGAACTAATATCTACTCCCTCTTATTAGTAAGCTATTAAATAGGCTTTAGGGAGCAAAGTGGATCTTAAAAATTAACCTTTAAGATATATATTACTATATCTATATTAAGCTAGAGGACTGCTAGAAGATAGTGTTTAGAATAAGATATAGGTATTTTAAGTATATAGTTATGCTATTTAGCCTAATAAACGCCCTAGTAACCTTCTAGGTATATATTTACTAAGCACTTGCTAAGCTATTAGATACTTACTATATAGTATATATAGATAATATTATAGTATACTCTGAGATAAGGGACTAATATACTTAGAACCTTTACTAAGTGCTCTATAAGCTTTGCTAATAGGCACTCTATACTAAGCTTAGTAAATATAGCTTCTACTAATAGAGAGTGGAATTTCTAGGTTATATTATTATATCTAAGAGTATCTTAATAGATAAGATCTATATCTAAGCAGTTACTAAATAGAAGCTACTAAAGATATATTAGGAGGTCTAGGTTTTCCTTAGATTCTATAACTTTTATTATAAGTTTATTATAGAATATTTAAGTATAGTAGCCTTAATAACTACTCTCCTAAAAGGTAGTAAGAATAGCAAAAAGGGAGGTAACTTTAACTAGCTAAAGGAGGCTTAATAAGTGTTTAAGAGACTTTAGCTTATCTTCTACTTAGTAACTATTCTCTAATACTAGAACCTAATCTATAAGATAAGGGTTAAGATAGATATTTCTACTAAGACTATTATTAGTATTCTATCTTAGAATATTAATAGTTAGTGGTAACTAGTTACTTACTACTTATAGAAGCTTAGTAATATAGAGTAGTAATAGAGTATAGGCTAGTAAAAGCTCCTAGCTATTATAGAAAGCCTAGACTACTAGGCTTACTATCTATAGGAAATATCTAAGAAATTCCTAGTCCTTATAGACCACTAGGCACTTAAGAGTGTTATTAGTATATTAGTGCAGGACCTTTAGGGAAAGCTTGCTAGATAGGTATATAAGCTCTTAGTATTTAACTTTAATCTAAAATATAGATTAGAAGTTATAAATCTAGCTAATAGCCTGTCTAGAAGGCTAGACTATATAGAGAGAGAGGTAAAATATAATAATATCCTTCTAACTCTAATAAGAAAGCTAGAGCTTATTACTAACCTACTAGTAGACCTTTAATAGAAAATTACTATATTAAAAGGTAGTATAGAGACTATAAAAGCCTTTATTAATATAGTATAAGTAAATAAAGCATACCCCTTCTAAATAGAAATAAATAGCTCTAGGAGCAGAGATATCTTAGTCTCTAGTTAGTGCAGCCCTCTAAGATATATTAATATTTCTGCTACTATAGTAGCTATAATAACCTAACACTAAAGTATAAGGGGTAATATAGAGAACGCTTAGTAAGGGGTTATTAACTAAGAGAACTTATCTAGAGCTAGGGTTACTATAGTATAATAGTATATTCTATATTAGGTTATAAGGGAGCTTATAGTAGGTAAAATAGTATATAGCTAATAACCCTCTGAGATAATAGAAAGGATTATTTACAGACTATAAGCTAATAACTTATACTACTAGATATAATTAGAGAGGGTATATAGACTAGCTAGTAACTATAGGGGTTATATAGTTAATAATAAGGAAATATTATTTTATAAGGGAAGGTTAGAAATCCTAGAGGAAGGGTTACTAAGACTTAAGATCTTTTACTAACACTATAATAACTATAAAGCAGATTATATAGAGATAAATAAGATTACTAAGTTAATCTTAAAGAAGTTCTATTAGCTAAACCTAGTTACTAATATGCATAACTATATTATAAGTTATAATATATACTAAGAGAACTATATTTCTAGGTATAAGCTCTATAGGAAGTTATAGTTACTACTTCTATTAGTATACCTATTCTAAAAGATTAGCCTAGACTTTATTACTAGATTACTAATAAGCTATTAGTATAAAGGTAGTAAGTATAATACTATATTAGTTATAGTGTGTAGAATAACTAAGTTTACTATATTTATTTTAACTACTAAGTAGCTAACTGCTACTAAGCTAGCATAGATTATCTATAAATAGGTAGAATATTATTTTAACACTCTAGAGGGTATTATTAGTAACTAAGATAAACTTCTTATAAGCTAATTTTAGAAAGAATTTATATAAGAGAGAGCTATTAAGCACTGCCTCTCTATAGCATACTACCCCTAAACTAATAGGCAGTTTAAAAAAATCTATTAAATACTAGAAAAATATCTATAAGCCTATACTAGTAAGTTACTATATAAATAGGTAGTATAGTTACTAGAAGCTGAGTTTATATATAATAATAGTTACTATAGCACTACTAGTATCTCACTAATAGAGGCTTTATATAGTTACTACCTACACTATATAGAGTATACTATTCTAGCAGATAGGGTTATAGTATAGAGTATATAGGAGCAGATTAAGCATATCATAAAACTTTATATAAGGGTATAGAAATAGTAGCTAAAGGTAATAGTAATATAAGCTAAGTATTATAATATAAGGTATAAGGAGCAGGCCTACTATCAGAAATAAGTTATTAGACTGTTAATAAAGAACTTTTAGTTTAAGAACAGAAAATTAGCACTAAGATTTATTAAAGTGTCTATTACTAAGACAGTTAGAATATAAGCCTATAAGGTCTATTTACTAAAATAGTATTAGAGAATATATAATATTTTCTTAGTTACCCTGCTAGAGTTATAGAATAGTTACTAAGGGGATAGTAAGGGCTTACCTATATATCTAAAGCTTAAAGATAAGCTAGAAGAATAGGAGGTAGAGAAGATTATTATACAGTAAGGGGATAGCAATAATATATAGTACTTAGTTAAGTAGGCAGAATAGCTTATAGAGTATAATATATAGAAACCTATAGAGAACTTAATAAATATATAGGAGGCTATTTAGAAGTTTAATAAGCAGTCTAGAAAAGCTTATAGGAAATAGAATAACTAGCTATATAGACTTTAGTAATAGGTTACTAAAGGTTAGGTATATAAAAAGGCAAAAATAAAACTAAGTTTAGGAAAGCAAAACTTTTAATTTATAAATAGCAAACTGCTACTAACTATATAGTAGAAGAAGAGGGTATTATCCTATAGAAAAACAGAAAAAGATAGCTAATAATTTACTATAGCTAATTACTAGCTACTATAACTATAACTATAACTATAACTATAACTATAACTATTATAGGTATTATAGCTACTATTTAGTAAAAGCTTAGAGCTTCTAGTAGATTTACTATTATAAGTAGTAATACTACTAAGAGAAGGGGTATAGCTAATACTACTACTACTAGTATTACTACTACCTATATTACTACTACTACTAGTATTACTATTACTACTACTACTATTATTATTACTACTAATAGGCTAACCACCTGCTATCTAAGACTTATTATTAAACTTATTAGAAACCTTAATAGCTAGCTTCTTCTTTACTAAGCTCTTACTACCCTCTAGGCTATACTTCTTAGTTAGAGTATAGAGAAAAGAGATATATAAGACTAGGCAGGTGCTAGTAATAGTAATAAAGTAGGTAGAGATATTATTTACTATAAAAGCAGTGAGGCTCTCCTAGAGCTTATTATAAAAGGCAGGAAACTTATTAATATTATACTTATATAGAATCTTAGAGATAGGCTTTATTAAAGAGTTATTAAGCAGTTAGTTAATCTTATTAGAGAGATATATAGCTAGGGTATTATTATAGATATAGAGCAGCTAGATAGCATTTAGTTACTAAAAAATATTAATACTATTATAAAGAGTACTAACCTAAATTATTATTAATAGTAAATATTTAGTAAAGAGAAGGTAATAATAATTATACTTAGACTATAATATTAAGGGAAAGATACTTATAAATAGAAGAGAGCTTTTATAACTATAGCTGCTCTATATTCTAGAAGCTAGTAGTAGTAGTAAGGTTATAAATAAGCTTACTAACCTGCTTCTAAGCTACTAAGCAGTTAGTAAGTAATTATAGGAGTTAGAAATAATAATAAGAGATAAGAGAGCCCTCCTACTCCTAGAGCTTAATCTAGTAAAATATATTCTAAGTAGCCTAAATAGCACCCTAGAGCTCTTAAGGGACCTAAAAAGAGATTAAAATATAATAAATAGTTAATAATAAATTAGCAAACTTATAGCTAAACACTTCTTTTTATTAAAGTTACAGAGCAGGTACTTCTATATATAGTTACTATATATATAGCAAAGATTAAGGATATTAAGATATATCTTAGAGAGGTAGCTAAGACAGAAATAGCTACTATTAGCATTACTAGTTAGATTACTAGAAAGGTTCTTAAGCTTATAGAGGAACTTTATAAGAACTATACCTATATAAGTAATATAAGATATTATAGCAATTTATTAATAAATAGACGGGGATAGAGATAGAAAGGAAAAGAAGATAGAAAAGAAAGAAATAGATAGGAATATAATAATTAAGGTAAATAATCAGTAAACTAGTAATAAAAGAGAGCTACTAGTTAAGGGAAAGAAAAAGAAAAAAAGTATAACTAAGGGAAGAAATTTCTAAGATTAGAGACCTTAGAAGAAGAAACCCTTTTATACTTAAGGGGTTACCTAGTAATAGAACATAATAATCGTAACAGATATATACTACTAACCTATTACCTAATAGTTAGTAACTAATCAGAAAAATCAACCTAATAGGTATATATAAATAATAGCAATAATTAGCAATAAAAATATATTACTCACTATAGTTACCTCTATCTAGTAAAAGAAGGAATAAAGGTTATATAATATAATAGCTATTATAACTTAAATATTATATAGCCTGACTTATGCTAACTAATTAGCTACTAAGCAGCAAAGACTATTAAAGAGCTGTAAGCCCTATATAACACCTTAGAGACTAAGGCTTTAAAGAGGGGGGCAATTATAAGAGAATAAGGATTAGGTGCATATATATAGATGTGCAATCAGCAAAAGATTAGCTAGCAGGTAGCTGCTACCCATACCTTAGAAAAAACCCTGAGCATAACAGACTTAGAACATTAAGTAATAGTCTAATACAGCAACAGACACCTATATTTAGCATTCTAGCCCTTCCTGGTTAAGGTCTATAGCTATATTCTTATAGTATTTATATATATTATATAAGGTATACTATTCCCTTACTAGATAGGATTCTATAATTTTATATAGAAGATAGAAGTATTTAAGGAGCAATTTTTTCTAGTATAATAGTCTATATAATAGATCTCTAAGATTAGCTTTCTCTTTCTATATTAGATCTATATAGTACTAATCTAATATATATTATAATAAGGTATAGTAGAGGTTAAGTGCTACTATTACTAGGTTACTATTATCAGATTCTATATAGCTATTAATAGTATTAATAAAATAGTAAATATTTTAGTAAACTATCTTAGAGCTACTATTAATATATATATTATCTACTTTATTATTATATAGTAGGGGATTAAATAAGCTAATTATATTAATCTTAAACTATAATATAGATTATTTTAATTTACTATTTTAGGCTCTAGATATTACTTATACTAAGCTATTCTTATTAGTAGTAATAAGAAGTAAGAGGAAGTCTTAGTTAACGCTAATTCTATCTAAGATCTTACTAGAATTACTTATCCCTTATAGCTTACTTAATAGTTATAGGTTTTTACTATTATCACTTCTAGGCTTATTCTTTTAGTTCTTCTTATTATTAGAATTACTATTATTACTATTATTATCTAGATTACCTATAAGTACTACTAGCTGCTTTTAGTTTTATAGAAAACCTTTAAGCTTTTTATTATTAGAGGGTTCTACTTTAGTTATTTCCTCTTTAATAGGTTCTTTTCCTTTAAGTAAAACTATTTCTTTACCTTTTAGTAAGACTAGTTCTATTTCTTTTAGTAATATTAATATTTCTAGTAGAAACTATTATACTAATAGGCCTAGTTAGAACTATTATCTACTAGACTAGCTATAATAGTTTTAGCTATTACTTAGTATAGGGAATTTAGCTATCTTAGAATTAAGAGGTCTTTTAGCTAAATAATTTATATTTACTATAAGGTCTTTAATATTATTAAGTATTAATAAAAAGAGTTTAGTTATTAGCTCTAAGATAGATAATCTACTCCTTTATAAGATTAAAGTTTTATACCTTTCTAAGATTAAGTCTAGAAGTAGAAGTACTAAGGTATTTAAAAAGCTTTATCTAAACTAATAATACTCCTCTAAAATTAAAGAAACTACTAGAAAACTCTAAGTTTAGAATATAATATTACTTTCTGCTTATAGTTCTATATTTTCTATATTTTCTATAATACTAGTTTTTAGGGTTTTATAGCCTCTTATCTTCCTATCCTCTCTAAAGAGCAGTATAAGGTTTAGTTTATATTTCTCAGTATATTTAAGCTTAATATAATAATTATAATATAGAGTATTAAGGTAATACTATTACTATACTATATTAGTAAATAACTATAAATTATTTATCCACACTTTAGTAACTTTTTCCTAAAGTTATCAGGCAGTTATATATATATCTCTTTAAAGAAATATATAATAAAAGTAGCTATATCTATTTAATAAATAGCATATATAGTTTTCTTTAGCTATTATAGTAATAGTTACCTTAGTTACTAATCTAAGTAATATATACTTTATTAGTATTAGAGTTATATAAAACTTTTCTAGGTATCTTTTTACTACTACTATAAAATTAGTAATTACTATATAGTTAATAGGCTTAGAAAGGTTAGAGTTAAGTGCTTCCTTAATATTATAATTAAGTAATAATAGGTAAGATATCTTTTTATATATAGAAGGTTTAATATCTCTATAAAATATTTCTAGTTAAAGAAAGAGTTTAGGAGCAGTCTTATTACTATACTATCTTATACAGTTAACTATAAGATAGAGCCTGCTTAAACTTAATAGGGTTAACTATTAATATAGAGTTAACTATCTTTCTCAGGTTAAGGGTAATAAGTAACTATTAAGGTTATACTACTATTTAATATAGCTTACTAGGATAAATATATTATTAGGTGAAAATATAATATAAATAAATAAAGGATCTCTCCTTAAAGGTAATAAATACTCTAGGAGCCTTTATCACGTTTATCATATTTAATATATTAAGCATATTAAACGCATTAAGTGCATTAAGGAGCTTAAACGCATTAAGTATATTTAAGCCTATCTATATACTTAAGGGGTTAAATCCCTTTAACGCATTATATTAGGTCTTATAATACTTTGCCTAGCCTTAAGATACTTAATATACTTTATAATACTAGTATAAGAAACCTTATACTAGGTAGTAATAAACTATATACTCTTAATAATACTAAACTTATAGTTCTAAGAGATACTAATATAGTTCTATTATTACTATATATATAGGGTAACTATAGCCTTCTAGGTGGGGCTTAAATCTATAGGATTTAAGAGAGTTATTATGATAAATATATATAAAAAAGGATAATTTAAAATAGAGCAAATTAGTATTATCTAATAGTCTTAAAAGTATAATATTTAGGTGGGAAAAGGCTAAAAATACGACTAGTAACAGACTTAGCATGGAAACGACTTTTTAGTGTGGTTAAGGGTTTTTTGCCCCCCTATATGAGTAGGGGGTGTAAACGCGAGCCCGCGACGCCCCACACCCCCGGGTAGCTGAAAAAAGATCGCACTTTGCAGGCGGAAGGATATGGTGGGGTATTGCATCACTAATCCCACCAACACATCACAATTCGAATGCTTCCAGTCTCTTGCGCGGGGTTGCAAAGCAAGCAAACACTGTCTGCTGGGACAGAGTTTTGTTGGATCGTGTTTTTGATCGATCAATACTGCTTCAGAAATTCATCCTATTCATCCTCCTGTCGTACTATCGAGAGAAAACCAAGCGTCGCGACCTTCTCCCTATAACCCCGCCATTCAAAAATGCCTCCATCCGCGGAGGCGCCGTCTTCGGCGGTTCAAGTCCTACCACTCCCGCCCTTCAAACCCGATCTATACGAACGCGCCTGGTGCTCAGTACCCCATCCGACTTTGCCGCTCCTCGCGACTGCTCATTCGAAATCGGTCACCATCTACTCGTTATCGTCGCTTTCCTCCCACAGCAGCCTGTCTGGAGGCCACACGCGCTCCGTCCGATCTGTCGCCTGGAAGCCAAATCTACCGGATCATCAGCTCTGTCTTGTCACCGGCAGCTTCGACTCGACTGCAGGTCTCTGGCGCTGGGACGGCGAATTGCCCTTTTCCGGCAATGAGACCACCGCAGAACCCCTCGAAATCGACGTGAGTTCGTCGCGACGCGCAAACCAAGACGATGGCAGCGATGGGGATAAGGACTGGGAATTCACGTTGGTACTGGAAGGTCATGATTCGGAAATCAAGGGCGTCTCCTTCGCTCCCTCAGGCGCATATCTGGCGACTTGCAGCAGAGACCAAACTGTGTGGATCTGGGAAGACGTGGGTGTCACGGAGGGCGACGACGAGTGGGAGACTGTCGCTGTACTGAATGAGCATAATGGTGATATGAAGGGCATCGCATGGTGTCCTGATGTGCCTGGCAGAAACTCGCGGAGGAGATACAGCGCCGACGTCCTTGCGAGCTCGAGCTACGACAACACAGTACGCATATGGCGCGAGGATGGCGATGGGGAGTGGGTTTGCGTATCCGTGCTGGAAGGCCATGAGGGTACGGTCTGGGGCGTGCAGTGGGAGCAGAGACCGAGGGCGGACAACGGGTTTCCCAGGCTGATGACATATTCTGCGGACCAGACGATACGGATATGGAGCTTGCAAGAGGAAGATGAAGGAGAGGATGGAGGAGCTGGGGCAGGATTCCGCTCAGGGCTTGGTGGCATTCCTAATACCATGCGGAGGTCTCTCAGGGAAGAGTGGGTTTGCACTGCCGTTTTGCCCAAGGCGCACACGAGGGACATTTATTCCGTGGCATGGAGTGCTACTACAGGCTTGTTGGCCAGTACCGGCAGTGACGGCGTGATTGCTGTCTACCGAGAGGATGAGGGTGCAGGATCGGGAGAGCTGAACGTTACCACCACAATTGGAGATGACGAGACAGCAGCAGCTAAGAATGGCGAGCTGCCAGGAGGGTCCAGTAAGTGGCACATCGAGACGACGGTGCCGAACGCGCATGGCCCGTATGAGATCAACCACATTACATGGTGCAAGAGGTATGATGCAGGGTCGGAGAAGAGAGGTGTAGAAGAGATGCTTGTCACGACGGGCGATGAGGGCCTGGTTCAGCCATGGCAGGTGGTTGTGCCGACATGAGCCATGTAGAGTGGTGTGACTGGCATTGTATCCTAATTTGGCTTGACTGATGGGTGATGACGAGGTCACCATAGCTGAGATAAATCAAGTCCCTTGATATGGGAGGCCTTTGTCTTCCGTCTTAATCCAAGAATGAATCAATGGTCATCCATCCCATCACCGGCAATGAAGCTAATGAATCACTGTGGCTGGCGGTTAACCTCATGTCAGCAAGCGGTGCCCATCAAAGCCCAAGACCAAATAAAGTAATGCAGCAGGTGTTAATCCTGGTTTGTATCGCAGACCAGCAATACGTAAATGAAGTCTTCATCAAAGACTTAAAGACTTCAAACTGGGATATCGTACCAAAGTACAACTGGGTACCCTCGATCTACTGGTATCTCGATACAACCTTAGCTATCTTCAGGTAAACTAACCTGGCCAGGTCGTTGCTCTATGTAAGGTACTAACACAGGAAAAATAATGATGATATGCGAAGAAGGGCTTACTCCATCCGATCACCTGTTGCGCTCATCATAGCTGCGCAAGTGTCTCCCCCAACTTCTTGGTGCAGAACGTGCCAAAGTACTCATTCAGCGCGTCAACCGTACCGCTGCCTTCCACCAGCTTGGAAACCATACCGACATAGCCGTCGGGACGCACAACAACAACGCCACCCTTCTCTTCGTCCAGTCCCATCTTGGCATGCGCGGCTGCCTTTGCATCGAGGACACGACGGTCCCACCTGTCATCTGCATAGACATGTTCTCGATAACGTCCCAGAACCTCTGGGACGTCGCGGGAAATCTCAATGCTGCTGCGGTTGGCGGCAAAAATGGTGCAGAAGGTGAAGAATAAGCTGTGAGGGTTGTGCTTCTCGTGGTGTGAGACACTCTCGATGTCGTCTCTGAGATACTGGGAGTAGAACGACCGCTTATTGTTGAGATTAGAAGCGAAGTCCTTAAGCGCAGTTCGTGTGGCGGAAGGGTTACCCGCGAAGACGAAGATGCGGAACGAGCCATTCAACGGGACCTCTTGCTCCAAGTGGACGACGTTGGCATCGACAACCCTGGTTACGTCGGCATTCATGAAAATTCGTCCTGTGCGAAGCTTGGTGCCTTCGGGATGGATCAGAGGCGACTTGGCCGGGTGTGCTTCAGACCAGTTGAGCGTGTTCGGCTTGTATGCTACACCGTATCCACTGGTGAATTCGCAAGACTCCTTGAAAGTTTGAATGAATTCGTTGTCTGAGCTGTTATCGGCGGCCTTGTCCGAAGCTGCCTCAACTTCACTTGCGGCAGGCGGACGTTTAGAGAACAGCGCGGCGTACTTGTTGTCAAAGTTGAGCAGCGTCTCGGCGACGTCTCGGCGCTCAGTTTCGTAGGTCTTGAGAATGTCGCGGCTCGCGAAGCCCGCCTCCACAGCGTGAATCTTCCAGGCCAAATTTTGAGCGTCTAGGAACGCCGTGTTCATGCCCTGACCTGCCTTGGGCTGTCTTTGAATGTCAGCAATGCTACCCATTCGGTCGACTCAGTCTAACTTACGCTGTGGGTGTGGCATGCGTCACCTCCCAGGAAGACTCTGTGGTCCAGGGTGTAACGATCCGAAATACCCTGTCCAATAGGGTAGACCGAGTACCATTCGACTCTCTCCCACTCGATTTTATACGGCTGGAGAATGCGTTTCGCAGACTCTTGAACTTCTTCTTCCGTTGCCGTCTTACGAGGGTCGAAATCGGGATCTGTTGAGGAAGCGATCTGGATGTAGAGGCGCACCATGTTGTCTTCTCGCGGGATGACCATGATAGAGCCGTGTTTGCTGTGAATGGTACATTTCATCTGGTTTCAAGAGTCAGTTGACGTTACTTGTCGTAGATCGGAGGAGCTTGCCTTGATGTCCGGGAAATCAGTGTCGACGACGCCGTCCATGACACCCCATACATGGGAGATGGGGTCCTTGTGCTTGATGCCAATTTGCAACTGGTTTCGGATGAATGAGCGGGCGCCCTCGCCTCCGAAGAGGTACTTGGCGCGCAGAGTCTCATGAGCAGTGCCGTCGACGTGCTTCAGGCGTACCTCCACAGGATACTCGGGGTTCTCGGCCTCGTTAGAGGTGAAACCGATGATAGTCCACGGTCTTTGGATCTGAACGCCGTTCTTGTTAAGGTCCTCGATAAAGACTCGCTCAATATGGCCCTGGTGCAGCAGCGTTGTGAAAGGATATCTGGCGTCGATGAAGCTAGGACAGCTAGCCCATGTTCCAGTTCTGATAATGCCATTGCCACCCTTTGGCGGGTCCCAGAATGCGACCTCGTAGACTCGGGCAGGCTTGTGAGCCATTATAGCTGACTTGAGACCCATGTTGCGCAGCAAATCCAAGGAACGCGGCTGAATGCCATCGGCTCTGCCAGTCGGCGTAGGCTCAGCTCGGTTGTCGATGTGTTTGATCTTGTAGCCCCATCTGGCCAAGGAGGTCGACAGCATAAGTCCTACGGGCCCAGCTCCAACGATGACTTCACAAGTTAGCAACGGAAACAGACACGTATGAGACTTCGTCGCCAGCCTCACCGATATCGTAGAGCGTCGAGCCAGAGTGGCGGTCGGGTTGATTCTCCATTTCGTGGCCCCAATTGGGATGCGGTTGCGTTTTACTCAAGAAGCGAAAGTGAAGAGCTCGCGATGTCCTCAGACACTATTATCGCGTAGAAAGAAAGCAGAGAGATACGGCCAAGGGGAATTGGAGAGAAAGGTAGGTAATCATTCGTAGGGACGATCATCAAAGTCACGGGCAGGAATGGTAGGTTATATACGGCACCCGACCGATTGGCGCAGATTTCTAAATCAATGCACAACAAGGATGCGATGGACCAGCGGGGAGATCTGGATCCAGTGAGACTCACCCGAAGGGGACCGAGATGCTGAGTGTAGCTCGCCGGCATAGAATATCGGTAAGGAGAACGGGGACGGCAAGACAGGCCGGGAACTCCAAATCCCCACATTGGGGGAGGTGAAGTACCTCGTTGGGCTGTAAGAGGCACCCCGGAGGGCATGCCGTTCACGTCATGGGGAAAGAGGAGGGGCAGACGAGTGGCGCCCTTGGAGGAGCGAGATTGAATCTCGGTGGTCTTAATACTTCTGGCTGGGTGCTTATCCTTGCTTGGGGGCAGCGCAGCCCAGACAAAAAGCACTCGGGAAGGAGAGTCGGCAAGTCGGTAGTGGGGCCGTGTACTTTCGACCATGTACTTCGTTGTTGGGGTTCCCGGAAGTTGGAGAAGGCAAGTGTGGGGAAGATGCTGCACCCCGAAGTGCCCTGCGCTTATGTAATATCGATCTCTGACATTTCCAGCTTGCTTGTCTCCAAGCACGTGATCCGGCGGTGGCCTGGTGGTCGAAGCCGCACCCGACTTCAGATGGAAAGCATCCGGATTTCGATTTGCATCCCCAACAAAGGTCATCACCACCCGCATTTGTGACATGATTGAAAACTACCCTGCGTCCTAGATAAGGTCATTTGCCCTACCGCAGTATATCAGCACACAAGTGTCGTTTATCGCATTCAAGGAAGGTATCCTTGCATCGCCAACGTCGCAGAGGAGTTTGCATCGGGCCTTGGTGGTTCCCAAGCACGCTAGCTACCTCATCCGAGACGGGATCTCCCCGGCATCGTATTTGGTCCAAGGTACGTAACGTAAGATGCTCATCGGTGCCACGTTGTGTTGTTGACATGCTTAGAGCAGGCTACGATGTGTCCCGTCGGCGCCTCATGCTTTGGCAGCTGCGGACTGTAGATCGGCCAGAGAATTTGGGTTTCTTGGATGCTGCTGTCAGCTCGGGAAACCCACTGCGGAAAGGAAGAATCGTTTTGATCATGCGACAAATGCCTCTCGTTGCGCTCCCTATGGTGCATTGATGGTACATATGATTCCGTGTCGAAGGACAGGACACGGCATCTTCGACAGCAACAACACGCTGTAGGAAATCTTGAAAAGAATGGTTAAGATTGGTGCCTATTGGTCAGGTCATCTCCTCTTGCCTTCCTTCTTCGTTCCTTTATAGGGTAGTCTCATAACCAAGGCTTGGAAGTAAGACGTAAGAATCATCTAGATGAGAAAGGCAGGAACGAACCTGGACGGGCTCTACTTCCTGACATCCAACAACTCGCGGTGCTGGGGCTGCCCCTTCCGACTCTGCCGCATGTCCACAGGTTACGATCTGCCTCAATTTTCCGCCCTACACCTCCTTGATCTCATGGACCGCTTCACTGAGTGCCTCTCCCATTCACTTCTTTGCACCAAATCGCTTCGGCACTCGAGCTTGCAGAAGCTCCCCTACTTCCGGGGCGAACGCTGTTTCTCTCTACTCGACACTGTGCCACATCGTCCTGTCCTTCTGCCCCTGTTTCCAGCTGCAACGTTGACAAACCGCGCATTATGCGGAACCGTCTTAGTCTTCAGACTTGGGTAGAATCTACGCCGACAGTGTCCGACCCTGAGGATGACGGCTGGCGGCAAAGGCTCGAGGTTATGGCAAGCGCTCTTAGCCAAGACACTTTATCTCGGCATGGATATGATGAAGAAAGTGAGTCCCTTGTTCTTTTTCACTCGGCAAAATCACGAGTACAGTTGTATTGACTGTTGCCCAGAGTGCCGCAACGTTCTCGTCAGATATTGCGCCCATATTCCCCGCAATTTTCGATACTGTGACGGCGTGCAACTTGTGAGTCTCCGGAATACTTTACCCTTCCGCCGAGATAAAGTCGACTGATGTAGTACGAAGGTATTTCTGGTTTTGCGGGAGCACCTCGGGGACGAAAACTTGGATCTAGCAGGGGGAGTGCTCTACGAGCTGATCGAGATCGACTGTCAGTACTCCGATGATCCGGGGGCCGAGTTCCAACATTGGAAACATGATCATCTCAATCGACATGTAAGTGGGCAACCCGGAGGTCAGGCATCTCCACTCTAACGGTCCCGGCGGCAGTCCAATCTCGAGTTGCCTCACATACCACACATGTCGACTATTACCACCTCCATACGACCAACCCTCAGACTTGTGCATTGGCGCCAGATGCACCCAGAGCGATACCCAATTAGACTGTCTGACTACAATCCTTCGATTCGAACCAGCTCGAATGAACCTAGCTGTATACGCAGCCGCAAGGCATGGATGATCGATCACACCATGTACGTTTCTACCCGCGAGAGCGGTACATGCGCATTTCGCAGTCCCAATCCAAAAGAGCTGCATGAAATGCAGTGGGATATCGGAGTTGGACAGTCTGGGAGGTTCATCAAAGAGGAGGAGGTGACACCGACAACCGCCTCGTTCCCGAATCTGAGGAACAGTAACGACACTGTCGGCACTGATCGAAGCCAAGTGACAGACTCGACGAAAGGCAAGCGAAGATCAGACATTCTGCTACGCGGTTTTCGAAGGAGAGGATCTCTAAAGAAAAATGTCCACGACGGACAACCTCCAGAGAGCAAACGCCGCAGCTGGCTTGCCAACATCTTCGGTCTCGACACTGTCCTGTCGATTCGCGATTCTGTAGATCCAAAGCCAGTGCCACTGCCCGACGGCTGCATGACGCCGCACGCCATCTTTGCCAGGAAATTTTCATTGGTTGCTGATGGGATGCCGTTGCCATCGTCTATGTCGCATGATCTCATGCCCACGGCAGATATCAAAGCCCGGAAGCTGCTTGTGGAAGCTGCGTCCAAAGGGCTTGTGGGTTCGTCTTGGGAGTTTCGCGGCCCCTTCACACCTCAGCTCGGCTTTGACGGCGGTCTGGATTATCGTTGGAACCTGTTGGAGCCCTCACCTGCGAAGACCCGCACAAACGGTTGGACTGTGGCGCACAAATCTGCAAGTCCTCGCCGGCAAGTCGAAGTC
The DNA here is from genome assembly GCA_036785495.1 of Colletotrichum neosansevieriae. Lineage (NCBI taxonomy): Eukaryota > Fungi > Ascomycota > Sordariomycetes > Glomerellales > Glomerellaceae > Colletotrichum > Colletotrichum neosansevieriae. The sequence goes on from JAVHLV010000008.1 coordinate 48,532, forward strand.
GAATATCCCCCGATACTCAGAACTCCAAGGCGCCAGAGAGGTCAAGACTGGTACGGGCTAGATACTGCCATCTCTGGATACGACTCGCCACATGCAGGCTCTTACGCTGTTGGCACCGCTTGCGGCAGACTTCCGAGCGTTGCCCACGGCGAATCTGCCAAACAAGACGGCAAAACGAGTTTCCAGTCGCGCAACAACTGGTTCGGGCTGGACGGCGCTATGGATGATGATCATTTCAAGTCACTAGAGCAAAGTCGCGTGCGCTCCCAGAGAATGGTGCGAAAACCATGCGGGTTTGCCACTAACGAAGTCGGACTGCAAACGCCAACGCACTTTCAATCCAGCTTTCGGGCCATCTGGTCTTCTGGACGTCGCTCGGTGGCATGACCCTGTCGGCTTCCCCAACACTGACGAGAAGCGTGGTGTTCCTGGTTGTCGATGGCTGGTTGCAGAGATCCCAAGGATGCACCCTGTCCGCATTGTCGAAATCTAGACCCACAAACTACAGTATGCTCCATCGCTCGATCAACTTCGCAGCCCAACCAAATCGACAAAAGCCGCTGACTCGAGTCTTCCTTCCTTTTATGTAAGGCTCCCAGGGTCGGGAAAGCCTCTACTGAAATTATGTTTGGGAAGGCTCGGAAGCTGACTATCACGAAGCAGCAGCCCGTCCTGTGTGACGTGGGGCCGTCGTCTCGCTCGAGTAGGATGGCGCCGAGCGATCGTTCAGAGCAGATGTCCCAATCTCGAGTATCTTCTCGTCCGAGCTCACCTTCGAGGCAAGGAGCTGAGAATTCAGGTAGGTTCTCGTTGCTGTCACCAGATGTTCAAGCCTGCTTTTCTGACAAGCTCGGTCAAGCTCGACACCAACCATCGCTTTCGGCATTCTACGACTATGTTCCAAGTGATCAATCTCTATCGGGTCATGTTCTAGGTAGTTCGAAGGTGATAGTAGGTGCGCCGGGATCGCTGGCCTCATGTGGCGACATTCATGACACTGGGCCGAGTGGCAGTGAAGTCGATTCTCGATCGGACGTTAGCTTCGAGGACGCCGTGGAAACGCATCTACCAGATCGTGCGCTTGAAGAAAATTTGCAAGCCGACCCAGGTCAACGTAGGTCATGACAAAGCGTAAACATGGCTGTAGCTAAAAAAAAAGTCAGATCAAGCAGCGATTCAAGTGGAATACACCTCAGTACTTAGTGATGAAGAATCCGCATGGGACGGTGATGAAGCGCGACAAGATGTTGAACCGATTTATGACGGTATGTAGAAAAGACCCTCGCAGGCGGTCGCTGTTTCCCATCCTGTACCTTCCGCCATTCTTCCACAGCGGACGCTTGCTTATTCACTAAAGGCATTGGTATACTCAAAGAAGCTCTGAGCCCCGCAGAAGACCTACCTGTGAGGGAAGAAGTCGGCCTAGAAACGGCTTTTTTACAGCGAGGTACGTAAAGAAAAACAAACCTCAGCTCGAGAACGCGCCGTGAAAGGAAAAGGAGACGCAGTCGAAAACTCTCTCACCTCACCTCCTCAGACGCCTAAGCACTTGCTAAAGGTCATTTTGATTTCTCCAGACCCTTCTTCTTGTCGAAGGCGAGTGGAAGCTTGGATCGCAGAGCTTCGAGCCAGCCAGTTCGAGGATCCCGAGCTCGCTGGACCTTTTGCTTTTCATTTCGTCCACAGACCACCTTCATCCCCTCCGCAGCTCGATCAACGCGAAGAATCTGGGTTCCGTCAAGATTCCTTTCGTTCAAGGATTGAGAATCGCCTTGGGTCTCGAAAGACGCGCACACCTCGGTCTATACTTTTTTTCGGCCACAAACGTCCCAACTCGCCAGAGGCGCCATCGACATCATCTGCGACATCCTCGACTGATCTCCCCATCATGACTCAAGACACAGACAACCAAGAAAAGAAGAGCCGCAATATGGTTCCCTCCGCTATCCAGGGATCGTTCATCCCGCTGTCTCCAAAGAAGCGTCGGTCACCGTCGCCTTCGAGACCCCCGCATGGACACAAATCGAACAAGTCCGTCCAGATCAATCTCAATCTGACGGAGAACCAGGTCGAAAGACTGACAGACGTGTAAGTATAAGTGGCAATATGTCTAGTCACGAAGCTCATACCAGGAAGCTTTGCCAGTAAGAGCGAATCGCCTTCTCGTCGCCATCGCAATGACACGGCGAGAACCGCGTCACCCGTCCGAGGCAACAACTTTGCCGGCATGCAGGCTTTGTCTAGAGCTCGTGCAAATCTCGATGAAGAGAAAACTCCTACCTATGCTGAGAACAGCCATACGGTCCATCGATCGGCACATGATAGCGATTCCACGACTTTCTCTGAGTTGATGCCCCGATCGTCCGTCAAGACTCACAAGGCAAAGGGCTCCACGTCGTCGAACATTGCAGAACGTCGCAGACAAAATACACCGACACCGATCAATGTCGAGGATCGACGGCAGTACGGTACACTTGTTCAGCAGGCTGCTGTGAAGTCTGCTGCTGCACCTCCCAAAACCCCCGATAATCCGTCTACGACTAGCCCCGATTTTGCAGACTCTTCATCCATCTACTCTCAGAACGGGGACCAGCCAAGTCCCCTGCACATCCAGAAGGCCGACATGTCTCGACACATTAAGAATGTCTTGCAGTCATACAACGGCTGGAAGGACTCGAACGCGCCGACTCTCGCACCGACTGCTGCTCCTACAGTTGCCCCCGAGTTGATCATTCGCGATGATAGCATCCAGCAGCAAGGTGCTCCCAAGACGTCCAAGGGCTCCAAGGGCAGACTTGAGGCTCTCAAACAACCAGTCATGGATGCCAATCAGTTGTATTCCCCTCTGAGACCCTACTTCGCCTACAAAGACCTGCCCGTCCAGAAGATTGCCGGTAAGACCCTGATCGGAGAGCAAGGATGGCTCGAGAGACCGAATAAAAGTACAGACCACAAAACCCCGGACCGCAAGCAGAAGGATTCATCGCCCAAGAAAAATGGTCTTCTTGACAGCCTCAAGAAGATTGCCAAGGAGATGGTATGTCAATATCTCACCTGCGCGCAGTGTACACCAGCTAACACTTGAAAGACCGAGAGCAAGCCAAACCGCAAAATGCGAGATGTTGCGAGAGAAGGACGGATACAGAGAATCACCATCTCGTTGGATCCCCGCGAGCAAAGTCTTCTCTACTGCGAGCTCGAGTTTCACGTCAGCAACACTCTGCACACCTACATCACGAATGAGCTCAACCACGGTCGCCTCAATCCTGACAAGCTCAAGAAAATTGCCGACGGATGGAACCAAAAGGGCCGTCCCAGAGTTGTCGGCTTCCGCTACGACCTCGAGACGCAGCTTGAACTCGTCCACCTGCACATTGACGAGTTTCGCTTCTTTGGTCGCCGGCAAGGCAATCCCTTGGAGATCGCAGGTCTACTTCATGCAATGAAAGTGAATGCCCGAGCCCTGCGTATCCGGACTTTCTGTCAGCCGGACTCTGTCATTGCGAAGCAAATTGTCGACTCGCAATCATTGTGCAACACGATCGGATGCTCTGAGGCTCAGCAAATCGCGATCGCTGAGATAGCTCAGTTCTTCAAGGTCATTGTGGAGCGAGAGCAATCGTATCGGGAGAAACTAACCCGCGACAACGCTCCGAGTGTATTGGCTCGTGTACAGGGAGGCAGACAGTGGGAACCGTCGAGGGAACTGGCCGAGGGATTGGATCCTTACGCAGGCCTCCATCCCCTACCCGATGGCTACGATGTTTAACGCCAAAACGCTCCGGTACAACAGCTAAATGAGATCGCGACTGCACAATCTCGGCTGGCGAAGTACCCAGTGCTGTCTGGGCCTCAAGTAATGTGTGAATACGCAGGGCAATAGTGTGGTAATTTATCAATGCGACCGAGGACGGTCGTCCCAGTGAGTGGGTTGCGCCTTGGCGCAACCTACGACAGAAACGCAAACACGAAGGACGATGCAGTCGTGGGCTGTCGTGGGCTTGCAGATGAAGCAACGATGTACATTTTAGCTTTGTAGAGATAAAACCATGACTGTAGGACACATTACGTTTCTTTTTACCTAGTTCTGACGTCGCAAGTAGCACTACATGGAAACTAACTATATGGAAACTAACATGGCATCTCTGTAGATGCTTCCCGCCTCCCTCCATAATCCATCACAGCAAAGCCCGACTGGGATGTTCCGTCCAAGTGTCATTAGTATTCATTAAGTCGTGATGTTACTGAACATGTCGTTGAAGAGGGGTCAGTTCCTGTACTGAAAAGGTTCTTCACTCCTGAATCTTGCTGGACGCCGACCGTCATAGGAATGGACGCCCTCCCAGTCATCATGCTGGCGGTCACGAGGACGCCCTTGACGATGATTATGGTCGCGGTCTTTGCCAGTGTCGTAGTACGGCAGATCACGCTCCCTACCCCATCTCTTCTCCCAGGCTAGCTGCTGCTCCCTGTCCCGCTTGCGAGCGACTTCGAAACGCTTCTCGATAGCATTGGCACCAAGACCACCGACGAGGGCCCCAACGACGGTAGATATCACGCGCGCCTTCTCGATTTCTTGATGTGGTCGGGGATGATAGGTTCCGTTCTCTATCTCCTTCCTATTGCGGGTGCGTATAGCAGCTTCTGAGACTTCGCGAGCGGCGAGACCGCCCACAACAGCGCCAAGAAGTCCGACGCCGATTCCCGACGATGAGTTACTGAAGGTATGGTCAACAGCATGACGGGCTTTGCCGAGAGGAGTCCTGCAACGAGAGCGGGAGCGGGAGCGGGAGCGAGATCGTGCTCTGCTTACTGCAAACGCTTGTGGCGGGACGGAGCGAGGACGAAAAGGCGCTGGTGGAGGTACTTGTAGAGCATTCGTGTCGCGAGGATATAGGGGAGAGTCGGGTTCGTAGTATGAACGGTTGGCGCCCCCTTCGACGGGGATAGCACCCGAAATGTAAGGACCAGTAACGGGAGCTGGACCTCGGGAGGATACCAAAGGGCCGCCGCCACCACCACCGGAGGAGTATTCGGGTGATTGATCTCTAGAGGCCGGAGGTGGATCGCCGCGTCGGTGACTTGGACTGCGAGCGTAGTAGCCCTCACGGACCTCTTGCTCGTAGTAGGACTTGGACATGACGAAGATGATGAGGATTGATTTCGCGAGATGCTGTCGTACAGAGGGGAAGGCTGCTTGGCGAAAGGGTAATTCAGACGGATCAGACGGACGGATGTATTTTTGTGAAGGCGGATGAAATGGACAGATGAGACAGATGAGAGGGTGATGAGCGACCAACGCCTTTGTATGTAATAGCGAGTAGTCTTATTTGTCGGCCTGCGCTGAGCAGACTTGCGGAAAGAGGAGCTGGGACTCCCGGGATCAAGCCAGATTGAGGCTGTCCTTTGAGGCTCTCTCTCAATATCGAGGAGAGATTTGTGGGAAGTAAGCTAGCGTCTTGGGCTCTTTTTGCTTCGAGGTCGTTATATCGTTGTACCTCGACAGACCAATGTAGCCCACGGGCAGCTTGAGCTTCAGGTCAGCAAGACTGCAGGTGATCTCGAATAGGGACCACAGACGCAACGTGAGGTCAATGAGGGCATAGCGGTATTCGCACTGCCATCTGGTGTCAGGTTCGCTTTCTTTTTGTTGGTCTCTGGCCCCAGGAAAGATAACGCAGGCAGCTCTATTTCAAAGGCACAGCCCCCGGATTGTCGGGAATCGGTGCTTTTTCATCAGAAAAATGGGCGGGGTAACACCTACCCTCCGTCGCTCACTCTCATTTCTTGAGGTCTGTCGGTTTATTAGTCCGAGAGTTCCTCCAATCAGGGTTGCGAGGAGACGGATGATGATAGGATGTAGGCAAGGGCATGACACCCCGAGACAGCGACAGCGGGAATCGAGTCACCAGGCAAATTATAGTGCCAAGGAGTTGACAAGCGTCACAAACAACTATGTCTAGTAAATGGTTCTGGGTCAGACACTGGTCGACTAGCGAAGCCTGTTGGTTATCTCATGCGGCGCAAAGTGCTCGAGTGAGAGAAATGAGCAGTGCCCAAATGTAGGTTAAGGAAACTGGGCTGATCTCGAGTTGAGCCTCATCAATTTGACCCCAGCGATGAGCTGAACGTCGATTTCCTCGACGCCTCTTACCCCAGCACGTAAATCGGTGAGTGGGTGACAGTTCGTCCAAAGAATTGCGGACTGTGAGGCTTGGGAGGAGCAAAAACGGACGAGAACCCAGAAGCACCTTAATGCCGTGTCTCCACTTAATCGAGTCCTACCATCCTTGGTTTAGGGGGGGCGTGACCCTGGAAATGGCCCTCCCATTGGCCATTGGGCCATGTTCCACGCCACCAGCCCTCTGCGAAGCTTTGCTGCGGCATGAAATCAGCAGGCTCTCCACGAGGCATCCCGAACCGTTGTGGAATTATCTTTCACGCCGCGCATCTTCAGTCTTTATTTGCATACTTGTTTTGGGATACCTTGGCGATCTAATGCAATGGAAAGCTGCACATTGTCTTCCCGATGCTTCGTATTACGATTTGGTGACTACACTGCGCAGAGGGGCCACCAAGCGGTGGACTCCGACCCGGCCCCACTACGGGGACGCTGAATCAGGTCCGGCCCGCATGTCGACTGCGATCATGACCGGTTGACCGCACCAGCCTGGCCAACTATCGGCTGCATGCCGCTACATAGATAAATCTGCATCCCATCATCTTTTCTTGCAAAGATTATGAGCTAGTGCTTGGATATCTCACATGTCTCTAGAGCTCGTCTGTAAAACGGAACCCTTTCCGACGCTATACCTCTTCTTCCATTGCCTAAATGTTCCAGCTTAAAAAAAGTTTTGTTCTCATTAGCGTGAACTTTGCAATAGGTTGTAGATATCTAGCGACCAACGATGGCCTTCCAAATAACATTCTTTTCGCCATTATATCATTCATTCTCCACATATACACACACGTGCTATGGATCTCGAGATAAACTTTTCATCCCTTCCAGCTGTGGTCAGCGACGATAAGATACCAAGACCAGTTTGGACCGGGAAACGCCCTAGAGAAATGGAACAGAACTCGAGCGACTGCGATCGGCTCTTTGTACCACTTTTCAGCTTTTCCTGCGTATAAATGATGCCGTGATTCTCTAAGAATAAGGGCTTTTGTCGGCTGGAACATTTCATAAAGCTCAAGTTTACTCTGTCCAGGCCTTGATTCCCAACGAATGAACAATCCGGCATCCCTTGGCTAAGCAAGCAAGCCCAGCAGCTTCTTGCACATGGAAACATACTACGAAATAACTTACCCCGTAAATTATACCGTCGTGTTTCTGTTATATCTCTCTATTTGCTGAATGCCACGCTGCTTAAACAGCCACTTCGGTTGCGATTACGTGGCAGGCAGGTTTACGGAGAGACGCACCAGTAATCCAAAGGCAGCAGAAGAACTACGATCAGAACAGTGCTGAAGAATCCCATGACCTGACTCCTTCCACTTTGCTTGTTTGGGCTACGTCGAAGCGAAGGTCACTCTGGAAGGCTAGATTGTCATTTTCTTGTCATGCAGAGCCCTTCCTGGCTGGTGTCACAGTCCCAACTCTTGCACTGTTATGCAGTCGAAACCCACGAAACGGAGATCCACCAACGCACATCCAACAGGCGGGGCCTCACGGTCGCGCGGGCTATACGTGGATTCAGGACCGGACGCATCGGAGAGAAGCGTGCTATTGCGAGCTATTTCCTGATATTGGCGGCGAAGGCGCGTCCATCTGTCCTTTTGTGAGCGGAGCCATTGCTCAGATCAGGGATGATCAGGTGCTTTACACTATTATGCTGGCTTTGCTTTACTTCATCCTTCTGCTATGGCTTTGTCTACCGCTGGAGATGAGACGCAGCGACTCGAGAGAGCCAGGGTTACTAAGGAAGGTTTGAGGACTCGTTTATTGGCATTCCTATGATGGACGTCGCAGAAGACACGACGGTGATTCCTCCTTGATTCTTGGCAGATATGATGAAAGGTTCGTTTCCCTATAGACTCGATGCTGACTGCATGAGCTCATCTGCCAGGCGTCGGACGTAGAACTCCCGAGCATCCGGAGGGAGCTTGCTGAAGCTATTCGCTATGCGTGCAATATCCTGACGGCCTTTCTCGTAGGCGGCTAGATCCCGGTTTCCATATACATCTCGTCCTACTGAGTATCCTTTTTCCATGTTTCGGAAGAAGATGTTGACAGCAACGCTCATACCCGACGTCGGCGTCGCAGTATGGAGCCACATAGGCGGAAGAAATAGAATGTCTCCCGGTCCCACGAGAGCCTCGTGCGGGCTTACACCGCGGAGTGAGCCGGAATCAAGCGACGAAAAGACGTTGACGCTGGAGCTAGATGCCCCTGGTGCAAATGACAGACGAGAGACGTCCGAAGGTGGGAACAGTATGAGACGTTTTGAACCTTGAATTTGAACGTAGGCGTTGGCCATGACCTGGAAGGGATCACATCAGCATTGCTCTGCATCTTCTTGCGAATCTTGAAGCCAATGAGATCGGGTATCATACGTCATAGTGCAGCCACATATTGACGGGCCCGGAGACGCGCAGGACGGAACTGAAAGCCTTGTCCTTGACATAACCGAGTTGCGGGGGCAGAACAAAGTCTTTTGCCAGAGAAGGAAAGTCATCAGACAATTGAGTGGGAAGGTTTGACGGATCAGCCTTGGAAAGTGCTCTCAGGTACAGCATTTTTCCATTTCTTGTCTCTTGTATGAAGTCCGCAAACTTTTTGGTGACATAACGGAAGTTCTTGGCGTTAAAGTCCATTTTCTCGGTTGTAGACTCATGAACCGACACCTATACAACTTGTCAGCAATTTGCATAATGAGAGAAACCGGGCAATGTTAAAAAAAAAGCGGCTCACGGACCTCCTGGTCTGCTCCAACACTATCGATCAGATACTCTGGAGACCACAAGGATGTGCAGGAACCGATGTTCGAGCCCTCAATGACAACAGGTTTACCTCTGTCCAGTATCGATTCGAACTGCTCCTGGGTCTCGACCGTGATGCGAGCTATGGTCTTGGGAGTGAGAGAAGCCGTAAGCTCGGTCTTTGGTGTAGTGTTGACTGTCATGATTCCGACCGTCTCGAAGAACTTCACAGGCGGTACTTCAGGAACGACAGGTGATGTTTCACGAAATCCTGCCAGTCGTTCCGCATGAAAGTGGAGGCTATAACTCCCGGGTGTCCAGTAAGTTCCCATTGAGAAGCACGTCGCACCTCCACCGACGATGGCGAGCCCACTATTGCCGTGAGGGATAACGGAAGATCCAACTAGGAAAGGACGCAAAATGCCAGAATTGCTGACTCCATCAATCCTCGCGACGATTTCCAATTCACTCTGCTTTACCTTGAGGACGAGGATATCATCTGCCGCAGGTAATTGAACGTCTTTGATCACGCCTCCGAACAGGAGCAGGTGCCCCTGGGACTTTATTATGGTAGACCCAAACCTGGACAACAATCTTGCCGCGCGGTGGCTAGTTCGGGCTCCCATATTGTCGAAGGAAATTGAGGGCTAGTTTCATCACATCAGCGAATAGAACGAGACGATCGCGCTTCCATAGCTTACCTCGGGCCCAGACGTGTCCAATGTCCAGGAGTATGAGTTCTGATTGATAAGACCATCTTCCAGCAAGCCTCCAACCAAAATGCCCTCGTATTTTCCAAATACATCACTGCTTGTACATATAAAGCTAGCACCATACAGTGAGGGATGGCTAGACTGAGTGAGGCATTTTAGCCAGCCCCTGGAAGGGTCGAAGAGCAGACAGTCTGCAGATGTCTGGAAATGATTCAGCCGGCCTCCGGCAACAAGAGCGAGCGATGAATCCCCGAGCCGCGTCGCAGAGTGCCTGAAAAGGGAGACTGGAAGGTCTTGCACGCGTTCCCAAGTATCGAAGACCTTTCTGTATAGCCAGCAATCTTTGAAAGCTGTCGACGGAGAGGCACGACCTCCGACAAGGAGGACACCGGCGCTTCCCAGATCTGTAAGGGTATGACACACTCTACTTGAAGGTCCTCGGTGGGAGGTACTAGGAGGCGGCTGGTGGTTGGAGATCTGATACAAGTCCTCCGAGCTCAGTCTTCCGTTAGGTCCTTGCCCAAGAATGTGCGACACGACAATTTGCCCGTCTGGCTTTTCCACAAGCATACCGGCGCCATAGCGTCGGTGTCCTCGGTTCGATTCGTAATCAGATAAAGACATGGGAGTCTGGTACGTTTTAATACCTAGATCCTCGGACTTTTGAGAGAGATGTGCAAGCTTCTGACGTTCCGGAGTGGATGCAAAGATGACTAGGTAGTGACTAGCGAAGAGGGCGAACTCTTCCCACTCATCGAAAGGTTCGACGGTGTCAAGCGCTTTCCTCTCTGCAGAAGTCACGAACAAGTCGTCCGCCCAGGCTTCCCAAAGGGTCCAACTCTCGACTCTAGGCCAGCCCAGTGACGCAAAACGGTCTTCCTGGCTTGCCACTGTCGGGTAGCGATGGACAGATTTGATCGGTGTATTCAACTTGTTGAAATGCTTGAGCATAGTGCGAGCGAAAGGATGGTCGGGTCCATCTGGCAGGATCTGCTCTAGCAAGCAAAACTCGGCTACACGGGAATCAGTTACGAGTTTTCCACGAGCGGTTCGAGTTTCAAGTACCATTCCCAAGATTACCTGCCCACTTAATCACTCCATCGGCGCCTTCCGTATCCATATAGGTGATGGACACTTCGGCCACAAAGAGGAATTCCGTGTGGGACAGGTCGAAGATGGTGGCCAAGGCATCTTGCAGTGTTGAGAGCTTCCGAAGATCGCAGCCTACTTGACAGTATTTCTGGCTCTTAAGAACTATAGGGGAGGTCTCGCTGGTCTCCCAGGTTCCCATGATATTCTGCAACTCAGGGGCCTCGAGAACAATGCGGCGTTTCTTTTGGATGAGATCCGGGTAGTCGACGTCGATGAAAGTGACGTCCTGGCATGCTTCCGGGTAGCGCACCTCACACTGCCATGGCAATACATCGCTGAAATATAGAGGTCAGCGATCTGCAGTGCTGGGGGCAGCCGAGTCTGATAGGGGGCCGAAGACAGCAGCTGAGGAACAAGAATACCTTCCGCAACCCAGGTTGACGACTACCTTTTTCCGGCTGGAGGTCTTCTCTAGAAACCGACGAACTAGAGTGTCGATCACTTTGAGTCGTAAATAGTAGCCTCTGTTGATGAGAGGGGCCCTTCGTTGGAACTTCTTGACGAAGAAGCGGAAATAATGAGGCTCGTCAGGATAGTAAAGGCGTTCCTAAATGACTCAGTACCGCTCTTAGTGAGGATACTCTGAGTCCCATGAACTTACAACACTCCTTTTCGATACAATGGAACTGCTATTTGTCTGTTCGAGAATTTGTTAGTTGCGAAGGGTTTTGTCAGTTGCGAAGGTGTTGTGGCTTTTGAAAGGGCACTGCTAGATCGGCTGGCTGAAATGACAAGTACTCACTGCCATGATGAGGTCGTCCAGAGCCTGCATTAGCCGAGCATTTTGAGCTGCGGGCGCCATGTTGGGCGGCTGACGGATAATTGAGCTATGGTCGATGGATGATGTTGATGTAGGTCGCTAGTTACTTATTTCTCAGGACATGATGCGCACTCATGCAATTTTTTTTTCTTTTTTTTTTCCCGGTTTTGCTGCAACGGCGGCACCACCACATCACAGGGTTTCCCCTTTAAGACGATTCCGTATCAACAACGACGCTGATCACAAACGGGCTGAAGAAGAATTAGAATAATTCAATCACTACCGTTCAAATAAACCCACCATCAACATTGAAACATCCGAATCCCGCAGTGCAATCTTTAGGCACCTCTTTGACTTCAGTCCACGGGGTTGCATGTCCGTTGCTCAAGTCTTTCTTATCTTATCGCAAGGGTTAAGATGAGTCAGCAGGCCCAGATTCCGGGGCCAAACACCGCCACATGTGCCACGAACGCCTGCACCCGTTTCTATCCGACCTCAGCTGCAGCTCACCTTGGGTACCTGGCCAAAGGCTCGGCCTTACCTTACCTCACAGGTCATAAAGACGCTGGGACCACCCGGCCGACGGATTACATAGGTACTGCGGTAGCTTCCCCGCCGCCCCCACTGGATTGGCCTTGGGGGCCGCCCAGGTCCACGCTCCTCCCAGTCCGAACTGCCCTACCGGCCTACCTAGGTCGCCTACCTACCTTACCTGCCTTATCACCCATTATCTGACCTCACCTCGTCTCATACCGTCCTTACCTTACCTCCACTTACATTAAGGCGGCCTCAGCCTGAGCGCTTCGGACTGCGTCGCGACGCGGGATTCCTTGCCGACAAGTAACCTAACCTCGCCCCGGTACCCATCAGCTTATCACGAGCTTCACAGGTTGACGTCGTCCGACACCCGCTCCGACCGACTGGGACGACCTCACCGGACCCAAAACCACGCCTCTCCTCCAACCAACCCGACGAGGACCTCTGTAGTGTCCACCTAATACACCCCACCACATCTTTTCTGTTTTGTCCCAACCACCGGACCCGATCTCTGCCGTCCCGTCTTCGACCTTCCATCTCTACCGAGAAGCTATCGCCGTCGCCTACGCTGTTGTCCGGACGAGAGACATTCGTGCCTTTCAGATCCTACTGAAGCTGAGACACAGGCTATTCGGAGGCCGGATTGGGTGGAGGCCGCTGGTCGACGCAAGGTTTTGCGAGACTGTCCCCGACTGCTCTCGACTGTCCTTCGCGTCTGGTCATTATTCAAGGCCGGTGCTGCCCCGGCGGTAATAAACCTCTGTTGTTCACCGCGCCGTGTTGCACACAGGTGCTTCCTCCCACGCTGCGCAAAATGGCGAACACCTCTCTCAACTTCATTACCTTCAACCAAGACCATAGCTGTCTTGCTGTCGGTAAGTCCCATGTACACTGAACTCGATCTTCGTACTGTGACTCACTCGCTGCTCCTATAGGTACATCCAAAGGCTTCAGGATCTACCACACAGATCCATTTTCCAAAATATTCAGCAGCGATGACGGCAATATAGCCATCATTGAGATGTTGTTCTCGACCTCCTTGGTCGCCTTGATTCTCTCACCGCGACACTTAATCATACAAAACACGAAGGTTCGTGTTTCGCGAATACGCACATCCTCTTCCAACACTGATCAATAGCAGAGGTCATCCGTCATTTGCGAACTTACCTTTCCCTCCGCCGTTCTTGCGGTGCGTCTGAACCGAAAACGACTCGCAGTCGTGCTCGAGTCCGAAATCTATCTCTACGACATCTCGAACATGAGTCTACTATACACAATCCCCACCTCACCGAATCCAGGCGCCATATGCGCCTTGTCACCGTCGTCAGAAAACTGCTATATCGCATACCCTTTGCCGAAGCCTCGGGAGGATACTGTGGATAAGAGACCTGCTCATGCGCCGCCGCTTTCAACGTACGTTTCTCCCACTTCAGGGGAGGTTTTAGTATTCGATACCACAACGCTCAAGGCGGTCAACGTCATTGAGGCACATCGCTCTCCACTCTGCAGTATCTCTCTCAACAGCGAAGGCACGCTCCTGGCCACCGCCAGTGAGACCGGCACAATTATCCGCGTGTTCTCGGTTCCGGGAGGCCAAAAGCTTTACCAGTTCCGTCGTGGAACCTATCCATCCACAATCTACAGCATGTCGTTCAACCTCAGCTCGACGCTGCTTTGCGTCTCTTCGACCTCCGACACAGTCCACATTTTTCGTCTCGGCGCTCCTCCGCCAGGAAATAACTCGGCGTCTGCTGCTGCGGAAGACCCCGCTTCCCCAGGCAGGCAGGATCGTTGGTCCCGATCGCGTAGTTACGACAGCGCCAACGAATCTCCGGTTGGCAGTGCCGCAGGTTCTCCGAGAAGCGACTTGGCGGAACCAATAGGGCCGAGCAATGGTGGCAGTAGCACTCAGCAGATAAGTAGGCGGCAAAGCGGCTCTCTCAGTAGCATGCTCCGGCGCTCGTCGCAGATAATGGGTCGCAGCGTCGCCGGTGTCGTCGGCTCTTATCTCCCCCAGACTGTGACGGAAATGTGGGAGCCCTTGCGAGACTTTGCCTACATCAAAATACCGAAGCCTTCCAATTCTCCGACGTCGTCGTCGTCGAACCGAGGTGGGGCCCTGGCGGGCGGATCACAACTGCCCAATGGCCCTCTGCGGAGCGTGGTAGCCATGAGTAGTAGCAGCCCGCAGGTAATGGTAGTGACCAGTGACGGGGGCTTCTACGTTTACAACATCGACATGGAGCACGGTGGAGAGGGCTACCTAGTGAAGCAGTTCTCGTAAGCAATCATTCCTTATTGCTCACCATTAACTAACAACCTGCTGCAGGGTGCTCGACGGAGACGACAAGTTGGACGCGTCGTCGTACGGAACTTGACGTATTTTCTACTCATTCATCTCGGCTGGTGGAGTTTGTTGTAACGAGGTCTCGTAATGACTTTGGAAGGGGACAGCTGCATACGGAGGCGTTTTGCGACATGACTTCTTCCTATGGTGACGGGGGTTGCATAGTACCTTGCATTCCTCCGCTAATATAAAGCATGTGCTGCTTGGCTGTCAAACTGGCCAGGAATCCCACGAAGTCGATCAAACTGAAAGATTGTTCTAAAACACATGATAAAATCAAACGAGCGTACAAGTGAGCTGTGATGCCGTGATGCTTGCACCTTCTTGGTGACGAAATGTACTAGAATGGGATGTTTCTCGTCGAGCAACATGGCACGCAGGAGGGTAACGTGGCCACTGTATTAACAAGATAATCCTTCTCGCCACCCGCCGTATGGGAGCGACTCTTCGCACGTTGTTTTTGGTATCATCACTCATTGCCATCAGCCGTGGCTCAACCCTTCTGAACCCTCATCTTGAACGATTGTGCAACCAGATCGGAAAACCTTTGTGGGCCTCCTCAAGAAATCACGTTCAACCCGTGCGCCTTTCCCTCCCGATACCCAAATATCCGACCAGATAGATAGAAAGAAGACACAAACGCAAGGCGGGAAAAAGCAAAAACAAAAAGCCCAGTCCCTTAAGTCGGGCAGTACCAAAACTTATGCCACCTTTGTTATCCAATGAATTCATCATAGCCAGGCAGATGCTTCTGCAGTACCTGTCCTACGGCCCGCCTTCTTGTCGTGAAACAATTTGTGTCAAATCCTGAACCTATCCCGCCCCCAAGGACCAAAAAAGATTGGAAGAAATGAAGAGTTATCATGCCCTACGATCCACGCGGACTTGTGATTATCGAGCGTACGGTCTGTTCATCAAAGCGATCTCCCGGGCGATTTCTCCCCATTCCAATTCTCGCCTGATGCCGGAGGGGCCATGCTTCTTCACTTGGTTCAGCTCTTCCCACTTGAGAAGTTCGTAGGCGAAGCGGAGATGGGGCTGGATGATGACGTTTAGCCTCCGAGCGCGAACATAGCAGTATGCTCGTGGGAACGAGAGATTCAGGGCCCGCATCACTTCCGCGATGCAGATTGTGGCACTACGTGATACGCCCACTCGACAATGCACCAATGTAGCTGTTCCGTTACGCCGGCCACGATCTGAAAGATAGTTAGGAATTCGTTTACAAAAATAGGCATCAAGTGTGGCGGTAGCTCACCGATGAAGTCGAGGCATCGCTCGAATTCGTTCGTCAATGGATCAATTCCGTTATCCTGGACGCCCTGAACGACACAGACGTTGTCCGGTCCCCATTTTTCCAATTCGCCCTCTCTCCACATAGAGGTTTCGCCCACGCTGAGAATTTGGTCAATTCCCATTGCTCTGAGTAGGTCGGGGTTATTCGCGTGTCCTAGGTTACCCAGGTACATGTAGTCCAGGACCCGGCTGGGCAAAGAGCCGTCCAGACCAGATAGCCAAGCAGGTTCTTTGATCAAAGCCGTCACCTCGCGAAGGCCTTTGCCAGCATGAAAAGGCGACTCGTGAAGGAGGCGGGCTTCGATGCAGGTAAGAAGAGCCACATCCGTGGGGTACGCAAAAAAATTGCGTTGTTTCAAGGTATGGAGGTGCAGCCAGGAGTCAGCAATGCCACGTCCTGTACTGTAGCTGAAGTAGGCAATCCCAAGCATCGTAGACTCGGTGTACCCGTCGGCACAATGAATGAGGATCTTTCTCGGACGCAGATTCCTTAGCTCCTGGTCTGGCACGTCGTCCAGGTCTATATCACCGTCAAAGTCGAAACTCGACTTTTCACAAGCTGGCAGAGTTCCGTGTGCCAAGTGGTAGATCCATTTGCATGTTTCCAAAATGCCATCAGCTTCGGCCTGTGACCAGGTTGGCGGTAGTATACTGCCAGATGACGGGAAGTCGATATATGGCCGCTGGCTGGGCTCGACCCTGGACTCGGCAAGGACACGTAGTGACGACGGGCTGAGTCGGCCAACGTCACTGCATTCGATCAGTAAGTCGTAATGATCCTCCTCTCCAGTGGACGAATCTGGCGTTGGTCCCAGCCATACGTTATGAGATATTTCTGAAGCCTTGGTCATTTCGTACATCTCCTTCCGTTCTTGGTGGAAGAAATCGAGGACGTGGCCTGTTAGATTGCCTTCGTGATCAATGGCAACAATTTCCTTGTGGTTGTTTTCGAATTCGCTGAAGGGAGAAACACACAGGAATGTGTTGTATTCTGGAATGGAATGACCCTGGCTCTCGTGTCGCTGCCGCCATCGTGACTGGGCTGTTGCAACGTCGAGGCCGAGTTTTCGAACGGCGGCTTCATCCTCTCCGTAGACAACGATATCGGAGATCATGGCAGCTTTAGCTGCCTGGATCTGAAAGTTCCTCACGCAAAAGCCATCGCGCGGGTCGACGTCGATGAACTCGGGAGAGACAGACAAGTGCATGAACTCCCGAGGTGCAATGGCACCCTTCAGACGTGCAACAGTTACGTCACCGTCGGCTTTGACTAGAGTGACGCCGCGAACACAAGTTGGTGTTTTTCTCAGAGAGCGATGACGAGCAATGAAGAAGGCCTGCTGGATGTGGTTGTGGGGGTGGAGCCCGTGGTACCAGGGGAAGACATGATTCGCATCCGGCAGCGGCTGGCGAGAGATATAATCAACGGCAGCAGCAACTTCGGCGGGGCTGATCTTGTAGATAGGCAGGGATCCGAATTCATGGCGGTCGTACTTGCTGGGAGGATAGAGCAGCGAAGATTGCTGTGCCTGCTCATCATCTCGCGGAGGAGAGGGCGGAGGTGTGTTGGGCTCTTCCGCTGGAGCTGGGCCAGGCGGGCAGACCGGGAGATGCTTGTTCGGCACCGGAACCTGTTGAGTGGCGCTGAGCGACTCTAGCGATAATGACGAGACGGCGCCCACAGTAGATGAGGGTCGATGAGGGGGAATCGGCCTCGGCAGAGCAATTGTGGCCATTTTCAGAGAACCGGGGCTCTTTTGCGACGGATTAGAGCGTAGTTGAGGTCAGGTGGGTTGAACGGTCGACCCAACGTCGGGAAATCAGCTGAGGTATGATAGGTCGAAGTCGGTGGTAGAGGGGTGAGCTGGATTCTGACGTTGCGACCGAGCCACGGTCAGTTCTTGAAACACAGCGGCAGGTCTCTCGCCGTCTTTCCTATATTGAATGGAACTGCCCGGGGACTAAAACGCGAATTAGGGGAGGTGTTGTAAATGAGCCTAGGACAAGGACGACAGCAGGAATTGATGAATTGGCGGAAGGAGAGGGGATTCAAGGGGTCCGAGGTGATGGGAAGTAAGATAATCGGCACGCACGCACGCACCCAGTTGAATTTGGATTGGCGTGTTGGCTAGGGGTGGCGGGCGATCCTTATCGCACATGCCCAAAAGCAATAGCAGCAGCGCCGGCTTGATTCGTGATAAGGGCGGCGAGTGATTGAAGCAGCTGGGTTATCTCTTGCAGCGAAGATGGTTTGGTTGCGTCAATGGTAAAGGCGGCAGAGGTGGAGATAATCGCTGGTGAGCAGACGGCGATCCGCGATGACTGGACCGATGAAGGCACAGCACAGCAACAGTAATGGTAGTGGGCCTGAAGCAGAGAACCTGAGTTGGTGATAGCAGTGGTGGGAGGGGTAGAAAAGGATATGATACAGTTGACAGGGTGGAAGAAGGTTCGGTTGAGAAACGCGGAGAGCTATGAAAGCAAAAGAACGTCAAGACCAAGAGGAGATTGGCCAGTATGGCGGCAGCTGAGAACGCTGAGGTGCCGTCCACTATTTCGATATGGATCCATCCAAGACCTAGGGACATGGAACGGCGGAGAGTGTGCGCAGACAGACGGGGAGAAAGACACAGACACAGACAGGGCTGGGAGCGGGGAAAGCAAGGGGGAGAACGAGGAGAGAGGGGGGGGGGGGGGGGGGGGCGCCGAAGAGGGTACCTAGCGATTTGGATTGGAGCACGGCCGTGGAACTAATTGAGCCATGGAACTGCGAAGTACTGACGGCGGTAGCATCACGATCTACTACGCCAATGTTAAGTGTACGGGACTTGTTGTTAAGGCAACTTGTCGCCGGTAGGTATTCGAGCTTGCATGGGCTGGTAGCGCGCCACTGGAGACCTGGGGTCGCCCACCTCCAGTGTCGATCTGGTCTGGGCCCGTTCGCAGGACCCTCAATCGACCGTTTGCTAATTAATTGAGGATGGTGGGCATTGCTTCATGGCTTCCCAGGTTAAATAAACAACGGACGACAACGGGAGACTCGGGCATGCTGAATGCAAAGAGAAAGGGAGCGGGGAACCACGATCTTGGGCGCGAACGCGCACGCGATCTGATGCTTTCTTGGGCCGAGTGTCGGACTTGATCAACCAAATGCCCACACTTGTCCCTCACAATCATGCGGCGACCACCTTTTGCCAGGCGTTGGACGGCCTAGGCCTGGCGTCTGCGGGGCAGCACGCTGCACAACTGTCGCGAGATCAGCCAAGATAACTGAAGTGGACCAACATCGGCTCACAAGCAACGGGGCACCAGTTTGGGGAAACAGGCGGAAGTGTGGTGCAGTCCTGTGGTGTCGCAAGTGGAGACGGGCGTCGGCGCTAGCGCACAGGTGCTGCATCCAGTGTTGGCCATACGTTTTGCTTAAAAAATCGTCTGCTGAGGTTCTATTCATCATTTGGCGTGGAAAAGACCCCGTTCTTTTCGGGCGTAAAGGTTACCAATAAATTAGTGAAATGACGAGCATTGGTGGTCAATGGCCGATGCTTGCTGTGTGTATATAGTAAGTCCAGTATAGCCTGGAGGTAGATGCATACCTCCTGCATTACCTAAGGTACCCATGGACATTGATGGATGTTGACGGGGATCGCATGGCCTGTGTAAGGTACGGCTCGAGCGGAGTTCATAGTGGGCACCTCAATGACTACACTGTACCTTATGTACGTACCTGCCCGGGCTCTCCCACATAAGGTATCCAGCTTGAGGTAGAAAGTACTTCAGTAGTGAAGCAAGCCCATTAATCCCTGCCTGTCTATTGACGTTGAAACAAAGCAAGTCTTGAATGGCAGCCAGAGAGACTCCATGTCTGCATCTGCACCCGCGCTTTTATTTATATCCGTGACAAAATCTGTAGTGGCTTTGTCTTCAGCCTCTCATCCAAAATGTCGCCATGCAAATAGCAGTGGTCCGTTGTATCCAAGACAATGAGAGCAGCCTGTCTGTCCCGGACATGTCAGTTGTTGTTGTTGTTGTTGTTGTTGTTGTTGTAGACTAGGTCCAGACATCCTGCTTTCAAGTCCCTTTCCGCCGCGTCTGCTGCAGCAGTTGTTGACTAGAACAACTACATTCTTAGTATCGACCTTACCCAGGTTTCTCATGCTTCGCAGTCAGAGACCGACAGTGGCTGATATTCTCGATATGTCATCCCTAAAGCTCTGGCGAACGTTGAACCCCAATGCCATTGAGGCATATTGAAAGCACATCTGCCAGGAAATGGTATATCTGGTGAAAAAGAAACGGAAAGCACATCTGCTTCCAGGGGAGCTTATGTGCCAAAAACTGGCATCCCATGACTAATGGCAATTCTCTTGACACTTTGCGCCATTTCAACTGGGCAGACTACTGATGTCCGGGGACTATCTTTGCTACTGAAGCAAAAAAGGGTCCGGCCAGGGATCCAATTCTATGGATCTCGCTTCTTGATACCTTATTGCCCGACGACAGGCCTCCCTCAGGCTCCGGTACACTCTGCTTTACAGATTAGGTAACGGTCTGCCCCGAGTGGGATGTGACACTTACCGAGAGGACGACGCTTATCCATTGCACCTGGTAAATCTATTCGGCTTCTTCTGTAGGCTCAAACACGCAGCCTCTCCCAAACATTGCTAATTGACAACTGGAACTCCTGGATAAGCAAAGTTATCAAACCAGACCCTAGTCACAGAAAGGCCCACATGATGGACTCATCCGCAACTTGCATGACCATCAAGATAAGGTTTCCAGCCGCGGACCCTCTACATCATTTACCTACTGCGGCACCTTGTTCCCAGGGACCCGCAACGGCATGAATACCTTTGGTGTAGTTAAGTTGAGGATGAAGGCGCTCCACGTGCCGAGGCATCAATGTATGCCTGAGTCTGCGGTCTTGTGCTGGTTCCAGACCAACATAGTGTGATGGGTATGTTTAAGCCCCAGCACTGGTATCTGTGGGGACAGAGGTCCACTTGTAGACAACTTTGAATAGCTAGAAAATCGCAAGAACCTAAACAGGGGGGTAAACTTTGGCCTGCAACCGCAGTATAGGCACGAGAAATCTGCGACTTGCAACTGAAGTCTTGAATGGGATTGAAAAATGCTAACTACCATTATCGTCACGTAATTGAGAAGGAAGAGGGCACTATTTCACGTTGAGTGGCCGTCTGCGCAAGCAGATGCTAGCAAAAGGCGGGGGCGGGGCACGTTAAGTCTGGTTGGTTCACAGTGTTGTTGGCTTCCATGCCCGGAAAGCTCCACGTCCCAGCTGCCGCGGGGCCCCGGGGAATATGTGGCGGATGGTATCTCTTGTGGCTGGTGCAAGCAGAAGCTGGGAAGTGGCACACTAGTGTAAATGGAAGTGGTCTATGCTTTCAGCAGAGTCCAATCAGTTGAGGCGTTATCAACGTACGTCATTGATAGCAACCAAAACATGACCGGAGCACCTGGCAGGCAAGACAACACGCCTCCTTCTTACTATCGTCTGGGCTACCACTTGGCCAGCTTCGCACCTTCTCTATGCTTCATGCATGCGCGTGCACACTGCCGCAGTACGTTTTTCGGCAACTCGAGCTAGAGCCACGACAGCCAGGTATTTTCAAATACGAAGTAGAGCGTTGGAGCTCGCTCGTACCTTACCGACTTGAGACACGCCCCGGAGCTGGTGCCCATCTTACGCGTGCAGCTCGGTCCATGTCTCCCGATCCCCGTCCATAAGACAACGTCTCTTTCTACAGCTTCCATAGCATTCGGTTCCAGGTCAATTCGCCCTTATTGTTAGTTGGTAGGACGGTAAGCTTCGCATTTCTTCATATATCCGCTAATGTCGACTTTCACAAATAGATCTTTCCCTCCTGTCTCGAGAGAATCTCCCTCTGCACACTCGACACAGCACACACTTCTGGCGACTGCCCCAAGCATGACCAAGCTTACACTACTCGTGCGGCTAGCTGAGAGCCGCTCTTGAGAATCGATCTGCTGATTCGAAAGACCTAAATACCCTTGCTCTCTCCCCCGGATATCCGAATTCTCGAACCGCTGCGATCTAGTACTGCTACCGACACGGGTCGATTGTCTTACGGTGAGGCTTCGCTGCCAGCTAGAAGGAGTCAAAATGTCATCAGGGCCTCGAGACCATACGTATGGACCCAAGTGTCGCCTCACTCCAGTTGCCCAGCCGCTTCCGGCTGGCCTCCAGGATGGCGTACCTGCAGTCGCGGCACAATTCTTCTACTATTCAGTCATACCCATCGATGACCCCTTGTCACCTGGCACCTTGGCTGCATCTTCAGATGCGCGGAATAACCGGGGACATATCCGTCCTTTCTCACTGGGAGACAACAACGCTCTCGAAAAGGCGTGGCTCAGCTTCCTATCCGATGACGACATCAAAGCTCACGAGCAGCTGGTACGCAATCGCAGCTTGAGCCCTGACATCGAAAAAGGAAATGCAAACAAGTTGGGCCTTCTCGTGCGCCACCTGGCCGCAAAACATGGACAGAAGCATGGTGGCACCTTCCAGGCCTCAGCCGCCGGTAGTGAGGAGTCAGATCTTCTGCCTGATACCCCGATTGCAGTATGCTGCCCCGACTTATACATAGATGTGTCCACCGAACTACAAAATACCTTCTGCGCACTTGCCAGAAAGTACCAGCCTTCACTAAACCAAGACAATGTTGTGCAAGAGGTGATGATGGAACTAAGACGTCAAGTCGCAGCAAATGTCGCTTCTGAGGAGGCTCGACCGCAACCCGGCAACAGCGTGATGTCGCGCCCTCGGGCAGATTCACGTGCACGGCAAATGGGTATTGTGGGGTCTTTCAGCCCTCGTCGGGAAGCCGCCAGTGAATTGAATCGATCCCTGAAGGAAGGAGGCATGTTTGTTGAGACCACTACAAAACCGAGGTCCGATTCTCGCACAAGTGAGCAGGCGTCTCGCCCGTCAACCCCTGGTACCGCCACCTCGTACCGACCGCCAGCCCTGGACGACGGCATCTCAGGCAAGCCTTTCCTCAGAGCGGGGGCTCGGCAACGACCTCAGGACAGTTACGCTGCATCATATCCACCCAACGAGACATCAAATCCGAGAGTAGACGAACGTGATGAGCGACCCCCGACTAAGCCGCAACAGCCTGCAAGATCGAGAGCTAATATCACTCAAACTGCAATCGTGAGCGATGAAAGCTACAGGAGGGAGTCCGTTGACGTTGTTGTTGGCGTTTCCAGGCTGCACATGGTGTCTATTCCTGCCCTGCAGATGAAGCCGATTTACTGGTCGCCGGTGAACGACATTGCTGTGGTTCTTCGCGCCACGTGGTTTTATAGGTTTGTCACTCAGAGTCAGGCCGCAAGAACATAAAGCTAACGCATGTCCTAGGGACACGATGCTTCCTATTCCTCCGGCGGTAGCGAATCAGCTAGAAGCTGGATACCGAGAGTTACAGCCACATACTGAAACCTGGAATGACGAGCTTCGATGTGCTACCGAGGTCGGTCCTCTAGGCGAGGAGAAAGTCTCGCATCGCCTATGGCCCGAAGACACAGACCATCCTGGGCAAGGAGATAAACTGTCCGTATCAGATCCTCGAATATCGAAGGATCCGTTCTGCGCGGCGAGCTGTTTCCGCGGAGAGGCAGCTGCCGAAGGGTCCGTCGATCCGAGACCAACAACAGCATCTCAACACAGAAGTTACGCCAGCTACCACGTCATTTACAAGGACGCCTCACAGGCTTTCCTCTTGAAGCCCAGCTTGAAGCCTTCCGCCTACTACGGAAGAAGGCCTGTTGCCAAGATCATGAAAGGGATGTCGATTGGCATTCCCGTCGTTCGAGGTTTTAATCGACGAGTTTGGGAGCGTCTCCACGAAAAGAAAGGCAACCGTCAAACAGCCGATCAGCCAGCTTTGTCACCTAATGATGCTCCTGAAGCTGCTGGACAAGATACGTGTGCTGCATGTCAATTCGAAAAGGAGCGAGGACAGGTAACTGATCTCGTTTTGGTTGTCCACGGCATCGGGCAGAAATTCGCCGAGAGAGTAGAAAGCTTCCATTTCACACACGCCATCAACGCTTTCCGCCGGGAGGTAAACATGGAGCTAGGCAGCCCGGCAATCAAGAGCATTTTGAGAGAGGATCAGAACGGCATCATGGCGCTCCCCATTAATTGGCGCCACACTTTGTCATTCGAAGATGGTGGTCCGATGACAGAAGCAGACAAGGCCACACATGTTCCTGACGGATTCAGTCTGAAGGACATCGAGCCCAGCAGTATCCCGGCTGTGAGAAGCATGATTTCGGATGTCATGTTTGACATTCCGTTTTACATGTCCCATCACAAGGGTAAGATGATCAACGCCCTCGTCACGGAGGCCAACCGTGTATATCGCCTCTGGTGTTACAATAATCCTGGTTTTGCTGAGAAGGGCCGTGTTCACGTCATCGGCCATTCACTTGGCAGTGCCATGGCCATTGAGATCTTGTCCCGTCAACCCACACGCGTCCCTCGATTAGATTTGTCGACGAAGCTACCACAAGCCGATTTCTTCGAGTTCGACACAAACAACCTATTCCTAGTTGGAAGCCCGGCAGGTTTCTTCCTGCTGCTCGAAAGAGGTATGCTCCAACCTCGTCGCGGCCGAGCCAAGCCCGGCGCAGATCCTAGCGACGTGCATGCGCCGGACGTGACGGGGCTGCCTGGTCGTTTTGGCTGCATTGCCGTGGACAACATTTACAATGTGCTGGCAAAGGAGGATCCCATTGCTTACTTGCTGAACGGCACCATCGACCCGGTGTACGCCGCCAGTCTCAGGGTCGCTCATGTCCCGTCGAGTGCGACTTCCATCTTCAGATCCATGGGCAATGCCATGCGAAGCCTCGTTCCGGGTACAGCGCCAGCCCCAGCACTTATTGCGCCTGCTTCTGTACCGAAGCCTTCTGTCGCTCGTCTGCCGTCGCAACTCGAGCTTGAAGTCCACGACTTCACAAGAGAGGAGATTGCCGAAAGGAAGGCTTTCTTATTGAACGACAATGGCCAAATTGACTATTACCTGAGATATGGCGGAGGGCCTCTGGAAATTCAGTACCTGAACATGCTCAGCGCACATACCTGCTACTGGACAAGCCAAGATTTCATTCGCATGCTCTGCATGGAGGTAGGAAGGAAACCGGGGCGACAGAACACGATACCTGCGATGAGGGTTCAGAAGGCAACGAAGAGGTAATTGGTTAGGCGACATTTTGGAATTATAGACGCATGATCGATGACGCTGGACCGTTCATCCCGTAGAGCGATGCTTGTGCGATGAATCAACACTATATTGAGTGGCTTTCTGCCCAGACAAACCTTTTATTGTGCATGGATCTTCCCCGTCCCTTTCGACCAGTGTCAATGCGTCGTTCGGCCATCTACCGCCCTCATCGCTTGATACAGCCTCGGGCGGGTTCTAGAATCCATCATCAATCTCCATCAACTCCTGGTCGAGATCGTCATCCATGCCGTATTCGTCAACTCCTTCAGTCGCGCCGTTGACACCGGCGTTCTCTAGCTCTTGAATTCTTTCTAGGTCCATCTTCTCCTTGTGCTTCATCAAGTCGTCGTAGCTCCATGTGCTCACACCCTCCTGGTCCTTAGCCCGGAATGGCTGAGCCATCTGCTTGAGGAAACGACGAGCGCTGCTGACGGCCATATCTGTACTCAGATTGGTATCGGCGTCGAGCAACCCTTGGTTGATCCACTTGGGCAGCTGCGCCCTTTTCTTCTGGAATCTGCGGTCGGCCAGCACCATGATTCCGTAGTCGTCTTTCCCTCTCAGGACGCGACCCAGGCACTGGGCGGCGTGCCGCATGGCATCGAAAGAAAGGAAGTCGTTCTCGCGAATTCGGTAGGTCTCGCGCAGGAACTCGAGTCGCGCCTTGAGAATTCGGGACTCGGTGTACTGGAATGGTACGCCGATGCACAGCACAGATCTGCCGTATTGGTGGTCGAAATCGATGCCCTCTGAGACCTTGCCTCGAGCGACGCAGAGGAGCACAGCGCCGCGACCGTTGCAGCACGCCGTTCGATACGTTTCCAGGGCTAGCGAAGTCTCTTGGGCATCGGGTGTCTCGACGAGGATCAGTTTGTATTTCCAGACCTCTTCGAGAATGTTCATTCCTTGCCACATGCTGATAATGGACTCCATGTAGAGGTAGGAGGGGAAGAAGACCACCATGCCGTCGGGTGTGATTTTGGCGAATTCGGTCAGAAGAGTGCCGTAGTTGCGAACCACACTTGGCTCGTTTCTGACCTGGAAACTCGTCGATACAGACGCTTGATCGCTTCCACGAGTTACGATCATGGGCAAGAAGGATCTTCTTGCCAAGGTCATGCTGTACGATTCTTGTACCACGGTAGAAAAGCCGAGCATCTTGGGGTACATCTCCAGTGGAGAAATGGTTCCTGATGTGATGATGACGGAGCTGAATCTATCGAAGACCGGCCGGATTGCGATGGCGGCGTCAAGACAGGTAAAGTGAAGAACTGGGTTAGGCACTTCGGCGGTCTCTGACTCGAAAGGCTCCAGGATGAGAAGGAACCCCTTCTCGTACGTTGCCACTAGAGTCGCAAATGTGGCCACCTCTTGTAATGGCTGATAGTCTTCAATGTTCGTGAGCTCTAGCGTTCTCACAAGAGACGTCAATCTTTCAGCGCAGAACCGTAGTGGCTTCTTCTCGATGAAAGTATACTCTCTCAGATGTGCAAGGAAGGAGGGAGGCGTTTCTGAAATCGTGTGTCTAACCTTCATTCGCGTCTGTATCACTGTCAGCATCGTGGGCCCTGTGTCAAGAAAGCCACACCGACCTTGAGATATTCGATAAACCTCTTCAGGAAGGCTACGAAGTGTTCTGCTCTCCTGATGTTGCCTGGCACCGCCTCCTTGAGCAGATCATCCGGTAGTGCTGGATTTGCCATGAAGGCGTCCTCTTGACGCGCCTCATCAGCATCTCGTAATCCCTCGACAAGCTTCTGGTACTCGTTTTGCAGTTGTTCCTGATCCGTGTCTCTCATCTCCGAGATTTTCCTCTCCAGGTTCTGCGCACCTCTGGTGGCCTTTCGCAGGGAGTCTTCTGTGATGTCGGTGCTGAGCGATTCGATGCAGACGTTGTCAATGTTGTGGGCTTCGTCAAAGACGACGATGCAGTCTTTGGAAAGCTCCTTCGACACCCTCTCTGCAATCTTGGGGTCTAGGAGGTAGTGGTACGAGTAGATAATGACGTTGCAGAATTGCATCTGTCGAGGATTAGCATCACGATAAAAAACACTACGTGTATCCAAGATCTCACCATGCGTCTTGCAGTGAAGTAGGGACACTGCTTGTGCTGCTCGCCGTATCTCAAGAGGCCCTCGAATGTCCAAACACCGTTCGGAATAAGGTTGTGCGGCTCGAGAAGGTCCAAATTCTGAGAACATCAGCTATGTGCTGTGACATCCGCTTCACTTGCTGAGCGCTTACGTCGTGGTAGACACAGAGGTCAACATTCTCACCCCGTTCCTTCTTCTCCTTTACGAAGCCAGCCGTAAGACTCCGACAACGAGCATCTACAATGGCACCACTCTTTTCCTGCTTGACCGATGGATGAAGACACAAGTTCTTTCGACTTGTCAAGCCAAGCCCTCTGAATTCCTCCTCCTCGCCCAGCTCTTGGGCTCGGTATTTCATCAGGGCCTTGAGCTCAGCAAGGGCTTTCTCGATCTCCGACATGGTGCCTATGAGCGGTCAGGAATGACGAACAGCTTTGAACATGAGAAAAATTCCGCCTACGCGAGCAGTAGATGAGTTTGCGGTGTTCTGGGTTGTGCTGCTGGTACGCTACAATGAGGGAGAGCAATGATACTGTCTTTCCTGTTCCCGAGGGCATTTCCAGCACGCAGTGGCCGCCCGCATCCAGAGTTTCTGCAAAATGAGAGCACTTGTTAGCACTTTTCGCATGAGTCTGGGGACGAACCGAGGCAGCATACTTTTGAGGTCGCACATATAGCTGGAGTCAAGAACTGGTTAACGACCCACCCAACCTAGGCACTCGGGAAGGATCACTCACGCATATTGCTCTGGATATATCCTCGGGTAAGGGAACAGAATGGGCAGATCACTGTGAGAATTAGCTATGTCGCCAGAGCTTCGTGGACATGTAGACAAGGCTCACTCGATAAAGAACTTCATTTTGACGATAAATCGGCTTTAGGCCGTCGGTCAACCGAAGGGAGAGTGCGGATGTCGAGACCAAAACCGAAAAATGACAACGGGTACTGAGAGCGCAATGCTGAGTCCTCGAAATCCGTTGGAGATGCAAGGCGCCGCTGAGTTGACGATGGACTTTTGGTGGACGATGGACAGTGAACGAGGCCCACCGAAAGGAGATAGGTGAGGTGACGGAAAGCTGAAATCGGTGGGATCACTGTGGGAGGCAACGAGAGGAAGTGTCCAGCATAGTAAACCGAGCCAATCAAGTTGCGATCATCTATTCCAGCCACGACCAGTCTTGGTGATGAGTCGCGATGGTGGCGAATTCGATGCGCGACGGTCTGGCGTGCTCAAAATTCAAGACTCGGTGACGTGAGGCAAGCACAGGGGTGCCCGGCAGCTGGCTGATTGCAGCGGGACCCCAGGAGCCAAAGCGTCGCGCTTTCACGTGACTCGGTTTGACGGGCGTGTCCACGGTGAGCCCGGCCATCTCTATCTTCAGGACGTGGCTGTTTTGACGATAATGTCCCAGAAACATTTTCAGTTCGAATTTATCAAACTCTATCCAAAAACCATACACACGTTTGCCATGGCGAAGCCCAATGGCAGAGATCTACTGAGATGTGTTGGATACGAGCTTTCACAGCTAACACGGTCTCTAAAACCATCATCGAGCCTGCGACATTGAAGCGCTGGTCACGTGGGGTCTTGAAGCGCGCCTCGTTGTCGCGAAACTAGGGTTTGCCTCAGATTTTCTGCAAGGATTCAATCTCGGCTTGAATCTCAAAAGGCCCTCGACTGGGAATCAAGGCGGGAACAGGTTGGAGAGGATCGCGCTGGCTGCCCATACCGACTTGGTCCCGAGTCCAGCCTCTGACGAGGACCTTGAGGCTGGAGATTGAAGGTGACTGTCGTTTCTCCCATGAAGGAGGGTGGGGAGAAACGGTTTTCCGCTCTGTGGCATTATTGGTCGCAAGCATACCATTCCAACGATGAAGCCTTGGAAACGGGAGCGCGGACACGGTTGGCGGCCAACGAGACGAAGATGGGATCGTGGTATTTTGCCTTGCCTTTTGAAGATGAGACCTACGACTTCTCAAAGGAGATGGGGAACTTGGGGCTATTTTTTATTCTGTCCCGCCTGGGGAAACGCCACGATGGTAGTGCGGCCCGTCATTTGTAGCTTCACGAGTCGAGTTTAGGCAGCGGCGGCGACGGCGCATGGCATGTCAATCGGATGGCAATGTCAAAAGTACAGTGCACTTCGAAAAGCACCTCACGTCTGTCGGGTGGACTAGTGTATCGGGGAGGGAGCAGGGGAGGAAATAGCTAGTGGAGGTGTTAGTCAGCATCAGCACCAACACTCATTCAGTTTAAGGTACCACCTCACTCACCCACCCACCTACCTACCTAAGGTACCTAACTCCTACCTACCGACCTGATTAGGACATTAGATGCCCGGTTAACGGTGATGGCGGGGCCTGCGAACTGGTTCGCACCTTCTGCATCTCACTTGACCCCCTTGGAAATTGCCTTAGTTGCCTACCAGAGCAAACAGACGCTGAGGTGCTGTGCATCTCTCAGAATGATGCCCTGGACCTCTCTCATTTCAGCGCCGCTCAGGTAAGAGACCGCGCACCGACGTGCCTGGCCTTTTTTTTTTTTTCGGATGGCAAGAAACGTACCTCCTCCACCACAGTCGATATACCTTAAGGTGCTAACCTTAGCTGGTCCACACTAGGTACTTTAGTACTGCGAGGTACCCAAGGTACCTTACCTCTGTACCTAGGAAACGTACGGGCAATCACTATCGATGTTCCCATGTTCTCCACTTTGAAGCACAGGCACGGGCACTGTCCGGTCTGGGCGGGCTAGGTAGTCTTGATAAACGGTTGGCTGTCATTCTTTCAACTACCAACAAGAAAAGAATCGAATCTGGGCTTTTTCCCTTTCCTTTTGGCCTGTCAAGTCGTCAGTTTCCTACTTCTAGCCTTCGTACTGAAGTACAGTCCTCCCCTCTTCCACTCTGCCGACCACTTCTTGCAAGTTGCTTGCCTTCCCCGGACCCCTGGCAGATGATGCCGGTCACCGTCCAGGAGCACAACCCAGAGAATCCTGGTCTAGTCTCTGGGCAAGGTCCTCTTTCATTCCCAAGTTGTTGGACTGTCCACTCATAGTCTACGAAACCAACGGATGAATGTGCATCGCTTGCGTTGGTGCAAGCATTTGTCGTACCACGAGCTGTTTTTGCACTCGCCCAAGCTGGTTAGAGCCACTACCAACAACAACACGCCTGGCCAGACTCAGTCGCGCTGCGCTGGACGAAGCAGAAGACACCGACACATCTGCTTCATCAGACTTTTCCTCTTGTCGCAGCCTCCTCTTGTTGAATTCGCTACTGTCAAACCCCCATTGTGATGTCCAATTTTTGCCAAAGGCAAGAACTCGGCCATCAAGGAGGACGAGGCCCGACAATGTCCGTCTAAAGACGTTGCTGCACCAAAGCCCCTTTGTTGGTTTCTCGAGTCTCCATCTTCTTCCACCTTTCCCTCCTTCCTTTTATCTCACACCCCCCTGCCCATCCACCTCCACGTCTCTCGCGGCCCCCAATGCCACCCATCCTGGGCTAGTTGAATCCTTCGCGGGACGGTCCAACCACCACCAACAAGCTCCAGCAAATACGGTATACCACGGTGTAAGGTCATTTTGCCCTGCTGTTGGGCCTCTGCAGCCAGGATCCATCCATTTCCACTACTGTGTCCTGCTGGCCCCCATGCTCTTACTCTCCGTCACATCTGCCTGCCCCAGTCTGTATATGGCTCTTATGCATTGCTTGTTTCCATCAGCATTCCAATTTCGTGCCTATATCCAGACATCCTTTTTTCTTGCCCTGCGTCTCTTATCTAGCACGCACGAGTATGGCGCCCGTCGCCTCCAGCCGTCTTCAGCATGGCCCGCGTTGCTTGTATCCCACTGCTGCTAAACTTGCACACCTACATACGATCTGACTGCTCATACGACGTTGGTCTGCAACTGCATCACTCTCTCTTTCTGACTCTACGAGTATCATCAGGCAGAAACAGACAAGCATCTGCTCCGGGGGCTTTATAAATCCCCACCCCCCGAATCTGCCTAGAACGATGTACGAAGCAGGCAGACTCTATGCGCCTTGCTTTATTGTCTCTCTCGTTATTTCTTTCCCGCTCCGCCCATGAACCAACCGGACGACTGACGATCCAAGCATCATATTGATCCAGTCACCCTTGTTGGATCTAGGCAAACAGGGCCTGCCTTCCCTTCTTCCGGATACTGTGCCTAACACACTTTACTTCCTTTCCCCTGCCTTGGTCCCAAGGTAGCTCCCCTTCCATTTGGGGGACTTTCTGTATGAGTATCCTGTTCCCCATCTTACCTCCTCCTCTTTCAGCCTTCCTGGGCCAGGTTGCCAATCAGATACGCACTCCCTGTTCTATCCTATCCACACACTCCTCCCCGTCACACGCATCCCTCCAAGTCCCAACACGGCACCCTCCACTCCTCTCAGGGCCTGCTTGCGTCTTATTCCAACGCCCAGTTGGCATATAAAGCGAACTTTTGCGTCCAACACACAGAGGAGTCCAGGGGGAGGATAGGGGATAAAGAAAGCCAGCAAAAAGGGCCGTGGCCACGCCAGTCATGGACTCAACACCACCATCATTGACAAGGTCGCCGGCGTCTCCAACTCACACCTATTGTCCGTCCGAAAGGTCGTCTCTGGATTACCCTTCCCCGGACCTCGCAACGCAGCAGTACAAGCTTGCTTCCCTGTACGCCAACGGCCAACTGTGCACCCTCGGCGAGGCTGCCGATGCCGATTCTTCTTCGTCACATATAGATTCCACAGCAACGGCGAACTGGGTCTCTACCAACAACAACATGGCGCCCGCGTCTTCGTCGCTGTCTATTCCGAATGTCCTGGCAGCAGAATACGATCCATTCGCTGAGTACGACCCTCCTATGCCGGCCTATGGATCAGAGACGTATCCCCCACCGCCATTGCACTCGTCCTCAGTCGGGAACCACCCACAATCACTCGTGGATGCCACCGGAAGGTCGCCTGCTCCGTCATCTTCGAGAAGCTCGTTTTCATATGCACCAGGCGGCCAGTCTACGGGACACTTGGGTCCTCGGATCAAGATGGAAAACCCCAACGACTATGGCTCAGGCGTCGACGTTTCCCAATACCCGTCGCCACGCTCGATGCAGGCACCGTACCTGGCAGATGCTAGCCACTACGCAAGTTCCCATCAAGGCTATCTATGCGACGCCCATGCTCCAGCATGGACCAAGTCTGAGCTAGACGCTGAAAACTACTACCATCACTCATCGGTGGGAGATTCAGGTCCGCCCAGCCACCGGTCGAAGCGCGCAGGTCACTTGAAGCAGAATCGGCCAAAGAGGGCGCAGCGTAAACTGACGACCGCGGAAGACGCCAACTACCGATGCGAAGTCAAGGGCTGTGGCAAGCTTTTCAGCCGTAGTTACAACTACAAGGCGCATATGGAAACGCACGACGAAGAAAGAGAGTACCCGTTTCCTTGCCCGGTCCCCGACTGCAACAAGAAGTTCGTACGAAAAACGGATCTCCAGAGACACAACCAGAGCGTTCACATGAAAGAGCGAAGCCACAAGTGTGATTACTGTGGCCGTCTCTTCGCTCGCAAAGACACGCTCCGAAGGTAAGTCGTACAAGAAAGCCGCTAGTCACTTTCGCGTGTCCGGGAGCCTAAACTCACGTTGCTTCCAGGCACATGGACGATGGATGCTCTAAGCGGTTTGATGTTGGCACCTGTGACCTGCGTGTCGACGGCTACGAGGGAATGGGCGCTCTCGACCGCAACATGGGGGGAACAATGCATCCCATGGGGCATGGCACGCTACCACCGATCACGATGCCATTGGGCCTTGGCAGCGGTCTACTGCACCCGGCGTCCTCGGCAAGCAGGAGCAGGAGCGTGATGTCGGGTACGAGTGAAGGCGCACAGGGCGATCACTGGCCGCGATAATCAGAAAGGCAGATGGAAAAAGAAGACGGGGGATCATGCACATAACGGGGAGTGGATGATGTAAATTAAGCAAATGTTTGTACCATCAACTGGGAAAGGTTGGGCGGGTTCCTGTTGACAGCGCGGCACTTGGCCCTTTTTTTTTTTCTTCTTGCTTTATTGGCGGGTGTCTTTTTCTTCTTTTCTTCTTTTTGTGTCCCCGGGGGAATGCTTCCGAGTAGATACCTTGCTGATGGCGTTAGAGCATTGAGTTGTGATCATGAAGGACCTCAAACACGAATACCTGAAAGCAACCGATTCAGGAAAACCAGGACACGATATCTTTGCCTGCAGCGCTTCACCATGCAACGGATGTAGGCTCTGAGGGGCTCGGGCGATGACTGAGCCGGGTCATTGGCCGCGACGAGCAATAGAGCAAAAACAACAGCCTACAAGAATAAATCATAAGTAAGACAAGTCGCCTGAGAGGCTGACTTGGCTCGGTCCGCCAACTTGAGAGGAATACCAGGTGTAAGGTAACCTGCAAATAACGGAAGGTACAGAACGTTGACAACGGGGGAACCTGAGTGGTCCTGATAGGGCGAGTGTCATTGGCGTCAGACTCAGACTGTGAGGTACGGTGTACACTTGGGCACCTAGGAAAGCGATTGGCAGGGCAAGCGCCAGGAAATGGGAAGACGCGTGGAGGAGGTTGCAGCGTCGCGACGCTGACCTGCCTGCATGGGGTCTCCTTCCGCCACATCGTCGCCCTAGCCGATCTACGGAACGGAGTATCTTCAAGTACGGTAAGCTGAAGTACCTTAAGGTAACATAGGTACTTCAGGTAGGTAACACGAACAAGTCGGCTTGGCTAGATAAATAACTGGATGTATATTATTACGCGGTGTTTTCGATCCTTGGGAGTACATAGACGATAAACGACGAAGGGTACGGCACACCACAGCCCAGCACAGCGACATTTGGAATCGCCCGACGCGTTTCATTTGGTGCAGTGGCAAGACCATCGTTACGGACCTGGCAGAGTGCGCAGTGGGAAGGTACCTAGGCAAAGGCAGGCCAAGGTAGGTACTTGGTAACCTTTATGTCCGAAAAGAGCGGGGTCTTTTCCATGCTAAATAATAAATAAAAACTTAGTAGTAGTTACTAATTACTGTAATAATTTAAAGTAAAACCTTAAACTAGAAGCTTAGAATAAGCTATAAAATACTATAAACCTTAATAAGTATACCTTAATAAGTAATTTAAGATTATAAAATAATCTTTAAAATACTCTATTTAAGTATAGTAGTAAATCTATAGATATTTCTTATTAATCTAAAACTAAATTACTAAGATATCTTAATATCTATATCTTATTAATATTCTTATTATAATATATTAATCTAAATACTAAAAGAATTACTAATATAACTATAACCCTCTTAATAATACTTTTCTAGTTAAAGAGTAGAGATAGTTCTATCTCTTAGTAGTTAATATTATTTAATAGTAAAAATATCTTAAAAAGGAATAATATTAAGTAATTAATAAGATTAAGATAAGATTTAAAAGTATAATATAGCTATTATTTAAGAATATAGCTTAGATTAATTAACTATATAATAAATAGTATACTAAGTTTCTTAAAGCATTAAAGAAGCAGATCTTAAATTACTAGGGAATAGAGCAAAACAGGGTGCTAGATTATCAGGGGCAAGGATATATACTTCCAGCTCTAAAACATTCCACATATTAGTGTTCCACAAATTAGCCAAGGTAGGTACTTTTCATCAAAGGTGGGCCTCAACGAGTGCAAAAAACCAAACGAACAATTAAATGCAACGGCGGAGTGCTTGGAGTCCTAGAGGCTAGTACTACTTTTCTGTCGTCTGCAACGCTGCACCAACAACGCTGCCATGGTACGTATCTTGCTTGCTTACCATAATACTGACCAACCAGATCCTTTGCCTGCCGGTCTTCAGGTATTTGACGAGCTACGACAGTATATCAGTCTGGTTAGTGCAAAGATTCTTTTCCATCAAATTAGCTAGTAGTTGAATCCCAGCTCGAGTGACGTAGGAAGAGGTGTCTATCGAAGAAACGCCATTGGCTG
The DNA here is from genome assembly GCA_036785495.1 of Colletotrichum neosansevieriae. Classification (NCBI taxonomy): domain Eukaryota; kingdom Fungi; phylum Ascomycota; class Sordariomycetes; order Glomerellales; family Glomerellaceae; genus Colletotrichum; species Colletotrichum neosansevieriae. The sequence continues at coordinate 83,644 of JAVHLV010000008.1, forward strand.
TTAACTGTGCTGGACAACAGATATTCTGAGTGGCTGATTGCATTAGCTGTCTTGCGTTCCAGAATAATTGCCTGAGGGGAGGAATGGGGGTTTCTTTTTTTTTCCAAAAGAGGGCCCAGTAAGGCGGAACCTTACCTTGCTTGAGGTACCTGGCCTCTGCCTGCCTTACCTTTCGGTGCCCTAGGTAAGGTACTTAGGTTAACTGGAAGCCATGCAGCTCTCAAATTACTTCTTGAGCTGACCGACTGCAGCTTTGTACTTTCTTGACAACATGTACAAATCTGCAACCCGTTTTTGGGTCACTTGGATCCCCAGCTGGATTGCTATGCGCAGACCTGCGGGGGCAAATCCACCGATGGCCTTAACGAAGTCGAAAAAGTTGTAGGGCACACGCGACGCAGCATCTGGCAGAAAGGAGAATGAAAGATACCTTACCACAAATTGGTCTTTTGGCCTTTTGGCCGACTTACTCAGTCATGCATGTCGTTCGGTCCGTTGTCGGACACACAAGGTACACATTGTCTACATACATTAGTCTACCAATCCCAGGAGCGCCACACCTTTGCCGTCTCGTTCTCTGACTTGTCGAAATTAAATCGGCGGGAAAGGTAGTCGCTAAGATAGGTAGTCTTCGCAACTCGCTCCCGCAATCCTATCCAGCTGCTACTACGCAGTAGCTAGTAACACGCCACTCAACGTTTCTCTCACCTCCACGCCGGGCGTGTCCGCGAAGTCCTATTTTATCTCCCTGGCCCCGGTTCCTTTGTGAACATGTCTCGGCCACGCTGCCTGCCTGGTAGGGCTGGGGCGTAGCTGCATGCACCACTACCCGAGTGTGCCGCTGCGGGTTGATTACGGCTGTCCGCCATGTGACCTTGCATTGGGCTGACTGCAGATGCCTCATTTGTCGTTGCAGTGTCTCGGTGTACCTTCGGACGCCTGCTTTTCTGGCCAGAACATAGACAAAGTCCTCGCGAATGCCGCCCCCAACAATGCCGCTTCCATGATCATTGGCCACGCAACGACAACACTCTGGTGCCTTTATTGGGCGATAGGTGCCGTCCGCGATCCTGGTGAATGCCACCGCCTTACGCCCGTCTCTGCATCAGCCGGGCGAGGCAGACCCCACCTGCAAGGTGATCGGCCATGGGTTTCGGCGACTCGGGCCCGGAAACTGGACAATCAAGGATTATCGGGAGCTTATTACCCTGGTGCAGCGGCCCCTCCCCCGCCCCCCAATAGAACCGGCCTCTAAACATTGGATGGCGGTGGAAAAATTGAAATGAAAATCAGATAGTTTCGGTCAGGGAAAGAAGACCACTTCTAATTACTTTTGAATTCACGTTGCCTCTATCAATCCCATACAAAGAATACAAGTATCTTGCTAACAAACCCCTACACCCCATAATGATGCGAAACAGACAGACACGAGAAGTTGGGTATCTATTCCATGTGGGATGACACATGGTGCGTTGGCAGGGCCGTCAAGACATCGAACGCACCCGTACCAATTCTGCCCAAACGACCCATGACGATGCGACTGCTCGGCGTTCTGAGATCGTCCCAGTCGCCATCAAGAACGGCGTCCTTCAAGAACGACAAGGTCGTCTCGAAACTCATTTTGGTGAACGGGCTGACGTTGCCACGCAGACCATTGCGGTTGAAGGGCGTGAAATCGCCGTTGCGAGTCATGTAATCGGCGATGAGGTTCAAATGTCTGTTGTCGACGCTGATGCCGTGACCTCCGAAGACGCCAGCCAACTCCGAGACGATGTTGCTTCGGCACGCCTCGACACCATACACATCCAGAATGGCCGCGATGTCGTTGGTCGCAATCTTGTTCGGATTGATAAAGTCGCCGTACTTTTGCATTGCTCGAAGGTTGGCTCCCGATGTGTAAATTGCGTGCACCGAGATCTCTTCGCCAGTGGCAGGATCCATCACCTTATGGTTGTCCGTAAACGTGCATGAACCGACACCCGGGATCTGCTGAACGACTGATTTCTTAATAGCCGCTTGCACGATATTGAGCATCAGCACCTTGGGAGTGTTCGCTTCGAATTCGAGAGTGAACTCGCACCACTCTCCGGCTTCGTCGCTGCGGAACTTGGTAACACGAAGGTATCGTTGCTTCACACGCTCGGCTCTGAAGCTGTCCTCGCTCTCCGAACTGTCGTCATCCTCGTCATCCGAGCCATCGTCCCCGGTTTCCGGCGGCGGGCTGCCTCCGAAGCCTTCGTCTCCTGGGGAATCCTCGCGGTCCATCTGCCGTTGGATTGCGTCATCTTCGTCATCGTTGGGGCCGTATGAGACAGCTTCGTCCCGGTTGGCCTTGTTCTTGGCATTTGTCGCGTCACCATCGCCGTCATCATCATCGTCGTCATCGTCTCCGCCAGATCTCATCTCGCCGTTACCCGTTGCCATTTCCACAACGCCAGATCTAGTTCCGACTTCTGGCGTCGCTGAGCTGGTTTCGCTGCGGCGCTTCTTGATCTCCTTGTTCATCATCTTCAGGAGATGGTCGAGGAACCTCTTTTCAACCGCGTCCATGACGTCCGAGGTGTCGATCGCGTAGGTCTTGGTGTACTCGTCCGCAGGGAAAAAGTTCAGTCGCACGTCGTAAAGCTTAGCCAAGGCACCGTTGTTGCCCTTGCCAATGCGTTCATTAACCTTGGCCGTATCGAGCACGTCGGCCAAGGGAAGAACGCTGATCGACTTGGCAAATATCTCTCCTTCGGCGGCAGAGAGCTCTTCGTGAAGGAGTAGAGTCATGGCCGGCGTGGATATCGAGCGACTGGCCGTCATGAGAATCTCGCGAAGGCGGGGGATACCCAGCGTGACGTTCTTTGCCGAGTGACCAGCCAAATGGAAAGTGTTCAGCGTCATCTGTGTTGAGGGTTCGCCGATACTCTGGCCAGCCACAATACCAACGCCTTCACCGGCTTCGACCATCGACCGCATGTACTTGGCAGCGAGGACAAGCTCTGCCGACTTCTTCGTCACCGCTGGGGCGTTCATCGGGCCGATTGAGCCCTTGGACTTGTCCTTGATTAGGCCATCCTTGTTCTCCTTAATGTACTTTGACATCTCCTCATAGAACCTTTCGGATGTAGCGAATGCCACTCTTGCTGGGTTGACGAGAGAGATGATGGGGTCTTTGGCGGCGATGTCGACTTTGGATTGCTTGATGGCGCTCTTCATGTGCTTGAGAACATCGTCCTTGTTGCCAGCGAATTTCTCCTTGAACTCGTTGCTGAAGCTGAGCTGAGCAGTTTCGGAACCGACGTTGCGGAGCACAAAGCCGAAGTCGGTGAGGTACTTTTGCTTTGTGGGATCCAAGCCGTCTTCGCCGTATAGGAACTGCACCAAGGTCCCGTCTGCGTCGCGAACTGTGGAGTCGTATGACACCGTCAGTCCCTCCATACCTTTGATGATACATCTCTGGAGGTAACCGGAACGAGACGTCTTGACAGCGGTATCAATGAGACCTTCGCGGCCGGCCATGTGATGGAAGTAGTACTCCTGGGGTCTGATACCAGTCAAGAAACGCTGCACGATGTAACCACCCGCACGAACATCTGTCTCAAAAGGACGAAAGCAGGGCAGAGACTTTCCGCTGACCATGAGCGGAACTCTTCTACCCTCAAGAACCTGCTGTCCCAAGTTGCAAGAAATGAGGTTGGCGTTGACTTGGCTACCCTTGGCTCCAGATGTTGTCATCGACTGCATTTGGTTCTTGGGAAATTGTTTGACTAAGCCGATCGGCAAGCAGGCAGCTGTTACCGCGCTTGAAACCTTTCCAGCACTCTGGTTCATGAGCATGTCGAGGCCTTCCTGCTTGGTGTCATCGCGCATAACCTCCTCCAGACGAGTCAGAAGTTCTGAGTCCGTGCTACTAGGCTTCTCGTCCTCCAGCGACACATATTTAGCTGCGACCTGAAGACCGATAGTTTTGGCATCCTTGAGCCTCTCTCTTCGAGATACCTCGCCTTCGGGTGTAAGTCTCAGGTCGTCCATACCGCAGGTAAATGCTCGCATGTTCAAGTATCTCGTGAGGAGTCGACCCATAGCACTGAGCAGCTTGCCTGCAACCGCAGGCCCGTAGATTTCGTGAATGGAATGGATCAGACCACCGGAACTGGGTCCCAGCTGAGCTTTGTCGAGGATACCATGAAGAAACTGTCCGTCCTGGAATAGAACATCCCCTTCTTCCGAGTTCTTACCCCACTGTGGACCCTTGACTTGGCTCTTGCCGGTCATCCAGAGTCCTTCGCCATTTGGCGGCTTGATGTTCTTCAGGATCGTGGTGACGACCTGCTTACCGGTCCATCTGGGAGTCGGCTTGATGACGGCTGGGGGGATGAGCTCGATTCTTTCGCCAAGGATGTGACCACTCTCAGGGCGCAAGGCTGAATAGACAAGTTGTTGGTAAGCATCGCGATCGAAGAAGGTGTCTTTGTTGCATAGTGCCACGGAAACCGACAAATGATCCTGGATCAAACCACGAAGAGGCTTGCCTGCCGTTCCAGATAGGTATTGGTGGTCTGTGTCGGCAATCTGCAGGGCCTCAGCTCTGGCAACTTCATTTTGCGGGAAGTGCATGTTCATCTCGTCTCCGTCGAAGTCGGCGTTGTAGGTGTTGCAGTTGGCGTAGTGCATGCGAATCGTCTTCTCTCCAGGCAGCACCCGCACTCGATGACCCATAATAGAGGGCTTGTGCAAGGTTGGCTGACGGTTCATCAGTACCACATCGCCATTTGTCAAGTGACGGTAGACCTTCTTAGCCTTCATGCCGCTCGTTTGATTGTTGGTAGGTGCCAGGAGCTGATTCGCAAGTGATACACGGTCATCGGTAGACTTGGACCGCAGGTTGACGATTTGACCGTTCTCGTACTCGATAGCCGCCGCGCCAGGCCACTTGTCGACACCATTGATGACGGCTTGCTGCATATCTCTGAAGTTGTGACTCGTGACCGGCTCCGGGTATGTAAGCTTGCGAGCAAAGACAGGAGGGACGCCGATCTCATTGGTTTCGATATTGGGATCAGGGGAGATGACACTTCGAGCCGCAAAGTTGACACGCTTCCCCATCATGTTCTTTCTGAAGAGACCCTCCTTCTTTTCCAGCTTCTGTTTGATGCCATCCTCGTTTCTCTTGGCAGCTGCGCCTTGAACGGGATTCTTGCTCTTGTCGATCAAAGCGTTAACAGATTCTTGTAATTCCGTCCAGATCTGGTGCAGATCACTCATGTACCTTGCTCTGCCGTATTGGTCGGTGCCGCCAACACTCTGGTGCATTCTCGCAATATTGCCGCAATTCCGGAGGATCATCTTGTACAGAGAGTTCTGCTGGGCCTCGGAGATTTGAGAGTCGCCGGTACGAGCTTCGGGGCGAAATTTGTTGGGCGGGACAAGAATGGTCTGAAGGAAGAACATGTCGGCTGATACCTTGGCTGCCTTCTTGGTCATCGGTTTCGAGTTGTAGATCAAAGACATGATATCCTGCTCCTTCTCGAACAGCTCTCGCATACGACCCCGAACTTCCATTACGCTGATGTAGCGTTGTTGTCCTGGGGCGGTGGTAACAGTATTCATGCTGGCCTGCTCCTCCTTTTCCATGGACTCTTGCTCGTCGCTGCTGCTGCCATCACGCATCTCCACGTCGTTTTCTTCCGACGAAGCCATGTCGACATCTGCGACACCTTCGTCGGCGCTCCTGAGGCCGCGCTTTGACTTCGACTTGGAAACGCGCTTTGAGTTTGCCATCGAGTCCTTGATGTGTAGATTCCGCTGAGCCATCTGAGCGAGATCCCTCTCGCTGAGCGCCTTTTCGAAGATCTTGACGAAGCGGTCCTTGCGGTAGGCAGGAGAGACTCCACCACAGCTGTCGCACTTCTTGGGCTTGGTGATTTGTGTCATAAAGTCCTTGATGAGCTCTCGCCTCATTTCGATCGATCCCTCATGCTTGCCCTTCTTGATCTCGCCAATGCTGAGCTTGTGTGCCTTGAGCTGCTGGCGAACGAAGGCCTCTCGCGCGCCAATGACGTTGTCGACCGTTGATGTGCCCTCTTCTTCGGCCTCGCTGTCGTATTCGGTAGGAACCCCAGGCATCGCAAGACCCTTGAGGTCTTCGCCAATTGCGTCGATCAAATGAGCCTCTTGCAAGAGACCATATTGCAGCAGTCGAAGCTTGCAGGAGAAACGGTTGATTTCGCGATGACGCATACGAAATCCTTTACAATAGAGGCATTGCGACCTCAGGAGACGAAGAACCTGATCAAGGAAGATTGGGTGGTATACGGGGACGGGGAGCTCGATGTGACCAGCATGACCGGGGCAGGAAGACTGGTTCAGGTTGCACGTTGCGCAACTATGATGTGTTGTTGTAAGTCAAATGAAACAGACAAACTTGAAAGCAATCGGAGACATACAGAGCATCGCCCCATGAACCAAGTGCAGGGTCATAGAGACCGCCTGGAACGGGGTTGAGGAGATTGTCGAAGGTACTGTCATTCTCGATGCGCTTGACAGAGATTGCTCTGATTTCCTCGTCGGTAAGGAATGTGAACTCGACCGTCTCTACGGACGACGAGATGGGTTGTGAAATATTCATGGCGTCGGAGAGGCTTCAAAAATTGGCCTGACACCAATCTGAGTCCGTACAGGAGGCGAGACGGAGGGAAACAAGTTTTCCATCCAGCGACCTGGCCGGTACAGAGTCCAGAGAGCGTTCGGTCGCAAAATCAACAAGCCCCCGGTGGGACAGGTCGGTAGGCAATGGGTAGAGGCAGGGAACTTTTTTTTTTTTTTTTTAGCGGTGGCTGACGGCAGAAAAAAAGGAACCCGCCTTAATGTGGCAACGCCTGCAGTTGCCTTACGTAAGGCATGTTAAGAAAGTTCCTGGTTACAGTGGGCTGCCTGCAAGAGGCGCGTCCTTGGACCTTCGCCCTTCGCTAGGATTATCGTACAGCAGCAACCGCAAAGATTTCCATCCTCTACATCTGAATCCATCCCCAAGGAACATCCTGTCACTTCAAGCCATCTGCGACTCCTGAATGTCAGCAGGTCTGGAGTCTGCGTCCTTGACAATTCTGACGCGCCTCAAACCCCTCCTAGGCCGACGACGATTCCCATACTCGCGGCACCAGGCAATTCACACTTGCACAGCATCACCATGGATCGAGACCGCCACTCCGATTCTAACGGGCTTGGGCCCCGTCAAGACCCAAACTCTCGCATTCACAAGACCGAATCAGCTGCCGACAAGATGGCAGCGCTGAAAGCAAGAGTTGCTGCAGCGATCGGAGGCAACAAGGCGAAAGGGGGCCCTGAAGCTGGTCTACACCCTGCACTTCAGGGACTGGGTCAAGCCACTCCCTCGGGCCGTTTGAGCGCCCATTTACAACGATCCCACTTCGACCCAAGGACGCCTTCGGCGCCTGGCTCCCAATCGTCAGCCGCTCCAGGGCGTGGTCAAGATGGCAAACGGGCGAATCCATACTTCGACGAGCAACAGGCTGCTCAGCAAACGGGAGGTCGGCAACGGCAGTCACGCCCCTTGAACTTCCACGCCAAGGGCAAATTCATTCAGCAAGGAAACGCCATGCGTCGGCAGGCCGCCTTGGAGGAACTCAAGAAGAAGATTGCGGCGCAGACGAGAAAAGCCGGCATTGAAGAAGAGCTAGATCTGGAGAAGAACCTTGTGGTTGAGGCGCCCCCGGATGTTGAATGGTTTGATGAAGGACTAGTCGACGGTGGGAACTACGACAACATCGAAGATGAATCCCGCCTTAGAATCAAATCAGAAGATTCCATTGTCACCGAATATGTGCAACACCCCGTTGCGTTAGAGCCACCACAAGAGCGAAACAAACCTGGGCAAAAGCCCATGTTCACCACGAAGCAAGAGAATGCCAAGATCCGGAGACAAAGGAGGAAAGCTGAGCTGAAGGATACCCAAGCAAAGATCAGACTCGGTTTCATGCCAGCACCACCGCCGAAGGTGAAGAAAAGCAACATGATGCGTGTGTACGCAGACTCTGCGGTCAAGGATCCAACAGCCGTGGAAGCTCTCGTCAACCGCCAGATCGCCGAGCGGCAGCAGAAGCATTTGGAGGCCAATGAGGAGCGCAAATTAACGAAAGAGGACAAGCATGACAAGCTTGCTGCAAATCAGGAGAAGGATGCGGCCAAGGGTATTCATATTTTGGTGTTCAAGATCGACAGTCTTGCAAATGGGCAGCACAGGTTCAAGATCGGTAAGAACGCAGAGCAACATCAACTCACCGGCGTATGTATCATGCACCCAAAGACAAACCTCGTCATCGTGGAGGGTGGTGAGCACAGCATATCGAAGTACAAAAAATTGATGCTTCACCGCATCGATTGGACGGAGAATTCGCCGTCGCGCGAGGGCGCGTCCCAGAAACTGGCTCGTGACTGGCTACTTCCCGAGAACGAGAAGGGAGAATTGAGGGACATGTCGCAGAACGAATGCAAGTTGGTCTTTGAGGGTGAGGAGAAGACACGATCGTTCCGCAAATGGGGCAGCAAGGTGTGCGAGACCGACGCTGAGGCTAAGGACGTACTTACGCGGGCGAAGATGGAGAACTTCTGGGCCCTGGCGAAAAGTATCTGTTGAAACTCTGACAGACGCCGCAAATGTTAAAGCAAGATAGCGTACACAGTTTTAACTTGATAATCGATGATCGGGATCGGGACAGCATAGGGTTATGCCTAACGACGATGACCACAGAGTTGATTCCACTGGGACAGTGCTTGTTCGCGACTGGAATTCTCAAACGCATTCCTGTGTGAAAGCCCGAGGAGCGTATCAGCCGACATAGTTCCTCCCCTAGATCAGTGTAGAACTGCTTGTAAAGTAGTGAGGTCCACGGATATGACATGTTGCAGCGAGCACTAAATAACACTTGTAGAGAAAGGCGCGTCATGAGCAAGTGGCTTGGATGCTACTATACCGACACCAGACTGGAAGATTTGTGCATCGGTACCATCGTGCGTCTCACGCGATTACACAATCACCAAGTAACACCTGGTGTTGAATATACCGTTGTGGGTTCGGAGGGGCCTTCCTAGAGCACTGGCAACGCCTTCAATTTGCTTTACACGCCTCATCGACGCCCGGGATCGAGTCGCGAACAGAGGAGGCTGCAAGATGCAAAGCTGGCCACGGCCGAGTTCGAACAAATAGATCATAATGTTTGGCATTCAATGCAGCATCCTTCAGCTGCTGTAATGTACAACCCTTTGCGTTTTCAAGAACGCATTCGTAACGCCAGATTACCCCCAAAAGCCAAAGACGGTCCCATCGTCATTCCCAAAGCGCGAGTCGTGAACCACCCATGAAACGAGAAAATCGAAAGACAAATGCTTAGTTGCGCTCGCCGCGGAGGCGGCGGGCGAGCTGGATGTCCTTGGACTGGATAGTGACACGCTTGGCGTGGATGGCGCACAGGTTGGTGTCCTCGAAGAGGGAGACGAGGTAAGACTCGACGGACTCCTGGAGAGCACCGATGGCGGAAGACTGGAAGCGGAGGTCGGACTTGAAGTCCTGAGCGATCTCACGAACCTGCAGGGGAGGCATGTATTAGTCATGTGCAATGAAGCACATCGGGTGCGGCCGGGACTTACCAGGCGCTGGAAGGGGAGCTTGCGGATCAGAAGCTCAGTGGACTTCTGGTAGCGACGGATCTCACGGAGAGCGACGGTACCAGGCTTGTAGCGGTGAGGCTTCTTGACACCTCCGGTGGAGGGGGCGCTCTTGCGAGCTGCCTTGGAAGCGAGCTGCTTACGGGGGGCCTTGCCACCAGTGGACTTACGGGCGGCTGTGGAGAGTCAGTCGAATGCAACCAGAGTAGTTTGATCGAAGCGGAAAGGCTTACTCTGCTTGGTACGGGCCATTTTTGATGATAGTGTTGATGGGTGTTGATGGATTTGTTGTGTTGTGATTGAGATGAAGTTGTTGGTTGGATGTGGTGGGTGTGAGTGGATGAGGAGGAAAAGAGTTGGAGATGGGTGGAGGGTGGAGGGAAATAAATAGGGAGTCAGCTGGGCTGGCGGCAGAGGGGAGTGATTGAGTGCCAAAAGGAAGGTGGCCTGTGCGGGGAGACGAAAAATGCCGTTTTGGCAGGCGCGATTACTTTGAAAAAAGGCAGGCGCGACGGGCGTGTTCTAGCGCTTTATTGTGAACGAATGGAAGGTGGATTTTTGATTGGTTGGAAATCTTGCATTGCGGCTTGCCTGTGACGCCACCCCATCTTTTTCCAGGTTCACCGTTCCACAGCTCCAAGGGTGGACTCGGCAGGTACGGTACGTACCTGCGCGTGCCGTACCTGCGCGTGCCACGGTTGAGCGGTCCACCACAGGCACCACCGCTGGCATTCTACCTAGGTAGCGTCCCGTACCTTAGTGCAGTCACTTTTTTCCCCATTGAAGGTTCCTCTTGCCCTCTATGGCTGTGGGAAAGTATTGCGGGATGCTGCGAGCACCTGCTTGCCCTTGCCTTACCCAACGCGGTGGCAGGACGCGCGATCTGAGAGTTCCTCGAGGGACAGGCGACCGCTTACTTCAGCGCGAACGTGGGTGTCTTCAAAATGCCTTAGAAAAAGGGCGGGGGAGGGGGACATCACTTGAATGGACTCGAGTCTTCCAGGAACATGTGTTATATTGTTTTGTGAACTTAAGGCAATGAGAAAAGGCAAAGATCCGTCTATTTGTCCGAAGGCCTGTTGTGTCGTCTGTCAAACAGCACCATCCGTCCGCTCAGCGCTTCTTGAGTTGTCACTGACACCGACCTAAAAGTATATTGTTTCATCGGACTAATATGCGGGCCACTCATTCAAGAGATTCACATGCGTCCGTCCAACGCGACAGAACTTCGAAATCCCAATCGCGTTCTGGCTACTTTACGCGGTGGAGGGAGACAAGCTTGTAGACAGCGGGGGCAGAGGCAGGGCCTGCCTGCTCTTCTCCGGACCCATGGCGACTACAATAGATCCGGGTGACGGAAATCTAACGTAAACCCTGGCATGACAGGCCATCGCGTCGCGTCGCGTCGCGTGAGCAGTTATCCTCGATTGAGTATCGTTTCTATATTTGCGCGAACGTCAAGAAGAAACAAAACCCCGTCAAAGTACGTATATTCGTGGATGGACACTGGGAACGTCGATGTTCCAATTAGGCTGATGGGGAGGGTACCTTAACGTGAGGCAGCAAACGGCAGCGGCTCAGATAAGGTCTGGAATTTGACTACTCTTTTTCCCATTGGCTGGATTTTTAATAGTGGCTATTTTCGAGGGGTCAAATGCGTGACCCAAAGTCCATTGAGAGTTGAGACTGAGAGTGACACCCTTTGAGCTATTCGACTAGTCTCAAGATGCCGTCGTTTCTCTGCCTTTCGCCCGTTGCTCTCAAGCCTGGAATATCATCACGCGACCCTTTCTATTCTGGCATGCCCAAGTGCCTCCCAAGAAGTCAGTGCCTGTGACTACCTGAACTTCTTGTGTCATTTGATCTCCACCCGAGCCGCGCCAATTTCAGCGATTTGAGCTCTTCCTGTGTCCGAGACTCTGAGTTCTTCGTGCCGGCCCTGTCGGCCATCTCTCAAACCATCAGGGCATCCGCAGTGGGCTAGCCATTTCTGGGGTGGAATCGAGACGGACGTAGGTAAGGTGGTTCACTCGGCGCTGCAAATGGTAAGGCGAGCAGGGCAAACAGCCAGGGACGTGATCCGGATCCGCTGTGTAGTTCACGAGCGGTTTGATTGGTTCCCAGATTAGAGGTCCCCGTCCTCCTACTGCAGTGTGCTGTTCCTGCTCATCGCTGCATCTTTGGTCTGTGCCCCCAGAAAATGGCACCTGTTGTTTTTTTTAATTTTCGCCTCGCGTCACGCCAGGTAAGGTAAGGTAAGGTATGAAAATCGAGGTACGTGTCCGCTTTTCTGGCTGATCCCGCATCGCACCTGGCCCACGCTCTCTCGATATAAATCCGGTCCCCCCTCTGCGCGTCTATACTCATCAAGCTTTCTCACAACCCAGCCCCACGTTATCCCACGCAACCACTTCCACCACTCCCACCGAGCCTCATCACGAGCCTCTTCGTCAACCCTCTTAGCACTTCTCATCTTCAACCCCAACCACACACACACACACAATGACTGGACGCGGCAAAGGCGGCAAGGGCCTCGGCAAGGGCGGTGCCAAGCGTCACCGCAAGATTCTTCGTGACAACATTCAGGGTATCACCAAGCCCGCTATCCGCCGTCTCGCTCGTCGTGGTGGTGTGAAGCGTATTTCTGCTAGTAAGCTACATCACACAACTCGTCGCGTCGCATCTCGCGTGCTAACACGTCCTTCCTCCAGTGATCTACGAGGAGACCCGTGGTGTCCTCAAGTCCTTCCTCGAGGGTGTCATCCGTGACGCGGTCACCTACACCGAGCATGCCAAGCGCAAGACCGTCACTTCTCTCGATGTCGTCTACGCGCTGAAGCGCCAAGGCCGCACCCTGTACGGTTTCGGTGGTTAAGCGTGTGTGTTTTCTTGCATGTCTGTTACGAATCTTTCTTGGGCCATGACGCGTCCCACCTCACGGCGCGGTGGCACAAACGGACTTTGGGAGTGGAGTGTTTTGTCACGAATGACTATGGGTTTGGCTGGTTTTGGGTGTTCTACTGTACCATACGGGAAACTACGGGGTTCTACATGGATGTCTTGATTGGCTTGAGACATGATTGATCCCTCGCCGAGGCACGTTCTGTTCAGTTACAAGCTTATGTTGCGCGTATATCGTGTGAAACTGTGATTTCTGCCGTGAGCGAGCGCTACCTGAGGCCTTCGCGTTATGTGGGGCTGCTTGGTTGAGCGCGTCTGGTTTGTGTGCTGTCACGAAGGACCTGAAGCCTTGTTCGTATGGTGAAGTCGGTCGTGAGCGTCTATCGCAGCATTGTTAACTTTGACGTTCCGTTAAACTTTCGACCGTCTCACGCCATACCAAAATGTGCCGCGTGAGTTATCAACGACCCTTTCTGTTGATGTGATTCACAAGTGGTTTCCAAACCTGCCCGCGTCATGCTTCCATCCAGCCAGTTCGACATCGCCTATTACACCCAGGTGTCTCAGGTATCTTATGCATGTGATCTGGGGCCGCAAGTGGACCATTGTGCGGTCGAGTATCCACCCCGGCGCCGCCATTCGTCCTCCCGGTCCCGGGTGCCCTCCGGCAGCTCTAGCGACCCAGATTCCACCTCTCAGTCTAGGACGATATTCTGCGCTATTTCTTCTCTGAGTTTGTGGTGCTTTTTTTTTTCTAGGGGAGGGGTTCTGTGGTCTATGAGTTTTTTTTTTTCTTAATACAGGCTGAGTCAGTCGTATATTGTATAGGCATGTGTACCTACTACTTTCAGGAGTTCTTCCTCGGAAATGCTTTTGAGTGTGAGAACATGGCTAGGAGAACTACTTTAGAATTCTGAGTGGTTGACACGATGGAGTGACGTAAGCTAGATTGCCGCCGGTCATGATATGTCGACGTTGAGAGTTCACTCCAAATTGTTACTTAACTTGTCGAATTGAAAAAATATCACAAATCAAGATAAAAAAGCAAAACCGCCTCGCACTACCGTCAATCATGACAGAACACCGATAAAATCACACTAGGCACTGAATCATACACTAAAGCTTACTACAAGCAAACCAGTGCGGTGGAAAGGAAAGGAGGAAGGTATGACCAGAGGTGCAAGCTTCGGCACACATCAAATACACACTGGAAGATATTCAAGGAGTCAGTGTTTGCTTCTACATTGAAGGACTGATAATACGGCCGCAGGGGTAGACAAAAGTGATAGGATGTCACCATTTCCCAGCCAGATTGGTCCTAGTCTCGGCCAACCATCCAATTCCTCAAGGGCACAAGGGGCGTCAGTGTCTGAGAGGAAGCACATGGAACTTCTCGATGCTGAATGATCCAAAGAAAGCACGTATGCACCATGGTCACCCGCTGGGAGGTAGAGCCTTCACTGCTTTCGCGCGCGTGGAGTCAAGCACATTGCCACCTCTCCGCCGCAGCCAGACCTCGACGGCTATACTCAATTACGGAAAGGGAAATAAAGGTCATCAGAGGCCGAAATAAGGCGGTGAAGCCAGTTATAGAGTTTAGAAGCAGGCGAATGTGGCGATATCTCAACTGCTATGCCCTCGAGTGTTTTCTCGGCTCAGACATCGTGTGGTCGCTTGGTTCCGACCCAGCGGACGGCTGTGCCTCTAGCTCGGTGCCAGAGGCGCAGCGAGCCCGAGAGTCTTAATAGGTGTCCAAGGAATTCCTAAGTTATGCCATACTTGCGAGACATAGATACTACATCAACCCAGTCTGAGTCCCCAAGGTGCTCCAGAATCAGCCAGGAAGAGCAAGGACGGGCTGGAATATAGAATTTGGGTGGGAGGCGTCTCAGAACAGCGGAAAACAGACCAAGATGTATCCGAGAATCTGCTGGTGTTCAATCTGAAGGGCAAGTTTACTATGTCGTGGAAACTTCATTCGTCGACGTGGATATAGCTTCAATTCGCCCACGGTCGGGACGCCCCGCGCTGCGAACTGTGCCCCGTGAGAGCGATAGCAATCCTGAGGCAATATTCCGGGGTCTTTTGTGTAGTAATTGAACACGAAGATATCATCAAAATAGATTCTGGGCCCCAAATAAGAAGCACGCTTTCATCTGGCTAGGGTTATAGAGTATCAAGTGAATTGGGACTCACATTTCATATGTCCGGGCGCCTTCATTGTGACAGCGTTCCCTCATACTTGAGCAACATCGAGCCGATACAAGGCTTGGCCCGCGCAACTCACAGCTGTAGGGCCCACGAAGAGAACAGGAACGCCAATGTTGAGCATTAGTCAGGCTTCATATGGGTGGCTTTGATCATCCGAGGGGAACGCTGCCGACAATCATCATGCAGCAGCAAGTCACAAGGCAAATGATGAGAGCTGAGACTTGGCATTTCGTTAAGTCCATAGCCCGCCAGACTTGGTGGCACATGTAACTCTATTAGTGAGCGTCTCCCAAGACTAGATAAGAGACAAAATCTCACGATGCCATAACCTTCTCGGTGCCTCTCCAGCCTAAGGATATCAACGTCGAAGCAGGCAACCACCGAAGCAATCGATAAATGTCCTATACGTCAATAAAGACTCACTGCCCCAAAGACAACAGATTGCGTGGGCAATTGCTGTCGGGCATGGATAGCCGAATCATTCTCAATCCAGATCAGGGCAGTTGAGCACTCGGTGGACAAAAGAAACTGGCGCTATTCTTCTCACATACCACCAAAATGCGGCCGTTTTTTTTTTTTTGTGTCCACCGAGTGCTTGGGCAAGTCAACAAGCGCTATCATGAATGCGTTGACGGAGGCAACCTGAAGTGGAGGACACCTCCCCTTGCAAGCCACATGACCTATGTGCACATCATGGCCAGCAGAGTAATCAAGAGCACCTCGGTAGGGTGGAATGTCACGCGAAAACGACTCAGCCACAAGGACAACCAAGCGTTGGGGACGCATCATCAGCTACGAGCGGCCTCGCAAGCGTCGCCGTCCAGACATGAGTGACAACCCACAGGATGCGACAGCTAGACGGTCGCCACACGGAGTATTAAGCATAAACGAAGCGGCTTGATCTACTGACCGAGTAGCCTTGCGAGGTCGCTTTGGATGAGTTGTTCACCACGAACCAATAGCCCGAAAGCTCTACCAGTTTTTGTGGCTGAACTCCCATGAGTTGGGGGAATACTTCGCAGTAGGGGTGGAATAAGACTGGAGCACAGCCACCGTTGGGTTTCACGGGTTGATGCGAAAAACCAGGATTCCGACAAGAAATGAACATGGAATTTGCAGATTCTGGTGGAAGTCGATGGGGCGCAACGCAGGGATGTAGGAGGCGAATGTTGGAAGTGCCTTCATGGCAGACGTTCGTTCATTCGAGACATTGGCTAAATCGGTTGGGTGTCACTTCGGATGGCGCCGGCGGCACAGCACAGCATCCATGGGAAAGTGAGAGAAACAGAATGCAGGAGACTCGGGGGGAAACGTTCGTCGAAAAGAAAGTAGACAGTACCTGCGCTCCACTTGGAGGTGTAACGTGGAATAGAGTCCTCGAAACCTTGCACAACAGAAGACCAATAAGGCATAGCCAGCTGTGCTAGGTTTGCGATCGCCCAATGCTGCAACCCAAACGCGTCAAGCAAGAAACCCACTAAATTTAGATATCCACGGAACGAGCCCCGGTGCACTGGCCGGGCTCCTTGAGCTATCCAGAGAGGGCTAAGTGATCGACATGGGGATCTGGTGTTTGCTAGCGAGAATCTCCATCAAAATCCGGTCTTCTGCAGGACCTGAAATTTGTTGGCCTGCTTTACGTTTTGCCACCACACATGTGCCGTGCCTTGCAGCGACGTGGCCGTAAATCAAGATGTGGTAAATATATACTAATCCAATGTGATTTGCACATCGAAGAATAGTGAGGCGTGGCAGGGTTTCGGCAAAGCGTTCGGCAAAATATCGGCTTCGCTTGGTTTTGCACACTGCCGCTTTTTAGGTGCGGTAAACCGTAAGCTTCAAGCGCGGCTCGACGTCGAGCACGCTGAGGTAATCACAGGTGTACGGGATGATCTGCGTCGTCGGCTCTGCTAGCGGAGCAATTATGGCATGGTATCCATGGGTGGCATAAAAATTCCATTCTATCCGGACGAGATGGATTACCAACCGGGCCAAGCGGGCGTGCCGGGACCAGGAGAGCGGATACGTATACGACATGCCATGGGTGGTCAACGAGTCAACACTTTGTTGTGGCAGCGGAAGATATCCGTGAAGTAACCTGACATAAATCGTCACAGTAGTCAGTAACTACTGCTAAGTTTTCATTCATCATTCGGCGTGGAAAAGACCCCGCTCTTTTCGGACATAAAGGTTACCAAGTAACCTGACATCTTGATGCGCGATTCCCCCGAAGTGCGGAACTCCGAACACGGAACAACGTGTGGAGGTTGAGTTCGCTCTCCGGGATGAAGAGTGGCCCCGATGATGGGTGCGGACGGAGCCGATGCTCCGCTGTGTGCCGACTGCTCCGGGTGTTCGAGTTGGAAGACCCTGAACTGGGCTGGAGGTGAGCTTATTTTCGCAGTGTGGCTTGTTCCAAGTCCTGCTTCAAACTCGGGCCATGGGAGGCCGTAGGTTCATATGCCGCTAATGAGAGTGTTTCTTGCTCGCCCAAGCCACGTGCTGCGACGACGAGGAGGGTCTGATTGGTTTGTAGATTGAGGCGCAGTTCAGGGCACATGCGCGTTGCATCACCTTAGTAATCATGTCTCTACCCCAAGATGCGGTGCTATTTGCAGGACAAGGCACCTAGAAGTAGGCAGTCAGAAAAGAATAGCAGAGCTGCATAGAATACAGAAAGTCACCTAGGAGTCAATCTACTCCAAGGGATAAAATCCGACAGAAACCCCTCTCAGGTTTTTTTTTTTTTTTTTTTTTTTTGGGTGGAAGTATCGTCGCAAGCCTCCCGCATCCAAATATCACAGCAATCTCTCGTGAGTAACTGGGGTCGCCGAAGAACCAGCCAGGACCAGACAGACGGTTCAGACTAAGAAACAGGCCACGGATGTGCAGGCCCCCTGTTCTTGGCTTGCATGATAGAAAGCATCGAGAATTTCTCGTCTTTTTCCCATCCTCTGAAGTGAACAGTGACTTATCCCTGCCCTGCCATCCTGTTTCTCAATCTCCGTTCAGGCTCTGACACCTGCAGCGCCAAGTGTCTTATTCCTGCATGCGTCTTGGACCAATCGATACCACTACCTTCGTCGGCTTCGGCACCGTTGGCATTCGAACGCTCCTCGGCCGCCGGGGCATCGGTATTAGAGCCCAGCATCTCATTTTTATTCTAATTTCTTCTACTATTAGCCTTTCGCCACCCATGTTCAGCCACATGCGGGTGGCAGCCAGCCAGCCAGCCAGCCAGCCAGCCCTACACCAGCGGAATAGAGCGGAATTAATTCGGCTTAGCACAAGCCATCGCAGCGATCGGGCTGTCATTTCTGCACGGACGAACACCCGAGCGCGCATTTGAGGCCTCTCGGGCAGATGAGTGAGTGTTTATAGAAGCCAAGAGAACAGTAAAGCTTCTGTTACGAATTGGGGCATGTGGCTGCACCCGTCGTCAGCGGACGCGAATAAGTTGGCCGTCGCTATCTATCTGTAATCCCGCCAAGGCCCAAAGCTGGTGTCTGTCTTTTTTTCGTGTGCCCAAACTCCAGGCTGTGCAGGATGCGACGCGCACGCAGAACCGATAACATGTCGGGTTAGGTGTCATTGAGGATCTGAAATCCATCGCAAATTAGCAGTCGCAAACCCAGATTCATGGGCCAGGAACGCCAACGGCGTAAGTTGATCAGAACCGGGAGGCTATGCTATTGTGCGGTGTGCGGCTGGCATCATAGGGTGTACTGAAGTAGGCACGCGAATGCGATCTTTGAGTTTCGCGTATATTGACTATTTTTCAGCACCTGGTTACAGGGGAAGAATAAAAAAATAAAAACGGAAGTACGGAGTTCCTTGGACTCGATTTTTCGAATCATCATCTTCCGCATTGGCTGGACCGGCCGACGGACAAGGCGATCCACACGCGGCCGGCAAAGCGGCGGTCGAGACCGCTCCAGGTCCCGGGCCCAGCTCGCGCATTCGAAAACGCAAAACACAATGCAGCTTAACGGGTCGGTGCGTCGTGTCCGTCGGCGTTGATCATGTGACAGGCGAAGCAATACGATGGTTTTTCCGACCAGCGCCTCTAATCGAATTCACAATGATAGCTAACAACTACATGTGTGTAAATTCTCCGTACTGGGATGGCGGCTGGCCATGCAGCGCAATGACCCCAAATTATTCGGTGACTCATTGGCTGTTGCAAATAGTCATTCGCTACTCTATCAGTGGCATCATGTTCGCGTGAATGTACGCATCGAACCAGTGCACGTAGCCTCGTGATTCATGCCCCTCGATCCCCTCCCCAGCAATTTGTCCAGCAGCCTAGTAGGCAAGCAGGGGCAAGGCGTCAGCTCAGCTCGACGAGCGCACCTGATTTCGACTCAACTTTTGCTGAGAGACTCCCCGGAGCCCCCGATGCGGTTCGGTTAGCAGCGGCAGAACAAAGGATACGGAGCTCTTGAGCCGGCCCCCGGGGATCAGTGAGGAAACAACTCCCACACTTGCTCGGTCGGGGTCCGGTAGGGATACAGTTGTGGAAATGTCACCCGACATTTTGATGTGGCTGAATCACCCCGGATTCCTAGGATATGCTTTTGGTTTTGGGGTCCGGATACGGATACACTGCAGATACTAGGTACACTATTAGCATGCCTCGGTTGTATGTCAACTTGCGGTACGTGCTTCTAGGTTACCTTGGGGAAAGGGTCGTCCAGCCTGACAAACTATTATGGAGTAGGAACTTGAAAGGCTGCGTGCGACTGACGAGCAGAGACAATGACAACAAACGGCTACCTACCTTACCTTACCTAACCTCAAGGAGCAGACCACTCAAACCAACACACCATTGGAGCAGACCACCACACCACCACTGCTACTTCTACCTACACCAGCCGCTGATCTCTAGCTGAAAACCGATACCGGGTGAGGTGCGCCGAGCCTACCTTATCTGCCATCATTCTGCCACACTACGAAGTAACGTAGAGGTATTGGTGTGCACCGATATGGGAAAATGTGTTCATGTCATACTACAGTAGGCAGGACAGGGATGGAGGGTGAGCTCATGTCATGCATCACGAAAGCAAATTCTTTTCTCCCCTTCTCGATCGGGTGTCGGAGGGTCATCCTCATTCTTGCCCCAAATGTCGTCGATGTGACCTCTCGGAGCCACAGATAGGGTCGGGAAGACGCTTTTCGGTCGACGAGATGCTGCTTGGGCCAGCGATCAAGACGTCGTTGACTCAATCTGAGCGAGAGAAGGGCAACGATAATCCCGTAACTTCCAGATGGAGTGACGTAAAGCTGGAGGTGCACTGATGCTAAGTGGTAAAATACTGGGACGTCATTGGAGGAGAAGTGAGAAACGAACACACCCGTCGCTCACTGCTCGGCGTCACTGGTTAGTGAGGCATACCCGCCAAGGGCACTGTGACAGCACCTCACCTCAGCCTGCACTGAACCACGAATAGTACCTAAGGTAAGGTACCTCAACCTAAGGCACTTGTAGGTAGGTGCCTTACTTTACAGCGAGCAACCGCCGAAAAGCCGTCATTCCGGGAGGGGGAATTGCGGTTCCTGGACCCTGCAGAGACTGCTCGGGCTGTCCACAGTACCTTAGATACCTAGGCACACCTACGTAAGGTACCTACATTACCTAAGGTAGGTAGGTGCAGTCGGGCAGGTACGTACCGAGGAGAAACAAGCCCGCTGAGCTCGCCGACACAGAGCACGGCATGGATATTGTCCCGTACCTGAAGGTAAGGTAAGGAACTGACCTAGGTGTCATACATCAACGGGGAATAGGCCGCTCCGAGGGCTGACGTTCCCCTGCTGCTGCCCTGGTGCAGTGCTCAACGGTGCCTACTTGCCTTGTTGCATATGAAGTACCTAGGTCGGGTTGCAAGCCAAGCTCAGCCACAACGCCGTACGAGTGGCCAGATCAACCCACGTCTCGTCCAAGCCGAAGCAAGCCATCAACCCATCAGAAGAAACAACTTCCCACTTCGAATGCAGTGTATCCGTCCCAGAGCCAATAGCCGTTCAAACGGATGCATAACACCTCGTGGCATGCCGCACCACGGCAGCATGCCTGCCTACCTTGGCCAAGGTCCCTAACATTCATTGCAGATACAGGAAAGCAAGCCATCTTCCCCGTACCTGACCCTGAAAGTCAACATCCTCGATCCGCTCCCCCAGCTGCCCTGCCACTGTGTCAGTGTGCTTTTCAGGGACTTTCTTAGCTTGTTACTCTCCGGTTTCTTCGCCGTCGTTCGAGGCCAAATTCAAAATACGTACTAAATGCTTCTTAATCATGCAGCGCTTTATGTGGAAATGCCGAGGCAGCAAGTGCCTTACTAAATTGCTGGTATGGGACAATGATGTCATACACTGCTGCGTTAGCTATTCATTTTTTGGCTACCTCAGCCATTGGCAATCGCCTGGTTCCCCCCGCAGGCCTCCAACAGCTGTCACTAATCCTAGAAGTCCAGCAATGGAAGGTACCTTAAGCACAAACGTCGGATTCCGAAGGATTGTCCGCGTGACCTACTTCCGTATTTCGTCACCAAAGTTAAAGGTAGTTGGGAATTGAACAAAATATGAGTAAAAATCAGCAAACTCATGGTTAAATTTACACTCGCGTCAGCACGCCCGGACTATTTCCTGACTGCGAACTTGAACCAGACTCGACTCGAATACCGTGGGGTAAAAGTCCGTTCGGCGGATGATTTGCATGTAGCTCTACTACTTTTCCATTCCAAGAATGTTTCTGGCCCGGGGACAAGGAACAACAAGTGGTGTAGACAATGGCGTGTAGAGTGTTGGTGCTCACTCATCATCGCGAATTACTCGTTGTGGATGTCCACGGCGACTTATACTACAACGACGACGACGACCAACGGGGCTGAGGATTTCCTCCACCGCAGTAAGACAGCTCGGGCAGCAAAGCGTCATGCCACGATTCACCTCAGCTGCCTTAGGTAGGCGAGGAGAATGACGAGTATTTGAAACCCCCTATTACTCATTCCATGCCGCGAAGACTGTGCGGTGCGGCGTGACTAGAGAGTTTTTGTTTCCCGCCATCGTCAGCTGCCAAAGATGCCGGCGCAGCCATTCGTATTTTTATTTTTTTCACCGCTGCCTGCGGCCATTTTAACCATAGCTGTGAGTCGACAATCTCAGCGCAGACCTCGTTACGCTTCTACCTACCAAGGTCACTCTGCTTTTGCAGGATATGGGATTACCATCTTGTAAGACTACACAAAAAATGGATGATAGATGCCTTGCAGTCGGCTCATGCAGTCGTATGCCATCATGCGCTATGCGGCGACGACCTTCCCTTTCCACATGGTTGCTCCATGCTTGACAAAATGGGGAAAGAAAAAAAATCAAAAACAGGTTGGACCATCCTCGGCCTTGGTATGTTCTCCGGCTTTCCAGTGCCAGGCCAAACCAAACGACTACTTGTAGTGTTGGTCATCCACTCTGGAAGGAGGGGAGGGATGGGAGGCCCGGAGAAGCGCAAGAAAGAGAGGGGGGAAGGGAGGAAGGGGACGCGGAAGGGAAAAAAAAAAAAAAAGAAGGCGATCGTCCCTCCTCCCGTCATTCTCTGCTGCACTGCATCATCCATCCACCCACCCACTGAGGTGCCCTCCACAGGTCCCGATCCCTCTACCCCTGCTCTTCTGAAGTGGTCCCTCCGGCCATCAGTCCAAGCCTCGGGACTTCAGCCGGTACCTCCGCTCCGCTTTGCAAAGCAAGCAAGTGCGAGGAGGAACGTCCAGTACACTACCGCACTGAACCCTGTCTCTCTCTGAGCCCAGCGAGCGGGCATCCAGAAGCCCTGAACCCTGCACACCCTCACACCCCACAGAGGTACGTACTGCCCTGGCCTTACCTCACTAATGGCACTCGCAGTTCGGCATGAGCCCTGCAAGCCCAATACGTAGGTCGTGCAGCTAGCGGCACTGCGTAAGGTAGTGAACTGCTGCCATCTTTCACTTCCATATAAGCCCTCTTCCCTCCACAGTTTGCCACTTCTTGATCCCCCTTCACTAAACCTGCAACTTAACATCTTTCTCAATAACACATCATGCTGTTAACCCGACCCGCTACTGTACAACCTGTCCAACAACACTTCTACCGTACCCAGCCACACTCGCTGCACCAGTCTCACCCCCAGAATTTCCACGAGAATCACACTCTCGACTTCGACCTCGGTGACTCGACAAACGATATTGGCTCTTCGAGTATTTCATCGTCCCCCCTCTCGACTCAGTCTCTTCCTTCTCACAACTACTCTCTCGCATCTCAACCCAATAATTATACCTTTGGCGCTTCCCACCTGGCCGTACCGAGAAGACCAGCCCCTGCACCCACTGCTTTTGACGACTCGTCTCTCACTTACAATAATCTGAGTCAACTGCCACAAGACCTGATGCCTTCAGACACCACCTGGGTGTTGGGAAACCACTACAACAAACCGGTTGGCCGGCTCCCTCATCAGAGGGAATCTTCCTTGTCCTCGCTGGGCTCAGCTGGTCCGGCATCGCCCTTTAATCACAACACATCTAACCCACAAATTGCCGTAACCGACTCGATGTCCGACGGTATCTACGACATGCAGGCTCCTCACGACGGAAATCTCTATCAGCTGGCAAAGTCCATGCCTACCCACGACAACACGTATCCTAATTACAACGGCTTGGCCACTATACCCACGGACATGAGCGGCTACACGTCGGCGCTAAACGTACAGAGGTCAAGGTCTGACCGCGGTGGTCTACTCCCTGCTCCCGAGCTTTCAATGGCAGGCAGCAGCAGGTCACACCCAACTTCGGTGGCGAGCTCCGTCGCTGGTGACTCACCCGCCACGCCATCTGTTGGTGAACACGAGGACGACAGAAGGCGCAAAGCTGGTAGGGAACCCTCCTTCGCCCTTCCAAGCACATACTTACAGTTTTTCGATGATGCAGTATTTAGCACTGTTCCAAAGTTGGATCGCACCATAACAGACATCTACAACGACGAACTTTACAGCCCGAACTTTACCATCACATCTGCGTCTCCAGCCCAAAGCCAGATGGCTGTCTCTCCCAGCAACGATGTCTTCGCTCAGAGATTAAGCGCGGCAAACAACCAACATTTAAGCGCTGCTCACTCACCTTCATCAAGTGTGTCGCGGGACCGCTCTCCTTTCCGTCAAGGGTCACCGCTGGCACCTGTTTCCAACCATGACTTTGGTGCTGGACTCCCAGCCTCGAAGCTGCGTTTTCCCACTGCGCAACAGATGAGAGAGCAAAAGAAGATGGAGCATGAGGCCCAGTTCAGGCAACAAATGGTCATGAAGTCTGAGCCTGAGACTCCAAAGACGATATCTCCAAAGGACGTCAACTTGGAGTTCCACGACACCGACAACGAAAACTTTCCTTTATTCCCATCTCAGGATTCGACGGATTTTGACGATATTACGAAGGAGGTAGTGTCCCAGGAGCACAATAACGGATTCGGTAGGACGCCTGTTCCTAACGCGGCAGCGTTCCAGTACATGCCGACGCAACTTCACAACGGTGTTCAAATTCCTCAGCAGTACCCCTTCATCGCCCAATCACGCCAGGAGCACATGCCTCGTCTCAGCTCTGCTGAATCTAGTTCCGGGTCTGAAGGAACCCCAAGTTCAAATGGCTTGTCCAAGACGAAGCCCGCTGGAGCTGCTGCCGATGGTGGTACTTACACCTGCACATATCATGGATGCACACTCCGCTTCGAGACTCCTGCGCTCCTGCAGAAGCACAAACGCGAGGGCCATCGCCAGACCCAGACCATTGGTGGTCCTAGGAGAGCTGACGTGCCAGTGGTTACTTCTCCTAATAACAGTTTGCTCAATAGCCAAGCGGGGCCTCATCGATGCGACAGGATAAACCCCAGCACTGGAAAGCCCTGTCATACCATTTTTTCGCGTCCCTACGATCTTACGCGACACGAGGACACCATTCACAATGCGCGCAAGCAAAAGGTTCGCTGCAACCTGTGTACCGAGGAGAAGACATTCAGCCGAGCAGACGCACTCACCCGACACTATCGTGTGTGCCACCCTGACGTCGAAGTTCCGGGCAAGCACCGTCGCCGCGGTCACATCGTCTGAGGTGGTCTACAGCTCGCCAAACAAAATACCACGATCTGATTGGCCTGCATTGGTCCAAATGAAATGAAATAGTTCGGGCGATGTAAGTATACAAGCAATCATGACGTGGAGCACTCATATCGTCATACCGAGTTGACGATATGGTCAAGCATGGTGGCTGCAAGACACATCGTCACAACGCATGAAAGAGTCCGGACACCCAGCAGGCCAGCCAATCCACTGGTTGGCATCGAAGATGGGACGTTATGGTTCAAGGGTGGCCCCTTCGAACTTGGTCGAAGCAGTTACTGCGTTTTGGAGAGGGAAAGAGAGTGGGTCTGAAGTCGAAATTCAGGGTCTTCGACTGCAACAAGGGTCGTGCAGCATGACATCACAATGGTCCGTGCTTCACGACCCTGACGATCCAGATGGCCCACAATGACATCATTCACCCCGGCTACTCTTGCGATCGTCCATGCGATTCCTGCTATTTCCACTAACCCAACTCCGCCCGACGACATCATCATGAGGCTTGGCATTATCATTTGTTCCCGCCTACAAACATTTGTCTCAGGCGTGAGACAGGAAGAGACGGACATTCCCACCCTGTCGATCTACGTCTGAACAATACGATCTGCTTCCAAGCGGTTCAGTTTTCCTTTTACCCCATGGGTTGCGCAACCACAAGGTGCTCTTCTGTTATCATGAGGGGCGCCATGGTAGACCAATTGCTGCAGTATGCACTATGGCCTTCTAGTGGGTATGCTACAGAGTACACATTATCATTGGGGTTTCATTCCACAGAATATTCATTCTGTATGGTAGCTCGCATTTTCTCGGTTATGCCTTTGCTGCTTCCCTCATCGCATTTGCCGCTCAGTTCGAGATGGTTGTATACTACTATTACTGTTACATGCTGTTTGTATAGTTCGGCATGGGATTAGACAAAAACGCGCAGGCCATGGGACAGCAATCAGCTGAATGAATTATGATGGAAGACGACACGCGGTTTGCATAGAATAGCTAATAAATGCACAAACTACGTATTGGGCGAAGTTGACAACGGCAATCAAAGCCTCGCAAAATGTGACGTTGTACAAGTCGTCATTGGAAGAGTATTGATGGAATGTGTGTGTACAGAGTACGGGAGTAGATATCCCAAATAAGTGCCTGCAGATCACGCCAGACAGAGCCAATGGTCTGTCTTAGCGAATGGAGCTAGATCCTTGACCTTCTCTGTCGCAGAACAAGCACGTCGACGTCGATTTTGTCCAAATCAACGTCAGACATGCGGGGAGCAAACATTTCGCTCCAAGACAAACAGAAGCAGGCGTTCATCACCCGGCTCGGGACTGCAGGATGCGAGATCACGGATCATGGTATGGAGCGTCACTGGTCGTTGCTAGCCCCCACCTTCCGACACAAGCTTGACACGCACGAGTGACGATGGGAAAGGACAGGGTCATTTGCGTCAATCAGTCCACACAAGATACGGCTTCTTAGCTCACTTTTGTCTATTGCAGACCACGGTCACAGAAACATCCATAGCGTGCTGCTCTCCCCGATAATCTCGTTAGGCTAACCAGCTCCTTACAGCAGGGCGGGACACAAGAACAAGAATAAGGAGGCTCCGGAACACAACCAGGAACGGGGGCTGGCGCCCACGTTTCCTATCCGTCCAGTCTTCCGTCACACTCATCCCTTCGAGCCAGTGGCTTCGACGGCTTCCTCGCCTAGCACAGCTCTACGGGCGGTCTCATATTGGGGGACGATGTCGGTCCATTTCTGGAACTGAATATGAAATCGCGTTAGTCATGGCCTTCATTCTCATACACTATTCGGGTTCATCAGCGTTGCTTACCTGGTACCATCCCTGAGCAGCGAGCACCTCCAAGCCTGGAATGGTTGTCCATCCAGCGTCCTCCGCGAGTTGCATCAGCGGGGTATGGCGAGGCTGGTAGGCCATCTCAAGGAGGACTCGGGGCCCTTCGGTCTGGGTTTCGCGACGGAGCACAGTGATGAGCGTCTCTCGCAGCGAAGGGTCGATTGGCTTGTCTGCTGGAATCGTGCTAACAACGACGGTCGGCGAAGCTGTCAGCGAAGACACTTGTTCGGCACTCTTGAGCGCCTCAATGGGGTACTCGGAAGGGAACGAAGCCTTCAACGCCTCGAGGTGGCTGGTGTTGCGTGCAAGCGCGTGGATAGGTCCGTAGCCCAACGAGTGCAAGGCGAAAATAGCGGCTCTCGTGGTTCCACCCGAACCTATGACCACGGCGGCATTTTGAGCACCCGACGACGACCGAGGCGCCGCCCCAACTGATTGCAGAGCGTGAACTATGCCCAACCAATCAGTGTTCTCACCGAGCAGCTTGGTGTTGCCGTCATCGGCATGCACAGGGACGATGGTGTTTACGGCTCCAAGGACGCTAGCAGCCTCCGAAATCCCGTCCATCTCCTTCATGATATCAAGCTTGAGGGGAATCGTGACGGAAGCACCGCCGAAATCTTGTGCGCGGATGATGTGCCGAACGTCCGCCGCGATATCAGTCTCCTTGCGCGAGTACTTGTGCGGCAGACCGACCAACTCGAACAGAGTGTTGTGCAGAGCAGGTGACCTCGACGCTGAGATGGGCTTGCCAAAGAGGTAGAATGACCTTGGTTCAATCGCACCCAAGAGCGAAAGCGCTTGCCGTATTTCAGCGGCAGACAACTGGCCCGGAGCTGCCTTGAACGGCAAGTTGGGGTGGGACACCGGTGTAAGGCAGCCATTGAGAACGCGACTTAGCTTGCCCGCAGTTCCCATGTTGAGCGCAATGATTGGGGTGCTGTGAGATGCGAGCATCTCGGCCTTGAACCGGGCCAGGTCATAGTTATCCTCGATGCGCTGAGCAACGCCTACGAGCTTGATAACGTCTCCCCACTGCAGTGCCTTGTTGTAGAACGAGGTCCAAGATCCATTGTTCCAGGAGAGATTCCCCTGTGGGTCGTGGTGCGAGGCGATAATACGAGACAGTCCCTTATTGTCCACGACGGCTTGGATTACACTCTCTGGGAGCGTCATCTCCACGTCGATGAACTCAACACCCATGCGGATGGCCTTGTGGTAGAGACCAAGAGCTTGGTCATAGGCATCATCAGGGAATTTGCCTCCCTGACCCTCTGTTCGCAGGGTGAAAATAATGGGCACGTCTGCGACAGATCTCAAAAGAGCCACCTGATGAGACACAAATTCTGGCGAGTAATCCTGCAGCAAGTCCACGCGAAGCTCGACCGCATCTGAGCCAACAACAACAGCTGGTATCAGCGACAAAGCTGAGGCGACTTCTGGCACGGTAAGTGACACGAAGAAGCTGGGATTCTTGGACAAGGCTCTGGTTACTTGAGAGCTGTCACCAAACAGCGCGTTGACGAAGCGGCGAAAGTCCAGGGGCGGTTCGCGAGTGGCCGCCGTACCAGGAGGATGCGGGCTGAAGTACTCGAAGTTGCTGCATTCCTCAAAGAAGGGTTTGCGGCGGTGGTAGACGTCTTCGATGTCTTCTCTATAAGCCGGTCTTGTCTTATCCTGCAACAGGTAGTCGACAACTTCCTTGGTGTTGCGGTGAACCAGCAAGACGCTACCGTTGTTCTCCCGATAGGCAATAAGGAGCTTGCGGGCCTCCGGCGTCTCAACAATGCCGCCGCCACAGGAGAAGATGTAGCCGTGGCTCTGTTTCTCCATGACGTCCCGAAGGAGATCTACTTCGTCTTTTCTAAAGCCCTCCCAACCTCTCGAGCCTCTGATCATTTCAGGGATGGTCATGCCAGCTCGAAGCTCCAGCTCCTCATCCAGGTCAATGAAGGGACGTTTTAATGTGTCCGCCATCCACCTGCCTGCGGTTGTCTTACCAGCCCCACGCATGCCTATCAAAAAGACTGACTTGTCATTGCGGGATTTGCGGGGCACTGAAAGCGTCTCCTTAGGGTGCTGGTCGACACCATCCAGCTCGACCTGGAAGGACTGCGACATGGTATCCCACCAGCCAGGCCATGTCTTGCCAGTGCATTCTCTTTCGAGGATCGTCACGGGCATTGGCGATACGGTCGCCAAAACGCTGAAGCTCATGGCGACGCGATGGTCATCGTAACAGAACACGCCCTCAATAGGCTCCTGGAGCTGGTGGTAAGGACGCCCAGTGACAATAATTCCGTCGTCAAACTCGTCAGTCTCGACACCGAATCGTGCGAGTTGTTCGCGCATAGCACCAATGCGGTTGCATTCCTTGACTCTCTGGTTGGCGATGCCGCTGATCTTAGTCGTTCCTGAGGCCACAGCTGCCAGGACAGATGCTGTGAGGAAGGCATCCGTCATTGGCTCCATGTCAACGTGCTTGAGGGCCTTGAGGCTGCCAACGGCGGGTCCAGTCACAGTTGTCGAAGTTCCAGTCTGCTCCACTGAGCAGCCCATGGGCCGCAAGACATCAATCGCGAAACGTGAATCTCCCTGAAGCGACTCGGAGCCGATATTGGGCACGGTGCAGGTGGTACCGGTTATGGCCGCGACGGCTAGGGGGTAAGTTGCAGAGCTAGCATCGCTCTCAACAACATACTCGACCGGGTTCTTGTAGACCGCCCGGGGGATGTGGTAGGTATTGGGCTCTTCGCTCGATCTGGTCACATCGACACCAAAAGTGCGCATCATGGAGATAGTCATGTCGATGTAAGGCTGCGAGATTGGTTTTCCGCCGACGAGACGCAACGTCACGGGGTTCTTGGCGTACGGAGCAGCCATCAGGATGGAAGAAACATACTGCGATGAAATGGTCGCAGCCAACTCAATAACGCCGCCTTCGAATCCGGCAGCGGCATCGATTCGTAAAGGCAAACTCTTCTCCTGGCCCAGGTACTTGATACCCAGACCATTCGCCCTGAGTGCGTCGACAAGGGGCCCAATTGGTCGGACCTTCATACGAGCATTTCCGGTCAACACCGTAGAAGAAACGTCGGACGGGGCACACAGAGCTACAACGGTTGTCAAGAAGCGGGAAGCAGTACCGGCATTGCCAAGGTACAGGGCATCACTGCTGGCGCTTAGTTTACCGCCCTTGCCTTCGACGGCGAGGACTTCGCCGGCCTCTTCCCAGGCATAGGTAGCACCGCCCAGCTTGGCGATGGCTGAGAGCATATACTCTGTGTCATCGGAGTGCAACAGATTCTTGATACGACAAGTTCCCTGGCCCAGAGCGGCCAGAACAAGCGCACGGTTCGAAATGCTCTTGGAGCCAGGAGGCGTCACCGTGGAATTATGAGAAGTGGGCACGGCGGAGAGAACTCGAGTCGCAGGTGATAAGACAACTCTGATCGCACGATCTTCGACCACGCTGGCCTTTTGCTCGTGCGTCTTCCCGATGGCCGAGAGAAGCACAATCTTCTTCTTGGCTCCGTCATTCTTCTTGTCCACCGCCATCTTATCCAATAAGATGTCGACAGGACACTTCTTACCCGCCGTCAACTTGAGGACCCGCTTATCATGCAAGGTGGTAGGCAAGTCGTAACTGGCAATGCATTTGACGAGGCGGGCTACTGCTCCGGGCCGAAGAATACCAAGATAGCGGGCTAGCTCGGCCTCCTTGACCATACCGATGGCAACAGCCTCGCCGTGAAGAAGTTGGGGAGTGAGAAGGGCCTCAAATGCGTGGCCAATGGAGTGGCCAAAGTTGAGCAAGTTGCGAAGCCCGCCTTCTCTTTCATCGCTAGAGACCACTTGGGCCTTGACCCTTGCGGAGCCCAGCACAATGCGTTTCAGGATATCGCGAATCGGAGATAGTCTCTGAGATGGCTCCCCGTTAGACTTGACTGCGCCCAGGATAGCGGATGCGTTGGCCTCGAGGGTAGTGAACTCGTCCTCGTCCCAGATTGCGGCTGTTTTGATAACCTCAGCCATTCCGTTGATAAACTCGCGCTTCGGTAGCGTCTCGAGGAAAACTAGGTCAATGTAAATTCGAAAGGGTTGCCAGAAAGCCCCGATAAGATTCTTTCCCATGGGCGTATCAATTGCTGTCTTGCCGCCAATGGACGAGTCGACCATGGAGAGCAACGTCGTCGGCACCTGGACGAACCGAATGCCTCGCATGAAGGTGGCTGCAACATAGCCGATCATATCGCCAATGACTCCTCCGCCCAGCGCAATGACGACAGTATCTCGGGTGCATTTTTGCGACAGCATCCAGTCCTCGATCGCAGCCTTTGTCTGACGGCTCTTGGAAACCTCACCCGGCGGGATGGCATAAGTAAGCAGGCGTGTCTTTGCGGGCGCAGCGTCATTGAAGACCTTCTGAAACGGGGGCACGTAGGTATCAAACAGGTTTGTGTCGGTAATGAGGACGTAAGTCGAGGTCCTGAGGTTCTCGAGCAAATCGTGAGTCACAAAGTCAAGCCAGATGCCGTGGTCGACAATGATGTCGTCCTTGCCCAGAATGGTGATCCGGGTGGGACCCGAGCCCAGTTCCGAGTCATTGATCAACCTCATGATCAAGAGCAACTGCGATCGTTTTTATGCTGGACTTTGGCGCATCGAGATTGTCGTTGTCGTTACGTCGAAAATACCTGGGTCGTGTGGGCGCGGAACGGCAATGGCAATGAAGTTCAGCGTGGTTAGTTTTTTTCTTCCTGGGGAAAGTGAGGGGGGAGGGGCAGTTTGTGTGGGGCGGCTGTAAGCTGTTAAAGGTATCACTCTTCTAAGGTGGTGTTCTTTAACAGCAGTTGTCAAATTTGTAATAACAAGGATCCCATGCGCAGTTAGGGGTTAGAAACAAGGGTCTAATAAGCGTGTCAATTAAAGTTATATAAGCAAAGCTATCCTTATACTAAATTATAGTATACCTAGTGCTCTCTTAATATATTATTAAGCCCCTAAGTTATTACTTATATCTCTAATCTATATATAGCTTAATATTATACTATATATAGCCTACTTATTATAGTATAGTGCTAACTATAGTTATAATTATTAGTTTTTTAAATACTAATATAATAAAGAGAGGAGTTAGGTAGGGTATAATATTAGTTTAAGATATATATATTAAGAAGAGATATATCTAGAGAGTATATTAGTTTTCTAAAATACTAATATAGTAAAGAGAGGGGTTAGATAGAGCATAATATTAATTTAAGATATATATATTAAGAAGAGAGATATCTAGAGAGTAGTTAGTATAAAGAAATAATATAGATAGTTAATAGAGGCAGACTATATAATATTAAAGGTTATATAACTACTTACCTAACTAGATTATAGTTATTTTAGTATTAAGCTATAAATTCTAGTAGAGGTTAGAATCTAATCTATTAGGTAATATAGATAATTATTTTAATATTAGTAGTCTTTCTTCTATATTAGTAATTACTTAATAAGCCTATCTAAATATATAAATTAAATAATAAGTTAGGTATTATTAATAATACCAAATTAAAGCAAAAAACAGCTAGTTTAGCTAATTATATAAATCCTTCTTAAATAGCTTAAATTAGCTTAATATAGTATAAATTAGCTATTATCTTAATATTCTCTCTACTATATATATTACCTATCCTTCTATTTAAATTATAAAGATATTATTATTAATAAGGCAGCATAGAGCTCTATTAGGCTTTATCTTTATTATAGTATTAGCTAGGTTATCTTTACTATTTATCTATTAGATCTTAGAGAGCTTATAGTACTTATATAACTAATAGAGAGCTATAATATTAATTATAAAGCGTTTTTCCTTTATAGTATCTAGCTTCACTAAGTACTTATATAGTTAGTATAAGTCTATATATATTATAGTAGGTATAGAGTTAGTAATATATAGCTTAGTAGTAACTTAGTATAGTATAGAGATAATTATAAACACTAGGTTAGTATTAGTAACTATAGTATAGATCTCTAAGATTAATATACTATAAGTAATCTATCTATACTTAGTAAAGCTATAATAAATTATATTACTATAGATTATAAAAGTAGTATTATTTATTATTTTATTAACTAGTATAATAATATAGCCTAACTATAGTATAAGGTTTTAGTTATTAATAAATAATCTATCTATAAGTATAAATAATTTATTAATAAGTAGTAATAGTATAATAAAGATTGAGCTATAATTAAGGTTATTCTTTAGCTACTAAAGATACTTATTAAGGATTATAATATCTTTATTAATAAAGTCCTAGCATTAAGCAGTAGTTAATAGGTTAAAATAAGCCTCTAGTTAGTAGATTAAGGAAATATAAGCCCCTCTAGTATATTATTTAATATATTAGTGCTTTACTAATATATTTAATATATTTTATGCTTTCTATACTAGGTTAATCTTAGTACCTTAACCTTTCTACTATAAGGTAACTACTTTAGTAAGTAATAAAGAGATTATTCTACTATTAAAAGTAACTAAGTATAGTAATAGTAAGTTTCTCCTTTAGTTTAGCTATAAATTTAGTCTTTTAGAGCTTATCTTCTTTAAAGTTTAAAAAAGAGATAGTTAAGAGTTTAATAATATTATTAGTTTATATATTAATAATAGTAAAGTATAGATTAGTATTATTATATCACAAGCTATAGATAGGGGTAAGGGTAAGTTATAAGGAGTAACTGTCTTAGCTATAGATTAGTATACACAGAAAGCATAGTGAAATAGTCTGCAGTGCGTGATTATATAATCACGCGCTATAGTGCACAGCCACTACAGCCTTATAAGGCTAAGAGTGCTATAAACTATATTATAACACACCTCCTAGCTATATAGTAAATATTACTAATATAGT
The DNA here is from genome assembly GCA_036785495.1 of Colletotrichum neosansevieriae. NCBI lineage: Eukaryota > Fungi > Ascomycota > Sordariomycetes > Glomerellales > Glomerellaceae > Colletotrichum > Colletotrichum neosansevieriae. The sequence continues at coordinate 117,314 of JAVHLV010000008.1, forward strand.
AATCTAGCCTTATATATAGCTATAACTATTTTTAAATATATATAAAAGAGATAAAGTAGTGTTATAAATAGCCTTAAAGATATAAAATAAATAAAAATATCTTTTATAAGTGCTTTAAAGAGTATAAATAACTAATATATAACTTAAGTAATAGTGATATAATCTAGGTAAGTAGTAGAATTCTATTAGTAATACTTAACTATCTATAAAGATAGCTAGGTAGTATAGTTTATTATTTATATTACTCTCTGCCTTAAGTTTTCCTTCTTTTTCTACTTAAAATACTATAATAATTATAAGTTAACTCTTTATATATATATAAAATTATTATATATATTACTAACTATTATAGATACTTACCTTTATATAGTACTATCTATATCTATTAATACTATTATTAAAAATAGCCCCTAAGTATAGATAATCTATAATATTAATTACTAACTATATTACTAAGGCTAAGGTAATTTATAAAACTAAAAAAAAGGTAGAGCAGAAGTAGCTAGCTATTCTTATTAAGTAGGAGGAGGCTAAGGATAATAAGGTTAATAAGTATAAGTTTTTTATTTTACTATTCTATAGCTTCTTTAGTAACTCTAATACTTAATAGTTAAGGCTATTCTCTATAAAATAAAGGAGAACTTAGCTTAAGGTAAGCTTATTACTATTTAATAGGATCTTTTAATATTATAAAAGCTAATAATATCTTTTTAATAGAGGAGGCTAAAGCTTCTAAGAAAAAGCTAGTATATAAATATAAATATACCCTCTCTATTAAGGAGAAAGAGAATAAGGATAAGGATAAGGAGAAGCCTATTAGTATATTTATAATATTACTTCTATAGCCTCTAGCCACTACATAGTGATTTTACCTGCTTTATAACAGACCTTCTAACTCTGCGCTACGCCTCCTAATAATACACACAGCCTTTAGTCACGTAATCTTGCTAACTACCTATCCTAACCACAGCCGCACTTACATATGTCTATCTATAGCCTTATAATCCTTAACTTCACAGTTTAATAATAACGTGGTTTTTAATTACTTAATTACTAACTACTAAACTATTAACTTATTCTCTCGCCTATTACCTATACTACTAATACTGCCTCTATTACTGCTTTATCTGCTAGTCCTCTTATTTAATTAGGCTGACTAATACCTTTATAGCTATACTATTATTAGCAATACTCTCTCTGTGTCAAAGCAGTTAGTATAAGCTATACTTACTAATCCCTATAGGGCTGCCTCTATCTTAGCATTATAGAGAGCCTGTTTAAAAAAGGGCTAATAGATAGAGTATATAATAACCTATTTAACTTCTACTATAATATTTACTTATTTATATATAATTTAATTATATATATAGATATCTTCTATAGGGGTATTAAGGTAAGCTCTTCTAAGAGCTATACTAATAATATGCTCTTTATATAGGCTAGGTTAGTTTAAAAAGGAGGAGTTTTTATTAATTATATTAATACTAAACTCTATAGTAATCTAGTTTATATTACTAGTAATAATAGATATACCTTATATATATCTAGTATATTAATATACTAGATATAGTACTGCTATCTTAGAGGATTTATTATAAGTTATAGGATAAGAATAAGGGAGAGAGATAGATATAAAGCTCTACTTATAGAGCTTTTTATGCTTCTAGCTATAAGAACCTCTTAGAAGGTTAAGGAGTTATCTCTTATATATATAGCACCTTACTAGAAGGTTAACCTTTAGGTAAGAAGTTATTAGATATCTTATATAGTAGCGTTTACCTTACTAAAAGGTTTACCTTTTAGGCATTTTTTGCAGCACCTTACTAGAAGGCGTTTCCAGGCTATAAGAGCCTTAGTAGCCTACTTAGCTCTAATATAATTAGCCCTATTATATATAGTATAGTATTACCTATACTATTACTGTTCTGCTAGTCTATTTAGCTAGAGTATATATCTAACTTTATATAAGGGTTTACTTACTAGTAGAAATATATTAGGTTTCTATATTATTATCCTTAACTAGTAGAGAGTATAGGTTAAAGTGCCTCTATAGTGTTTCCCGAATTGTGCCTATAAACTGGGTGAATTTGTTATAGTCTTTTTTGCGGGGGGCTGCGTCGTAACTATAAACTCAATAAGATAATTTAGTATAGTGATAACTTATTTATCTAGGTCTTTTTTTTTTAGTACTAGATTCTCTAGGCTACTTTTAAGGAGGAGAAGGAGAAGGAGCAGGAGGAGGAGAAGAAGTAAGAGGAGGAGGAGAAGAAGTAAGAGGAGGAGGAGAAGGAGCTTTAAATTATTATATATCTAGAGACTATTATAAAAAAGCTAGCTTTTACTAACTCTTCTTAATAGATCTCTATAGTTACTACTCTTTTTAATAATATTATTATTAATATATATACTTACTTAGTAAGCTTTTTAGCTTTCTATAAGCTATCTATTAATATAGCTAATAGTTTTATTAACTATCTTATTATAGCTATTTATATAGAGAAGCACTCTTATTATTAAATATATATCTTTAGATATTATATATATAGTATCTAGAGCTAGTATATCTATAAGAATTACTTTTTTACCTAGCTATTATATATAGAGAAACTATAGCTCTATAGATAATATCTACTAGTCTTTAGCCTTAATAAAGCTTTATTCTATACTCTTAAACTTATTTCTCTTTTATTATAATAATATAGTAAGTATTTATTATATTTAGTAATACTTAGAAATATTTAAACTTAGCTTAAAAGAGGCTTTTTATAAATCTATTTATTAATATTCTATTTATAGATATATAGAGCACTTTAAAAATACTCTTTATATACTCTTAGTATAGCTATATATTTTAAATATTAATATATTATAGATAGGTTAAAATATACTCTCTCTCTCTAACTACTAATTAAATAGTTTACTAATTATTATAATAGACTTTCTAAATATCTCTAAGCTTTAAAATAAGGTTATAGTATAGTTTTTAAAGAGCTATTATAGCCTCTGGCCACTGCACAGTGATTTTACCTACTTTGCAACAGACCTTCTAACTCTGCGCCGCGCCTCCTGATAATACACATAGCCTTCAGTTATATAATTATAACTATCCCAACCACAGCCGCACTTATATATACCTATCTCACCAGACAGCCTTATAATCCTTAACTTCACAGTTTAATAATAATATAGTTTTGGCCTCTGGCCACTACACAGTGATTTTACCTGCTTTGCAATAGACCTTCTAACTCCGCGCCGCGCCTCCTGACAATACACACAGCCTTCGGTCACGTGATCAGCGCAGCGTCGCCCGCGCCGTTACTGTTCCGCCGGTCTATTTGGCTAGAGCGCGCGTCCGACTTTGTGCGGTAATGTTTAGAGGGTTTGCTTGCTAGCAGGAATATATCAGGTTCCTGTATTGTTATCCTTAACTAGTAGAGGGTATAGGTTAAAGTATCTCTATAGTGTTTTCTAAATTATGCCCATAAACTGAGTGAATTTGTTATAGTCTTTTTTGCAGGGGGCTGCGTTATAACTATAAACTTAATAATAATATAGTTTTTAATTACTTAATTACTATAGACTACTAAACTATTAACTTATTCTCTTACCTATTACCTATACTATTAATACTGCCTCTATTACTACTTTATCTACTAGCTATGCTATTATTAGTAATACTCTCTCTATTTAGTATAAGCTATACTTATTAATATTTCCCTATAGGGCTGCCTCTATCTTAGTATTATAGAGGGCCTATTTAAAGAAGAGCTAATAAATAGAGTGTATAATAACCTATTTAACTTCTATTACTATATTTATTTATTTATATATAATTTAATTATATATATAGATATCCCCTATAGAGATATTAAGGTAAGCTCTTCTAAGAGCTATACTAATAATATACTCTTCATATAGACTAGGTTAGTTAAAGAAGGAGAAGTTTTTATTAATTATATTAATACTAAACTCTATAGTAATATGGTTTATATTACTAGTAATAATAGGTATACCTTATATATACCTAATATATTAATATGCTAGATATAGTGCTACTATCTTAGAGAATTTATTATAAGTTATAAAATAAGAATAAGGAAGAGGGATAGGTATAAAGCCCTACTTATAGTAGCAGAGCTTTTTATACTTCTAGCTATAAGAACCTCTTAGAAGGTTAAGAAGTTATCTCTTATATATATAGCACCTTACTAGAAGGTTTACCTTTTAGGCGTTTTTTGCAGCACCTTACTAAAAGGTTTAGCAAAGGCGTTTCCAGGCTATAAGAGCCTTAGTAGCCTACTCAGCCCTAATATAATTAGCCCTATTATATATAGCATAGTATTACCCACGCTATTACTGTTCTACTAGTCTATTTAGCCAGAGTATATATCTAACTTTATAATATTTAGAGGGTTTGCTTGCTAGCAGGAATATATAGGGTTTCTATATTATTATCCTTAACTAGTAGAGAGTATAGATTAAAGTGCCTCTATAGTGTTTTCTAAATTATATCTATAAACTGGGTGAATTTATTATAGTCTTTTTTGCAGGGGGCTGCGTTATAACTATAAACTTAAAGAGCTATTATCTCTTTAATAATATACTTAAGGCTTAAGAGCTCTACTTTAGTTATTAATATTATAACTATTACTTAATAAGCTACTTTTAACTAAATTGTACCTTTAAAGAGTATTATTATATAGCTTTATAATAACTTATAAATCTCTTTGTTATTAATAAATAAGATATTACTAGTAATTAGTAATAAGGAAGTCTTTTTATTACTCCCTAAGCTATTATAGTAAATTATAAAGTAGTAAGTTATATAGAGATACTATATATATTACCTTACTATAGTAAAGTACTATATACTTAGATTTATAAAAAAGCAGAAAAGTTATACTATAATAAAGACTACTTTAAGTTATATTATTATTACTATATATAAAATACTTTTAATAAGTAATTAGTAACCCTTAACTTTAGTAGTTATAGCCTTATTAAGGTTTTTTATAAGCTTAATAATTAATATAGAAGTATTTAGGTAGATATTATTATAAAGCTTAAAGTGCTCTATAATAGTTTTAATATATTAATTATAGATTAGGTAGATCTTTTTAGCTACTTAGTTTTATATAATATATATCCTAAGATACTATTTAATAAAGCTTAGTTTATATAGTTTATATAGTTTCTTAATCTCTTATATAAGCTTCTAAGCTTTAGAAATATAGTCTTAATAAAATAAAATAAGGATATTATTAATATAGAATAGAATTAGAACCTTATAGTGCTTATCTTAAAAAAGCTAGGGCTTCTTATTATATAAAGAGAGTCTAAGCTTATATAAAGCTATAGAGAATTCCTTATACTATAGAAGAGATATGTTTTTTAAGCTATATAGAGCTTTATTAAGCTTTATAACTTTACTAATATACTTAAAGCTATTTAGAAAGTAGTAGGTAACTAGCTCTATATTTAGATTAATATTTATATTTATAAATATATTAATAATATTAAATTAGAGTGTTTTATAGTTAAACTAAGCTATAATTACTATTACTATATATAAACTTTAAGCTATAAATATAATAATATAGATTAAGTTAAGAGAGGAGGTATTTTATATATTCTCTTATATATAGATTTATATCTTATAGATATTAAGGTAGTTATATTAAAACTTATAAATATATACCTACTTTAAGAAAAGAGGCTTTAAGTATACTTTAAACTAGTTAATAATATACTAAGTTTCCTTAGCTATAAGCTTATTAATTTCCTTATTTATAGTTTCTTAAAATATACTTTAAAGTAGCTTTTTTAGCTTTCTAACTTTAAAGTAGTTACTTAGAGGCTTTAAGAGATTTTTTATAAAGTATATTATTTTCTACTTAGTATTTAGATATATCTTAGAGTTATTTTATAGATATACTATAATAATAAAGTATAGAGTTTTATATATCAAAGTGCTTTTTATAATAGCTTTATGCTAATTAGGTATAAAGGTTATAAAAAAGTATTTTAGTAGTTATTTAGTAAGCTTTTTTCTAAATAAAGAGTTATAAAAACTCTTAGATATTATTCTCTAGTACTCTATTATATTAAAAGCTTATAGTTAATTTATTAATATTAATAATAGATAGGTTAGGAATCTATTTTAGTTATTAAAAAGGAGTTTTATCTAGATTATTATAAGCTTTCTTTCTTTATAGATACTTAAGTAGCTAGTTTTTAAGTATTTAAAATAAATAGATATAAGTTTATACTCTTAGTAATAGTATACTATACTTTAAAATAGAGACTTAATATTATAGAAAGGTTTAAACTTAATTTTAGTATACTTTTAGGATTAGAAGTTTATTTAGAAATAAGTAATTCTCTCTATATTCTAGCTAATATACTTTTAGTCTATATTATAGTAATAATATAAAGTATTTCTAAACTATAAAAAGTAGTTAGTATAGAGAACTTAAGCTTATTAATAGTTTATTTATTTATTATAAAGTTACTATTTACTTTATTAAGTATCTCTAAGGTTTTAAGAACTATATTAGAGAATTTAATAAGTATTTTAACTTTATTAATAATTATCTAGGTATTTTAGATATTTATAGCTTCCTTTTTATTATCTAGAGAGTAGAATTTTACCTTATTAAAATATATATTATATATAATAATAACCTAGTTAAGTATAGAAATCTAGATCTTATATAAGTTATATATTTCTAGTATATATTTTATAAAGTATCTAAGATAGGCTTTAGAGTTAACTTTATAATAGTATCTCTTAATATATTTTTTATAACTTTCTTTAAGGAGATAAGCTCTATAGCTATAGATATATAAGCCTCTTTAGTATAGATATAGATCTTAGTATATAGTAAGTATAAAGTTTAGTTATTATTATTAAAAGTAGTTCTAGAACTATATAAGTTCTATCTAAAAAGAGCTTTACTAATTATTTATAGTATATAAATTAATATTAAAGATAAAGACTATTACTCTCTAAGTCTCTAAAATAAGGTATTTTAGTAAGTAAGTAACTATTAATATTATAAATACTTTTAGGATAATTTCTAAGCTAGTATACTCTCTACTATCTATAAGCTTTTTAGTATTTATTAATAAAAGCTTAAGATTAATTCTAAGCTTCTCTCCTTATTATTTATACTAAGTAAAGCTTTATATAGTAATAATAATATACTTAATATTATAGTAAATCTTATAGATAGTAAGTCCTTAGTATCTTTATACTTAGTATTTAAATATCTAGAGTACTTTAAATACTTTATTATACTTTTTTAAGACTAGGGGAATTTTAAAGAGTTTTCTATTATACTTATCTTTAATAAGAAGTATTTAGATATATAGTTTATTAAGCTTTTAGTAGTTAAAGAGGTTCTAATCTATATAGTAATAGAGATAGAGAGATCTAGCCTTAGATATACTATATAAGATAACTTACTAAGTATATACTAAAGTATAGAATTTATTTTAAATATATAATAGAATCTTAATTCTTACTCTCTAAGTATTATATATAAGGTATTTAAGTATATTCTAGCTTAGATAACTAGCTTAGAGATACTATAGTTATATATTATTAAACCTTTTAGCTATATAGTAATATAAGGGATATACTAGCTTCTAGTTATTTAAGAGAGCTATAATATCTATACTACTTATAGAAATACTTAGACTAAGTAGATAGATAGAGATAGGGTTATATTTAAAGAAAACTAGGTTATTTTTATATAATAGCTACTTTATATAAGTAAACTTATCTAGCTTATTAAACTATAAAGAGTAGTTATAGTTATTATACTAAATATCTATCTTAAAGAGAAGTATTTCTAAGATAATATTAATATATATATTTTTAATAATAATATTATTATTTAAGGTTAGAGTGCTCTTTTTACTTATTAAGGTATCTTTAAGAATACTCTAGATAACCTAAGTATCCCTCTTAATTATTAGTATATTTATATTACTAACTTTAATTACCTTATTATTATATAAATATATAAAGATACTAAAAACTAGCTTTCTCTTATTATTATTAATATAGAGAGCTCTATAATTATCTAGAATAATATTATTAAAGAGAGTATATAGTTTCTTAAAGAATATAAATACTATAGAATAAACTTAGATTATTTAGCTTTTATCTTTAAAAAGGCTTTAGTTAATAATATAGTAAGAAATTATATTAGGAAGTTACTCTTAGTTACTAATACTATTCTTATTACTATATTTACTTTAGTTATTACTATAATATCTATTATAGCTATAGTTAGATAGATACTAACTACTTTTCTAAGACTTCTTTATAATCTACTCTATATATATAAGATTATTATAGATATAGCTCTACTATAGAGATATTACTATTTTCTATATATACTATACTTTATTTTTTAATATCTTATAATTCTTAAAGCTATTTTTTAGTAAGTCTATAAATATCTATTAAATATAGCTATAGTTTTATAGAGTTTATCTATAGTATTATTTATAAAGCTAGCTAGAGATCTTATTAAGTATTACTACTAAAAAAGAAATATCTAAAGTAGTTTATAAAGCTTAAGGTAAATCCTCTAAGTTAGAGTAGTCTATAAAAGTAATATATATTTTAAGTAATTTACTAAGATCCTTAGTAAAAGCTAGCTTATTATAGATCTTTAAAGTAAAGATAATTCTAAGCTTTTTAAGTAAGAGATAAGATATTTTAATTTCTTCTACTTAGATAACTAAATCTAGCTAGTTTTAAGCCTATATAAAAGCTATTTTATAATATATTATCTTAAGAAAAGTATATTTATTATAGCTTTTCTTAATATTAGTAATATTTTAGCTTATTACTAGTTTATAAAAATAGTACTACTCTCTATACTACTTAGTAAGTTAAATAATATACTTAGTATACTTTAGAATATCTTTATAATCTTAGTATACTTATTTCTATATATTATTATTAAAATAGGTAAGTTACTATTTAAGGAAGTAAAGTATATTTTAAAGGTTAATCTAAAACTTATTATTCTTATTTTTAAGCTTTATTTTTATTACCTTAAGGTAAACTATATTAATAGTTTAATAAATAAGTACCTAATAGTTATAGTATAAAGTAATCTATAATAAAAGGGTTATATTTTTAATAGAGAGAAACAAGTATATTACTCTACTTATCTTAGATATTTTTATACTTAATAGGGATTAGTAAAATTAGCTTTATAAACTTAGAAATAATAAGATCTATTTTACTAACTTATTAAGAAGTATTAAACTCCTTATTCTTAATAATATTAATAGAGTTATTATACTTAGTAGTTTTATAAAATATTTAAGAGGGATTCTTTTTAGCTTTCTATATTTAAAGAGTTACTTTATACTTATTAAGATTAGCTTTATACTTAGTATAGAGATAAATATTATACTTATTTATAAACTCCTAAATAGTTAGAGTGCTCTTAAGTATATTAAAAAGTTTCTTAATATTAAAGCTATTAGGATTAAGATATCTCTAAATATCCTTACTCTATATAAATAAGTATAGATTAAGGTATTAATAAGGCTAGTTAGTAAAGCTCTAGAGCCTTATCTCTATAGAGAAGGTTATTAAAGAGTATATAGCTATTATTATAAAGTTACTTTAAAAAGGTTTTTAAGTATTATAAGGTTATTTTAAGTTAGAGAGGTATTTATAAGCTATAGAGCTAGGCTTATAACTATTATAAGCTATAGATAGAGGTGAGGGTAAGTTATAAAGAGTAACTATCTTAGCTATAAATTAGTATATATAGAAAGTATAGTAAAATAGTCTATAGTGTGTAATTATATAATTGCGCGCTATAGTGCATAGCTACTGCAGCCTTATAAAGCTGAGAGTGCTGTAAACTGTATTATGATATATTAATAATAAGGAGATAGAGATTAAAGATAGAACTAGTTATTTATAACTTATTATAATAATAAGTATTATAGATAGTTTATTAATAAGTACTAGCTTTAATAATATTATTCGGGTTTAATTATTAAATTCACGCTAGATTGAGGTTTATATAGGACTTAGGGCTCCCTTTATATATATATATTAAAAGCCTTAAGTTAATATATATTTATTTTTAAAGTTCCACTTAACTATATAAATAGTAATATTAAACTATATATATATACTCTGTAATAGGTTATATAACCTTATATATATCTATCTATTGCAGTATATATTCTGCTGCTTTGCAGATTATAGTATTAGCATAATACTAATAGTCTTTTCTTTAAGGCTAGATATACTATAACTTACTTAAATATACTTCTATATTATTAATACCTATTATAGACCAAAAATAGGCTTAAAATATAAAAACAGTATAGAATTATATACTAATCTTATTCTATATTTAATATAGCTAAATCCCCTTTCTCTAAGGCACTAAAGCTACTTTAATATATCTAATGCTATTTATCTAACTCCTTAGCCTCCTCCTCTTAAGTTACTTATCCTTCTATTTAAACTATTACTTTATAATTATTAATAAAGTATTTAAGGATCTAATTTAAAATACTCTTTATAAAAGTATCTATAGAGTTATTATTACTATTAATCTATTATACTTAATAGATCTCCCTCCTCTTATATAAGTATTAAAGCACTATAATATTAATTATTAATTACTTCTCTTTTATAGTATTAAGCTTAATAAGGTACTTGTATAGTAAGTATAAATTAATATAGATAATTATAAAGATATAAAGTCTTTTAAGGTAGTTAGTAATTTTCTAAAGTATTATTATAATAATATAAATATAGTCTATATTAGTAACTATACTATAAACTTTAGAAGCTAGAATGCTTTAGGTAACCCTCTTATACTTTATTAAACTAAAGTAAATAGTTATTAGTTTCCCAAAATACTGATATAGTAAAGAGAGGGGTTAGGTAGGGCGTAATATTAATTTAAGATATATATATATTAAGAAGAGTGGTTTCTAGAGAAGTTAATAGAGGCAGACTATATAATATTAGAGGTTATATAACTGCTTACCTAACCAGATTATAGTTATTCTAGCGCTAGGCTATAAATACTAGTAGAGGTTAGGATCTAATCTATTAGGTAGTATAGATAATTATTTCTATACTAGTAGTCTTTTCTTTTATGCTAGTAATTACCTAATAGGCCTATCTAAATATATAAATTGAATAATAAGTTAGGCCTAATTAAAGTGAAAAACAGCTAGTTTAGCTAATTACCTAAATCCTTCTTAAATAGCCTAAAACTAGCTCTAAATAGCATAAATAAAAATAGCTTAAATAGCTTAAATTAGCTATTATCTTAATGTTCCCTCTGCTATATATATTACCTATCCTTCTATTTAAATTATAAAGATATTATTATTAATAAGAGTATTAACTAGGTTATCTTTGCAATTTACCTATTAGATCTTAGAGAGCTTATAATACTTATATAACTAATAGAGAGCTATAATATTAATTATAAAGCGTTTTTCCTTTATAGTACCTAGCTTCACTAAGCACTTATATAGTAAGTATTAATCTATATATATTATAGTAGAGATAGAGTTAGTAATACCTAGCTTAGTGGTTAGTAACTTAGCATAGCATAGAGGTAATTATAAAAGCTAGGTTAGCACTAGTAACTATAGTATAGATCTCTGAGGCTAATATACTATAAGTAATCTATTTACACTTTATAGAGCTATAATAGATAATATTACTATAGATTATAAAAGTAGCGTTATTTATTATTTTATTAGCTAGTATAATAATATAGCCTAACTATAATATAAGGTCCTAATTATTAATAAATAATCTATCTATAAATATAAATAATTTAGCAGTAAGCAGTAATAGTATAATAAAGATTAGGCTATAATTAAGGTTATCCTTTAGCTACTAAAGACACTTATTAAGGATTATAATATTCTTATTAATAGGATTTTAATATTAAGTAGTAGTTAATAAGGTAAAATAAGCCTCTAGTTAGTAAATTAAGGCTATATAAGCCTTTTTAGTATATTATTTAATATACTGCTACTTTACTAATATCTTTAAGATATTCTAAGCTTTCTATACTAAGTTAATCTTAGTACCCTAACCTTTCTAATATAAAATAACTACTCTAATAGGTAATAGAGAGATTATTCTATTATTAAAGATAACTAGGGTAGTAATAGTAAGACGTTTCTTAGGTTTAGCTATAAATTTAGCTTTTTAAAGCTTTTCTTCTTTAGGGATTAAAAAAGAGGTAGTTAAGAGTCTGATAATATTATTAATTTATATATTAATAATAATAAAGTATAGATTAGTATTATTAATAATAAGGAGATAAGAGTTGAAAGCAGAACTAGTTATCTATAACTTATTATAATAATAGGTATTATAAATAGCTTATTAATAGATACTAACTTTAGTAATACTATATAAGGGTTTAATAATCTATATCTAAGTAATATTTCTAATCTAAATTAAATAATTAGAGCTAAAGGATAGTATAATAGCTAAAAGGAGTTAAATACTATAGCATTAAGTTATTAATAATTAAATTAAATTACTATATTTATTAATATTATTTATACTATAAATAATAAGATAGAACTTCTTAAATAGTATAGTAGTTTTATTTTTAATCTTATTAACTATATAGAATTAAAAAAGATATCTATATTACTTAGAGAGGTTATAGATCTTAAATTTAAAGACTTTATACTTAAGAAAGATATTAATCTCCTTTTTATAGAATTTCTAAAAAGGAGAACCTTTAGTAATAATCTTACTATACTTATATAGAGCTAGATAGAGTTTATAATTTACTTTCTGTTTTATAGATAAGAAGATTAATAAGTTATTAACTTCTTATTTAAAAATATAGAAAAGATTAGTAATAATATAGTTTTTTTAGAGTTATTCTCTATACTAAAGTAGGAAAAAAGCTAGAGACATATTTATAGAGAAAGTAGCTACTAGTTTAGAGTTAGTATTAATAAGGTAAGGGTTAGTAAGGTTATTAAAGTTACTATAGAAGAGTTTAATAATAGTAGAGGGGAAATCTTAAGAGCTATAGAAAAGCTAAATAATAACTATTTTACCTAAAATAGTAATTAAATAGTAAGGATCTTACTATTTATCTTTTTATAGTAAGCTTATATCTATAATTATAGTAAGAGATAAGTAGCTTTATCTATACTTAGGCTATTATAAATATATAAAGTATTAATAATTTTATATTTAGTAATCTCTTTATATAAATTATCTATAGTAGTGTAAATTACTTTAGCTCTAGCTATTAAGTTTATAGTTACAACGCAGCCCCCTGCAAAAAAGACTATAACAAATTCACCCAGTTTATAGGCATAATTCGGGAAACACTATAGAGGCACTTTAACCTATGCCCTCTACCAGTTAAGGATAATAATACAGGAACTCGATATATTCCTGCTAGCAAGCAAACCCTTGCATAAAGTCGGACGCGCGCTCTGGCTATAGCTCTAGCTATAATATTTAGTAAGAGTATTAAGTTATTATAATATATAGATAAGCACTAAAGATAAGGAGAGTTAAGATAAGACTATAAAGGCTAGTAGTATTATTAATAGCTTTAACTACTATTTAAAGAGTGAGATTAGGCTTAGCATAGAGAACTTTCTATTAAATAATAGTATAGATATACTAAAGGGATTTATAACTTTCACTATAATAGCTATAGATTTAGTATTATTTTTAAAGATTTTAGTAATAAAGTTTAAATTAGTATCTATAATAATATAATTAAGTAGTTCTTAGTAGATATAAATCTAGTAGAGGCAGAGGGTTTCCTAAGTGGTTTCTATTAAGAAGTTAGGCAAAAAGTGAGTAATATTAAAGCTAGGAGTAGTATTAATAATATATAGAGTTACCTTATCCTTAAGATATATAATATTATAGATAATCTTATAATTAAAGTAATAATTATTATTTAGTGAGAATTTAAAGTATTAAAGCATTTTAGTATTTAATTAGTAATATTAGTAAACCTTAGTTAGCTACTTAATTACTATAGTTTAAATAGAAAACTAGTATAGTAGAGTAGAGGAGGGTAGATAACTTAATAATAGAGGGGTGGCTAAATTAATAATAAAGGTGATAAAGTTTAGTATTTATTAAGTAGCTAGCTTAGGTAAGAATCTCCTTATTATTAAGAAGAAGCTAGATATAACTCTGTTTATAAATAATAGGGGTGATAGTTTTACTCTATAGTAAATAGTTATAGAGGTTATTATAATAAATACCTAAATAATCTATATTATTTAGATAGAGGAGAAAAGGGGTATTAAAGAGCACTATATAAAATATTATTTAGCTAAATATAGTATTTACTATAATAGTACTAAATAAATCCTTATAGAGTTTATTTCTAAGACGCACTCTTACTTAGCTAGTATTTACTTTATTTATCTTAACTAATAGGTGAGAATATTATAAAGTAATAACTTACTATTAGCTAGTAATAGAAACTTTAGTAATATCTAAATCTAGTATAATACTCTAGAAAACTTCCTTAAAGTATTTACTATTAAGCATAAATAGCTATATAGGAGCAGCGGTTCTAGGTAAAATAAGCTATATTAAGAGAAAAAGGGGTATAAGATTAGTAATAGAATTAAAACCTATAGCTATATAGAAGGCTACTTAGTTTAGGGGTAAATTAGTTAACTTATTGCTATTAACTATAAATATAGTATTAGTAATATAAATAGTAAATTTATAGAGTGAATTAGGCTGAGATTTAATATCCTAATAGTGATTTTATAAATACTACTTAACTTTACTATTAATGTCTAAATCAGTAGTAAGGAGATCCTAGTTATTATTATTATTACCTTTAAAATTAAGCAAGAAGGTGTTAAAGTTATCCTTAGTTAGGTTTTAAGAGTACTTAGACTTAAATTTATTAAACTCTTAGGTATATTTATTAGCTAAGTGCTTCTATAAATAATAATCAGGCTTATAATAAATTTAGTAATATCTAGAGCTATTATAGTAGTTATTATATATTAACTAATAATATAAGAGAGGTTTTTATTAGTTTAGCTAGTTTTAGCAAAGTTTACTATAATTAGGGCAGTTTTAGCAGAAATTATGCTATTAGTTACTATTTAGAAATATTAATCTATATATATTACATTAAACTTATTAAGGTCTTTAGAAGCTATAAATTAGATTAGAGAGCTAGTTTATACTTATAAACTCTCTAGTAGGTATCATAGATTTTATATTATATAAGAATATTACTAATATCATATTTCTTACTAAGTATAGATCTAATAGTCAAGAGAGTATTAAATAGGATTTTAAGGTTTTTAGTAATAGATTTACTAGGATTTTTATATATAAGGTTAGATAATACAGTATTATTCTATAGTTCCTTATTAATAATATAAAATTCTTTAGTTTTAAAGTAATTCTTTAATTACTTAATAATCTTAGTATATAGAGGTTAGGGAATTTAGTTTATAATATAGTAAAAGTAATATTACTAAGTATTACTCACTAATATTAGGGAGAAAGCCTTAGTATATTAATATAGAGAAATACTAACTTTAGTATAATAATCTTTAAAAATAAGTAATTTAGACTTTAAAATATCTATCTTACTATTATTATACTTAAGATCCTTATTATTATAGAACTTTATAAAATTAGTAAGTTAGTATAAAGAAGGTACTTTCTTAAGTAGCAGTATTTAGGTATATAAAGGACTCTAAAAGGAATTAGGGTTTAGACTAGAGTAAATCTATAGAGAGGTTTAGTAAGTTTAGAGTTATTAATAAAGCTTTAGTAAGTAGGAGAAATAAGTATTATAGAGATTTTTAGAAACTATATAGAGATAGTAGAGAGCAAAATAAAGTTATTAATATTTATACTCTTTAATAAATAAGGAATATTATACTTTAACTTTAGTAAAGTTATTATTAGTCTAGAAATAGTAAGATAATTATTTAATAATATTAGTGAGGTTATTCTTTATCTAGTTAAAGTTAATATTAATAAATACTCTATTAATAATAAAAGCTTTATAAAGAGCCTTAGTAATAGCTAAATCTATCTAATTAAAGACTTTCATAAAATCTTAGAAGTTTTCTTTAAAGTAAGCCTAAAGCTATAAACTATAGATACTCTATTTAGTATACTTTATAATATAGTAGGTAATATAATTTATAATCTTTGCTAAGTTAGTTTCTTTAGTATTAAAATCCCTAGTCTTACTATATATATTAGGGTTAATAATAGTTTTAGAATTATGAAAAATAGAGATAATAAAGTAATACTAAGCTTAGATAGGAAAGATAGAGGAGATATCTTTAGATATAGTAAAAAGGAGAAATAGTAATTACCTATAGAAGAATTTAAGTATTTATTGCGATATGGTTTACAGCACTCTTAGTCTTATAAGGCTGCAGTGGCTATATGCTATGGCGTGTAATTATATAATTGCGCACTATAGACTATTTCACTACGCTTTCTATATATACTAATTTATAGCTAAGATAGTTACTCTTTATAACTTATCCTTACCCCTATCTATAGCTTATAATAGTTATAAGCCTAGCTCCATAGCTTATAAATACCTCTCTAACCTCTCTGAGTCTGGGAAAGGGTAAGTGGCTTTTCTCTTATTATTTTTTGCCTTTTTAAAGTAACCTTATAATAATAGCTATATACTCTTTAATAACCTTCTCTCTAGAAATAAGGCTTTAGAGCCTTACTAACTAACCTTATTAATATCTTAATCTATACTTATTTATATAGAGTGAGGGTATTTAGAAATATCTTAATCCTAATAGCTCTAATACTAAGAAGCTTTTTAATACTTTTAAGAATACTCTAACTATTTAGGAGTTTATAAATAAATATAATAACTATCTCTAAGCTAAGTATAAAGCTAATCTTAGTAAGTATAAAGTAGCTCTTTAGAAATAAAAAGCTAAGGAGAATCCCTCTTAGATACTTTATAAGATTACTAAGTATAATAAGTTATTAATATTATTAAGAATAAGGAGTTTAATACTCCTTAGTAAGCTAGTAAAGTAGGTCTTACTACTTCTAAGTAAGTAAAAGAGATTAAAATACCTTATTTCTTACTTAAAGAGCTTAGAATTATCTTTATTACTAAGATCTATAGTAAGCTAGCTTCTACTAAGGGTCTTAATAGATTACTTAGAGTATATACTACTTTTATAGACTGCTCTAACTTAGAGAATTTATCTTAAGTTTTATAGACTACTTTAGATACTTCTTTTTTAGTAATAATATTTAATAAGTTTTCTAGCTATCTTTATAAATAATACTATAGATAGACTTTATAGAACTATAGCTATATTTAATAGCTATTTATAGACTTACTAAGAGATAATCTTAAGAATTATAAAATACTAAAAAATAAAGTATAATATATATAGAAGATAGTTATATCTTTATAGTAAAGCTATATCTATAATAACTTTATATATATAGAGTAGATTATAAAGAAGTCTTAAAAGAGTAGTTAATACTTATCTAACTATAGCTATAGTAAATACTATAATAAAACTAAAGTAGGTATAGTAATAAGTAATATTAATAACTAAGAGCAACTTCTTAATAATATTTCTTACTATATTATTAACTAAAGCTTTTTTAAAGATAAAAGCTAAGTAATCTAAGTTTATTCTACAGTATTTATATTCTTTAAGAAACTATATACTCTCTCTAATAGTATTATTTTAGATAATTATAGAGCTCTCTATATTATTAATAATAAGAGAAAGCTAGTTCTTAGTATCTTTATATATTTATATAATAATAAGGTAATTAAATTTAGTAGTATAAATATACTAATTATTAAGAGGGGTTCTTAGATTATTTAGGGTATATTTAAAGATATCTCTATAGATAAAAAGAGTGCTCTAACTTTAAATAATAATAATATTATTAAAAATATATATATTAATATTATTTTAGAAATACTTCTCTTTAAGATAGGTATTTACTATAATAGCTATAACTACTTTCTATAGTTTAGTAAGCTAGATAAGTCTACTTATATAGAGCAGTTACTATATAAAAATAATCTAGTCTTTTTTAAATATAACTCTATCTCTGCCTACTTACTTAGTTTAAGTATTTCTATAAATAGTATAGATATTATAGTTCTCTTAAATAACTGGAAGCTAATATACCCTTTATATTACTATATAGCTAAAAGGTTTAATAATATATAACTATAGTATCTCTAAGCTAGTTATCTAAGCTAGAGTATTTTTAAATATCTTATATATAATACTTAGAAAGTAAGAATTAAGACTTTATTATATATTTAATATAAATTCTATACTTAAGTATATATTTAGTAAGTTATTTTATATAGTAAATCTAAAGCTAGATCTCTCTATTTTTATTATTATATAGCTTAGAACCTCTTTAATTACTAAAAGCTTAATAAACTATATATCTAGATACTCCTTATTAAAGATAAGTATAGTAAAAGACTCTTTAGAATTTCCCTAGTCTTAAAAAAATAGAATAAAGTATTTAAGATACTCTAGATATTTAAATACTAAATATAAAGATAGTTAGGATTTACTATCTATAAAATTTACTATAATATTAAGTATATTATTATTACTATATAAAGCTTTATTTAGTATAAATAATAAGTAAAAAAGCTTAGAATTTATCTTAAGTTTTTATTAATAAATACTAAGAAGCTTATAGATAGTAGAGAGTATACTAGCTTAGAAATTATTCTAAAAGTATTTATAATATTAATAGCTACTTACTTATTAAAATACCTTATCTTAGAAGCTTAGAGAGTAGTAGTCTTTATCTTTAATATTAGTTTATATATTATAAATAATTAGTAAAGCTCTATTTAGATAAAACTAAAGTAATTTTAAAACTACTTCTAATAGTAGTAACTAGACTTTATACTTACTATATATTAAGATCTATATCTATACTAAGAAGGCTTATATATTTATAGCTATAAAGCTTACTTTCTTAAAGAGAGTTATAAAAAAGATATTAAAAGATATTATTATAAAGTTAACTCTAGAGTTTATCTTAGATACCTTATAGAATATATACTAAAAATATATAATCTATATAGAATTTAGGTTTCTATACTTAACTAAGTTATTATTATATATAATATATACTTTAATAAGTTAAAATTATATTCTCTAGATAATAAAAAAGAGGCTATAGATATATAGAGTGCCTAAATAATTATTAATAAGGTTAAAATACCTATTAAATTCTCTAATATAGTTTTTAAAACCTTAGAGATATTTAATAAAGTAAATAGTAACTTTATAATAAATAAATAAATTACTAATAAATTTAAGTTTTTTATACTAGCTACTTTTTATAGTTTAGAAATACTTTATATTATTACTATAATATAGTTTAAGAATATACTAGCTAGAATATAGAGAAGACTACTTACTCCTAAATAAACTCCTAATTCTAAAAGTATACTAAGATTAAGTTTAAACCTTTTTATAATACTAAAGCTCTATTTTAAAGTATAGTATATTATTATTAAGAGTATAGATCTATATCTATCTATTTTAAATACTTAAGAACTAGCTATTTAAGTATCTATATAAAAGGAGGGCTTATAGTAATCTAGATAAGACTTCTCTTTAGTAACTAAAATAGATTTCTAACCTATCTATTATTAATATTAATAAATTAACTATAAACCTTTAATAAAATAAAGTACTAAAAAGTAATACTTAAGAGTTTTTATAACTCTTTATTTAGAAAAAAGCTTACTAAATAACTACTAAAATACTTTTTTTATAACCTTTATACTTAATTAGTATAAAGCTATTATAGAAAGTACTTTTATATATAAAACTCTATATTTTATTATTATAGTATATTTATAGAATAACTCTAAGATATATTTAAATACTAAGTAGAAAATAATATATTTTATAAAAAACCTCTTAAAGCCTCTAAGTAACTATTTTAAAGCTAAAAAGCTAAAAAAGCTACTCTAAGATATATTTTAAGAAGCTATAAATAAGAAAATTAATAAGCTTATAGTTAAGAAAACTTAGTATTTTATTAACTAATCTTAGATATATTTAAAGCCTTTTTTCTTAAAGTAAGTATATATCTATAAGTTTTAAAGTAACTACTTTAATATCTATAAAGTATAAATCTATATATAAAGAGATATATAAAATACCTTTTCTCTTAGCTTAATCTATATTACTATACTTATAGCCTAAAGTTTATATATAGTAGTAGTAATTATAGCTTAGTTTAACTATAAAATACTCTAATTTAATATTATAAATATATTTCTAAATATAAATATTAACCTAAATAGAAAGCTAGTTATTTACTACTTTTTAGATAGCTTTAAGTAGGTTAGTAAAGTTATAAAACTTAATAAAGCTTTATATAGCTTAAAAAATATATCTCTTTTATAGTATAAAGAATTCTCTATAGCTTTATATAAACTTAGACTCTCTCTATATAATAAGAAGCTCTATCTTTTTTAAGATAAGTACTATAAGGTTTTAATTTTATTCTATATTAATAATATCCTTATTCTATTTTATTAAAACTATATTTCTAAAGCTTAGAAGCTTATATAAGAGATTAAGAAACTATATAAACTATATAAACTAGGCTTTATTAAATAGTATCTTAGAATATATATTATATAAAACTAAGTAGCTAAAAAGATCTATCTAATCTATAATTAATATATTAAGACTATTATAAAGTGCTTTAAGCTCTATAATAGTATCTACTTAAGTATTTTTATATTAGTTATTAAGCTTATAAAAAACTTTAGTAAAGCTATAACTACTAAAGTTAAGAACTACTAATTACTTATTAGAAATATTCTATATATAGTAATAATAATATAACTTAAAGTAGCTTTTACTATAGTATAACTCTTCTATGTTTTTATAAATCTAAGTATATAGTACTTTACTATAATAAAGTAATATATATAATATCTCTATATAACTATTATAATATAGTTCACAGCACTCTCAGCCTTATAAGGCTATAGTAGCTATGCACTATGGCGTGTAATTATATAATTATATACTATAGACTATTTTACTATGCTTTCTATATATACTAATCTATAGCTAAGATAGTTACTTCTTATAACTCACCCTTACCCCTATCTATAGCTTATAATAGTTATAAGCCTAGCTCTATAGCTTATAAATACCTCTCTAACCTCTCTAAGTCTAAGAAAGAGTAAGTAGCTTTTCTCCTATTATTTTTCACCTATTTAAAATAACTTTATAATACTTAAAAACCTTTTTAAAATAACTTTATAATAATAGCTATATACTCTTTAATAACCTTCTCTCTAGAAGTAAGGCTTTAGGGCCCTACTAACTAGCCTTATTAATACCTTAATCTATACTTATCTATATAGAGTAAGAGTATTTAAAAATATCTTAATTCTAATAGCTTTAATACTAGAAAGCCTTTTAATACTTTTAAGAACACTCTAACTATTTAGAAGTTTATAAATAAGTATAATAACTACCTCTAAGCTAAATATAAGGCTAATCTTAGTAAGTATAAAGCAGCCTTTTAAAAACAGAATGCTAAGAAGAATCCCTCTTAGATACTCTATAAAACCACTAAGTATAATAACTCTATTAATATTATTAAGAGTGAGAAGTTTAATACTTCTTAATAAGTTAGTAGAGTAGATCTTATTACTTCTAAGCTTATAAAGCTAACCCTACTAACTCCTATTAAGTATAAGAATATCTAAGATAAATAGAGTAATATATTTAAGTATCTCTCTACTAATAGTATAAACCTCTTATTATAGATTACTTTATACTATAACTATTAAATACTTATTTATTAAACTATTAATATAGTCTACTTTAAGGTAGTAGGGATAAAGCTTAATAATAAGAATAATAAATCCTAGATTAACTTTTAGAATATATTCTATCTTCTTAAATAGTAACTTACCTACTTTAATAATAATATATAGAAATAAATATACTAAGATTATAAAGATATTCTAAAGTATACTAAGTATACTACTTAACTTACTAAGTAGTATAAAAAGTAGCACTATCTCTATAAGCTAGTAGTAAGCTAGAATATTACTAATATTAAGAAAAGCTAATAATAGATATACTTTTTTTAAGATAGTATACTATAGAATAGCTCCTATTTAGGCTTAAAACTAGTTAGACTTAGTTATCTAAGTAAAAAAGATTAAAATATCTTATCTCTTACTTAAAAAGCTTAGAATTATTCTTATTACTAAGATTTATAATAAGCTAGCTTTTACTAAGGGTTTTAGTAAATCACTTAGTATATATACTACCTTTATAGACTGCTCTAACTTAGAGAATTTATCTTAAGCCTTATAAACTATTTTAGATACTTTCTTTTTAGTAGTAATACTTAATAAGATCTCTAGCTATCTTTATAGATAATACTATAAGTAAACTCTATAAAACTATAGCTATATTTAATAGGTATTTATAAGCTTACTAAAAGATAGCTTTAAGGATTATAAAATACTAAAAGATAAAGTATAATATATATAGAAGATAGTAATATCTCTATAATAGGGCTATATCTATAATAACCTTATATATATAGAGTAGATTATAAAGAAATCTTAAAAGAGCAGTTAGTACTTATCTAATTATAGCTATAGTAGATACTATAGTAGTAGCTAGAGCAGGTATAGTAATAGAGATAGTACTAGTAATAAAGAGTAACTTTCTAATAATATTTCCTGCTATATTATTAACTAAAGCCTTTTTAAAAATAAAAGCTAAGTAATCTAAGTTTATTCTATAGTATTTATATTCTTTAAGAAACTATATACTCTCTCTAATAGTATTATTCTAGATAATTATAAAGCTCTCTATATTATTAATAATAAGAAAAAGCTAGTTTTTAGTATCTTTATTTACTTATATAATAATAAGGTAATTAAAGTTAGTAATATAAGTATACTAATTATTAAGAGGAGCACTTAGATTATCTAGGATATATTTAAAGATACCTTAATAGGTAAAAAGAGCACTCTAACCTTAAATAATATTATTATTATTAAAAATATATATACTAATATTATCTTAAAAGTATTTCTCTTTAAGATAGATATTTAGTATAATAGCTATAACTACTTTCTATAGTTTAGTAAGCTAGATAAGTCTACTTATATAAAGTAGCTACTATATAAGAGTAACTTAGTCTTCTTTAAATATAACTAAATCTCTATTTACTTACCTAGTCTAAGTATTTCTATAAGTAGTATAGATATTATAGCCCTCTTAAATAACTAGAAACTAATATATCTCTTATATTACTATATAGCTAAAAGGTTTAATAATATATAACTATAGTACCTCTAAGCTAGTTATCTAGGCTAGAGCACTCTTAAATACCTTATATATAATACTTAGAGAGTGAGAATTAAGACTCTATTATATATTTAATATAAATTCTATACTTAAGTATATACTTAGTAAGTTATCTTATATAATATATTTAAGGCTAGATCTCCCTATCCTTACTACTATATAGCTTAAGACCTCTTTAACTACTAAAAGCTTAGCAAACTATATACCTAGATACTCCTTATTAAAGAGAAATATAGTAGAAAACTCTTTAAAATTCTCTTAGTTTTAAAAAAGTATAATAAAATATTTAAGGTACTCTAAATATTTAAATACTAAGTATAAAGATAGTAGGAACTTACTATCTATAAGATCTATTATAATATTAAGTATACTATTATTATAGCCTCTGGCCACTACACAGTGATTTTACCTGCTTTATAACAGACCTTCTAACTCTGCGCCACACCTCCTAACAATACACACAGCCTTTAGTCACGTGATCCTATCCTAACTATAGCTGCACTTGCACATGCCTATCTATTAGCTTATAGCCTTATAATCCTTAACTTTGCAGTTTAATAATAATATCTATTAACTTATCCTCTTGCCTATTACCCGCGCTGCTAATACTATCTCTATCACCACTTTATCTGCCAGCTTTGCTATTATTAGCATTGCTCTCTCTGTGTCACAGTCAGCGCAAGCTGTACTCACTAATCCCTAAAGGGCTGCCTCTGCCTTAGTATTATAGAGGGTCTATTTAAAGAAGGGCCACTCTATAGAGTGCCTAATAACCCATCTAATCTCTGCTGCTAAGTCTGCTTACTTATATAGAATAAGTTAGTATATCTGTAAGTCTCTTATAGGGGTGTTAATAAGAGCTCTCTAAAAGGCTATACTAATAATACACTCTTAGTGTTATATAAGCTACTTAATAAAACAGAGAGCCTTATTAATAGTATTAATACTAAACTATTATGCAATATTTTGCACGTTATTAACGTTAATAGGTGCACCTTATATATAGCTAGTATATTAATATACCAGGTCTAATACTAATATCTTAGAGGACTTATTATAGGTTATAGGATAAGAATAAGGAAGAGAGATAGGTATAAAGCCCTGCTTATAGCAGAGCTTTTTATGCTTCTAGCTATAAGAACCTCTTAGAAGGTTAAGGAGTTATCTCTTATATATATAGCACCTTACTAGAAGGTTTACCTTTTAGGTGTTTTTTGCAGCACCTTGCTAGAAGGTTTAGTAAAGGCAATCCCAGGCTATAAGAGCCTTAGTAGCCTACTTAGCTCTAATATAATCAGCTCTATTATATATAGCATAGCGTTACTTATACTATTACTATTCCACTAGTCTATTTAGCTAGAGTATATATCTAACTTTATATAAGGGTTTGCTTACTAGTAGAAATATATAGGGCTCTTATATTATTATCCTTAACTAGTAGAGGGCATAGATTAAAGTGCCTCTATAGTGTTTCCCAAATATTGCCCATAAACTGGGTGAATTTATTATAGTCTTTTTTGCGGGGGGCTGTATCGTAACTACAAACTTAATACTATTATTACTATATAAGGCTTTACTTAGTATAAATAATAGATAGAGGAGATTAAAATTAATCTTAAGTTTCTATTAGTAAATACTAAGAAGTTTATAGATAGCAAAAAGCATACTAACTTAGAAATTATTCTAAAAGTATTTATAATACTAACTACTACTTATTTACTAAAATATCTTATCTTAGAAGCTTAGAGAGTAGTAGTCTTTATCTTTAATATTAGTCTATATATTATAAATAACTAATAAAGCTCTATTTAGATAGAACTTAAGTAGTTCTAGAACTACTTCTAATAGTAGTAACTAAACTTTATACTTACTATATACTAAGATCTATATCTATACTAAAAAAGCTTATATATCTATAGCTATAAAGCTTACTTTCTTAAAGAGAGTTATAAAAAAGGTATTAAGAAATACTATTATAAAGTTAACTCTAGGGCCTATCTTAGATACCTTATAAGATATATATTAGAAATATATAATCTATATAGAATCTAGATTTCTATACTTAACTAGATTATTATTATATATAATATATACTTTAATAAGTTAAAATTCTACTCTCTAGATAATAAGAAGGAGGCTATAGATATCTAGAGTGCCTAGATAATTATTAATAAGATTAAAATACCTATTAAATCCTCTAATATAGTCTTTAAGACCTTAGAGATACTTAATAAAGTAAATAGTAACCTTATAATAAATAAATAAACTACTAACAGGCTTAAGTTCTCTATACTAGCTACTTTCTATAGTTTAAAAGCACTTTATATTACTACTATAATATAGTTTAAGAATATACCAACTAAAATATAGAGAGAACTACTTACTCCTAAATAAACTTCTAATCCTAAAAGTATACTAAGATTAAGTTTAAACCCTTCTATAATACTAAAGCCCTACTTTAAAGTATAATATACTATTACTAAGAGTATAAATCTATATCTACCTATTTTAAACACTTAAGAACTAGCTACTTAAGTATCTATAAAAGAGGAGAGCTTATAGTAATCTAGATAAAACTTCTCCTTAGTAACTAAAATAGATTTCTAACTTATTTATTATTAATACTAATAGATTAACTATAAGCCTCTAATATAATAGAGCACTAAAGAGTAATATCTAAGAGTCTTTATAACTCTTTATTTAGAAAAAAGCTTACTAAATAACTACTAAAATACTTTCTTTATAATCTTTATATCTAATTAGTATAAAGCTATTATAAAAAGCACTCTTAGATATAAAACTTTATACTTTACTATTATAATATATCTATAAAATAACTCTAAGATATACTTAAATACTAAGTAGAAGATAATATATTTTATAAAAGACCTCTTAAAGCCTCTAAGTAACTATTTTAAAGCTAGAAAGCTAAGAGAGCTTCTCTAAAATATATTTTAAGAGGCTATAAATAAGGAAATTAATAAGTTTATAGCTAAAAAGATCTAATATATTATTAACTAGTCTGAGATATACTTAAAGCTTTTTCTCTTAAAGTAAATATATATCTATAAGTTCTAAGATAACTACCTTAATATCTATAAAGTATAAATCTATATATAAGAAGATATATAAGATATCTCCTCTCTTAGCTTAACCTATACTACTATACTTATAGTTTAAAGCCTATATATAGTAGTAGTAATTATAGCTTAGTTTAACTATAAAATACTCTAATTTAATATTATTAATATATTTCTAAATATAAATATTAACCTAAATAGAGAACTAGTTATCTACTATCTTTTAGATAGCTTTAAGTAAGCTAATAAGGTTATAGAGCTTAATAAAGCTCTATATAGCCTAAAAAATATATTTCTTCTATAGTATAAGAAATTCTCTATAGCTTTATATAAGCTTAGACTTTCTCTATATAATAAGAAGCTCTACCTTTTTTAAGATAAGCACTATAAGGTTCTGCTCCTATTCTATATTAATAATATCCTTATTTTATTCTATTAAGACTATATTTCTAAAGCTTAGAAGCTTATATAAGAGATTAAGAAACTATATAAACTATATAAACTAAGCCCTATTAAATAATATCTCAGGATATATATTATATAAGATTAAGTAGCTAAAAAGATCTACTTAGTTTAGAATTAGTATATTAAGACTATTATAGAGCATTTTAGCCTCTATAATAATATCTATCTAAGCACTTCTATATTAGTTATTAAGCTTATAAAAAACCTTAATAAGGCTACTATTATAGAAGTTAAGAACTACTAATTACTTATTAAAAGTATTCTATATATAGTAATAATAATATACCTTAAAGTAGCCTTTACTATAGTATAACTCTCCTACTTTCTTATAAATCTAAGTATATAGTACTTTACTATATTAAGGTAGTATATATAGTATCTCTATATAACTTACTACCTTATAATCTACTATAGTAGCTTAGGGGATAATAAAGAAACTCCCTTACTACTAATTACTAATAATATCTTATTTATTAATAATAAAGAGATATATAGGTTATTATAAAGCTATATAATAATACTCTTTAGAGGTGCAATTTAGTAAAAAGCAGTTTATTAAGTAATAGTTATAATATTAATAACTAAAGTAGAGCTTCTAAGCCTTAAGTATATTATTAAAGAGATAATAGCTCTTTAAAGGCTATACTATAACCTTACTTTAGAGCTTAAAGATATTTAGAAAGTCTATTATAATAATTAGCAAACTATTTAACTAATAGTTAGAGAGAGAGAGTATATTTTAACCTACTTATAGTATATTAATATTTAAAATATATAGCTATACTAAGAGTATATAAAGGGCACTTTTAAAGTGCTCTATATATCTATAGATAAGATACTAATAAATAGGCTTATAAAAAGCCTCTTCTAAGCTAAGTTTAAATACTTTTAAGCACTACTAAACCTAATAAACACTTACTATATTATTATAATAAAGGGAAAGTAAGTTTAAGAATATAGAATAAAGCTCTATTAGGCTTAAAAGCTAGTAGATATTATTTATAGAGCTATAGCTCTCCTATATATAATAGCTAGATAGAAAAGCAATTTTTATAAATATACTAACTCTAAGTATACTAGCCCCACACCTCCCTAAATACTAAAAAGTAAAAGGTATTAATACCTAAAGATATATATTTAATAATAGAAGTGCTCCTTAGTATAGATAGCTATAATAAGGCAGTTAATAAAGCTATTAACTATACTAATAGATAGCTTATAGAGAGCTAAAAGGCTTACTAAGTAAGTATATATATTAGTAATAATACTACTAAAAAGAGTAGTAGCTATAGAGACCTACTAAGAAAAGCTAGCTAAAACTAGCTGCAGCCTCTAGGTATATAATAACCTAAAGCTCCTCCTCCTCCTCCTCTTCCTGCTCCTGCTCCTTTTCCCCCTCCTTCTCCTTCTTCTCTTTAAGAGCAGTCTAGAAAACCTAATACTAGAAGGTAAGAGCTTAGATAGATAAGTTAGCATTATACTAAATTATCTTATATATACCTATATATATATATAGAATACTTATAATCTAATTATTATTATTATAAGCCTTATAGTAGTACTTATAGAGAGTAATAGTAATAGTAGAAAGAAGCTTATAGCCTTAGCTAGCTAAGTAGTAGTAGTAATATCTATTAATACTATAAAAGTAGTAACTAAAGCTTTTATCTATAAGTAGTAAGTATATATAGCTATAGTATAAATACTCTATTAACTTACTAACTCCTTCTAGAATAATAGAAAAAGTATAAAGCTTCTTAATAAAGCTTAAAGTCTTCTTATTAATAGTAAAGTTAGTTTTCTTCTTTAATATACTATAATATATACTAACTATAGTCTTTACCTCCTTAGGCTTATACTTAAGCTTCTCTAGACTATTATTAATATCTCTAAACTATATAGAAGTAATATTATAAATATACTAATAGGCTTCTCTTTATCCTTATCCTCTTCCTCCTTAATAGAGGGAGTATATTTATACTTATATATAAGCTTCTTCTTAGAGGCCTTAGCCTTCTCTATTAAAAGGATATTATTAACTTCTATAGTATTAAAAAGCCCTACTAAATAGTAATAGTTACTAAAGAGGCTATAGAATAGTAAAATAAAAGACTTATACTTATTAACCTTATTATCCTTAGCCTCCTCCTACTTAGTAAGAGCAGCTAGCTACTCCTACTCTACCTTCTTCTTAGCTTTATAGATTACCTTAGCCTTAGTAATATAGTTAGTAACTAATACTATAGATTATTTATACTTAGAGGCTATTTTTTAATAATAATATTAATAGATATAGATAGTTCTATATAAAGATAAGTATTAGTAATAATTAATAATATATATAATAATTTTTATATATATATAAAGAGTTAACTTATAATTATTATAGTGTTCTAAGTAGAAAAAGAAGGAAAACTTAAGGCAGAGAGTAGTATAAATAATAACTATACCCACCTAGCTGCCTTTATAGATAGTTAAGCACTACTAATAGGATTCTACTACTTACTTAAATTATATTACTATTACTTAAGTTATATATTACTTATTTATACTCTTTAAAGCACTTATAAGAAATATTTTTATTTATTTTATACCTTTAAAGCTATTTATAATACTGCTTTATCTCTTTTATATATATTTAAAAATAGTTATAGCTATATATAATAATAGATTGCTATATTAGTAATATTTACTATATAGCTAGGGGGTATATTATAATACAGTTTATAACACTCTTAGCCTTATAAGGCTATAGTAGCTATATACTATAGCGTGTGATTATATAATTGCACACTACAGACTATTTCACTGCGCTTTCTGTGCGCACTAATCTATAGCTAAGACAGTTGCTCCTTATAACTCGCCCTTACCCCTATCTATAGCTTATAATAATAACTTACTACTTTATAATCTACTATAGTAGCTTAGAGAGTAATAAAGAGACTTCCTTATTACTAATTATTAATAATATCTTATTTACTAATAATAAAGAGATTTATAGATTATTATAAAGCTATATAATAATACTTTTTAGAGATATAATTTAGTAAAAAGTAACTTATTAAGTAATAGTTATAATATTAATAACTAAAGTAAAGTTTCTAAGCCTTAAGTATATTATTAAACAGATAATAGCTCTTTAAAAGCTATACTATAACCTTACTTTAAAGCTTAGAGATATTTAGAAAGTCTATTATAATAATTAGTAAATTATTTAACTAATAGTTAGAGAGAGAGAGTATATTTTAACCTATCTATAATATATTAATATTTAAAATATATAGCTATACTAAGAGTATATAAAGAGTATTTTTAAAATACTTTATATATTTATAGATAAGATATTAATAAATAAGCTTATAAAAAGCCTCTTTTAAGCTAAGTTTAAATACTTCTAAGTATTACTAAACTTAGTAAATATTTACTATATTATTATAATAAAGGAAAAGTAAGTTTAAGAGTATAAAATAAAGCTCTATTAAGCCTAAAGGCTAGTAGATATTATCTTTAGAGCTATAGCTCCCTTATATATAATAGCTAGATAGAAAAGCAATTTTTATAGATATACTAGCTCTAGATATACTAGCTCTATATCTCTCTAAATACTAAAAAGCAAAAAGTATTAATACCTAAAGATATATATTTAATAATAGAAGTGCTCTTTAGTATAGATAGTTATAATAAGATAGTTAATAAAGCTATTAGCTATATTAATAAATAGTTTATAAAAAGCTAAAAGGCTTACTAAGTAAGTATATATATTAGTAATAATATTATTAAAAAGAGTAGTAGCTATAGAGATTTACTAAGAAGAGCTAGCTAAAGCTAGCTCTTCTATAATAGTCTCTAGATATATAATAACTTAAAGCTTTTTCTTCTTGTTTTTTTACTTCTGCTCTTTCTCTTTCTCCTTTTCTTTCTCCTCCTCCTCTTTAAGGATAGTCTAGAAAATCTAGTGCTAAAAGGAAAGAGCCTAGATAGATAAGTTAGCACTATACTAAATTATCTTATATATATCTATATATATATATATAGAATATTTATAATTTAGTTATTACTATTATAAGCTTTATAGTAATATTTATAAAGAGTAATAGGAATAGTAGGGAGAGGCTTATAGCTTTAGCTAGCTAAGTAGTAGTAATAATATCTCTTAATACTATAAAAGTAGTAACTAAAGCTTTTATCTATAAATAGTAAATAGATATAGCTATAGTATAGATACTCTATTAGCTTATTAGCTCTCTCTAGGATAGTAGAGAAAGTATAGAGCTTCTTAGTAAAGCCTAGGGTTTTCTTATTAATAGTAGGGGTAATCTTCTTCTTAAATATACTATAATATATATTATTTATAATTTTTGCTTTCTTAGGCTTATACTTAGGCTTCTCTAAACTATTATTAATATTTCTAGAGTATATAGAAGTAATATTATAAATATATTAATAAGCTTCTTTTTATTCTTATTCTCTTTCTCCTTAATAGAGGGGATATACTTATATTTATATACTAGCTTCTTCTTAGAAGCCTTAGCCTCCTCTATTAAAAGGATATTATTAGCTTTTATAGTATTAAAAAGCCCTACTAGATAGTAATAGTTATTAGAGAAGCTATAAAATAGTAAAATAAAAAACTTATACTTATTAACCTTATTATCCTTAGCCTCTTCTTATTTAGTAAGAGTAGCTAGCTACTCCTGCTCTACTTTTTTCTTAACTTTATAGATTACCTTAGCCTTAGTAATATAGTTAGTAACTAATACTATAGATTATTTATACTTAGGGGCTATTTTTAATAATAGTGTTAATAAGTATAAATAGTTTTATATAAAGATAAGTATCTATAATAGTTAATAATATATATAATAGTTTTTTTATATATATAAAGGGTTAATTTATAATTATTATAGTGTTCTAAGTAGAAAAAGGAGGAAAAATTAAGGCAGAGAGTAGTATAAGTAATAACTATGCCTGCCTAGCTACCTTTATAGGTAATTAAGTGCTGCTAATAGATTATATTACTATTACTTAGGTTATATACTACTTATTTATACTCTTTAAGCCTCTCTTAAAAAATACTTTTTATTTATTCTATATCTTTAAGGCTATTTATAACACTGCTTTATCTCTTTTATATATATTTAAAAATAGTTATAGCTATATATAATAATAGATTGCTATATTAGTGATATTTACTATGCAGCTAGGGGGTGTGTTATAATATAGTTTATAGCACTCTTAGCCTTATAAGGCTGCAGTAGCTATGCACTGTGGCGCGTGATTATATAATCACACACTGCAGACTATTTCACTGCGCTTTCTGCGCGCACTAATCTATAGCTAAGACAGTTACTCCTTATAACTTGCTCTCACCCCTATCTATAGCTCGTAATAGTATTAAACTTTTATTAATATCTTATATATAAATATCTTCTCTAAGCTATAGCTTTAGATATTAATCTATATATTATAGTGCCTCTATAGTGTTTTCCAAATTATGCCTATAAACTAAGTGAATTTATTATAGTCTTTTTTGCAGAGGGGCTATATTATAACTATAAACTTAAATAAGAGGAGGCTTAGAACTATCTAAATAGTAAATAACTATTAAATAGAGGTTTAGAAACAGAAGCAGAGGCTATATACTTAGCTACTAAATCTAAAGTCTCTATTAACTAATATTTAAAACCTAAGGGGTAGGATTATTAAGATAAGGAAGATATCTCTTTAGTTATTTATATAACTTTACTAATCTATAGTTATAAATAATATAACAGTAAGGTTATTTATTATAATTATAAGTAGTATAATAGTAAAGTTAATTACTAATTAGTATTAGTTTCCTAAAATACTAATATAGTAAAGAGAGGGGTTAGGTAGGGCATAATATTAATTTAAGATATATATATATTAAGAAGAGTAGTATCTAGAGAGTAGTTAGTATAAAGAAATAGTATAGGCAGTTAATAGAGGCAGACAATATAATATTAGAGGTTATATAACTGCCTACCTAACTAGATTATAGTTATTTAAGCGCTAGGCTGTGAATCCTAGTGGAGGTTAGGATCTAATCTATCAGGCAATATTGGCAATTATTCCTATAATAGTATTACTATAGATTATAAATATATTATTATTTGTTATCTTATTAATTAAGATAATAATAAATCTAATCTATAATAAGAGGTTTAAATTATTAATAAAGTATAGATTAAAGTGCCTCTATAGTGTTTCTTGAATTGTGCCTATAAACTGGGTGAATTTATTATAGTTTTTTTTTGCGGGGGGGGCTGCGTTATAACTATAAACTCAAATTATTAATAAAAAAGCTATTAATAAAAATACATAGTTTAGCTATTATTAAGTTAATAAGTATAAATATAAGGCTATAGTTAAAATTCTCCTTTTGCTATTTAAGATATTTATTAAGTGCTTTTTTATGCTTAGTAGTTAGCTCTTAATACTATATAGCTATAAATAGATTAAAGTATACCTCTAGTTAATAATTAATATTATATATATACCTCTTACTCTCTACTAAATATATTACTATTTTTATTTAGTTAAAGTTACCTTTGAGTTAATAAGTTTAATCTTATTTCCTTATCTCTTTTAGTATAGAGTAAGACTTCTATTTATATTTAGTATAATAATACTACTATTAAGGCCTCTAGCTACTATATAGTGATTTTACCTACTTTATAATAGACCTTCTAACTCTATGCCTCCTAATAATACACACAGCCTTCAGTTATATAATCCTATCCTAACCTAACCACAGCTGCACTTATATATATCTATCTATTAGCTTATAGCTTTATAATTCTTAACTTTACAGTTTAATAATAATATCTATTAACTTATCCTCTTATCTATCACCCACACTGCTAACACTGTCTCTATTACTACTTTATTTACTAAATATATCTTATATATAGCTAGTATATTAATATACTAGGTCTGGTGCTAATATCTTAGAGGACTTATTATAGGTTATAGAATAAGGATAAGGAAGAGAGATAAGTATAAAGCCCTACTTATAGTAGAGCTTTTTATGCTTCTAGCTATAAGAACCTCTTAGAATATTAAGAAGTTATCGCTTATATATATAGCACCTTACTAAAAGGTTAACCTTTAGGTCAGGAGTTATTAGATATCTTATATAGTGGTATTTATAGTATCTTACTAAAAGGTTTAGTAAAGATATTACTATAAAAGCCTTAGTAGCCTATTTAGCCCTAATATAATTAGTTCTATTATATATAGTATAGTTATTATACTAATACTATAATCTATAAAGCAGGAGGATATATACTATAATTAATAGATATATATAAGGTTATATAACCTATTATAGTGCTAAAAGGTTAACCTTTAGGTAAGGAGTCAGTCTTACTCTAGCTTTTTTAAACCTAGGTACTAGATCTCTACTATAAATAGGGCTTTTAGTATAATAATTATATAGACTGCCTTTCTTATAGCTGCTAGCAGCACCCCACTATAGACTCTGCTGAGGCCCTAGTCAATTTAGCGTTCAGCGTAACCCCTAACCATAGAGATAGTGTTAGCAGCGCGGGTAATAGATAAGAGAATAAGTTAATAGATATTATTATTAAACTGTGAAGTTAAGAATTATAAGGCTATAGATAGGTATATATAAGTGTGGCTGTAGTTAAAATAGTTATAATTATGTAACTAAAGGCTGTGTGTATTATTAGGAGGCGCGGAGTTTGAAGGTCTGTTATAAAGTAGGTAAAATCACTATATAGTAGCTAGGGGCCTTATTAGAATTATATTAATAGCTATAGTAGTAATGCTCTATATAAGGTTAATAAGTGAGTTAGTAACTATACTCCCTTAGATAGCTATTATAATACTTAGAAGCTTTAGGACTAACTTTATTAATTTACCTATCTATAAAAAATAGTTTAGTATTATTATAGTAACTAAGTTTATTAAGTTTTTAAAGATACTAACCTTAAGATAGTTCTTAATTACTTTATTAATAATAGCTATAAGCTTATTAATACTTAGAAATAGCTTAATCTCTTAGATTTATATTAGTTCTAAATAGAATAGATAAGTATTTATAACTCTAGCTTAATAGAGCTCCCTTTTTCTATAGAAGAGATTAACTACTAGCTTATATAGAATAACCTTATCTATAATTTAAGTAGTATCTTAGCTTATAAAACTATAAGTTCTCTCTTTATAAGCTTTATTACTAAGACTACTACTTCTACTCCTGCTTCTATTACTAACTTTACTTTAGAAGCTAGCTAAGTTATTAATACCTCTCCTAAGCTATATAAAAGTACTTATTAATATGAATAAACTTATCTGTAACTCTATATATCTATTTATATTAACAAGCCTATAGAGGAGGTTTAGATTAATATAAATATCTTTATTATCTTTATTAATTATATATAGTTAAGTCCCTTTATTAATAAGGTTTATTTATAGTTTATAGATAATTATTATATATAGATTATTAATTTATTTTTTAAAGTTACTAAAGAGGCTATTATACTCTTAAGGATACTTAATAATATACTTATTTTAGTTTTTATTATTATTACTAAATATAAACTTATCCTTAAGTACCCCTTTTTATAAAAACTATAAATTACTTAATAACTTAAATAAAGAGGTTATAAAGTTCTACTTTATATATAGAATAGTTATAGCCTCTAGCTACTTGTTGCGATGCAGTTCACAGCACTCTCAGCCTTATGAGGCTGCAGTGGCTGTGCGCTGTGGCGCGCGATTACGTAATCGCGCACCGCAGACTATTTCACTGCGCTTTCCGCGCGCACCAATCTATAGCTAAGACAGTTGCTCCTTACAACTCGCCCTCACCCCTACCTATGGCTCGTGACACTACTATATAGTAGTTTTACCTACTGTATGATAAACCTTCTAACTCTATACCTCTTAATAATATATATAGCCTTTGGTTATATAATCCTCTCCTAACTATAGCAATACTTATTATACCTATCTATAGTTTTATAATTCCTAACTTTATAGTTTAATAATAATATAGTGTTTAATTACTTAATTACTAACTACTAAACTATTAACTTATCCTCTTACTTATTATCTATACTATTAATATTATCTTTATTACTACTTTATAATTTATTTATAACTATGCTATTATTAATAATACTCTCTCTATATTTAATAAGCTATACTTATTAATATTTAAGCCCTAGAGGGCTATCTCTATCTTAGTATTATAGAGAGCCTATTCAAAAAAGAGCTACTATTATAAGCTATAGGTAGGGGTAAGAGTAAGTTATAAAGAGTAACTATCTTAGCTATAGATTAGTATATATAAAAGCAAAGTAAATAGGCTATAGTGCGCAATTATATAATCACGCACTATAGTATATAGCTACTATAGGTTTATAAGGCTAAGAATACTATAAACTATATTATGATATACTCTCTAGCTATATAGTAAATAATACTAATATAGTAATATAGCCTTATATATAGCTATAACTATATATAAATATATATAAAAGAGATAAAGTAGTATTATAAATAGCCTTAATAGTATAAAATAAATAAAAATATCCTTTATAAAAAGCTTAAAGAGTATAAATAAGTAGTATATAACTTAAGTAAGAGTAATATAATCTAGATAAGTAGTAGAATCTCTTTAGTAATACTAAACTATCTAAGAGAATAGCTAGATAGTATAGTTATATTATCTATATTACTCTCTACTTTTATTTTCTCTCCTTTTTCTATTTAGAATATATAATAATTATAAGTTAAGTTTTTTTATATATAAAAACTTATTATATATATATTACTAACTATTATAGAAACTTATCTTTATATAGTATTATCTATACCTCTTAATATTGTTATTAAAAGTAGTCCCTAAGTATAAATAGCTTATAATACTAATTACTAAGTATATTACTAAAGCTAAGGTAATCTATAAAGCTAAGAAAAAGGTAGAGTAGGAGTAGCTAGCTATTTTTACTAAATAGAAGAAGGAGAATAAAAAGGATAATAATAAGTCTTTTACTATTTTATAGTCTATTTAGTAATATTAATACTTTATAGTTAAAACTGTTCTCTATAAACTAGAGAAAAGCTTAGCTTAAAATAAGCTTATTACTACTTAGTAAGGCTTTTTAATACTATAGAAGTTAGTAATATCTTTTCTAAATATATAAGGTAACTATATATAAGCTATAAAATAATAGGTATAAATATAACAGCCTCTTTATTAAGGAGAATAAAAATAAGGAGAAGCCTATCTATATATTTATAATATTGTTCTTATATACTTTAGAGATATTAATAATAGTCTAAAGAAGCTAAAGCTAAAGAGAGCTTTTATTATAGTTAGTATATATTATAATATACTTAAGAAGAAGACTATTTTTATTATTATTAAGAAAACCCTAGGCTTAGCTAAGAAGCTTTATACTTTCTCTATTATTCTAGAGAAAGCTATTAAGTTAATAAAATATCTATATTATAGCTATAAGTCTCT
Organism: Colletotrichum neosansevieriae; assembly: GCA_036785495.1. Taxonomy (NCBI): domain Eukaryota; kingdom Fungi; phylum Ascomycota; class Sordariomycetes; order Glomerellales; family Glomerellaceae; genus Colletotrichum; species Colletotrichum neosansevieriae. The sequence goes on from JAVHLV010000008.1 coordinate 154,823, forward strand.
TTCTTTTACTACTATTATACTCTATAAATATTACTAGAAAATATATAATTAATAAAACTAAATTATAAGTCTTCTATATATATATATATACCTTATTATTTTTAGTATAATACTAACTTAGCTATTTAGGGCCTTACTTTTTATTACTATACTCTCTAGACTATTATTGAGAAGGAGGAGAAGGAGCAGAAGTAGAAAAAGGAGGAGGAGAAGCTCTAGGTTATTATATATCTAGAGATTACTATAAAAGAGTTAGTTTTTACTAGTTCTTTTTAGTAAGGTTTTATAGCTACTACTATTCTTAATAATATTATTACTAATATATATACTTACTTAGTAAGCTTTTTAGCTCTCTATAAACTACTTATTAGTATAGCTAATAGCTTTATTAACTACTTTATTATAGCTATCTATATAAAAAAGTATTCTTATTATTAAATATATATCTTTAAGTAATAATATTCTTTGCTTTTAGTATTTAGAAAGGGATAATATAGTCTACCTTAAGGTAATAGAGATAAAGCTTTATAATATTAATAATAAGTTCTAGATTAACCTTTAGAATATACTTTACCTCTTTCAGAAATAACTTACCTATTTTAATATTAATATATAAAAATAAATATATTAAGATTATAAAGATATTCTAAAGTATACTAAGTATACTACTTAACTTACTAAATAGTATAAAGAGTGGTACTATCTATATAAACTAGTAATAAGCTAGAATATTACTGAGAGCTTTAGTAAATTACTTAAAATATATGCTATTTTTATAGACTACTCTAACTTAGAGAATCTATTTTAAGCTTTATAAACTAACTACTTTAGATACTATCTTTTTAGTAGTAATACTTTATAAAATTCCTAACTATTTCCATAGATAATACTATACATAGACTCTATAGAATTATAGCTATATTTAATAAGTCTTTATAGACTTACTAAAAGATAGCCTTAAGAGTTATAAAATACTAAAGAATAAAGTATAATATATATAGAAGCTAGTAATATCTCTATAGTAGAGCTATATCTATAATAGAGCTATATCTATAATAACTTTATATATATAGAGTAAATTATAAAGAAGTCTTAAAAGAGTAATTAGCTTCTATCTAACTATAACTATAGTAAATATTAAGGTAGTAACTAGAGTAGGTATAGTAATAAAGGTAGTATTAATAACTAAAAGTAACTTTTATTCTATAGTATTAATATTCTTTAAAGAGCTATATACTCTCTTTAATAATACTATTCTAGCAAACTATAAAGCTCTCTATATTATTATTAATAAGAGAAAGCTAGTTTCTAGTATCTTAATATCCTTATATAATAATAAAGTAATTAAGGTTAGTAATATAAGTATACTAATTATAAATAAGAGTACTTAGGTTATTTAAAGTATGTTTAAAGGTACTTTAATAAGTAAAAAAGAAAAACTCTAACCTTAAATTATATTACTATTATTAAGAATATATATATTAATATAATCTTAGAAATACTTCTCTTTAAGATAGATATTTAGTGGCCTCTGGCCACTGCACAGTGATTTTACCTGCTTTGTAACAGACCTTCTAACTCTGCGCCGCGCCTCCTGATAATACACACAGCCTTCAGTCACGTGATCCTATCCTAACTATAGCTGCACTTATATATACCTATCTCACCAGACAGCCTTATAACCCTTAACTTCACAGTTTGATAATAATATGGTTTTTGATTGCTTAATTACTGCAGACTACTAAACTGTTAACTTATCCTCTTGCCCATCACCCGCGCTACTAATGCCGTCTCCATCACCGCTTCGTCCGCTAGCTGTGCTGTTATTAGCAATGCTCTCTCTGTGTTAAAGCAGTTAGCGCAAGCTGTACTCACTGATATTCCCCTATAGGGCTGCCTCTGCCTTAGCATTATAGAGGGCCTGTTTAAAGAAGGGCTAATAGATAGGGTGCGCAATAACCTATTTAACTTCTGCTATAATGTTTGCTTATTTATATATAATTTAATTATATATATGGGTATCCCCTATAGGGGTATTAAGGTGAGCTCTCCTGAGGGCTATGCTAATAATATGCTCTTTATATAGGCCAGATTAGTTTAAGAAGGAGGAGTTTTCATTAATTATATTAATACTAAACTCTATAGTGATCCAGTTTGCATTACTAGTGATAATAAGTATGCCTTATATATGCCTAGTATATTAATATACCAGGTATAGTGCTACTATCTTAGAGGATTTATTATAAGTTATAGGATAAGGATAAGGGAGAGGGATAGGTATAAAGCCCTACTTATAGAGCTTTTTATGCTTCTAGCTGTGAGAACCTCTTAGGAGGTTAAGAAGTTATCTCTTATATATATAGCACCTTACTAAAAGGTTAACCTTTAGGCAAGGAGTTATTAGATATCTCATATAGTAGCATTCACCTTGCTAGAAGGTTTACCTTTTAGGCGTTTTTTATAGCACCTCACTAGAAGGTGTTACCACGAGAGCCTTAGTGGCCTACTCAGCTCTAATATAATTAGCCCTGTTATGTGCAGCGCAGCGTCACCTGCACTATTACTGTTCCACTAGTCTATTTAGCCAGAGCGTATATCTAACTTTGTGTGAGGGTTTGCTTGCTAGCAGGAACATATAGGGTTCCTGTATTATTATCCTTAACTAGTAGAGGGCATAGGTCAAAGTGCCTCTATAGTGTTTCCCAAATTATGCCTATAAACTGGGTGAATTTGTCGTAGTCTTTTTTGCAGGGGGCTGCGTTATAACTACAAACTTAAGATAGATATTTAGTATAATAGCTATAACTATACTCTATAATATAATAAGCTAGATAAGTCTATTTATATAAAGTAGCTATTATATAGAAATAATCTAGTTATTTCTATCTATTTATCTATTCTTAGTATTTCTATATATAGTATTAATATTATATCTTTTTTAAGTAACTAAAAGCTAGTATACTCTTAATATTACTATATAGCTAAAAGCTTTTATAATATATAAGAATAATATCTCTAAGCTAGCTACTTAAGCTAGAATACTCTTGAATACCTTATATATAATACTTAGGAAATAAAAATTAAGACTTTATTATATATTTAATATAAATTCTATGCTTCAGTATATATTTAGTAAATTATTTTATATAATAAGTTATTTTATATAGTAAGTTATTTTATATAGTATATCTAAAGCTAGATCTCTCTATTCTTATTATTATATAGCTTAAAATCTCTTTAATTACTAAAAGCTTAATAAACTATATATTTAAATACTCTTTATTAAAGATAAGTATAATTAAAAACTCTTTATAATTCTCTTAATCTTAAAAAAGTATAATAAAGTATTTAAGATACTTTAGATGTTTAAATACTAAGTATAAATATAATAAGGCCTTACTATTTATAGAATTTACTATAATATTAGGTATATTATTTTATTATATAAAGCTTTACTTAATATAAATAATAAATAGAAAAGCTTAAAATTAATCTTAAGCTTTTATCTATAAATACTTGAAAGTTAGTAAGTAATAAAGAGTATACTAACTGAGAAAATATCCTAAAAATATTTATAGTATTAATTACTATTTACTTATTAAAATACCTTATCTTAGAAGCTTAGAGAATAATAGTCTTTAGCTTTAATATTAGCTTATATATTATAAATAGTTAATAAAACTTTATTTAGATAGAATTTAAGTAATTTTAATACTATTTTTAATAATAATACCGAGATCTTATACTTACTATATACTATAATCTATATTTTACTGAATAGGCTTATATATCAATAAACCTTACTTTCTTAAAGAGAGTTATAGAAAAACTATTAAGAGATATCATTATAAAGTTAACCCGAAAGCTTGTTATAGATATTATATAAAATATATACTAGAAATATATGATTTATATAGAATCTAGGTTTCTATACTTAATTAGGTTACTATTATATATAATATATAATTTAATAAGATAAAATTCTATTCTCTAGATAATAAGAAAAAAGCTATAGATATCTAGAATATCTAAATAATTTTTAATAAGATTAAAATACTTATTAAATTCTCTAATATAGTTTTTAAAACCTTAGAAATACTTAATAAAGTAAATAGTAACTTTATAATAAATAAATAAATTATTAATAAGCTTAAATTCTTTATATTAGCTACTTTTTATAATTTAGAAATATTTTATATTATTACTAAGATATGGCTTAAGAATATACTAACTAAAATATAGAGAAAACTACTTACTCTTAAATAAATTTCTAATTCTAATAGTATATTAGATTTAAGTTTAAACTCTTTAGTAATACTAAAGCTCTATTCTAAAATATAAAATATTAAAACTAAAGATATATATTTATATTTACTTATTTTAAATACTTAAAAACTAGCTACTTAAGTATCTATAAAAAAAGAAAAATTTATAATAACCTAAGTAAGATTTCTTTTTAGTAGCTAAAATAAATTCTTAATTTATTTATTATTAATATTATTAAATTTAATTATTATTAATATTATTAAATTTATTATAAATCTTTAATATAATGAAATATTAAAGAATAATCTTTAAGAATCTTTATAACTCTTTATTTAGAAGAAAGCTTACTAAATAACTATTAAAATACTTTCTTTATAATCTTTTTACTTAATTAGTATAAAGCTATTTTAGAAAGTATACTTAAATACAACACTCTTTTCTTTAATATTATAATATATTTATAAAATAACTCTAAGATATATCTAAATACTAAGTAAAAAATAGTATATTTTATAGAAAACTTCTTAAAGCTTCTAAGTAACTTCTTTAAAGTTAAAAACCTAAAAAAGCTATTTTAAGATATATTTTAAGATACTATATATAAGAAAATTAACAAGCTTATAGATAAAAATATTTAGTATATTATTAACTAGTTTAAGGTATACTTAATGCTTCTTTTCTTAAAGTAGATATATTTCTATAAATTCTAAGATAACTATCTTAAAGTTCATAAAGTATAAATCTATATATAAAGAGATATATAAGATACTTTTTCTCTTAGCTTAATTTATATTATTATATTAATAGCTTAAAGTTTATATATAATAATAATAGTTCTAGCTTAGTTTAACTAAATAATACTCTTATTTAATATTATTAATATATTTCTAAATATAAATATTAACCTAAATAGAAAACTAGTTACCTACTACTTTTTAAATAGCTTTAAGTAAATTAATAAAGTTATAGAGCTTAATAAAGCTTTATATAGCCTAAAGAATATATCTTTTTTATAATATAAGAAATTCTCTATAGCTTTATATAAGCTTAGACTCTCTCTATATAATAAAAAGCTCTACTCAGCCCTAATATAATCGGCCCCGTTATATACAGCGCAGCGTCGCCCGCGCTGTTACTGTTCCGCCAGTCTATTTAGCTAGAGCGCGTGTCTAACTTAACTAGTAGAGGGCATAGGTTAAAGTGTCTCTATAGTGTTTCCCAAATTATAATTATAAACTGAGTGAATTTGTTATAGTCTTTTTTGCAGGGGGCTGCGTTATAACTATAAACTTAATATAATAAAAAGCTCTATCTTTTTTAAGATAAGTATTATAAGGTTTTATTTTTATTCTATATTAATAATATCCTTATTTTATTTTATCAAGACTATACTTTAAGAACTTAAAAGCTTATATAAGAGATTAAGTACCTATATAAACTATATAAACTAAGCTTTATTAAATAGTATCTTAAACTATATATTATATAAGACTAAGTCGCTAGAAAGATTTACCTATATTATAACTAATATATTAAGACTGTTATAGGGTATTTTAAGCTTTATAGTAGCCTTAATATAAGTATTTCTATATTAGTTACTAAACTTAAGAAAAACTCTATTAAGGCTATAAATATAAAAGTTAAGGAGTATTAGTTACGTATTAAAAATATTCTATATATAGTAATAATAGTATAACTTAATATAGTATTTACTATAATATAATACTCCTACTTCTTTATAAATCTAAAGATATAGTATTTTACTATAATAAGATAGTATATATAGTACCTCTATATAACTTCCTACTTTATAATTTATTATAGTATCTTAGAAAGTAATAAAAAGACTTTCTTATTACTAATTACTAATAATACCTCTTTTACTAATAAGAAAGAGATTTATAAATCTTTATAAAGCTATATAATAATATGCTTTCTTTAGAGATATAATTTAGTAAAAAGTAGCTTACTAACTAAGTAATAGTTATGATATTAATAACTAAAGTAAAGCTTCTAAGCCTTAAGTATACTACTAAAGAGATAATAGCTTTTTAAAGGCTATACTATAACCTTACTTTAGTGCTTAAAAATATTTAGAAAGTCTATTATAATAATTACTAAACTATATAACTAGTAGTTAGAGAGAGAGAGTATATATTAACCTATCTATAGTATATAATATTTAGAATATATAGCTATACTAAAAGTATACTAAGGATATATTTAAAGTACTCTATATATCTATAGATAGAATATTAATAAATAGGCTTACAAAAAGCCTTTCTTAAGCTAAATTTAAACACTTCTAAGTATTACTAAACCTAGTAGATACTTACTATATTATTATAATAAAAGGGAAGTAAGTTTAAGAATATAGAATAACGCTTTATTAAAGCTTAAAGGCTAGTAAATATTATCTATAAAGCTATAGCTTCTTTATATATAATAGCTAGGTATAAAAGTAATCTTTGTAGATATACTAGCCTTATTCTCTTCTAAATAGTAAAAGTAAAGGGTATTAATACCTAAAGATATATATTTAATAATTAAAGCACTTCTCTATATAGATAGCTATAATAAGGTAGTTAATAAAGCTATTAGCTATATTAATAAATAGCTTATAGAGAGCTAAAAGGCTTATTAAGTAAGTATATATATTAATAATAATACTAACAGAAAGAGTAGTACCTATAGAGATCTACTGAGAAAAGCTAGCTAAAGCTACCTCTTCTATAGTAATCTCTAGGTATATAATAACCTAGAGCTCTTCCTCTTACTCCTCCTTCTCCTTCTCCTCTTACTCCTTTTCCTCTTACTCCTTTTCCTCCTCCTCCTCTTTCCTAAGAGTAGCTTAAAGAGTATAATAATCTTTAATAAAAAAGCTATATTTATACTTATTATTCTATAGCTTATATATAGCTATCTTATCTATTTAGAAAAGATATTATTAGCTTTTATAGTATTAAAAAGCCTTACTAAATAGTAATAAGCTTATTTTTAGCTAAGCTTTCCTCTAGTTTATAGAAAGTAGGTTTAACTATAAAGTATTAATATTACTAAATAAGCTATAGAATAATAAAAAAACTTATTATTATCCTTTTTATTCTCCTCCTCCTACTTAGTAAAAATAACTAGCTACTCCTATTTTACTTTTTTCTTAGCTTTATAAATTACCTTAGTTTTAGTAATATACTTAGTAATTAGTATTATAAGCTATTTATACTTAGGAACTATTTTTAATAATAATATATAAGGAATATAGATAATACTTTATAAAGATAAGCTTCTATAATAGTTAGTAATATATATAATAAAAATATATATATATATTAAGTTAATTTATAATTATTATAGTATTCTAAGTAGAAAAGGGAGGAAAAATTAAGATAGAGAGTAGTATAAATAATATAACTATACTATCTAGCTATTTCCTTAGATAGTTAAGTATTGCTAAAGAGATTCTACTACTTATCTAGATTATATTACTATTACTTAAGTTATATACTAGTTAAATATACTTTTTAAGCTTTTTATAAGGGATATCTTTAATTATTCTATACTATTAAGGCTATTTATAATACTACTTTATCTCTTTTATATATATTTATATATAGTTATAGCTATATATAAAGCTATATTACTATATTAGTATTATATACTATATAGCTAGGGGGTATATTATAATATAGTTTATAGTACTCTTAGCCTTATAAAGCTATAGTAGCTATATACTATAGTATATAATTATATAATTATATAATTATAAATCATAGTATATTTTACTATGCTTTCTATATTTGCTAATCTATGGCTAAGAGAGTTACTCTTTATAACTTACCCTTACCCCTACCTATAGCTTATAATATTAATAAAGTATAAAAATTTAAATTCTATATAGATTATGTATTTTTAGTATATCCTTTATAAAAAATTTAAGATAAGCCTAAGACTAAGCTTATAATAGTATTTCTTAATGCTTTTTCTAAAAAACATTCTTTAAGAAAGTTAGCTTTATAGCTATGAATATATAAATCTCTTAGCCTCTGGCCACTGCATAGTGATTTTACCTACTTTGCAACAGACCTTAACTCCGCGCCGCGCTGATAATACACATAGCCTTTAGTTACGTAATCATAACTCTCCTAACTACAGCCACACTTACACATACCTATCTCACTAGACAGCCTTATAATCCTTAACTTTATAGTTTAATAATAATATCTATTAACTTATCCTCTTGCTTTATACCCACACTACTAACAGTATCTCTATTACTGCTTTATCCACTAGCTATGCTATTATTAGTAATACTCTCTCTGTTTAGCAGAAGCTATACTCACTAATATTCCTCTATAGAGCTGCCTCAGCCTTAGTATTATAGAGAGCCTGTTTAAAGAAGGGCTAATAGATAGAATATATAATAACCTAATTAACTTCTAATACTATATTTACTTATTTATATATAATATTATTATATATCTAGTTATTCTCTATAGAGATATTGATAAGAGCTCTCTTAAGTGTTATATTAATAATATACTATTAGTGTTATCTAGGCTACTTAATAAAACAGTGTGTTTATTAATTATATTAATATCAAACTCTTATATAATCTTTTATATATTAATAATATTAATAAGTATACCTTATATATAGCTAGTATATTAATATATGAGGTTTAGTATTAATATCTTAGAGAACTTATTATAGATTAATAAGAATAAGGAAGAGAGATAAGCATAAAGCCCTACTTATAGAGCTTTTTATGCTTCTAGATATAAGAACCTCTTAGGAGGTTAAGGAGTTATCTCTTATATATATAGTATCTTATTAAAAGGTTAACCTTTAGGTAAGGAGTTATTAAATATCTTATATAGTAATATTTACCTTACTAAAAGGTTTACCTTTTAGGCGTTTTTTATAGCATCTTACTAAAAGGTTTAGCAAACATATTTCTAAGCTATAAGAGCCTTAGTAGCCTACTTAGCCCTAATATAATTAGCTCTATTATATATAGTATAGTATTATCTATACTATTACTGTTCTATAAGTCTATTTAGCCAGAGTGTATATCTAACTTTATATAAGGGTTTGCTTACTAGCAGAAATATATAGAGTTTCTATATTATTCCCCTTAACTAGTAGAGAGTATAGGTTAAAGTGCCTCTATAGTATTTCCTAAATTATACCTATAGACTAGGTAAATTTATTATAGTCTTTTTTGTAGAGGGGCTATATTATAACTATAAACTTAATAGTACTTAAGTAGCCTCTAGCTACTATATAGTAAATTTACCTGCTTTATAATAAACCTTCTAACTCTATGCCTTTTAATAATATATATAGCCTTTAGTTATATAATTATAACTCTCCTAACTATAGCTATACTTATATATATCTATCTATAGCTTTATAATCTTTAACTTTATAGTTTAATAATAATATAGAAACTCTATATATTCCTGCTAGTAAGTAAACTCTTATATAAAGTTAGATATATACTCTAGCTAAATAGACTAGTGGAGTAGTAATAGTATAGGTAATACTATACTATATATAATAGGGCTAATTATATTAGGGCTAAGTAGGCTACTAAGGCTCTTATAGTATTGCTTTTACTAAACCCTAGTAAGGTGAAAAATGCTTAAAAGGTAAACCTTCTAGTAAGGTGCTATATATATAAGAGATAACTCCTTAACCTCCTAAGAGGTTCTTATAGCTAGAAGTATAAAAAGCTCTATAAGCAGGGCTTTATACCTATTTCTCTTCCTTATCCTTATTCTATAACCTATAATAAGTCCTCTAAGATATTAGTATTAGACCTAGTATATTAATATACTAGCTATATATAAAGTGTACCTGTTAACGTTAATAATATATAAAATATTATATAATAGTTTAGTATTAATATAATTAATAAGGCTCTCTGTTTTATTAAGTAGCCTATATAATACTAAGAGTATATTATTAGTATAGCCTTTAAGAGAGCTCTTATTAATACTTCTATAAAGAACTTATAGATATACTAACTTATTATAAATAAGTAAGTAGACTTAGTAGTAGAGGTTAGATAAGTTATTAAGCAGTTTATAGAGTAGCTCTTCTTTAAACAGACTCTCTGTAATACTAAGGTAGAAGCAGCCCTTTAGGGATTAGTAAGTATAGCTTATACTAACTGCTTTGATATAGAGAGAGTATTACTAATAATAGCAAAGCTGCTAGTAGATAAAGCAGTAATAGAGATAGTATTTAATAGTAGTATGGGTAATAGGTAAGAGGATAAGTTAATAGATATTGTTATTAAACTGCAAAGTTGAGGATTATAAAGCTATAAATAGGTATGTGTAAGTGTGGCTATGGTTAGAATAGGATTATATAACTAAAAGCTATGTGTATTATTAGGAGGCATAGCGTAGAGGCCACTTAAGTACTATATAAAGTAGCTCTTCTTTAAATAGATTAATCTTCTATAATAATAAAGTAGAAGTAGTTCTTTTAGAATTAATAAATATAATATATATTAAGTAGAGAGAGTATTATTAATAATAATATAGCTAGTAAGTAATAAAATAGTAATAAAGATAGTAATAGTAGTATAAGTAATAAGTAAGAGAATAAATTAATAGTTTAGTAGTTAGTAATTAAGTAATATAAAACTATATTATTAAAGTATAAACTGAAAAATTATAAAGATAGAAATATAGATAAGTATAGCTATAGTTAAAAGAGTTATAATTATATAACTAAAAGCTATATTAATAATTAAGAGCTATTATAGAAGTAATTATCTATATTACTTAATAGATTAGATTCTAACCTCTATTAAGATCTATAGTCTAGTACTAGAATAACTATAATCTAGTTATATAGGTAGTTATATAATCTCCTATATTAGGCCTCTAGTTACTATATAGTGATTTTACCTGCTTTATAATAGACCTTCTAACTCCACGCCTCCTAATAAATATAATTAGCTCTGTTATATACAGTGCGGCGTTACCTGTGCTGTTACTATTCTACTAGTTTATTTAGCTATATATAGAGTTTCTATATTATTATCTTTAACTAGTAGAGAGTATAGGTTAAAGTGCCTCTATAGTGGTTTCTAAATTATATCTAAAAACTAGGTAAATTTGTTATAGTCTTTTTTATAGGGGGGCTGTATTATAACTATAAACTTAATCTTCTATACTATATAGCCTCTCTTAATTAACTGTTTATATTATTTCTTTATACTTACTACTTTCTAGATATCTCTCTTTTAATATATCTATCTTTAAACTAATATTTATACTCTACCTAACTTCTCTCTTTACTATATTAATATTTTAGGAAACTAATACTAATTAGTAGATAATATTACTATTATATTACTTAAAACTATAAATTAGTAAGGTTATATAAATAACTAAAGAGATATTTTCCTTATCTTAATAATCTTATTTCTTAGGTTTTAAATATTAACTAATAAAGACTTTAAATTTAGTAGCTAAGTATATTGCCTTTTCTTCTATTTTTTTAAACCTCTATTTAATAATTATTTACTACTTAGATAGTTTTAGGCTTTCTCTTATTTAGATTATTATACTAATAGAGAGACTAGTTCTAACTACTAAGTATTTAGCCTCTATAGTTAAGCTATAATCTCTAAAATTATAATTAATATTATAGATAAAGTTCTAGATTTCTTATTATTATTAATAATTATAAACTACTCTATAATAACTATATCTTTACTACTATAATTAATATTTATAATCTTTTATTATATTATAAAATTAGTAGTTTTTCCCCTCTTCTTTACCCTCTTTTAGTACCTTTTGCTTTTATAACCTTACTAAAAACCCTTACTACTTAGGAACTCTATTTTTTCTAACTTTATTACCCCTTTATATATCTAAAAGCCTTTTTTAAAAGCCTTCCCTTTTTCTATTCTACCTTAAATTACTAGTTTTGCTAATTTTAACCTTCTATAAGTCTTTTTAGTAGATTTAATATATTTAATATATTTTTATATTTTACTATATTTTAATATATTTAATACCTATCTATACTATTTACTAACCCTACTACTCTCTCTCTCTTTATTTCTCTTCTTTTATAACTCTTTACTTTAACCTCTTATTTATAATAATAATAGTAATAACTTATTAATTAGTAATAAGCTCTAACTACTTACTATAGAAGAGTAGTAGTAAGCCTTTAATAGCTTACTAGTATATTTTATAATAATCTTATTACTTAAATTATAATTATAGTAAGATTATATTAATTATATAACTTTATAGCTTTATCCTACTTATTCTAGGATATTTAGGATATTATAGCTTTAGTCTTAGTAGTAACTACCTAATTTAGTTTATTTATAGCTATTTAAGTTAAACCCTCTAAATCTAAGCTATTAATTCTACTTACTTTCTATTTTTACTTTTTTTGCCTTTCTTGCCTTATATAACCTTCTATTTTTATTATAATCTTAATATAACTCTCTCTCTTTTATATCTTATAACCTCTTCCCTCTATTTACCTCTTTTAAGATATTTTAGTCTCTCTATCTAAAACCTTATATTAATTATATTTAAGTTATATTAAGTAGTAAAAAGGCTTTAAAGGCTTCTAGCTACTATATAGTGATTTTACCTACTTTATAGCAAACCTTCTAACTCTATGCCTCTTAATAATATATATAGCCTTTAGTTATATAATTATAACTCTCCTAACTATAGCTATACTTATATATATCTATCTATAGCTTTATTAAGTTTATAGTTATAATATAGCCTCTCTGTAAAAAAGACTATAATAAATTTACTTAGTTTATAGGTATAATTTAGGAAATACTATAAAAGCACTTTAACCTATACTCTTTACTAGTTAAGGATAATAATATAGAAACCCTATATATTTCTGCTAGTAAGTAAACCCTTATATAAAGTTAGATATATGCTCTAGCTAAATAGACTAGTAGAATAGTAATAGTATAGGTAATACTATGCTATATATAATAGGGCTGATTATATTAGGGCTAAGTAGGCTACTAAGGCTCTTATAGTATTGCTTTTACTAAACCTTCTAGCAAGGTACTATAAAAAACGCCTAAAAGGTAAACCTTCTAGCAAGATACTGCACTAACTCAGATCAGTCTAGGCCTAAGATATATAAGGAACTTTAACTTATAATGCTACTATATAAGAGATAACTCCTTAACCTCCTAAGAGGTTCTCACAGCTAGAAGTATAAAAAGCTCTGCTACTATATCTATAGCTTTATAATCCTTAACTTTATACTTTAATAATAATATCTATTAACTTACTCTCTTATCTATTATCTATACTATTAATACTATATCTATTACTACTTTATCTACTAATCTCCTTATTTAATTAAGCTAGCTAATAGCTTTATAGCTATACTATTATTAATAATACTCTCTCTATATTAAAGTAGTTAGTATAAGCTATACTTACTAATCTCTATAGAGCTGCCTTAGCCTTAGAATTATAGAGAGCCTATTTAAAGAAGAGCTAATAGATAGAGTATATAATAATCTAATTAACTTCTAATATTATATTTACTTATTTATATATAATATTATTAAGCTTCTAGCTACTATATAGTGATTTTACCTACTTTATAACAGACCTTCTAACTCCACACCTCCTAATAATATTATAGCCACACTTTATATACCTATCTATAGTTTTATAATCCTTAACTTTATAGTCTAATAATAATATCTATTAACTTATCCTCTTATCTATTACTTATGCTACTAATACTATCTCTATTACTGCTTTATCTACTAGTAGCTATACTATTATTAATAATACTCTCTCTATTAGTTAGTATAAGCTATACTTACTAATCTCTATAGAGCTACCTTAGCCTTAGTATTATAGAGAGCCTATTTAAAGAAGAGCTAATAGATAGAGTATATAATAACCTAATTAACTTCTAATACTATATTTACTTATTTATATATAATATTATTATATATCTAGTTATCCTCTATAGGGGTATTAATAAGAGCTCTCTAAGAGCTATATTAATAATATACTCTTAGTATTATCTAGGCTACTTAATAAAACAGAGTGTTTTATTAATTATATTAATACTAAACTCTTATATAATCTTTTATATATTATTAATATTAATAGGTATATTTTATATATAGCTAGTATATTAATATACTAGGTCTGATATTAATATCTTAGGGAACCTATTATAGATTAAAAGAATAAAAAAGAGAGATAGGCATAAAGCCCTATTTATAGTAGAGCTTTTTATGCTTCTAGCTATAAGAACCTTTTAGGAGGTTAAGGAGTTATCTCTTATATATATGTTACTAAAAGGTTAACCTTTAGGCAAGGAGTTATTAGATATCTTATATAGTAGCGTTCACCTTACTTAAAGATTTATCTTTTAGGCGTTTTTTACAACACCTTACTAAAAGGTTTAGTAAAGGTATTTACTATAAGCTATAGATAGGGGTGAGGGCAAGTTATAAGGAGCAACTGTCTTAGCTATAAATTAGTGCCCGCAGAAAGCGCAGTGAAATAGTCTGTAGTGCATAATTACATAATCACACGCTATAGTGCACAGCTACTATAGCTTTATAAAGCTAAGAGTGCTATAAACTATATTATAACACACTCCCTAGCTATATAGTAAATATTACTAATATAGTAATCTAGCCTTATATATAGTAATAACTATTTTTAAATATATATAAAAGAGATAAAGTAGTATTATAAATAGCCTTAAAGATATAAAATAAATAAAAATATCCCTTATAAATACTTTAAAGAGTATAAATAAGTAATATATAACTTAAGTAATAGTAATATAATCTAGATAAGTAGCAGAATTCTATTAGTAATACTTAACTATCTATAAAGATAGCTAGGTAGTATAGTTTATTATTTATACTGCTCTCTATATTAATTTTTCCTTCTTTTTTTGCTTAGAATACTATAATAATTATAACTTAACTCTTTATATATATATAAAAATTATTATATATATTACTAACTATTATAGATACTTATCTTTATATAGTACTATCTATATTTATTAATACTATTATTAAAAATAGCTTCTAAGCATAAATAATTTATAATACTAGTTACTAACTATATTACTAAGGCTAAAGTGATCTATAAAGCTAAGAAGAAGATAGAGCAGGAGTAGCTAGCTACTCTTATTAAGCAGGAGGAGGCTAAGAGTAATAAGGTTAATAAATATAAGTTTTTTATTTTGCTATTTTATAGCCTCTTTAGTAACTCTAATACTTAATAGTTAAGACTATTCTCTATAAAATAGAGAAGAACTTAGCTTAAGATAAGCTTATTATTATCTAGTAAGGGTTTTTAATACTATAAAAGCTAAGAGTATCTTTTTAATAGAGAAGGCTAAGGTCTCTAAGAAGAAGCTAATATATAAGTATAAATATACCTTCTCTATTAAGGAGAAAGAGAATAAGAATAAGGAGGAGCTTATTAATATATTTATAATATTACTTCTATATACTCTAGAGATATTAATAATAGTTTAGAGAAGCCTAAATATAAGCCTAAGGAGGTAAAGATTATAGATAGTATATATTATAGTATATTTAAGGCCTCTGGCCACTGCATAGTGATTTTACCTGCTTTGCAACAGACCTTCTAACTCCGCGCCGCGCCTCCTGACAATACACACAGCCTTCAGTCACAAGGTTAAGGAGTCATCTCTCGTGTGCGCAGCACCTTGCTAGAAGGTTTACCTTTTAGGCGTTTTTTGCAGCACCTTGCTGGAAGGTTTAGCAAAGGCAATCCCAGGCCACAAGAGCCTCAGTGGCCTACTTAGCCCTAATATGATTAGCCCTATTATATATAGTGCAGCATTGCCTATGCTATTACTGTTCTGCTAGTCTATTTAGCTAGAGCATATATCTAACTTTATATAGTGATATTTAGAGGGTTTGCTTGCTAGTAGAAATATATAGAGTTTCTATATTATTATCCTTAACTAGTAGAGAGTATAAGTTAAAGTGCCTCTATAGTGTTTCCCAAATTATGTCTATAAACTGGGTGAATTTATTATAGTCTTTTTTATAGGGGGGCTGCGTTAAGAAGATAACTATTCTTATTATTAATAAGAAAACCCTAAGCTTTATTAAGAAGTTTTATACTTCTTTTACTATTCTAGAGAAAGCTAGTAAGTTAATAGAATATCTATATTATAGCTATACTTACTTACTATTTATAGATAAGAGCTTTAGTTATTATTTCTATAATATTAATAAATATTATTACTACTACCTAACTAGCTAAAGCTATAAACCCCTCTCTATTATTATTATTACTCTCTATAAGTATTACTATAAAACCTATAATAATAATAACTAAAATATAAGTATTTTATATATATATATAGATATATATAAGATAATTTAGTATAGTACTAATTTATCTATCTAGGCTCTTCCCTTTAAGTGCTAGGTTCTCTAAACTATTCTTAAAGAGAAAAAAGAGAAGGAGAAAGAAGAGAAGGAGCAGGAGTAAGAGGAGGAGAAGAAGAAGCTCTAGGTTATTATATATCTAGAGACTACTATAAAAAAGCTAGCTTTTACTACCTCTTCTTAGTAAGTCTCTATAGTTACTACTCTTCTTAATAATATTATTATTAATATATATACTTACTTAGTAAGCTTTTTAGCTCTCTATAAGCTACTTATTAATATAGCTAATAGCTTTATTAACTATCTTATTATAGCTATCTATATAGAGAAGTGCTTTTATTATTAAATATATATCTTTAGATATTAATACTCTTTACTTTTTAGTATTTAGGGAGATATAAGACTAGTATACCTAGAGCTAGTATATCTATAAAAATTACTTTTTTACCTAGCTATTATATATAGAGGGGATTATAACTTTATAGATAATATCTACTAGTTTCTAGGCTTAATAAAGCTTTATTTTATATTCTTAAACTTACTTTTCTTTTAGTATAATAATATAGTAAGTATTTACTAAGTTTAGTAATACTTAAAAATATTTAAACTTAGCTTAAGAAAGGCTTTTTATAAGCCTATTTATTAATATCTTATCTATAGATATATAGAGCAATTTAAAAATACTCTTTATATACTCTTAGTATAGCTATATATTTTAAATATTAATATACTATAAATAGGTTAAAATATACTCTCTCTCTCTTAAATAGTTTATTAATTATTATAATAAACTTTTTAAATATCTCTAAGCTTTAAAGTAAGGTTATAATATAGTCTTTAAAGAGTTATTATCTCTTTAGTAATATACTTAAAGCTTAAAAGCTCTGCTTTAGTTATTAATATTATAACTATTACTTAATAAGCTACTTTTTACTAAATTATATCTCTAAAGAGTATTATTATATAGCTTTATAATAATCTATAAGTTTCTTTATTATTAGTAAATAAGGTATTACTAGTAATTAGTAATAAAAAAGTCTCTTTATTACTCCCTAAGCTATTATAGTAGATTATAAAGTAGTAAGTTATATAGAGATATTATATATACTACTTTACTATAGCAAACTGCTATATACTTAGATTTATAAAAAAGGAGAAGAGTTATATTATAGTAAAAGCTATTTTAAGTTATATTATTATTACTAGATATAAAATACTTTTAATAAGTAATTAGTAATTCTTAACTTTAGTAGTTATAGCCTTACTAGGGTTCTTTGTAAGCTTAATAACTAATATAGAAATACTTAGATAGATCTTTTTAGCTACTTAGTTTTATATAATATATATTCTAAGGTATTATTTAATAAAGCTTAGTTTATATAGTTTATATAGTTTCTTAATTTTTTATATAAGCTTCTAAGCTTTAGAAATATAGTCTTAATAAAATAAAATAAAGATATTATTAATATAGAATAGAATTAGAACTTTATAGTACTTATCTTAAAAAAGATAGGGCTTTTTATTATATAGAAAGAGCTTAAGTTTATATAAAGCTATAGAGAATTCTTTATATTATAGAAGAGGTATATTCTTTAAGCTATATAAAGCTTTATTAAACTCTATAACTTTACTAACTTACTTAAAGCTATCTAGAAAGTAGTAAGTAACTAGCAGGTTAATATTTATATTTATAAATATATTAATAATATTATTAAATTAGAGTATTTTATAGTTAAACTAAGCTATAATTACTATTACTATATATAAGCTTTAGGCTATAAGTATAGTAATATAGATTAAGCTAAGAGAAAAGATATTTTATATATCTCTTTATATAGAGATTTATATTCTATAAATATTAAGGTAGTTACTTTAAAACTTATAGATATATATTTACTTTAAAAAAAGAGGCTTTGAGTATATATTAGACTAATTAATAATATACTAAGGTTTCTTAACTATAAGCTTATTAATTTCCTTTTTTATAGCTTCTTAAAATATATTTTAGAATAGCTCTCTTAGCTTTCTAGCTTTAAAGTAGTTACTTAGAGGCTTTAAGAAGTTTTCTATAAAGTATATTATTTTTTACTTAGTATTTAGATATATCTTAGAGTTATTCTATAGATATACTATAATAGTAAAGTATAGAGTTTTATATATAAAAGTGCTTTTTATAATAGCTTTATACTAATTAAATATAAAAATTATAAAAAAAGTATTTTAGTAGTTATTTAGTGAACTTTTTTCTAAATAAAGAGTTATAAAGACTCTTAAGTACTGCTATTTAGTGCTTTATTATATTAAAGGTTTATAGTTAATTTATTAATATTAATAATAAGTAGGTTAGAAATCTATTTTAATTACTAAGGAGAAGTTTTATCTAAATTACTATAAGCTCTTCTCCTTTATAAATACTTAAGTAGCTAGTTCTTAAGTATTTAAAATAAATAGATATAGATCTATACTCTTAGTAATAATATACTATACTTTAAAATAGAGCTTTAGTATTATAAAAGAGTTTAAACTTAATCTTAAAATACTTTTAGAATTAGAAGTTTATTTAGGAGTAAGTACTAATATACTCTTAAGCTATATTATAGTAATAATATAAAGTGCTTCTAAACTATAGAAAGTAGCTAGTATAGAGAACTTAAGTTTACTAATAGTTTATTTATTTATTATAAGGTTACTATTTACTTTATTAAGTATCTCTAAGGTTTTAAGAACTATATTAGAGAATTTAATAGGTATTTTAATCTTATTAATAATTATCTAGGTACTCTAGATATCTATAGTCTTCTTTTTATTATCTAGAAAATAGAATTTTAACTTATTAAAGTATATATTATATATAATAATAACCTAGTTAAGTATAGAAACCTAGATCCTATATAGATTATATATTTTTAGTATATATTTTATAAAATATCTAAGATAAGCTCTAAGGTTAACTTTATAATAATATCTCTTAATATCTTTTTTATAACTCCCTTTAAGGAAATAAGCTTTATAGCTATAGATATATAAGCTTCTTTAGTATAGATATAGATTTTAGTATATAGTAAGTATAAACTTTAGTTATTATTATTAAAAGTAGTTCTAAAACTACTTAAGTTTTATTTAGATAGAGCTTTATTAGTTATTTATAGTATATAGATTAATATTAAAGATAAAGACTACTACTCTCTAAATTTCTAAGATAAGGTACTTTAATAAGTAAGTAGCTATTAATATTATAAACACTTTTAGAATAATTTCTAAGTTAGTATACTCTTTACTATCTATAAGCTTCTTAGTATTTACTAATAGAAGCTTAAAATTAATTCTAAACTTCTCTACTTATTATTTATACTAAGTAAAGCTTTATATAGTAATAATAATATACTTAATATTATAGTAAGTAAATCTTATAGATAGTAAGTTTTTACTATCTTTATACTTAGTATTTAAATATCTAGTGTTGTAATGCGGTTTACAGCACTCTCAGCCTTATAAGGCTGCAGTGGCTGTGCACTGTGGCGCGCAATTATATATATATACTACAGACTATTTTACTATGCTTTCTATATATACTAATCTATAGCTAAGATAGTTACTCCTTATAACTTACTCTTACCCCTATCTATAGCTTATAATAGTTATAAGCCTAGCTCTATAGCTTATAAATACCTCTATGCTTTCTATATATACTAATCTATAGCTAAGATAGTTACTCCTTATAACTTACTCTTACTCCTATCTATAGCTTATAATAGTTATAAGCCTAGCTCTATAGCTTATAAATACCTCTCTAACCTCTCTAAGCCTAAAAAAGGGTAAGCAGCTTTTCTCCTATTATTTTTTGCCTATTTAAAATAACTTTATAATACTTAAAAACCTTTTTAAAAGTAACTTAGTAATAATAGCTATATACTCTTTAATAATCTTTTCTCTAAAAGTAAGACTTTAAAGCCCTATTAACTAGCCTTACTAGTACCTTAATCTATACTTATCTATATAGAGTAAGAGTATTTAGAAGTATCTTAATCCTAATAGCTTTAATATTAGAAAGCCTTTTAATATTCTTAAGAGTACTCTAACTATTTAGAAGTTTATAAATAAGTATAATAACTACCTCTAAGCTAAGTATAAGGCTAATCTTAGTAAGTATAAAGCAGCCCTTTAAAAATAGAATACTAAGGAGAATCCTTCTTAGATACTCTCTCTATAAGACTACTAAGTATAATAACTCTATTAATATTATTAAGAATAAGGAGTTTAGTACTTCTTAGTAGGTTAGTAAAGTAAGTCTTATAACTTTTAAGTTTATAAAGCTAATCCTACTAACCCTTATTAAGTATAAAGATATCTAAGATAAGTAGAGTAATATACTTAAGTATCTCTCTGTTAATAGTATAAACCTCTTATTATAAATTACCTTATACTATAACTATTAAGTACTTATCTATTAAACTATTAATATAGTTTACCTTAAAGTAGTAGGGATAAAGCTTAATAATAAAAATAATAAGTCTTAGATTAACTTTTAGAATATACTTTTCCTCTTTAAATAGTCACTTATCTATTTTAATAATAATATATAGAAATAAGTATACTAAGATTATAAGGATATTCTAAAGCATACTAAGTATATTACTTAACTTACTAAGTAGTATAGAGAGTAATACTATCTCTATAAGCTAGTAGTAAGCTAGAATATTACTAATATTAAGAAAAGCTATAGTAGATATACTTTTCTTAAAGCAGTATATTATAGAATAGCTCCTACTTGGGCCTAAAACTAGCTAGATTTCGTTATCTAAGTAGAAAAGATTAAAATATCTTACTTATTACTTAAAGAGCTTAGAATTATCCTTATTACTAAGATCTATAGTAAGCTAGCTTCTACTAAGAGTTTTAGTAAATTACTTAGTATATATATTACTCTTATAAACTATTCTAACTTAGAGAATCTACTCTAAGTCTTATAAACTATTTTAAATACTTCCTTTTTAGTAGTAATATTTAATAAGATCTCTAGCTACTTTTATAAATAATACTATAAATAGACTCTATAAAACTATAGCTATATTTAATAGGTATTTATAGACTTACTAAAAGATAGCTTTAAGGATTATAAAATACTAAAGAATAAAGCATAATATATATAGAAGATAGTAATATTTCTATAGTAGAGCTATATCTATAATAATCTTATATATATAGAGTAGATTATAAAGGAATCTTAAAAGAATAGTTAGTACTTATTTAATTATAGCTATAGTAAATATTATAGTAGCAGCTAGAGCAGGTATAGTAATAGGAGTATTATTAATAATAAAGAGTAACTTCCTGATAATATTTCCTATTATATTATTAACTAAAGCCTTCTTAAAAATAAAAGCTAAGTAATCTAAGTTTATTCTATAATATTTATATTTTTTAAGAAACTATATACTCTCTCTAATAGTATTATTCTAGATAATTATAGGGCTCTCTATATTATTAATAATAAGAGAAAGCTAGTTTCTAATATCTTTATATATTTATATAATAATAAGGTAATTAAAGTTAGTAGTATAAATATACTAATTATTAAGAGGAGCACTTAAGTTATCTAGAGTATATTTAAAAACACCTTAATAAGTAAAAAGAGCACTCTAACCTTAAATAATATTACTATTATTAAAAATATATATACTAATATTATCTTAGAAATACTCCTTTTTAAAATAGGTATCTAGTATAATAGCTATAACTGCTCTCTATAGTTTAATAAGTTAGATAAGTCTACTTATATAAAGCAGCTATTATATAAGAGTAATCTAGTCTTTTTTAAATATAACTCTATCTCTATCTACTTACCTAGTCTAAGTATTTCTATAAGTAATATAGATATTATAGCTCTCTTAAATAACTAAAAGCTAATATACCCCTTATACTACTATATAGCTAAAAGGTTTAATAATATATAACTATAATATCTCTAAGCTAGTTACTTAGACTAAAACACTCTTAAATACCTTATATATAATACTTAGAGAGTAAGGATTAAAACTCTATTATATATTTAATATAAATTCTATACTTAAATATATACTTAGTAAGTTATTTTATATAGTATATCTAAGGCTAGATTTCTCTATCTCTACTATTATATAGCTTAAAACCTCTTTAACTACTAAAAGCTTAGTAAGCTATATATCTAGATACTTCTTATTAAAGATAAGTATAATAAAAAACTCTTTAGAATTCCCCTAGTCTTAAAAGAATATAATAAAGTATTTAAGGCACTCTAAGTATTTAAATACTAAGTATAAAGATAGTAGAAACTTACTATTTATAAGATCTACTATAATATTAAATATATTATTATAACTATATAAGGTTTTACTTAATATAAATAATAAGTAGAGGAGCTTAGAATTAATTTTAAGCTTCTACTAGTAAATACTAAAAAGCTTATAGATAGTAGAGAGTATACTAGCTTAGAAATTATCCTAAAAGTATTTATAATACTAACTACTACTTATCTATTAAAGTATCTTATCTTAGAACCTTAGAGAGTAGTAGTCTTTATCTTTAATATTAGCCTATATACTATAAATAATTAGTAAAGCCCTATTTAGATAGAACTTAAGTACTTTTAGAACTACTTCTAATAGTAATAACTAAACCTTATACTTATTATATACTAAGATCTATATTTATATTAAGGAGGCTTATATATCTATAGCTATAAAGCTTACTCTTTTAAAGAGAGTTATAAAAAAGATATTAAGAGATATTATTATAAAGTTAACTCTAAGGCTTATCTTAGATATCTTATAGAATATATACTAAAAATATATAACCTATATAGAATCCAGATTTCTATACTTAACTAGGTTATTATTATATATAATATATATTTTAATAAGTTAAAATTCTACTCTCTAGATAATAAGAAAGAGGCTATAAATATCTAGAACACCTAAATAATTATTAATAAGGTTAAAATATCTATTAAATTCTCTAATATAGTTCTTAAAATCTAAAAGATACTTAATAAAGTAAATAGTAACTTTATAATAAATAAATAAACTACTAATAGACTTAAGTTCTCTATATTAGCTGCTTTTTATAGTTTAGAAGCACCTTATACTACTACTATAATATAGCTTAAGGATATACTAGCTAGAATATAGAAAGAACTACTTACTCTTAAATAAACTTCTAATTCTAAAAGTATACTAGAATTAAGTTTAAACCTTTTTATAATATTAAAGCCCTACTCTAAAATATAATATACTATTACTAAGAATATAAATCTATATCTACCTATTTTAAATACTTAAAAACTAGCTATTTAAGTATTTATAAAGGAGAAAAGCTTATAGTAATCTAGATAAGACTCCTCCTTAGTAGCTAAAATGAATTCCTAACCTATCTATTATTAATATTAATAAATTAACTATAAGTTTTTAATATAATAAAGTATTAGAGAGTAGTATCTAAAAGTTCTTATAACTCTTTATTTAAAAAAAAGCTTATTAAATAACTACTAAAACACTTTCTTTATAACCTTTATATCTAATTAGTATAAAGCTATTATAAAAAGCACTCTTATATATAAAACTCTATACTTTACTATTATAATATATTTATAAAATAACTCTAAGATATATCTAAATACTAAGTAGAAGATAATATATTTTATAAAAGACTTTTTAAAGCTTTTAAGTAACTATTTTAAAGCTAAAAAGCTAAGAGAGCTACTCTAAGATATATTTTAAGAGGCTATAAATAAGAAAGTTAATAAGCTTATAGCTAAGAAGACCTAGTATATTATTAACTAGTTTAAAGTATACTTAAAGCCTCTTTTCTTAAAGTAGATATATATCTATAAGTTTTAAGATAACTACCTTAATATCTATAAAGTATAAATCTATATATAAGAGGATATATAAAATACCTCCTCTCTTAGCTTAATCTATATTACTATACTTATAGTTTAAAACCTATATATAGTAATAGTAATTATAGCCTAGTTTAACTATAAAATACTCTAATTTAATATTATTAATATATTCCTAAATATAGATATTAACCTAAATAGAGAGCTAGTTACCTACTATCTTCTAGATAGCTTTAAGTAAGTTAATAAAGTTATAGAGCTTAATAGAGCTTTATATAGCTTAAAGAATATATCTCTTTTATAATATAAAGAATTCTCTATAGCTTTATATAAGCTTAGGCTCTCTCTATATAATAAGAAGCTCTATCTTTTTTAAGATAAGTACTATAAGGTTCTGCTCCTATTTTATATTAATAATATTCTTATTTTATTCTATTAAGACTATACTTCTAAAGCTTAGAAACTTATATAAGAAATTAAGAAACTATATAAACTATATAAACTAAGCTCTATTAAATAGTATCTTAGAATATATATTATATAAAACTAAGTAGCTAAAAAGATCTATCTAATCTATAACTAGTATACTAAGACTATTATAAAGTGTTTTAAGCTCTATAATAATATCTATCTAAGTACTTCTATACTAGTTATTAAGCTTATATAGAACCTTAGTAAGGCTACTATTATAGAAATTAAGAATTACTAATTACTTATTAAAAGTATTCTATATATAGTAATAATAATATACCTTAAAGTAGCCTTTACTATAGTATAACTCTCCTGCTTCTTTATAAATCTAAGTATATAGCACTTTATTATAGTAAGGTAGTATATATAGTATCTCTATTTAACTTACTACTTTATAATCTACTATAGTAGCTTAGAGAGTAATAAAGAGACTTCCTTATTACTAATTACTAATAATACTTTATTTACTAATAATAAAGAGATATATAGATTATTATAAAGCTATATAATAATACTCTTTAGAGGTATAATTTAGTAAAAAGCAGCCTATTAAGTAATAGTTATAATATTAATAACTAAAGTAGAGCTTTTAAGCCTTAAATATACTACTAAAGAGATAATAGCTCTTTAAAGGCTATACTATAACCTTATTTTAGAGCTTAGAGATATTTAAAAAGTCTATTATAATAATTAGTAAACTATTTAATTAGTAGTTAGAGAGAGAAAGTATATTTTAACCTATCTATAGTATATTAATATTTAAAATATATAGCTATACTAAGAGTATATAAAGAGTATTTTTAAAGTATTCTATATATCTATAAATAAGATATTAATAAATAAGCTTATAAAAAGCCTCTTTTAAGCTAAGTTTAAATATTTTTAAGTATTACTAAACCTAGTAAATACTTACTATATTATTATAATAAAGAGGTAATAAGTTTAAAAGTATAGAATAAAGCTCTATTAGGCTTAAAGACTAATAGATATTATCTATAAAGCTATAACCCCTCTATATATAATAGCTAGGCAGAAAAGTAATTCTTATAAATATACTAGTTTTAAATATACTAGCTCTATATCTCTCTAAATACTAAAAAGCAAAAAGTATTAATATCTAAAAATATATATTTAATAATAAAAGTATTTCTTAATATAAATAGCTATAATAAGATAGTTAATAAAGCTATTAACTATACTAATAGATAGCTTATAGAAAGCTAAAAGGCTTACTAAGTAAGTATATATATTAATAATAATACTATTAAAAAGAGTAGTAGTTATAGAAACCTACTAAAAAGAGCTAGCTAAAGCTAGCTCTTCTATAGTAGCCTCTAGGTATATAATAACCTAAAGCTCCTTCTCCTCCTTCTCCTGCTCCTGCTCCTTCTCCTCCTTTTTCTCCTTCTCCATCTTAAAGGTAGTTTAGAGAACCTAGTACTAGAAAGTAAGAGCCTAGATAGATAAGTTAGCACTATATTAAATTATCTTATATATATCTATATATATATATAGAATACTTATAACCTAGTTATTATTATTATAAACTTTATAGTAATATTTATAGAGAGTAATAATAATAATAGAGAGAAGCTTATAGTCTTAGCTAGCTAAGTAGTAGTAGTAATATCTATTAATACTATAAAAGTAGTAACTAAAGCTTTTATCTATAAGTAGTAAGTATATATAGCTATAATATAGATACTCTATTAACTTACTAACTCCTTCTAGAATAGTAGAAAAAGTATAAAGTTTCTTAATAAAGCTTAAAGTCTTCTTATTAATAGTAGAGTTAGTTTTCTTCTTTAATATACTATAATATATACTAGCTATAATCTTTACCTCCTTAGACTTATACTTAAGCTTTTTTAGACTATTATTAATATCTCTAAACTATATAGAAGTAATATTATAAATATACTAATAGACTTCTCTTTATTTTTATTCTCTTTCTCCTTAATAGAGGGGGTATACTTATACTTATATATAAGCTTCTTCTTAGAGGTTTTAGCCTCTTCTATTAAAAGGATATTATTAGCTTCTATAGTATTAAAAAGCCTTATTAAATAGTAATAGTTACTAAAGAAGCTATAGAATAGCAAAATAAAAGACTTATATTTATTAATCTTATTATTCTTAGCCTCTTTCTACTTAATAAGAGTAGCTAGCTACTTCTACTTTACCTTCTTCTTAACTTTATAAATTATCTTAGTCTTAGTAATATAGTTAGTAATTAATATTATAGATTATTTATACTTAGGGGCTATTTTTAATAATAGTATTAATAGGTATTAATAGTTTTATATAAAGATAAGTATTAGTAATAGTTAATAATATATATAATAACTTTTTTATATATATAAAGGGTTAATATATAATTATTATAGTGTTCTAAGTAGAAGAAGGAGGAAAAATTAAGGTAGAGAGCAGTATAAGTAATAACTATATCTACCTAGCTACCTTTATAAGCAGTTAAGCACTACTAACAGAATTCTACTACTTACCTAGATTATATTACTATTACTTAAGTTATATATTACTTATTTATACTCTTTAAAGCACTTATAAAGGATATTTTTATTTATTTTATGCCTTTAAGGCTATTTATAATACTACTTTATCTCTTTTATATATATTAAAAAATAGTTATAGCTATATATAATAATAAATCACTATATTAGCAATATTTACTATATAGCTAGGAGGTGTGTTATAATATAGTTCATAACACTCTCAGCCTTATAAGGCTGTAGTGGCTGTGCGCTATAGCGTGTAATTATATAATTATGCACTGCAGACTATTTCACTACACTTTCTGCGCACACTAATCTATAGCTAAAACAGTTACTCCTTATAACTTGCTCTCACCCCTATCTATAACTCGTGATATCTAGAGTATCTTAAATACTTTATTATACTTTTTTAAGACTAGGGAAATTTTAAACAGTTTTTTACTATACTTATCTTTAATAAGAAATATCTAGATATATAGTTTGTGTTACAATACAGTTTATAGCACTCTTAGCCTTATAAAGCTGCAGTAGCTATATGCTATAGTATATAATTATATAATTATATACTATAGACTATTTCACTATGCTTTCTATATATACTAATCTATAACTAGAATAGTTACTCCTTATAACTTACCCTTACTCCTATCTATAGCTTATAATAGTTATAAGCCCAGCTCTATAACTTATAAATACCCCTCTAACCTCTCTAAGCTTAGAAAAGAGTAAGCAGCTTTTCTCTTATTATTTTTTGCCTATTTAAAATAACCTTATAAAACTTAAAAAACCTTTTTAAAGTAACTTTATAATAATAGCTATATACTCTTTAATAACCTTCTCTCTAAAAGTAAGGCTCTAGGGTCCTGCTAACTAGCCTTACTAGTATCTTAACCTATACTTATCTATATAAAGTAAGAGTATTTAAAAGTATCTTAATCCTAATAGCTCTAATACTAAGAAGCCTTTTAATACTTTTAAAAGCACTCTAACTATTTAGGAGTTTATAAATAAGTATAATAACTATTTCTAAGCTAAGTATAAGGCTAATCTTAGTAAGTATAAAGCAGCTCTTTAAAAGCAGAACACTAAGAGAAATCCCTCTTAGATACTCTATAAGACTACTAAGTATAATAACTCTATTAATATTATTAAGAGTAAGGAGTTTAATACTTTCTAATAAACTAGTAGAGCAGGTCTTACTACTTCTAAGCTTATAAAGCTAACCCTACTAACTCTTATTAAGTGTGAGAATATCTAAGATAAGTAGAATAATATACTTAAGTATCTCTTTGCTAATAGTATAAACCTCTTATTATAGATTACCTTATACTATAACTATTAGATATTTATCTATTAGACTATTAATATAGTCTACTTTAAGGTAGTAGAAATAAAGCTTAATAATAAGAATAATAAGTTTTAGATTAACCTTTAAAATATACTCTACTTTCTTAAATAGTAACTTACCTACTTTAATAATAGTATATAGAAATAAGTATACTAAGATTATAAGAATATTCTAAAGTATACTAAGTATACTATTTAACTTACTAAGTAGTATAAAGAGTAGTACTATTTCTATAAGCTAGTAGTAAGCTAGAATATTATTAATATTAAGAGAAGCTATAATAGATATGCTTTTTTTAAGGTAGTATACTATAAAATAGCTTCTATTTAGGCCTAAAACTAGCTAGATTTAGTTATCTAAGTAGAAAAGATTAGAATATCCTATCTCTTACTTAAAGAGCTTAAAATTATTCTTACTACTAAGATCTATAGTAAGCTAGCTTTTACTAAGGATCTTAGTAAATTACTTAGAGTATATATTACCCTTATAGGCTACTCTAACTTAGAGGATCTACCTTAAACCTTATAGACTGCTTTAGATACTTCTTTTCTAGTAGTAATATCTAATAAGATCTCTAGCTATCCCTATAAATAATACTATAGGTAGATTTTATAGAACTATAGCTATATTTAATAGGTATTTATAAGCTTGCTAAAAGATAGCTTTAAGGATTATAAGATACTAAAAGATAAAGTATAGTATATATAGGAGATAGTAATATCCCTATAGTAGAGCTATATCTATAATAACCTTATATATATAGGGTAGATTATAAAGAAGTTTTAGAAGAGTAGTTAGCACTTATCTAACTATAGCTATAGTAGATACTATAATAGTAGCTAGAATAGGTATAGTAATAGAGATAGTATTAGTAATAAAGAGTAACTTTTTAATAATATTTCCTGCTATATTATTAACTAAAGCCTTCTTAAAGATAAAAGCTAAATAATCTAAGTTTATTCTATAATATTTATATTCTTTAAGGAACTATATACTCTCTCTAATAGTATTATTCTAGATAATTATAAAGCTCTCTATATTATTAATAATAAGAAAAAGCTAGTTCCTAGCACCTTTATATACTTATATAATAATAAGGTAATTAAAGTTAGTAGTATAAGTATACTAATTATTAAGAGAAGCACTTAGATTATTTAGAATATATTTAAAGATACCTTAATAAGTAAAAAGAGCACTCTAACCTTAAATAATATTACTATTATTAAAAATATATATACTAATATTATCTTAGAAGTGCTCCTCTTTAAGATAGGTATTTAGTATAATAGCTATAACTACTCTCTATAGTTTAGTAAGCTAAGTAAGTCTACTTATATAAAATAGCTATTATATAAGAGTAACCTAGTTTTCTTTAAATATAACCCTATCTCTATCTACCTACCTAGTCTAAGTATTTCTATAAGTAGTATAGGTATTATAGCCCTCTTAAATAACTAGAAGCTAATATACCCCTTATACTACTATATAGCTAAAAGGTCTAATAATATATAACTATAGCACCTCTAAGCTAGTTATCTAGGCTAGAGCACTCTTAAACACCTTATATATAACACTTAGAGGGTAAGAATTAAGACTCTATTATATATTTAATATAAATTCTATACTTAAGTATATACTTAGTAAGTTATCTTATATAGCATATCTAAGGCTAGATCTCCCTATCCCTACTACTATATAGCTTAGAACCTCTTTAACTACTAAAAGCTTAGTAAACTATATATCTAGATACTTCTTATTAAAGATAAGTATAGTAGAAGACTTTTTAGAATTCCCCTAGTCTTAAAAGAGTATAATAAAGTATTTAAGGTGCTCTAGATATTTAAATACTAAGTATAAAGATAGTAGAAACTTATTATCTATAAGATCTGCTATAATATTAAGTATATTATTATTACTATATAAGACTTTACTTAGTATAAATAATAAGCAGAAAAGCTTAGAATTAATCTTAAGCTTCTATTAGTAAATACTAAGAAGCCTATAGGTAGTAGAGAGCATACTAGCTTAGAAATTATCCTAAAAGCACTTATAATACTAACTACTACTTATCTATTAAAATACCTTATCTTAGAGGCTTAAAGAGTAGTAGTTTTTATCTTTAATATTAGCCTATATACTATAAATAACTAATAAAGCCCTATTTAGATAAAACTTAAATAGTTTTAAAACTACTTTTAATAATAATAACTAGACTTTATACTTACTATATACTAAGATCTATACTTATACTAAAAAGGCTTATATATCTATAGCTATAGAGCTTACTCCCTTAAAGGAAGTTATAAAAAAGATATTAAGAGATACTATTATAAGGTTAATCCTAGAACCTATCTTAGATACCTTATAGAATATATACTAGAAATATATAATCTATATAGAATCTAGGTTTATATACTTAACTAGGTTATTATTATATATAATATATACTTTAATAAGTTAAAATTCTACTCTCTAGATAATAAAAAGGAGGCTATAGATATCTAGAGCGCCTAGATAATTATTAATAAGGTTAAAATACCTATTAAATCCTCTAATATAGTTCTTAAAACCTTAAAAATACTTAATAAAGTAAATAGTAACTTTATAATAAATAAATAAACTACTAATAGATTTAAGTTCTCTATATTAGCTGCTTTCTATAATTTAGAAGTATCTTATACTACTACTATAATATAGTCTAAGAGTATACTAGCTAGAATATAGAGAGGACTACTTACTCCTAAATAAACTTCTAATCCTAAAAGTATACTAGGATTAAGTTTAAACCCTCTTATAATACTAAAAACCTATTTTAAAATATAGTATACTATTACTAAGAGTATAGATCTATATCTACCTATTTTAAATACTTAAGACTAGCTACTTAAGCACCTATAAAGGAGGAGAGCTTATAGTAATCTAGATAAGACTTCTCCTTAGCAGCTAAAATAGATTTCTAACCTACCTATTATTAATATTAATAGATTAACTATAAGCCTCTAATATAATAGAGTACTAGAAAGTAATATCTAAGAGTTTTTATAACTCTTTATTTAAAAAAGAGCTTACTAGATAACTACTAGAATACTTTCTTTATAATTTTTATACCTAATTAATATAAAGCTATTATAAAAAGCACTTTTAGATATAAAACTTTATACTTTACTATTATAGTATATTTATAAAATAACTCTAAGATATATCTAAATACTAAGTAGAAGATAATATATTTTATAGAAAACCTCTTAAAGTCTCTAAATAACTATTTTAAAGCTAGGAAGCTAAGAGAGCTACTCTAAGATATATTTTAAGAGGCTATAAATAAGGAAATTAATAAGCTTATAGCTAAGAAAACCTAGTATATTATTAACTAGTCTAAGATATACTTAAAGCTTCTTTTCTTAAAGTAGGTATATATCTATAAGTTTAAAGATAACTACCTTAATATCTATAAAGTATAAATCTATATATAAGGGGATATATAGGATATTTTCTCTCTTAGCTTAATCTATACTACTATACTTATAGCTTAAAGCTTATATATAGTAGTAGTAATTATAGCCTAGTTTAACTATAAAATACTCTAATTTAATATTATTAATATATTTCTAAATATAGATATTAATCTAAATAGAAAGCTAGTTACCTACTACTTTTTAGATAGCTTTAAGTAAGTTAGTAAAGTTATAAAGCTTAATAAAGCTTTATATAGCTTAAAGGATATATCTCTTTTATAGTATAAGGAATTCTCTATAGCTTTATATAAGCTTAAGCTCTCTCTATATAATAAGGAGCCCTACTTTTTTTAAGATAAGTACTATAAGGTTCTACTCCTATTTTATATTAATAATATTCTTATTTTATTTTATTAAAACTATACTTCTAAAACTTAGAAGCTTATATAAGAGATTAAGAAACTATATAAACTATATAAACTAAGCTTTATTAAATAGTATCTTAGAATATATATTATATAAGATTAAGTAGCTAAAAAGATCTATTTAGTTTATAATTAGTATATTAAGACTATTATAAAGTGTTTTAGCCTCTATAATAATATTACTCTAAATACTTCTATATTAGTTACTAAGCTTATAAAGAACTTTAGTAAGGCTACTACTATAGAAGTTAAGAACTACTAATTACTTATTAGAAGTATTTTATATATAGTAATAATAATATATCTTAAAGTAGCCTTTACTATAGTATAACTCTCCTACTTCTTTATAAATCTAAGTATATAGCACTTTACTATAGTAAGATAGTATCTATAATATCTCTATATAACTTACTACCTTATAATCTGCTATAGTAGCTTAGGGGGTGATAAAGAGACTTCCTTACTACTAATTACTAGTAACACCTTATTTACTAATAATAAAGAGACTTATAGGTTATTATAAAGCTATATAATAATAATTTTTAGAGGTGTGATTTAGTGAAAAGCAGCCTATTAAGTAATAGTTATAATATTAATAACTAAAGCAGAGCTTCTAAGCCTTAAGTATACTATTAAAGAGATAATAGCTCTTTAAAGGCTATATTATAACCTTGCTTTAAAGCTTAGAGATATTTAGAAAGTCTATTATAATAATTAGTAAACTATTTAACTAGTAGTTAGAGAGAGAGAGTATATTTTAACCTACTTATAGTATATTAATATTTAGAATATATAGCTATACTAAGAGTATATAAAGGGTACTTTTAAAGTGCTCTATATATCTATAAATAAGATATTAATAGATAGGCTTATAAAAAGCCTCTTCTAAGCTAAGTTTAAATACTTCTAAGTGCTACTAAACCTAGTAGATACTTACTATATTATTATAATAAAGGGGAAGTAAGTTTAAGAGCATAGAATAAAGCTCTATTAAACTTAAAGCTAGTAGATATTATCTATAAAGCTATAGCTCCCTCTATATATAATAGCTAGGTAGAAAAGCAATTCTTATAGATATACTAGTTCTAAGTATATTAGTTCTATATCTCTCTAAATACTAATAAGTAAAGAGTATTAATACTTAAAGGTATATATTTAATAATAGAAGTGCTTCTTAGTATAGATAGCTATAATAAGGCAGTTAATAAAGCTATTAGCTATACTAGTAAGCAGCTTATAGAGAGCTAAAAGGCTTACTAAGTAAGTATATATACTAATAATAGTATTATTAAAAAGAGTAGTAGCTATAGAGACTTACTAAAAAGAGCTAGTTAAAGCTAGCTCTCCTATAGCAGCCTTTAAGTATATAATAATCTAAAGCTTCTCCTCCTCCTCCTCCTCCTCCTGCTCCTTCTCTTTCTCCTTCTCTTTTTCCTCTTTAAAAGTAGTCTAGAAGATCTAGTACTAGAAGGTAAGAGCCTAGATAGATAAGTTAGCACTATACTAAATTATCTTATATATATCTATATATATATATAGAATACTTATAATCTAGTTATTACTATTATAGACTTTATAGTAATACTTATAGGAAGTAATAGTAATAGTAGAGAGAGGCTTATAGTCTTAGCTAGCTAAGTAGTAGTAGTAGCACCTACTAGTACTATAGAAGTAGTAACTAAAGCTTTTACTTATAAGTAGTAAGTATATATAGCTATAGTATAGATACTCTATTAGCTTACTAGCTCCTTCTAGAATAGTAGAGGAAGTATAGAGCTTCTTAGTAAAGCCTAAAGTCTTCTTACTAATAGTAGGGTTAGTTTTCTTCTTTAATATACTATAATATATACTAGCTATAATCTTTACCTCTTTAAGCTTATACTTAGACTTCTCTAGATTATTATTAGTATTTCTAAACTATATAGAAGTAATATTATAAATATATTAATAAGCTTCTCCTTATCCTTATTCTCTTCCTCCTTAATAGAGGGGGTATACCTATACTTATATATAGGCTTCTTTTTAGGAGCTTTAGCCTCCTCTATTAAAAGGATATTATTAGCTTCTATAATATTAAAAAGCCTTACTAAATAGTAATAGTTACTAGAGGAGCTATAAGGTAGTAAAATAAAAGACTTATACTTATTAACCTTATTATCCTTAGCCTCCTCCTACTTAGTAAGAGTAGCTAGCTACTCCTGCTCTACCTTCTTCTTAGCCTTATAGATTACCTTAGCCTTAGTAATATAGTTAGTAACTAGTATTATAGATTATTTATACTTAGAGGCTATTTTTAATAATAATATTAATAGATATAGATAGTTCTATATAAATATAAGTATTAATAATAGTTAATAATATATATAATAATTTTTATATATATATAAAGGGTTAACTTATAATTATTATAGTGTTCTAAGTAGAAAAAGGAGGAAAAATTAAGGTGGAGGATAGTATAAGTAATAACTATGCCTGCCTAGCTGCCTTTATAGATAGTTAAGCACTACTAACAGGATTCTGCTACTTACCCAGATTATATTACTGTTACTTAAGTTATATATTACTTATTTACACTCTTTAAAGCACTTATAAGGGATATTTTTATTTATTTTGCGCCTTTAAGGCTATTTATAATACTGCTTTATCTCTTTTATATATATTTAAAAAAATAGTTATAGCTATATATAATAATAGATTGCTATATTAGTAATATTTACTATGTAGCTAGGGGGTATATTATAATATGGTTTATAGCACTCTTAGCCTTATAAGGCTGTAGTGGCTGTGCACTGTGGCGTATAATTATATAATTGCACACTGCAGACTATTTCACTGTGCTTTCTGCGCGCACTAATCTATAGCTAGGACAGTTGCTCCTTATAACTCGCTCTCACCCCTACCTATAGCTTATAACAGTTTACTAAGCTTTTAGTAATTAAAGAGATTTTAAGCTATATAGTAATAAAAATAGAGAGATCTAGCCTTAGATATATTATATAAAATAACTTACTAAATATATACTTAAATATAGAATTTATATTAAATATATAATAACGTCTTAATTCTTACTTTCTAAGTATTATATATAAGGTATTTAAGAATACTTTAGCTTAGGTAACTAGCT
Source organism: Colletotrichum neosansevieriae (assembly GCA_036785495.1). NCBI lineage: Eukaryota > Fungi > Ascomycota > Sordariomycetes > Glomerellales > Glomerellaceae > Colletotrichum > Colletotrichum neosansevieriae. The sequence goes on from JAVHLV010000008.1 coordinate 190,743, forward strand.
TAGAGATATTATAGTTATATATTATTAAAAGCCTCTAGCCACTACATAGTGATTTTACCTGCTTTGTAACAGACCTTCTAACTCTGCGCTGCGCCTCCTGATAATACACATAGCCTTTAGTTATATGATCCTATTCTAACTATAGCTATACTTATATATGCCTATCTATTAGCTTATAGCCTTATAATCCTTAACTTTGCAGTTTAATAATAATATCTGTTAACTTGTCCTCTTGCCTATCACTTGCACTGCTAATACTATCTCTATTACTGCTTTATCTACTAGTCCCCTTATTTAATTAGGCTGGCTAATGCCTTTGCAGCAGCTATACTATTATTAGCAATGCTCTCTCTATTTCAAAGCAGTTAGTATAAGCTATACTTACTGATCCCTATAGGGCTACCTTAACCTTAGTATTATAGAGAGCCTGTTTAAAGAAGAGCTAATATATAGGGTGTGTAATAACCTAATTAACTTCTAATACTATATTTGCTTATTTATATATAATATTATTATATATCTAGTTATCCCCTATAGGGGTATTAATAAGGGCTCTTCTAAGAGCTATACTAATAATATACTATTAGTATTATCCAGGCTGCTTAATAAAATAGAGTGTTTTATTAATTATATTAATACTAAAATCTTATATAATCTTTTATATATTATTAATATTAATAGGTATACCTTATATATAGCTAGTATATTAATATGCTAGGTTTAGTGCTGATATCTTAGAGGACTTATTATAGGTTATAGAATAAGGATAAGGAAGAGAGATAGGTATAAAGCCCTACTTATAGAGCTTTTTATGCTTCTAGCTGTGAGAACCTCTTAGGAGGTTAAGGAGTTATCTCTTATATATATAGCACTTTGCTAGAAGGTTAACCTTTAAGCGAGAAGTTATTAGATATCTTATATAGTAGTATTCACCTTACTAGAAGGTTTACCTTTTAGGCGTTTTTTATAGCACTTTACTAAAAGGTATTACTATAAGAGCCTTAGTAGCCTACTTAGCCCTGATATAATTAGCCCTGTTATATATAGCGCAGCGTTACCCACACTATTACTATTCTGCTAGTTTATTTAGCCAGAGCATATATCTAACTTTATGCAGTGATATTCAAAGGGTTTACTTGCTAGCAGGAATATATCGGGTTCCTATATTATTATCTTTAACTAGTAGAGGGTATAGGTTAAAGTGCCTCTATAGTGTTTCCCGAATTATGCCTATAAACTAGGTGAATTTATTATAGTCTTTTTTGCAGGGGGCTGCGTTGTAACTATAAACTTAATATATTATTAAACCTTTTAGCTATATAGTAATATAAGGAGTATATTAACTTCTAGTTATTTAAGAGAGCTATAATATCTATATTATTTATAGAAATACTTAAACTAAGTAAATAGATAAAGATAGAGTTATATTTAAGGAAGATTAGGTTACTTTTATATAGTAGCTACTTTATATAAGTAGACTTACCTAACTTACTAAACTATAAAGAGTAGTTATAGTTATTATACTAAATACCTATCTTAAAGAGAAGTGTTTCTAAGATAATATTAATATATATATTTTTAATAATAGTAATATTATTTAAGGTCAGAGTGCTCTTTTTACTTATTAAGGTATTTTCAAATATATTCTAGATAACCTAAATATCTCTCTTAATAATTAATATATTTATATTACTAACTTTAATTACCTTATTATTATATAAATATATAAAGATACTAGAAACTAGCTTTCTCTTATTATTAATAATATAGAGAGCTCTATAATTATCTAGAATAATACTATTAAAGAGAGTATATAGTTCCTTAAAGAATATAAATACTATAAAATAAACTTAGGTTACTTAGCTTTTATCTCTAAAAAGGCTTTAGTTAATAATATAGTAAGAAATATTATTAAGAAGTTACTCTTAGTTATTAATACTATCTTTATTACTATATTTACTCTAGCTACTACTATAATATTTACTATAGCTATAGTTAGATAGATACTAACTGCTTTTCTATAACTTATATATAATCTACTCTATATATATAAGGTTATTATAGATATAGCTTTATTATAAAGATATTACTATCTTCTATATATATTATACTTTATTCTTTAGTATTTTATAATCCTTAAAACTATTTTTTAGTAAGTTTATAAATATTTATTAAATATAGCTATAGTTTTATAGAGTCTATCTATAGTATTATTTATAGAGATAGCTAGAGATCTTATTAAGTATTACTACTAAAAAGAAAGTATCTAAAATAGTTTATAAAGCTTAAGGTAAATTCTCTAAGTTAGAGTAGTTTATAAAAGTAATATATACTCTAAGTAATCTACTAAAACCCTTAGTAAAAGCTAGCTTACTATAGATCTTAGTAATAAGAATAATTCTAAGCTCTTTAAGTAAAAAATAAGATATTCTAATCTCTTCTACTTAAGTAACTAAGTTTAGCTAGTTCTAGATCTATATAGAAGCTATTTTATAGTATACTATTTTAAGAAAAGTATATCTACTATAGCTTTTCTTAGTATTAGTAATATTCTAGCTTATTACTAGTTTATAGAAATAGTGCTACTCTCTATATTACTTAGCAGGTTAAGTAATATACTTAGTATACTTTAGAATATCTTTATTAAGTTTATAGTTATAACGCAGCCCCCCGCAAAAAAGACTATAACAAATTCACTCAGTTTATAGGCATAATTTGGGAAACACTATAGAGGCACTTTAACCTATACCCTCTACCAGTTAAGGATAATAATACAGGAATCTAATATGTTCCTGCTAGCAAGCAAACCCTCTGAATATTATAAAGTTGGACGCGCGCTCTGGCTAAATAGACCGGCGGAACAGTAACAGCGCGGGCGACGCCTTAGAATATCTTTATAATCTTAGTATATTTATTTCTATATATTATTATTAAAGTAGGTAAGTTACTATGTAAGAAAGTAGAGTATATTCTAAAGGTTAATTTAAAACTTATTATTCTTATTATTAAGCTTTATTTCTCCTATCTTAAAGTAAACTATATTAATAGTTTAATAAATAAGTACTTAATAGTTATAGTATAAAGTAATTTAGAATAAAAGGTTTATATTATTAATAAAGAGATACTTAAGTATATTACTCTACTTATCTTAGATATCTTTATATTTAATAGAAGTTAGTAAGATTAGCTTTATAAACTTAGAAATAATAAGACTTACTTTACTAACTTATTAAAGAGTATTAAACTTCTTATTCTTAATCTTATTAATAGAGTTATTATACTTAGTAGTTTTATAGAATGTCTAAGAGGAATTCTCTTTAGCTTTCTGCTTTTAAAGAGCTACTTTATATTTACTAAAATTAGCTTTATACTTAGCTTAGAGATAGTTATTATATTTATTTATAAACTTCTAAATAGTTAGAGTGTTTTTAAGAATATTAAAAAGCTTCTTAATATTAAGGCTATTAAGATTAAGATATTTCTAAATATCCTTACTCTATATAGATAAGTATAAGTTAAGGTATTAATAAGGCTAGTTAGTAAGGTCTTAGAGCCTTATCTCTAGAGAGAAAGTTATTAAAGAGTATACTACTATTATTATAAAGTTATTTTAAATAGGTAAAAAATAATAGGAGAAAAGCTACTTACTCTTTCTTAAGCTTAGAGAGGTTAGAGAGGTATTTATAAGTTATAGAGCTAGGCTTATAACTATTATAAGCTATAGATAGGAGTGAGGGTAAGTTATAAGGAGTAACTATCTTAGCTATAGAATAGTATATATAGAAAGCATAGTGAAATAGTCTATAGTATATAATTATATAATCACACGCTATAGTGCACAGCTACTGCAGCCTTATAAGGCTAAGAGTGCTGTAAACTGTATTATAATAGTATTACTATAAGAGCCTTAGTAGCCTATTTAGCTCTAATATAATTAGTTCTATTATATATAGCGCGCTATTACCTATACTATTACTGTTCTGCTAGTCTATTTAGCTAGAATATATATCTAACTTTATAATATTTAGAGAGTTTGCTTACTAATAGAAATATATAGAGTTTCTATGTTATTATCCTTAACTAGTAAAGAGCATAGGTTAAAGTACCTCTATAGTGTTTCCCAAATTATACTTATAAACTTAGTAAATTTATTATAGGCTTTTTTATAGAGGGGCTGTATTATAACTATAAACTTGACTTAATATAATATTATTATATAACTAGTTATTCTATATTGAGATATTAATAAGAACTTTCTTAAGAGCTATATTAATAATATACTTTTAGTATTATCTAGGCTACTTAATAAAATAGAGAGCTTTATTAATTATATTAATACCAAACTCGAGCATAATCTTTTATATATTATTAACATTAATATATATACTTTATATATAGTTAGTATATTAATAGTTAGTATATTAATATACTAAGTTTAGTGCTAATATCTTAAAAAACTTATTATAGATTATAGAATAAGAATAAGAAAGAGAGATAGATATAAAGCCCTACTTATACTTATAGAGCTTTGGATACTTCTAGCTATAAGAACCTCTTAGGAGGTTAAGGAGTTATCTCTTATATAGTAGTGTTTATCTTACTAAAAGGTTTACCTTTTAGGTATTTTTTATAGCACCTTACTAAAAGGTTTAGTAAAGATATATCTAAGCTATAAGAGCCTTAGTAGCCTACTTAGCTTTAATATAATTAGCTCTTTTATATATAGTATAGTGTTATCTATACTATTACTATTCCTCTAGTCTATTTAGCTAGACTATATATCTAAATTTATAATATTTAAAGGGTTTACTTACTTATAGAAATATATAGAGTTTTTATATTATTATCCTTAACTGGTAGAGAGTATAGATTAAAGTGCCTCTATAGTGTTTCCCGAATTATATTTATAAACTGGGTAAATTTATTATAGTCTTTTTTATAGAGAGCTATATTATAACTATAGACTTAAAAAGGCTTTTAGTTCGTAGTTACTTTATTAATAGTAAAGGCTTAGTAAATCTATTTTAATTAGCTTTATAGCTAGTAGTATCTATTATTCTTAAGCAAAAGGGTATATACTAAGCTTTCTCTAAAACCTATCTAAATTAGTTAATAATAATATTTTAAACTCTTAATTTTATTTTTATATCCCTCTTATCTTAACTACCTATACCACGCCTCACTATTGCTTATTCTATACCTCTACTTATACTAATAGGTGCTTATAATCGATATAATTAAATAAGCTATATAATCACCCAAACTAGAATTAAAAGAGAATTTATTTATAGAGTGACCACTCTACTATAAACGCTATAATTTAAGATTTACTTAGATAGACTTTAGTTATATATAAGTATATTTATTTACTTATATATACTATTAATATATATATAAATTATTAAGTATATATGATTTAGCTACTTTTTAGCTATTTAAAGATTATAATACTAAGTAATAATAAATCTTAAATATAAAATATAGTTTATAATACTTTTATGAATATCTTATATATACTATATTAATAAAATGTTAATTAAATATATATATATCTCTATATTAAAGTACTATTTATTTAATAAAGTTTATATTATATAAAAAAAAAGTAAAACTAAAGAATAAATTAAAATAAGTATATAGAAAATCCTATTAAGTTTATAGTTATAATAAAGCCCTATATAAAAAAGACTATAATAAACTCACCCAGTTTATAGATATAGTTTAGGAAACACTATAGAGGCACTTTAACCTACACTCTCTACCAGTTAAGAATAATAACATAGAAACTCTATATATTCCTACTAATAAGCAAACTCTATAAAAATTACTATATAAAGTTAGATATACACTCTAGCTAAATAGACTAGCAGAACAGTAATAATATAGATAACACTATACTATATATAATAGAACTAAGTATATTAAGGCTAAGTAGGCTACTAAGGCTCTTATAGCCTGGAAAAAACACCTAAAAGGTAAACCTTCTAGCAAGATAATATAACACCACTATATAAGATATTTAATAACTCCTTACCTAAAAGGTTCTTATAGCTAGAAGCATAAAAAGCTCTATAAGTAGGGCTTTATATCTATCTCTCTTCCTTATCCTTATTAACTTATAATAAGTTCTCTAAGATATTAATATTAAACCTAGTATATTAATATACTAGCTATATATAAGGTATATCTATTATTGCTAATAATATATAGAAGATTATAATAGAGTTTAGTATTAATATAATTAATAAAACACTCTGTTTTATTAAGCGACTTAAATAACACTAAGAGTATATTATTAATATAGCCCTTAAGAGAGCTCTTATTTATATCTCTATAGAGAACTTATAGATATACTAACTTATTATAAATATATAAGCAGACTTAGCAATAGAGATTAGATAGGTTCTTAAGCACTCTATAGAGTAGCCCTTCTTTAAATAGACCCTCTATAATACTAAGGCAGAGGTAGCTCTTTAGGGAAATATTAATAAGTATAGCTTATACTAACTAACAGAGAGAGCATTACTAATAATAGTATAGCTATAAAGATATTAACTAGCCTAATAAAATAAGGAAAGTAGTAGATAAAGCAGTAATAGAGATAGTATTAGCAGTATAGATAATAGGTAAGAGAATAAGTTAATAGATATTATTTTTAAACTGTAAAGTTAAGGATTATAAAGCTATAGATAGGTATATATAAGTATAGCTATAGTTAGAAGAGGATTATATAACTAAAGGCTATATATATTATTAAGAGGCATAGAGTAAGAAGGTCTATTATAAAGTAGATAAAATCACTATATAGTAGCTAGAGGCCTAGAAAATACTATAAAGTTAGTTAGAGTTTTAAAAGATTTTAGGATATTTTTATATTATTCTAGCTATAAAACCTATTAAGATACTCAAAGCTTTTTAAATAAGTCTCTTAAATTAAAAAGTATATATATATTATTAAACTATTATATAACTTAAAAACTTATATATATTAAATTATAAGAAGCGTAATTTTGTGAACATTCTTATATATTTTTATAATATAAATTAGCTCTCTAAATAAATCTTTTTATAATTCTAGTTTAGGTGATTATATAGCTAGTTTAATTATATGGAGAGTGAGACCCACTAGTATAGATAGAGGTTATAGACTAAGTATTAGGAGGGGGCGTGGCATAAGTAGATAATCTAAGAATCTCCTTATAAAGATTAAGAATAAATATAAATAAGAAGAAAAAGTAATATCCTCTTTAAGGTATCCTCTCTAAGGGTTAATAAGATTAAGTAATATATTACTAAACCCCTTTTATATTTTAATAACTCCTTCTCTCTTTAATAAACTCTTTCTAAGTTTATTTTGTCTTTAGCAAGCTCTTTTTAGAAAGAAGATATTAAGTATTTCCATTTTAGAAAGTGCTTTTATAAATAAAGCCTAATTTATAAAGCTTTATTTAAGAAAAGGAAATACTAAATTTATAAAAAGGTATAAATAAATATAAATTACTTAATAAATAGATTAGTCCTTAATGTATTTATATTTAAAGTATAATTATAAGTTTAATACTTAAATTCTTCTACTTATTAAAGAATATAGATAACTCTAAGTTATTTAGTAAATTAATTAACCTCTAATAGCTATAGCTTAGGGAAGATATCTATATTTGAGATATAACTATAAGTTTAATACTTAAATTCTTTTATATATTATTACTATTTCTTCTTTCTATTATATTTAATAATATCTCTTCTATTCTTTTTACCTAACCTTAGTATTACTTTACTATTCTCTATCTTTACTAACTCTAAAGCTATTATTAACCTTGATATATATTATAAGATTAGGATTATTAATAGTAAAGAGACTAATTTAGTAAAAACTATAATCTATATTATATATTATATTATAAAGTATACTAAGTAGAATATTTATAGCTTATAAATATAGACCTATTTAAAGAAAGACTTCTAAAATATTATTAAAATCTTTAATTATATAGACTTATCTATTGCTAAGCCTTTCTATAAAGCTCTTATTATTCATAGGGTATTTATTATTATTAACTCTAATTAAATAAAAAAATAATCTTATTAATATTATTAAGTAATTATTATATTATCTCTAGATTAATAATAACTTTACTAAGGTTAAGCTATAGTATTTCTTATTTATTAAGAAGTATATCTAAAACCCTAAATTCTTTACTAAAATTACTAAAAATAGTAATAACCTAATTTTACTCCCTATTATCTCTATATAGGTTTTAAAGTTCTTAATAATATTTATTTTCTCTACTTATTAAAGCTTTAAGTTTATAGTTATAACACAGCCCCCCATAAAAAAAACTATAATAAATTCACCCAGTTTATAGGCATAATTCAGGAGACACTATAGAGGCACTTCTTATTAAAGCTTTATTAATAACTCTAAACTTATTACACCTTTCTATAGATTTACCTTAATTTTAAACTTTAATTCCTTTTAGAGTATTTAAAATACTTCTTAAGCCTATTTTAAGTATATCTAAAACCTTTCTTTATATTTCTAAATATTACTACTTAAGAAAGTACCTTTTTTATACTAATTTAATAACTTTATAAGTTTTATAGAAATAATAACTCTAAGTATAATAATAATAGAATAGATATTTTAGAATCTAAATTACTTACTTTTAAAGATTATTATACTAAAGTTAATATTTCTCCTTAATAATATAATAAAGCTTTCTCTTTAATATTAAAGAGAGATACTTAATAATATAACTTTTAGTATATTATAAATTAGATTCTCTAATCTCTATATACTAAGATAGTTAAGTAATTAAAGAATTACTTGAAAACTAAATAGTTTTATATTCTTAATAAGAAATTATAGAATAATATTATATTATATAACTTTATATATTATAATTTTAGTAAATCTATTACTAGGAATCTAAAAATTGTCTTTAAAACCTTTTTTTAGTATTAAATATATTTTAAGTAAGAAGTTTAATATTAATAATACCTTTCTATAGTATAAGATTTATAATACTTACTAAAAAGTATAAGAATATAAACTAGCCCTCTATAAATACTCTATAACTCTTTAAGACCTATATAATACCCTCCATTTATCTATTAATACTACTTTCTATATAAATTAGAGCCTTACTACCTGATTTATAGTCTCTAAAAACCTTAATAAGTCTAATATAATATATATAGATTAATACTTTTCAAATAGTATCTAATAATATAATTTAGCTAGAATTACGCTAATTATAGTAAATTCTACTAAAACTAGCTAAATTAATAAAAACCTTCTCTATACTATTAGTTAATATATAATAACTACTATAATAGCCCTAAATATTACTAGATTTACTATAAACCTAATTACTGCTTCTAGAAGCACTTAGCTAATAAATATATCTAAGAGTTTAATAAGTTTAGGTTTAAGTAAGTACTCTTAAAATATAACTAAGGATAACTTTAATACCTTTATTCTTAATTTTAAAGATGATAATAATAAATTAAACCCTTTTACTACTAATTTAGATATTAATAGTAAACTTAAGTAATATCTATAGAACTACTACTAAAATACTAAATTTTACCCTACTTTACACTATAGATTTACTATTTATATTATTAATATAGCCTTTATAGTTAATAATAATAAGTTAATAAATTTATTACTAAACTAAGTAGCTTTCTATATAGTTATAGGTATTAACCCTACTACTAACCCTAAGCCTTCTTTACCCTTAATATAGCTTATTCTATCTAAAACCTCTACTTCTACCTAGCTATTTATACTTAATAATAGATATTTTAAGGAAGTTTTATAGAGTATTATAGTAAGTTATTACTTTAAAATATACTTATTTATTTATTTTAATAAATAAAGCAAATACTAGGCAGATAAGAGTATATCTTAGTAATAGACTTTATAAGGATCTATTTAGCACTATTATAGTTAATATAGTATTTAGCTAAATGATTTTTTATATAGTATTCTCTAATACCCCTTTTCTCTTCTATCTAAATAATATAGATTATTTAGGTATTTACTTTAATAACCTCTATAATTATTTACTATAGAGTAAAACTATTATTTTTATTATTTATTAAGTTTATAGTTATTGAGTTTATAGTTACGACGCAGCCCCCCTGCAAAAAAGACTATAATAAATTCACTCAGTTTATAGATATAATTCGGGAAACACTATAGAGGCACTTTAATCTATACTCTTTACTAGTTAAGAATAATAATATAGAAACTCTATATATTCCTGTTAGTAAGCAAACCCTTATATAAAGTTAGATATATACTCTAGCTAAATAGACTAGCAGAACAGTAATAGTATAGATAATACTATACTATATATAATAAAACTAATTATATTAGAGCTAAATAGGCTACTAAGGCTCTTATAGCCTGGAAACGCCTTTACTAAACCTTTTAGTAAGGTGCTATATATATAAGAGACAACTCCTTAACCTCCTAAGAGGTTTTTATATCTAGAAGCATAAAAAGTAGGGCTTTATATCTATCTCTCTTTCTTATCTTTATTCTATAATCTATAATAAGTTCTCTAAGATATTAGCACTAAACCTAGTATATTAATATACTAGCTATATATAAGGTATATCTATTAATATTAATAATACACAAAAGATTATATAAGAGTTTAGTATTAATATAATCAATAAAACACTCTGTTTTATTAAGTAGCCTAGATAGCACTAAGAGTATATTATTAATATAGCTCTTAAGAGAGCCCTTATTAATACCCCTATGAAGGATAACTAGATATATAATAATATTATATATAAATAAGTAAATATAGTATTAGAAATTAATTAGGTTATTATATACTCTATCTATTAGCCCTTCTTTAAATAGGCTCTCTATAATACTAAGGCTGAGGCAGCCCTATAGAGGAATATTAATAAGTATAGCTTATACTAACTATAACACAGAGAGAGCATTACTAATAACAGTATAGCTACTAGCAGATAAAGTAGTAATAGAGATAGTAGGATAAGTTAATAGATATTATTATTAAAATATAAAGTTAAGGATTATAAGGCTATAGATAGGTATATATAAGTATAGCTATAGTTAGGATAGGATTATATAACTAAAGGCTATATGTATTATCAGGCAGCGCAGAGTTAGAAGGTCTATTATAAAGTAGGTAAAATCACTATACAGTGGCTAGAGGCCTTTTATTATTTATAAATAGAGATATATCTAGCTTCTTTTTAATTATAAATATATTTTTGCTTAAGCTAGCTACTTAATAGATACTAAGCTTTAGTATCTTTATTACTAATTTAGCTACCCTTTTATTACTAAGTTAGCTATTCTCCTCTACTATACTAGTTATCCTATTTAAACTATAGTAATTAAGTAGCTAACTAAGGTTTACTAATACTACTAACTAAATAGTAGAGTATTTTAATAGTTTAAATTCTTACTAAAAGATAACTACTGCTTTTATTATAAGATTATTTATAATATTATCTATCTTAAGGATAAAGTAACTCTATATATTATTAATACTAGTACTAGCTTTAATACTAGTAAAAACTACCTAAAAGACTCTCTATCTTTACTAGATTTATATTTAGTAAGGACTACTTAATTATATTATTATAGATACTAACTTAAACTTTATTACTAAAATCTTTAAAGATAATACTAAATCTATAGCTATTATAGTTTAAATTATATTTATAAAAGCTTATTATTATATTAATAAAACTAAGTAATACTATAGCTTTCTTTAGTATATTTATATTATTATTTAGTAAGAAGTTCTCTATACTAAGCCTAACCTTACTCTCTAAATAGTAATTAAGGCTATTAATAATATTACTAGCTTTAATAGTCTTATTTCTACTCTTTTTATCTTTAGTACTTATCTCTATCTTAATACTAACTTAATACTCTTACTAAATATTATAGCTAATAATAAAGTAATTTATATCACTATAGATAATTTATATAAAGAAACTACTAAATATAAAGTTATTAATACTTTAGGTATTTATAATAACTTAAGTATAGACAAAGCTACTTACCTCTAATATAGTTATAAATATTAATCTATTATAAAAAAGATAAATAATAGTAAGGCTTTTATTATTTAATTCCTATTTTAGGTAAAATAGTTATTATTTAGCTTTTTTATAGCTTCTAAGACTTTCTTTCTCTCTACTATTATTAAACCCTTTTATAATAACCTTAATAACTCTAGAAACCCTAACCTTATTAATACTAACTCTAAACTAAAGGCTACTTCTTTTATAAATACTTCTCTAGTTCTTTTTCTACTTTAATATAGAGAATAGCTTCAAAAAAACCCTATTATTACTAATCTCTTTTATATTTTGAAGTAAAAAGTTAATAACTTATTAATTCTTTATTAAAAAGAAAGTAGATTAGAAACTCTATCTAGCTTTATATAAGTCTAGTAAACTTATTACTAAAAATCCTATCTTTTAGAAATTTTATAAAAAGAAGATTAATACTCTACTTAAATATAAAGTCTTTAAATTTAAGATCTATAATCTCTCTAAGTAATATAGATACCCTTTTTAATTTTATATAGTTAATAAGATTAAAAATAAGACTACTACCCCTTTTAAGAGGTTGTATATTATTATTTATAATATAAATAACGCTAATAAGTATAGTATTTTAAGCTTATTATTAATGATATAGTATTATAGTATTACTTTCTTACTTAGTTTTAATTATTTAATTTAGATTAGAGATATTACCTAGATATATATTTAGGTATAAATAACCTGTATATAAGATATTTATATCTATCTATCTAACTAAATCTATAATTTTTACTTTCTTAATACTATAATAAATATTATTAAACCTCTATATAGTATTACTAAAGCTAGTACTTATTAATAAGCTATCTATAATACTTATTATTATAATAAGTTATAGATAACTAGCTATATCTTTAATTTCTATCTTCTTATTATTAATAATACTAATCTATACTTTACTATTATTAAAATATAAATAGATAATACTATTAAAATTTTAACTACCTTCTTTTTAACCCTTAAAGAAAAAGAACTCTAAAGGGCTAAATTAATAGCTAAACTAAAGGAGAAACTTACTATTACCACCTTTAATAGTAAAATAATCTTTCTATTACCCACTAGAGTAGTTACTTTATATTAAGAGGGCTAAGATACTAAGATTAACTTAATATAAAAGGCCTAGAATACCTTGAAGATATTAGTAAAATAGCAGTATATTAAATAATATACTAGAGAGGCTTATATAGCCTCTATTTACTAACTAGAAGCTTATTTTAACTTATTAAATACTACTTAATGCTAGCATTCCGTTAATAAAGAAAAAGACTATAATAAATTTACCTAGTTTATAGATATAATTTAGGAAACACTATAGAGACACTTTAATCTATACTCTCTACTAGTTAAGGATAATAATATAGAAACTCTATATATTCCTGCTAGTAAGCAAACCCTTATATAAAGTTAGACATACACTCTAGCTAAATAAACTAGCAGAATAGTAATAGCACAGCAATACCTACTCTATACCTTAATTTTCCCTTCTTCTTCTACTTAGAATACTATAATAATTATAAATTAACTCTTTATATATATATAAAAGTTATTATATATATTACTAACTATTATAAATACTTATCTTTATATAGTATTATTTATATTTATTAATACTATTATTAAAAATAGTCCCTAAGAAGTATATTACTAAAACTAAGATAACTTATAAAGCTAAGAAGAAGATAGAACAGGAGCAGCTAGCTACTCTTACTAAATAGGAGGAGACTAAGGAGGATAAGATAATAAGATTAATAAGTATAGGTTTTTTACTATTTTATAGGCTATTTAGGGCCTCTGGCCACTGCACAGTGATTTTACCTGCTTTGTAACAGACCTTATAACTCCGCGCCGCGCCTCCTGATAATATATATAGCCTTTAGTCACGTGATCGTAACTATCCTAACCACAGCTGCACTTGCATATGCCTATCTCACTAGACAGCCTTATAATCCTTAACTTTGCAGTTTAATAACAATATCTGTTAACTTATCCTCTCACCTATTACCTGCACTACTAATACTATCTCTATTACTACTTTATCTACTAGCCCCCTTATTTAATCAGGCTAGCTAACGCCTTTGCAGCTTTGCTGTTATTAGCAATGCTCTCTCTATTAGTTAGCATAAGCTATACTTACTAATATTCCCCTAAAGGGCTGCCTCTATCTTAGCATTGCAGAGAGTCTGTTTAAAGAAGGGCCACTCTATAGAGTGTCTAATAACCTATCTAACCTCTGCTACTAAGTCTGCTTACTTATATAGAATAAGTTAGTATATCTATAAGTCCCTTATAGGGGTGTTAATAAGAGCTGTTTTAAGGGCTATACTAATAATATGCTCTTAGTGTTATATAGGCTATTTAATAAAACAGAGAGCCTTATTAATTATATTAATACTAAACTATTATATAATATTTTGCCTATTATTAATATTAATAGGTATACCTTATATATAGCTAGTATATTAATATACTAGATCTAATACTAATATCTTAGAGGACTTATTATAGGTTATAGGATAAGGATAAGAAAGAGAGATAGGTATAAAGCCCTGCTTACAGAGCTTTTTATGCTTCTAGCTATAAGAACCTCTTAGGAGGTTAAGGAGTTATCTCTTATATATACCTTACTGAAAGGTTTACCTTTTAGGCGTTTTTTCCAGGCTATAAGAGCCTTAGTAGCCTACTTAGCCCTAATATAATTAGCCCTGTTATATATAGCGTGGTATTATCTGTGCTGTTACTATTCTGCTAGTCTATTTAGCTAGAGCATATATCTAACTTTATAATATTTAGAGGGTTTGCTTGCTAGCAGGAATATATTAGGTTCCTATATTATTATCCTTAACTAGTAGAGGGTATAGGTTAAAGTGCCTCTATAGTGTTTCCCGAATTATGCCTATAAACTGGGTGAATTTGTTATAGTCTTTTTTGCGGAGGGCTGTGTCGTAACTACAAACTTAATAGGCTATTTAGTAATATTAATACCTAAAAGTTAAGCTTATTCTCTATAAAATAGAGAATAACTTAGCTAAAGGTAAGCTTATTACTACTTAGTAAAGTTTATTAATAGTACTTAAGCTAATAAGATCTTTTTAATAGAAAAGGCTACTATTTATAAAAAGTTAGTATATAAGTAAAAATATACCCTCTCTATTAAAGAGAAAGAAAATAAGAATAATAGGAAGCCTATCTATATATTTATAATATTACTTCTATATACTTTAGAGATATTAATAATAGTCTATAGAAGCTTAAGCTTAAGAAAGCTAAAGTTATAAGTAGTATATATTATAGTATACCTAAGAAGAAGACTATCTTAATTATTACTAAAAAGACTCTAGGCTTAGTTAAGAAGCTCTATACTTCCTCCTCTATCCTAAAGGGAGCTAGTAAGCTTATAGAGTATCTATACTATAGCTATACTTACTTATTATTTATATATAAAAGCTCTAGTTACTGCTTCTATAGAATTAATAAATATTATTACTGCTATGTAGCTAACTATAGCTATAAGCTTCTTTTTATTACTATTATTATACTCTATAAATACTACTATAAGATATATAATAGCTAGAACTAAATTATAAATATTATATATATATATATATAATAATCTAGTATAGTGCTAACTTATCTATCTAGGGTTTTTTCTTTTACTACTATACCCTCTAGGCTATCCTTAAGAAGGAGGAGAAGGAGAAAGAGAAATAAGAGCAGGAGGAAGAGAAGCTTTAGATTATTATATATCTAGAGGTTACTATAGAAAAGCTAGCTTTTACTAACTCTTCTTAATAGGTTTTTATAACTACTACTCTTTTTAATATTATTATTATTAATATATATACTTACTTAGTAAGCTTTTTAGCTCTCTATAAGCTGCTTATTAATATAGCACTCTTATTATTCAATATATACCTTAGATATTAATACTCTTTACTTTAAGTATTTAGAAAGAGTAAAGCTAGTATATTTATAAAAATTACTTTTATATCTAGCTATTATATATACAGAGGCTATAGCTCTATAGATAATATCTACTAGCCTTTAGGCTTAATAAAGCTTTATTCTATATTTTTAAACTTACTTCTCTTTTAGTATAATAATATAGTAAATATTTACTAGGTTTAGTAGTGCTTAGAAATATTTAAACTTAGCTTAGGAGAGGCTTTTTATAAGCCTATTTACTAATATCTTCTCTATAGAGATATAGAGCACTTTAAATATACTTTTTATATACTCTTAGTATAGCTATATATTCTAAATATTAATATACTATAGATAGATTAATATATACTCTCTCTCTCTAACTACTAGTTAAATAGTTTACTAATTATTATAATAGACTTTCTAAAAATCTCTAAGCTCTAAAGTAAGATTATAGTATAGCCTTTAAAGAGCTATTATTTCTTTAGTAATATACTTAAGGCTTAAAAGCTTTACTTTAGTTATTAATATTATAACTATTACTTAGTAGGCTACTTTTTACTAAATTATAACTCTAAAAAGTATTATTATATAGCTTTATAATAACTTATAAATCTCTTTATTACTCTCTAAGCTGCTATAGTAAATTATAAAATAGTGAGATATAGCCTTCAGTTATATAATCATAACTCTCCTAACCACAGCCACACTTATATATACCTATACTAGAAGGTTTACCTTTTAGGCATTTTTCGCAACACCTTACTAAAAGGTTTAGCAAAGGCAATCCCAGGCTATAAGAGCCTCAGTGGCCTACTCACCCCTAATATAATCAGCTCTATTATATATAGCGCAGCGTCACCTATACTATTACTATTCTACTAGTCTATTATTATAATATAGTTTACAGCACTCTCAGCCTTATAAAGCTGCAGTAGCTATATACTATAGTATATAATTATATAATTATATACTATAGACTATTTTACTATACTTTCTATATATACTAATCTATAGCTAAGATAGTTACTCTTTATAACTTATCCTTACTTCTATCTATAGCTTATAATAATTATAAGTCTAGCTTTATAGCTTATTAATATCTCTCTAATCTCTCTAAGCTTAGAAAAGAGTAAGTAGCTTTTCTCTTATTATTTTTTATCTATTTAAAATAACCTTATAATACTTAAAAACCTTTTTAAAGTAACTTTATAATAATAGTTATATATTCTTTAATAATTTTCTCTCTAGAGATAAAGCTCTAGAGCTTTACTAACTAGCTATATTAATATCTTAATCTATACTTATCTATATAGAGTAAGGATATTTAGAAATATCTTAATTCTAATAGCTCTAATACTAAAAAGCTTTTTAATACTCTTAAAAATACTTTAACTATTTAGAAATTTATAAATAAGTATAATAACTATTTCTAAGCTAAGTATAAAGCTAATTTTAGTAAGTATAAAGTAGCTCTTTAAAAGTAAAAAGCTAAAGAGAATCTCTCTTAGATATTTTATAAAATTACTAAGTATAATAACTTTATTAATATTATTAAGAATAAGAAGTTTAATACTTCTTAATAAGTTAGTAAAGTAGGTCTTACTATTTTTAAGCTTATAAAACTAATTTTACTAACTTCTATTAAATATAAAGATATCTAAGATAAGTAGAGAAATATATTTAAGTATCTCTTTATAAATAATATAAACCTCTTATTATAGATTACTTTATATTATAATTATTAAGTACTTATTTATTAAACTATTAATATAATTTATCTTAAGATAGTAGGGATAAAGCTTAATAATAAGAGTAATAAGTTCTAGATTAACTTTTATAATATATTTTATTTTTTTAAATAGTAACTTATCTACTTTAATAATAATATATAGAAATAAATATAATAAGATTATAAAAATATTCTAAAGTATACTAAGTATATTACTTAACTTACTAAGTAGTATAAAGAGTAATACTATTTCTATAAATTAGTAATAAGCTAGAATATTACTAATACTAAGAAAAGCTATAGTAAATATACTTTTTTTAAGGTAATATATTATAGAATAGCTTCTATATAAGCCTAAAACTTATTAAACTTAGTTATCTAAGTAGAAAAGATTAGAATATCTTATCTCTTACTTAAAGAGCTTAGAATTATCCTTATTATAAAGATCTATAGTAAGCTAGTTTTTACTAAGGATTTTAGTAAATTACTTAAAGTATATATTACTTTTATAGATTACTCTAACTTAGAAAATCTATCTTAAGCTTTATAAACTACTTTAGATACTTTCTTTTTAGTAATAATACTTAATAAAATCTCTAGCTATTTTTATAGATAATACTATAGATAGACTCTATAAAACTATAGCTATATTTAATAGATATTTATAAACTTACTAAAAGATAGCTTTAAGAATTATAAAATATTAAAAGATAAAGTATAATATATATAGAAGATAGTAATATCTCTATAGTAAAGCTATATCTATAGTAACTTTATATATATAGAGTAAATTATAAAGAAGTTTTAGAAAAATAGTTAGTATCTATTTAACTATAGCTATAGTAAATACTATAGTAATAGCTAGAATAGATATAGTAATAGAAGTAATATTAGTAACTAAGAGTAACTTCTTAATAATATTTCCTACTATATTATTAACTAAAGCCTTTTTAAAGATAAAAGCTAAATAACCTAAGTTTATTCTATAGTATTTATATTATTTAAAAAACTATATACTCTTTTTAATAGTATTATTCTATATAATTATAAAGCTCTCTATATTATTAATAATAAGAGAAAGCTAGTTTCTAGTATCTTTATATACTTATATAATAATAATATAATTAAAGTTAGTAATATTAATATACTAATTATTAAGAGGAATACTTAGATTATCTAGAGTATTCTTAAAGATATCTTAATAAGTAAAAAGAGTGCTCTAACCTAAAATAATATTATTATTATTAAAAATATATATATTAATATTATCTTAGAAATACTTCTCTTTAAGATAGATATTTAGTATAATAGCTATAACTACTCTTTATAGTTTAATAAGCTAAGTAAGTTTACTTATATAAAGTAGCTATTATATAAAAATAACTTAGTTTTCTTTAAATATAACTCTATCTCTATCTATCTACTTAGTTTAAGTATTTCTATAAGTAGTATAGATATTATAGCTCTCTTAAATAACTAAAAGCTAGTATATCTCTTATATTACTATATAGCTAAAAGGTTTAATAATATATAGTTATAGTATCTCTAAGCTAGTTATCTAAGCTAGAGTATACTTAAATACCTTATATATAATACTTAGAGAGTAAGAATTAAGACTTTATTATATAATTAATATAAATTCTATACTTAAGTATATACTTAGTAAGTTATTTTATATAATATATCTAAGGCAAGATTTTTATATCTTTATTACTATATAGTTTAAAAACTCTTTAATTACTAAAAGCTTAGTAAATTATATATCTAGATACTCTATATTAAAGATAAGTATAGTAAAAGACTCTTTAAAATTCCCCTAGTTTTAAAAAAGTATAATAAAGTATTTAAGATATTCTAGATATTTTAATATTAAGTATAAAGATAGTAAAAACTTATTATCTATAAGATCTACTATAATATTAAGTATATTATTATTACTATATAAAGCTTTACTTAGTATAAATAATAAATAGAGAAGCTTAGAATTAATCTTCAGCTTCTATTAGTAAATACTAAGAAACTTATAGATAGCAGAAAGTATATTAACTTAGAAATTATCCTAAAAGTATTTATAATATTAATAGCTACTTACTTACTAAAATATCTTATTTTAAAGACTTAGAGAGAGAGTAGTAGTTTTTATCTTTAATATTAATTTATATACTATAAATAATTAGTAAAGCTCTATTTAGATAAAACTTAAGTAATTCTAGAACTACTTTTAATAGTAATAACTAAACTTTATACTTACTATATATTAAGATCTATATCTATATTAAGGAGGCTTATATATCTATAGCTATAGAGCTTACTCCCTTAAAGAAAGTTATAAAAAAGATATTAAGAAATATTATTATAAAGTTAACTCTAGAGCTTATTTTAGATACTTTATAGAATATATATTAAAAATATATAATCTATATAGGATCTAGGTTTCTATACTTAACTAAGTTATTATTATATATAATATATATTTTAATTAGTTAAAGTTCTACTTTCTAGATAATAAGAAGGAAGCTATAGATATCTAGAGTACTTAGATAATTATTAATAAGGTTAAAATACCTATAAAATCCTTTAATATAGTTCTTAAACTCTTAGAGATACTTAAGAAAGTAAATAGTAACTTTATAATAAATAAATAAATTACTAATAAGCTTAAGTTTTCTATACTAACTACTTTTTATAGTTTAGAAATACTTTATATTACTACTATAATATAGCTTAAAAGTATACTAACTAAAATATAGAGAGAATTGCTTATTCCTAAATAAACTCCTAATCCTAAAAATATATTAAGATTAACTTTAAACCTTTCTATAATACTAAAGCTCTACATTAAAGTATAGTATATTATTACTAAAGATATAGATCTATATTTATCTATTTTAAATACTTAAGAACTAGTTATTTAAGTATCTATAAAGAAGGAGAGTTTATAATAATCTAGATAAGACTTCTCCTTAATAGCTAAAATAAATTCCTAATTTATCTATTATTAATATTAATAAATTAACTATAAATCTCTAATATAATAAAGTATTAAAGAGTAATATTTAAGAATCTTTATAACTCTTTATTTAGAAATAAGCTTACTAAATAACTACTAAAATACTTTTTTTTTAACCTTTATATCTAATTAGTATAAAGTTATTACTAAAAGTATTTTTATATATAAAACTTTATATTTTACTATTATAGTATATTAATAGAATAACTCTAAGATATATCTAAATACTAAGTAGAAAATAATATACTTTATAGAAAACCTCTTAAAATCTCTAAGTAACTACTTTAAAGCTAGAAAGCTAAGAAAGCTACTCTAAGATATATTTTAAAAAGCTATAAATAAGAAAATTAATAAGTTTATAACTAAGAAAACTTAGTATATTATTAATTAGTCTAAGATATACTTAAAGCCTCTTTTCTTAAAAAAAATTTATATCTATAAATTCTAAAAGAACTACCTTAATATTTATAAAGTATAAATCTATATATAAAGAGATATATAAAATACCTTTTCTCTTAGCTTAATCTATATTACTATATTTATAACCTAAAGCTTATATATAGTAATAGTAATTATAGCTTAGTTTAACTATAAAATATTTTAATTTAATATTATTAATATATTCCTAAATATAGATATTAACCTAAATAGAGAGCTAGTTACTTATTATCTTTTAGGTAACTTTAAGTAGGTTAGTAAAGTTATAGAGTTTAATAAAGCTTTATATAGCTTAAAGAATATATCTCTTTTATAGTATAAAGAATTCTTTATAGCTTTATATAAGCTTAAGCTCTCTCTATATAATAAGAAGCTCTATCTTTTTTTAAGATAAGTATTATAAAGTCCTAATCCTATTCTCTATTAATAATATCTTTATTTTATTTTATTAAAACTATATTTCTAAAGCTTAGAAGCTTATATAAGAAATTAAGAAACTATATAAACTATATAAACTAAGCTTTATTTAATAGTATCTTAAAATATATATTATATAAAACTAAGTAGCTAAAAAGATCTATTTAGTTTATAACTAATATATTAAAACTATTATAAAGTGCTTTAAGTTCTATAGTAATATCTATCTAAGCATTTCTATATTAGTTATTAAGTTTATAAAAAACCTTAGTAAAGCTATAACTACTAAGGTTAAGAATTACTAATTACTTATTAAAAATATTCTATATATAATAATAATAATATAACTTAAAATAGTCTTTACTATAGTATAACTCTTCTGCTTTTTTATAAATCTAAGTATATAGTACTTTATTATAGTAAGGTAGTATATATAGTATCTCTATATAACTTATTACTTTATAATTTACTATAATAGCTTAAGGAGTAATAAAGAGACTTTCTTATTACTAATTACTAATAATATCTTATTTATTAATAATAAAGAGATTTATAAATTATTATAAAGCTATATAATAATACTCTTTAGAGATATAATTTAATAAAAACTAGTTTATTAAGTAATAGTTATAATATTAATAACTAAAGTAAAGCTTTTAAGCCTTAAGTATATTACTAAAGAGATAATAACTCTTTAAAGGCTATACTATAACCTTACTTTAGAGCTTAGAGATATTTAGAAAGTTTATTATAGTAATTAGTAAACTATTTAGCTAGTAGTTAGAGAGAGAGAGTATATTTTAACTTATTTATAGTATATTAATATTTAAAATATATAGCTATATTAAGAATATATAAAGAGCACTTTTAAAATACTCTATATATTTATAGATAAGATATTAGTAAATAGGCTTATAAAAAGCCTTTCTTAAGCTAAGTTTAAATACTTCTAAGTATTACTAAACCTAATAGATATTTACTATATTATTATAATAAAAGAGAAATAAGTTTAAGAGTATAAAATAAAGCTTTATTAAGCCTAGAGGCTAGTAGATATTATCTATAAAGCTATAGCTTCTCTATATATAATAGCTAGATAAAAAAGCAATCTTTATAAATATACTAACTCTATATCTCTCTAAATACTAAAAAGCAAAGAGTATTAATACCTAAAGATATATATTTAATAATAGGAGCACTGCTTAGTATAGATAGCTATAATAAGATAGTTAATAAAGCTATTAACTATATTAATAAGTAGCTTATAAAAAGCTAAAAGGCTTACTAAGTAAGTATATATATTAGTAATAGTATTACTAAAAAGAGTAATAGCTATAGAGACTTACTAAGAAGAGTTAGTAAAAGCTAGCTTATCTATAGTAGTCTCTAGATATATAATAACTTAAAGCTTTTTTTTCTCCTTTTTCTCCTGCTTCTTCTCCTCCTCTTTCTTCTTCTCCTTCTCCTTTTTAAGGATAGTTTAGAGAACTTAGTATTAAAAGGGAAAGGCTTAGATAGATAAGTTAGTACTATACTAAATTATCTTATATATATTTATATATATATATATAAAATATTTATAATTTAGTTATTACTATTATAAATCTTATAATAATATTTATAGAGAGTAATAATAATAATAAGAAGAGGTTTATAGCTTTAGCTACTTAGGTAGTAGTAATAATATTTATTAATATTATAGAAGTAGTAACTAAAGCTTTTATCTATAAATAATAAGTAAGTTAGCTATAATATAGATACTTTATTAACTTACTAACTCTCTCTAGAATAGTAGAGAAAGTATAAAGCTTCTTAGTAAAGCCTAGGGTTTTCTTATTAATAATAGAGATAATCTTCTTCTTAAATATATTATAATATATATTATTTATAATCTTTACCTCCTTAGACTTATACTTAGGCTTCTCTAGATTGTTATTAATATCTCTAGAGTATATAGAAGTAATATTATAAATATATTAATAAGCTTCTCTTTATTTTTATTCTCTTTCTCTTTAATAAAGAAGGTATATTTATACTTATATACTAGCTTTTTCTTAGAGGCTTTAGCCTCTTTTATTAAAAGGATATTATTAGCTTTTATAGTATTAAAAAAACTCTACTAAATAGTAATAAGCTTACTTTAAGCTAAGTTCTCCTCTATTTTATAGAAAATAGCCTTAATTATTAAGTATTAGAGTTACTAAAGGGGCTATAGAATAGTAAAATAAAAGATTTATACTTATTAATCTTATTATCTTTAACCTCCTCCTGCTTAATAAAAATAGCTAGCTACTTCTGCTCTACTTTCTTCTTAGCTTTATAGATTACTTTAGCTTTAGTAATATAGTTAGTAACTAATACTATAGATTATTTATACTTAGGGGCTATTTTTAATAATAGTATTAATAAGTATAGATAGTACTATATAAAGATAAGTATCTATAATAGTTAGTAATATATATAATAGTTTTTATATATATATAAAGAGTTAACTTATAATTATTATAGTATTTTAAGCAGAAAAAGGAGGAAGATTTAAAGCAGAAGGTAGTATAAGTAATAAACTATACTACCTAGCTACTTTTATAGATAGTTAAGCACTATTAATAGGATTCTGCTGCTTACCTAGATTATATTATTATTACTTAAGTTATATATTACTTATTTATACTCTTTAAAGTATTTATAAGGAATATTTTTACTTATTTTATACCTTTAAGACTATTTATAACACTACTTTATCTCTTTTATATATATTTAAAAACAGTTATAGCTATATATAAGGCTAGATTACTATATTAGTATTATTTACTATATAGCTAGGGGGTATATTATAATATAGTTTATAGCACTCTTAGCCTTATAAAGCTATAGTAGCTATATACTATAGTGTATAATTATATAATTATGCACTATAGACTATTTTACTGTGCTTTCCGTGCACACTAATCTATAGCTAAGATAGCTTATAATATCTATTTAGCTAGAGTATATATCTAACTTTATATAAAGGTTTGCTTACTAGCAGAAATATATAGAGTTTCTATATTATTATCCTTAACTAATAGAGGGTATAGGTTAAAGTGTCTCTATAGTGTTTCCTAAATTATATCTATAAACTGGGTGAATTTATTATAGTCTTTTTTTGCAGAGGGCTGCGTTATAACTATAAACTCAATAGAATAACTCTAAGCTATACCTAAATACTAAGCAGAAAATAGTATATTTTATAAAAGACTTCTTAAAGTCTCTAAGTAACTACTTTAAAGCTAGAAAGCTAAGAGAGCTACTCTAAAGTATATTTTCAGAAGCTATAAATAAAGAAATTAAGAAGCTTATAGCTAAGAAAACCTAATATATTATTAACTAGTCTAAGATATACCTAAAGTCTCTTTTATTAAAATAGATATATATTTAGAAGTTCTAAAGTAACTACCTTAAAGTCTATAAAGTATAAATCTATATATAAAGAGATATATAAAATACCTTTTCTCTTAGCTTAATCTATCTTACTATATTTATAGCCTAAAGCTTATATATAATAATAATAATTATAGCCTAATTTAACTATAAAGAACTCTAATTTAATATTATTAATATATTCCTAAATAGAGAGTTAGTTATTTACTACTTTTTAGATAGCTTTAAATAAGTTAGTAAGGTTATAGAGCTTAATAAAGCTCTCTTTTATAATATAAGGAATTCTCTATAGCTTTATATAAGCTTAGACTCTCTCTATATAATTAGGAGCCCTACTTTTTTTAAGATAAATACTATAAAGTTCTAATTTTATTCTATATTAATAATATCCTTATTTTATTTTATTAAAACTATATTTCTGAAGCTTAAGAGCTTATATAAAAGATTAACTAATTATATAAACTATATAAATTAGTCTTATATAAAATAGTACCTTAAGCTATATATTATATAAGACTAAGTAGCTAAAAATATTTACCTAATTTATAATTAGTATATTAAGACTATTATAGAGTGCTTTAAGCTTTATAGTAATCTCTATCTAAGTATTTCTATATTAGTTATTAAGTTTATAAAAAACCTTAATAAAGCTATAAATACCTATATTAAGGGGTACTAATTACTTATAAAAAGTATTCTATATATAGTAATAATAATATAACTTAATATAGTCTTTACTATAGTATAACTTTCTTACCTTTTTATAAATCTAAATATATAGCACTTTACTATAATAAGGTAGTATATATAATATTTCTATATAACTTACTATTTTATTAAGTTTATAGTTATAACGAAACCCCCCTGCAAAAAAGACTATAATAAATTCACCCAGTTTATAGGCATAATTCGGGAAACACTATAAAGGCACTTTAATCTATACTCTCTACTAGTTAAGGATAATAATATAGGAACTCTATATATTTCTACTAGCAAGCAAACCCTCTAAATATCACTATATAAAGTTAGATACACGCTCTGGCTAAATAGACTAGCAGAACAGTAATAGTGCAAGTAACGCTGCGCTATACATAACAGGGCTAATCATATTAGGGCCGAGTAGGCCACTAAGGCTCTCATAGCCTGGGAAAAACGCCCAAAAGGTAAACCTTCCAGCAAGGTGCTGCGCATATAAGAGATAACTCCTTAACCTTCTAAGAGGTTCTTATAGCTAGAAGCATACTTACTATTTTATAATTTACTATAGTAGCTTAGAGAGTAATAAAGAGATTTCTCTATTACTAATTATTAATAATACCTTATTTATTAATAATAAAGAGACTTATAAATTATTATAAAGCTATATAATAATACTCTTTAGAGATATAATTTAGTAAAAAGCAGCTTATTAAGTAATAGTTATAATATTAATAACTAAAGTAGAGCTCCTAAGCCTTAAGTATATTACTAAAGAGATAATAGCTCTTTAAAGACTGTATTATAATCTTACTTTAGAGCTTAGAGATATTAGAGAGGGAGGGTATATATTAACCTACCTATAGTATATTAATTATATAGCTACACTAAGAGTATATAAAGGGTATATTTAAAGTACTCTATATATCTATAGATAGGACATTAATAAATAGGCTTATAAAAAGCCTCTCCTAAGCTAAGTTTAAATATTTCTAAGTGTTACTAAATCTAGTAAATACTTACTATATTATTATAATAAAAGAGAAGTAAGTTTAAGAGTATAGAATAAAGCTTTATTAGGCCTAAAGGCTAGTAGATATTATCTATAGAGCTATAGCTTCTCTATATATAATAGCTAGGTATAAAAGTAATTTCTATAGATATACTAGCTCTATCTATACCTCCTAAATACTAAAAGTAAAGAGTATTAATACCTAAAGATATATATTTAATAATAAGAGCACTTCTCTATATAGATAGCTATAATAAAGTAGTTAATAAAGCTATTAGCTATATTAATAAGCAGCTTATAGAGAGCTAAAAGGCTTACTAAGTAAGTATATATATTAGTAATAATACTACTAAAAAGAGCAGGAGCTATAGAGACCTACTAAGAAAAGTTAGTAAAAGCTAGCTTTTCTATAGTAATCTCTAGGTATATATTAACCTAGAGCTTCTTCTCCTCCTCTTCCTGCTCCTCCTTTTTAAGAGTAGCTTAGAGAGTATAGTAGTAAAAGAAAAAGCTTTAAATAGATAAGTTAGCACTATACTAAATTATTATAAATATATATATATAGAATATTTATAATTTAGTTCTAGGTATTATATATTTTATAATAATACTTATAGAGTATAATAGCAGTAATGAAAAGGGGCTTATAGCTATAGGTAGCTAGATAGTAGTAATAATACTTATTAATATTATAGAAGTAGTAACTAGAGCTTTTCTTTATAAATAGTAAGTATATATAGCTATAGTATAGATACTCTATTAGCTTACTGACTTTCTCTAGAATAGAGAAGGAAGTATAGAGCTTTTTAGCTAAGTTTAGGGTTTTTTAATAATTATAAAGATAGTTTTCTTCTTAAGTATATTATAATATATATTATCTATAACTTTAGTATTTTTAGGCTTAGGCTTCTCTAAACTATTATTAATTTTTCTAAAGTATATAGAAATAATATTATAAATATATAGATAGGCATCTTATTATTCTTATTCTCTTACTCCTTAATAGAGAGAATATATTAATACTTATATACTAACTTTTTATAGATATTAATCTCCTCTATTAAGAAGATTTTATTAGCTTCTATAGTATTAAAAAGCCTTACTAAATAGCAATAAGCTTACTTTAAGCTAAGTTCTCCTCTATTTTATATAGAATAGCCTTAATTACTAAGTGTTAATGTTACTAAAGGGGCTATAGAATAGTAAAATAAAAGACTTATACTTATTAACTTTATTATTCTTAGAGCAGCTAGTTACTCCTATTTTACTTTCTTCTTAGCTTTATAGATTACCTTAGCTTTAGTAATATAGTTAGTAATTAATACTATAAGTTATTTATACTTAGAGGCTATTTTGAATAATAGTATTAATAAATATAGATAGTACTATATAAGGATAAGTATCTATAATAGTTAGTAATATATATAATAATTTTTATATATATATAAAGAGTTAACTTATAATTATTATCGTGTTCTGAGTAGCCTCTAGCTACTATATAGTGATTTTACCTACTTTATAATAGACCTTCTAACTCCACACTACGCCTCCTAATAATATATATAGCCTTTAGTTATATAATTATAACTCTCCTAACTATAGCTATACTTATATATACCTATCTATAGCCTTATAATCCTTAACTTTGCAGTTTAATAATAATATCTATTAACTTATCCTCTCACCTATCACCTATACTGCTAACACTATTATATACTAGGTCTAGTGCTAATATCTTAGAGGACTTATTATAGATTATAGAATAAGGAAGAGAGATAGATATAAAGCCCTACTTATAGCAGAGCTTTTTATACTTCTAGCTATAAAAACCTCTTAGGAGGTTAAGGAGTTATCTCTTATATAGTAGTGTTATAAATTAAAGTTCCTTATATATCTTGGGCCTAGACTGATCTAGGTTAGTATAGCACCTTACTAAAAGGTTTATCTTTTAGGCATTTTTCCCAAGCTATAAAAGCCTCAGTAGCCTACTTAGCCTTAATATAATTAGCTCTATTATATATAATATAGCATGACCTATATTATTACTATTCTACTAATCTATTTAGCTAGAATATATATCTAACTTTATATAAAGGTTTACTTACTAATAGAAATATATAGAGTTTCTATATTATTATCCTTAATTAGTAGAGGGTATAAGTTAAAGTACCTCTATAGTATTTCCTAAATTATATATATAAACTAAATAAATTTATTATAGTCTTTTTTACAGAGGGCTGTATTATAACTATAAACTTAATAGTATTCTAAGTAGAAAAAAGGAGAGAAAATTAAGGCAGAAGGTAGCATAAATAATAACTATACTGCCTAGCTATCTTTATAGATAGTTAAGTGCTGCTAATAGAATTCTACTGCTTGCTTAGATTATATTACTATTACTTAAGTTATATACTACTTATTTATACTCTTTAAGCCTTTTATAAGAGATATCTTTATTTATTTTATGCTTTTAAGGCTATTTATAATATTACTTTATCTCTTTTATATATATTTATATATAGTTATAGCTATATATAAAGCTAGATTACTGTTTTAGTAATATTTACTATATAGCTAGGGGGTATATTATAATATAGTTTATAGCACTCTTAGCTTTATAAAGCTATAGTAGCTATATACTATAGTGTGTAATTATATAATTATATACTACAGACTATTTCACTATGCGTTTTGCGCGCAGTAATCTATAGCTAAGATAGTTACTCCTTATAACTTACTCTTACCCCTATTTATAGCTTATAATAACTATACTATATATAATAGAGCTAATTATATTAAGGCTAAGTAGGTTACTAAGGCCTTTATAGTCTAGGCTAATTTAGATTAGTATTAGTTTATAATCCTAAAGTAGCTAGACCTAATTAATAATACCTTTACTAAGTCTTCTAGTAAGATACTATAAAAAAAACCTAAAAGGTAAACCTTTTAGTAAGGTAAATACTACTATATAAGAGATAACTCCTTAACCTCTAAAGAGGTTCTTATAGCTAGAAGCATAAAAAGCTCTATAAGTAGGGCTTTATGCCTATCTCTCTTCCTTATTCTTATTAATCTATATAAAGTTAAGGATTATAAAGCTATAAATAGATATATATAAGTATAGCTATAGTTAGGAGAGGTAGTTAGTAATTATAATTATATAACTAAAGGCTGTGTATATTATTAGGAGGCGCAGAGTTATTATAATAATATAGATACTATTAAGTTTATAGTTATAACGCAGCCCCCCCGCAAAAAAGACTATAATAAATTCACCCAGTTTATGGGCATAATTCGGGAAACACTATAGAGGCACTTTAACCTATACCCTCTACTAGTTAAGGATAATAATATAGAAACTCTATATATTCCTGCTAGCAAGCAAACCCTTACACAGAGTCGGACGCGCGCTCTGGCTAAATATAAGGCTATAAGCTGACAGATAGGCATGTGTAAGTGCGGCTGTGGTTAGGATAGGATCACGTGACCGAAGGCTGTGTGTATTGTTAGGAGGCGCGGTGCAGAGTTAGAAGGTCTATTACAAAGCAGGTAAAATCACTATGCAGTGGCTAGAGGCTATATAGATACTATATATAGTTAGGAATTAGAAATAAGGGTTTAATAAGTATATTAATTAAAGTTATATAAGTAAAGCTATTTTTATACTAAATTATAGTGTGTTTAGTGCTCTCTTTATATATTATTAAGTCTCTAAGTTATTACTTATATCTTTATATAGCTTAATATTATGCTTTGCACAGCCTGCTTATTATAGTGTTACGATATAGTTTACAGCACTCTTAGCTTTATAAGGCTGTAGTGGCTATGCACTATAGCGTGTAATTACGTAATTGCGCACTGCAGACTATTTCACTGCGCTTTCCGTGCACACTAATCTATAGCTAAGATAGTTATACCTTATAACTTACCCTCACCTCTATCTATAGCTTATAATAGTTATAAGCCTAGCTCTATAGCTTATAAATACCTCTCTAACCTCTCTAAGCCTAGGAAAGAGTAAGCAGCTTTTTTCCTATTATTTTTTACCTATTTAAAATAACCTTATAATACTTAAAATTTTAAAGTAACCTTATAATAATAGCTATATACTCTTTAATAACCTTCTCTCTAGAAATAAGGCTCTAGGGCCCTGCTAATTAGCCTTATTAGTACCTTAACCTATACTTATCTATATAGAGAAAGGCTATTTAGAAGTATCTTAATCCTAATAGCTCTAATACTAAGAAGCCTTTTAATACTCTTAAGAGCACTCTAACTATTTAGGAGTTTATAGATAAGTATAATAACTATCTCTAAGCTAAGTATAAGGCTAATCTTAGTAAGTATAAAGCAGCTCTTTAGAAGCAGAAGAAGAATCCCTCTTAGATACTCTATAAAACTACTAAGTATAATAACTTTATTAATATTATTAAGAGTAAGGAATTTAATACTCCTTAATAAGTTAGTAAAGCAGGCCTTACTATTTCTAAGCTTATAAAGCTAACCTTACTAATCCCTATTAAGTATAAAGATATCTAAGATAAGTAGAGTAATATACTTAAGTATCTCTCTACTAATAGTATAAACCTCTTATTATAAATTGCTTTATACTATAACTATTAGATACTTATTTATTAAATTATTAATATAGTCTATCTTAAGGTAGTAGGGATAAAGCTTAATAATAAGAATAATAAGTTCTAGATTAACTTTTAAAATATACTCTGCTTCCTTAAATAGTAACTTACCCACTTTAATAATAATATATAGAAATAAGTATACTAAGATTATAAAGATATTCTAAAGTATACTAAGTATACTACTTAGCTTACTAAGTAGTATAGAGAGTAGTACTATCTCTATAAGTTAGTAATAAGCTAGAATATTATTAATACTAAGAAAAGCTATAGTAAATATATTTTTTTAAGGTAATATACTATAAAATAACTCCTATTTAGGTCTAGAACTAGCTAGATTTAGTTACCTAAGTAAAAGAGATTAGAATATCTTATCTTTTACTTAAAGAGCTTAGAACTATCCTTCTTACTAAGATCTATAATAAGCTAGCTTTTACTAAGAATTCTAGTAGATTACTTAGAGTATATATTACCTTTATAGATTACTCTAACTTAGAGGATCTATCTTAAGCTTTATAGACTATTTTAGATACTTCCTTTTTAGTAATAATACTTAATAAGATCTCTAGCTACCTCTATAGATAATACTATAAATAGACTTTATAAAACTATAGCTATATTTAATAAGTATTTATAAGCTTACTAAAAGATAGCTTTAAGGATTATAAAATACTAAAGAATAAAGTATAATATATATAGGAGATAGTAATATCTCTATAATAAGGCTATATCTATAATAACCTTATATATATAGAGTAGATTATAAAGGAGTTTTAGAAGAGCAGTTAGCACTTATCTAATTATAGCTATAGTAGATACTATAATAATAGTTAGAGTAGATATAGTAATAGAAGTAATATTAGTAACTAAGAGTAACTTCTTAATAATATTTCCTGCTATATTATTAACTAAAGCCTTCTTAAAGATAAAAGCTAAGTAACCTAAGTTTATTCTATAATATTTATATTCTTTAAGAAACTATATACTCTCTCTAATAGTATTATTCTAGATAATTATAGAGCTTTCTATATTATTATTAATAAGAAAAAGCTAGTTTCTAGCACCTTTATATACTTATATAATAATAAAGTAATTAAAGTTAGTAATATAAGTATATTAATTATTAAGAGAAGTACTTAGATTATTTAGGATATATTTAAAGATACCTTAATAGATAAAAAGAGCACTCTAACCTTAAATAATATTACTATTATTAAAAATATATATATTAATATTATCTTAGAAATACTCCTTTTTAAGATAGATATCTAGTATAATAGCTATAACTACTCTCTATAGTTTAGTAAGCTAGATAAGTCTATTTATATAAAGTAGCTACTATATAAGAGTAACCTAGTTTTCTTTAAATATAACCCTATCTCTATCTATTTATCTAGTTTAAGTATTTCTATAAATAGTATAGATATTATAGCTCTCTTAAATAACTAGAAGCTAATATACCTCTTATATTACTATATAGCTAAAAGGTTTAATAATATATAACTATAGTATCTTTAAACTAGTTACCTAGACTAGAATACTCTTAAATACCTTATATATAATACTTAGAGAGTAAGAATTAAGACTTTATTATATATTTAATATAAATTTTATATTTAAGTATATACTTAGTAAGTTATCTTATATAGTATATCTAAGGCTAGATTTCTCTATTTCTATTACTATATAGCTTAAAACCTCTTTAATTACTAAAAGCTTAGTAAACTATATACTTAAATACTTCTTATTAAAGATAAGTATAGTAGAAGACTCTTTAAAATTCCCCTAGTCTTAAAAAAGTATAATAAAGTGTTTAAGATATTCTAGATATTTAAATACTAAGTATAAAGATAGTAGAAACTTACTATTTATAAAATCTACTATAATATTAAGTATATTATTATTACTATATAAAGCTTTACTTAGTATAAATAATAAGTAGAGGAGCTTAGAATTAATTTTAAGCTTTTACTAATAAATACTAAGAAGTTTATAGATAGTAGAGAGTATACTAGCTTAGAAATTATTCTAAAAGTATTTATAATACTAATTACTACTTACTTACTAAAATATCTTATTTTAGAGACTTAGAAAGTAGCAGTCTTTATCTTTAATATTAGCCTATATATTATAAATAACTAGTAAAGCTTTATTTAGATAAAACTTAAGTAGTTCTAGAACTACTTTTAATAGTAATAACTAGACTTTATACTTACTATATACTAAGATTTATATCTATACTAAGGAAGCTTATATATCTATAACTATAGAGCTTATTTTCTTAAAGAAAGTTATAAAAAAGGTATTAAGAGATATTATTATAAAGTTAACTTTAAAGCTTATCTTAGATACCTTATAGAATATATATTAAAAAAATATAATCTATATAGAATCTAGGTTTCTATACTTAACTAAGTTATTATTATATATAATATATACTTTAATAAGTTAAAATTCTACTTTCTAGATAATAAGAAAGAGGCTATAGATATCTAGAGCACCTAGATAATTATTAATAAGGTTAAAATACCTATTAAATTCTCTAATATAGTTCTTAAAACCTTAAAGATACTTAATAAAGTAAATAGTAACTTTATAATAAATAAATAAACTACTAGCAGGCTTAAGTTCTCTATACTAACTACTTTTTATAGTTTAGAAATACCTTATATTATTACTATAATATAGCTTAAGGATATACTAGCTAGAATATAGAGAAAACTGCTTACTCCTAAATAAACTTCTAATTCTAAAAGTATACTAGGATTAAGTTTAAACTCTTCTATAATACTAAAGCTCTATTTTAAAGTATAGTATACTATTACTAAGAATATAGATCTATATTTACTTATTTTAAATATTTAAGAACTAACTACTTAAGTATCTATAAAGAAGGAGAGCTTATAGTTATCTAGATAAAACTTCTCCTTAGTAGCTAAAATAGATTCCTAACCTATCTATTATTAATATTAATAAATTAACTATAGATCTTTAATATAATAGAGTACTAGAGAGCAGTATCTAAGAGTTTTTATAACTCTTTATTTAGAAAAGAGCTTACTAAATAACTATTAAAATGCTTTTTTTATAATCTTTATACCTAATTAGTATAAAGCTATTATAAAAAGCACTTTTATATATAAAACTCTATATTTTACTATTATAATATATCTATAAAATAACTTTAAGATATATCTAAATACTAAGTAGAAGATAATATATTTTATAGAAAACCTCTTAAAGTTTCTAAGTAACTATTTTAAAGTTAGAAAGCTAAGAGAGCTGCTTTAAGATATATTTTAAGAGGCTATAAATAAGGAAATTAATAAGCTTATAGCTAAGGGGATTTAGTATATTATTAACTAATCTAAGGTATATTTAAAGCCTCTTTTCTTAAAGTAGGTATATATCTATAAGTTTTAAAGTAACTACCTTAATATCTATAAAGCATAAATCTATATATAAAGAGATATATAAGATATTTCCTCTCTTAGCTTAATCTATACTACTATATTTATAGCTTAAAGTTTATATATAGTAGTAGTAATTATAGCCTAGTTTAACTATAAAATACTCTAATTTAATATTATTAATATATTCCTAAATATAGATATTAACCTAAATAGAGAGCTAGTTACCTACTACTTTCTAGATAGCTTTAAGTAAGTTAGTAAAGTTATAAAGCTTAATAAAGCTCTATATAGCTTAAAGAATATATTTCTTTTATAATATAAGGAATTCTCTATAGCCTTATATAAGCTTAGGCTCTCTTTATATAATAAGAAGCTCTACCTTTTTTAAGATAAGTACTATAAGGTTCTAATCTTATTCTATATTAATAATATCCTTATTTTATTTTACTAAGACTATACTTTTAAAGCTTAGAAGCTTATATAAGAGATTAAGAAACTATATAAACTATATAAACTAAGCACTATTAAATAATATCTTAGAATATATATTATATAATACTAAGTAGCTAAAAATATCTATCTAGTCTATAATTAGTATATTAAGACTATTATAGAGTATTTTAGGCTTTATAATAATATCTATCTAAGCACTTCTATATTAGTTATTAAGCTTATAAAGAACTCTAGTAAGGCTATAACTATAGAAGTTAAGGATTACTAATTACTTATTAAAAGTATTCTAACTTAAAGTAGCCTTTACTATAATATAACTCTCTTACTTCTTTATAAATCTAAGTATATAGCACTTTACTATAGTAAGGTAGTATATATAGTATCTCTATATAACTTACTACCTTATAATCTGCTATAGTAATAAAGAGATATATAGATTATTATAAAGCTATATAATAATACTCTTTAGAGATATAATTTAGTAAAAAGCAGCTTATTAAGTAATAGTTATAATATTAATAACTAAAGCAGAGCTTTTAAGCTTTAAGTATATTATTAAAGAGATAATAGCTCTTTAAAGGCTATACTATAACCTTACTTTAGAGCTTAGAGATATTTAAAAAGTTTATTATAATAATTAGTAAACTATTTAACTAGTAGTTAGAGAGAGAGAGTATATTTTAACCTATCTATAGTATATTAATATTTAAAATATATAGTTATACTAAGAGTATATAAAGAGTATTTTTAAAGTGCTCTATATATCTATAAATAAGATATTAATAGATAGGTTTATAAAAAGCCTCTTCTAAGCTAAGTTTAAATATTTCTAAGTATTACTAAACTTAATAAATACTTACTATATTATTATAATAAAGGGAAAGTAAGTTTAAGAGTATAGAATAAAGCTCTATTAAGCTTAAAGACTAGTAAATATTATCTATAGAGCTATAGCTCCTCTATATATAATAGCTAGATAGAAAAGTAATTCTTATAGATATACTAGCTCTAGATATGCTAGCTCTATATCTCTCTAAATATTAATAAGCAAAGAATATTAATACTTAAAGATATATATTTAATAATAAGAGCACTTCTTAGTATAGATAGCTATAATAAGGTAGTTAATAAAGCTATTAGCTATACTAATACGTAGTTTATAGAAAGCTAAAAAGCTTATTAAGTAAGTATATATATTAGTAATAGTATTATTAGAAAGAGTAGTAGCTATAGAGACTTACTAAGAAAAGCTAGCTAAAGCTAGTTTTCTTATAATAGCTTCTAGATATATAATAACCTAAAGCTTCTTCTCTTCCTTATTCTACTCCTGCTCCTTCTTCTCCTTCTTCTCTTTTTCCTCCTTCTCTTTAAGGGTAGTTTAGAGAATCTAATATTAAAAAAAAGAGCCTAAATAGATAAGTTAGCACTATACTAAATTATTTTATATATATCTA
Organism: Colletotrichum neosansevieriae; assembly: GCA_036785495.1. Classification (NCBI taxonomy): domain Eukaryota; kingdom Fungi; phylum Ascomycota; class Sordariomycetes; order Glomerellales; family Glomerellaceae; genus Colletotrichum; species Colletotrichum neosansevieriae. Next base: position 227,463 of record JAVHLV010000008.1, read on the forward strand.
TATATATATATAGAATATTTATAACCTAGTTATTACTATTATAGACTTTATAGTAATACTTATAGAGAGTAATAGTAATAATAAAAAGGAGCTTATAGCCTTAGCTAGCTAGATAGTAATAGTAGTATCTATTAATACTATAGAAGCAGTAACTAAAGCTCTTATCTATAAATAGTAAGTAGGTATAGCTATAGTATAGATACTTTATTAGCTTACTAACTCTCTCTAGAATAGTAAAGAAAGTATAGAGCTTCTTAGTAAAGCTCAGAGTTTTCTTATTAATAGTAGGGTTAGTTTTCTTTTTTAGTATACTATAATATATACTAACTATAATCTTTACCTCTTTAAGCTTATACTTAGACTTCTCTAAACTATTATTAATATTTCTAAACTATATAGAAGTAATATTATAAATATATTAATAAGCTTTTCCTTATTTTTATTCTCTTTCTCCTTAATAAAGAGGGTATACTTATACTTATATATTAGCTTCTTCTTAGAAACCTTAGCCTCCTCTATTAAAAGGATATTATTAGCTTCTATAGTATTAAAAAGCCTTACTAAATAGTAATAGTTACTAAAGAAGCTATAAAATAGCAAAATAAAAAACTTATACTTATTAACCTTATTATTATTAGCCTCCTCTTACTTAGTAAGAGTAGCTAGCTACTTCTGCTCTATCTTCTTCTTAGCTTTATAGATTACCTTAGCCTTAGTGATATAGTTAGTAACTAGTACTATAGATTATTTATGCTTAGGGGCTATTTTTAATAATAATATTAATAAATATAAATAGTACTATATAAAGATAAGTATCTATAATAGTTAGTAATATATATAATAATTTTATATATATATAAAGGGTTAACTTATAATTATTATAGTGTTCTAAGCAGAAAAAGGAGGAAAATTAAGGCAGAAAGTAGTATAAGTAATAACTATATCTACCTAGCTACCTTTATAGATAGTTAAGCACTACTAGTAGGATTTTACTGCTTATCTAAATTATATTACTATTACTTAAGTTATATATTACTTATTTATACTCTTTAAAGCACTTATAAGGGATATTTCTATTTATTTTATACCTTTAAAGCTATTTATAACACTGCTTTATCTCTTTTATATATATTTAAAAATAGTTATAGCTATATATAATAATAGATCACTATATTAGCAATATTTACTGTGTGGCTAGGGGGTGTGTTACAATATAGCTTATAGCACTCTCAGCCTTATAAGGCTGCAGTAGCTATGCACTATAGCGCGCGATTATATAATTACACACCACAGACTATTTCACTACACTTTCCACATACACTAATCTATAGCTAAGACAGTTACTCCTTATAACTTACCCTCACCCCTACCTATAGCTTGTGATATATAGTAAGGTGCTATTTATAGTTATAATACTCCTCCTTATAAATAGCCTGGTTTATATATATATTAAACTGCCTTAGTATAATCCTCTATAGTAGTATTAGCTCTAAATAACCTTATACTACTCCTCTATTATTTAAAAATTGTTTTTCTAAGTAGCTTTATAAATAGGTTAGCTATATTATCTACTAATAATATATACTTATAGTTAACCTTACTATATTTAATAACCTTTTATATAAAGTAGTTATAAATCTATATATACTTTATATAGTTATTTATAGACTCTCCCTTTATAAATATAATAACTTCTATGTTCTTAACCTATATATAAAGGGGCTTTTTAAGCTCTACTCTAAGTTTACTTAGAAAGTTTTACATCTAGAGTACTTCTAATATAGCTAATAATACTATACCTTAATATTATAATCTCTATAAAATAGATTTGTTAGCTATAAAGAAGATCTATCCCATTATTAAGTATACTATATCCTTATAGTTAGTATAGTTATTATTAATATATCTATAGAGACCCTATTTATTTAGATTTCTAGCTTTATATTTATTATTATAACTTATTAGAAAAGAGGGATATATACTAAGATATTATATTAAGTACTTTATACCCTTCTTATATACCTTATTAAGATAATAGGAGAACTAAGTCTATAATTCTATACTAAAAGAGAGATCTAGTTATATTATAAATACTCTAAAGCTAACTTTACTTAATACTCTTTAGTACTAAGCTTAGAGGTCTAGATCTAGTATAGCCTCTATATTAGGAATCATAAACTTAAGTGCCCTAGTCTTAATAGATATATTTATAAGCCTAACCTCTGCTCTAAAATCTTATACTATATTACTAAGTATATTTCTTAACTAATAATAGTTTTTTAATACTTCTTATTAAAAATAAGTTAAATACTAAGGAAGCTATTAAGTACTCTAAGGTTATTACTCTTAATCTCTTTATTTATATATTTATAAATTATATTTAGAGTATCTTCTAGTTTTATTACTAAAATACTATTAATATATATTACTCTTATAATATTAAGAGCTCTATTATAGTAAGTTAAATTATCTAAGTATAGTAATATTAATCCTATATACTAGAGAATCTTTTATAACTTCTTCTACTATTATTTCCTACCCTATTATAATCTATATAAAGCTTTATAGAGTTTAATAACCTGCTCTTAATCTCCTTTATAACTATATAAAGTTATAAAGCTTTTATATTATAGATCTATAAAGAACTCCTTAATTAAAGAAAAAGATATTATATACACTACCTATTCTAGCTCTCTATTTAAATAAGTATTAATAAAGTTCTGTTATTATATATAATATCCTTCTTGCTATATATAGACTAATAAGATCTACTATAATACTATATAAGATATTAAGGTATTATTTAGGTAAAGTTATACCTAGAGACTTATAAAAAGCCTCTTACTATAATCTATACTTTATACTTTATAAGCTTACTATAGGCTTTTTTATATCTCTAAACCTATTTAGCTATTAAGTAGAGGCTTTATAGAGCTTTCTCCTTATTAATAAACTATAGTATCCCTTTTTCTATAAATCTAGATATCTTAGTAAATACTATCTCTACCTACTCTAACCTCTATACTTCTATAATAGTTATTAAGTTTATATAAAGCTATAAAGATATTTCTAATTTATTTATAAAGGGGTTAGTTATAAAAGCTATAGTATAAATATAAGCTATACTCTCTCCTCCTAAAGACCTAGTTTCTCTAATTTATAAATATACTTTATATATCTATTCTATAATTCCTTATATATAGCTCTAAGACTATAGGCTTTAGCTAGGTAGTAATATTTACTAGTGTTTCTCTAGCTCTATTATAAATCTATAAAAAATAATATTAAAGTAGATAATAATTTTATCCTGCTCTAGTATCTATATTCTATATACTTAGTCTCTATAATAACTAATAAGGATATCTTTCTCTATATATAGTACTATCTTTAGCCTCTAGCTACTATATAGTGATTTTACCTACTTTATAATAAACCTTCTAACTCCACGCCTCCTAATAATAAATATAGCCTTTAGTTATATAATTATAATTACTAACTACCTATTCTAACTATAGCTATACTTATATATATCTATCTCACTAAATAGCTTTATAATCCTTAACTTTGCAGTTTAATAATAATATCTATTAACTTATCCTCTTATCTATTACCTATACTACTAAAACTATCTCTATTACTGCTTTATCTACTAGTCCCCTTATTTAATTAGGCTAGCTAACGCCTTTATAGCTATACTATTATTAGTAATGCTCTCTCTGTTTAGCATAAGCTATACTCACTAATATTTCTCTATAGGGCTATCTTAGCCTTAGTATTATAGAGAGCCTGTTTAAAGAAGGGCTAATAAATAGAGTGTGTAATAATCTTATTAACTTCTAATACTATATTTACTTATTTATATATAATATTATTATATATCTAGTTATTCTCTATAGAGGTATTAATAAGGACTTTCTTAAGAGCTATATTACTAATATACTCTTAGTATTATCCAGGCTGCTTAATAAAACAGACTATTTTATTAATTATATTAATACTAAACTCTTAGATAATCTTTTGCACGTTATTAATATTAATAGATATACTTTATATATAGCTAGTATATTAATATACTAGGTCTAGTGCTAATATCTTAGAGGACTTATTATAGATTATAGAATAAGGATAAGGAAGAGAGATAGGCATAAAGCCCTACTTATAGTAGTAGAGCTTTTTATACTTCTAGCTATAAGAACGAACCTCTTAGGAGGTTAAGGAGTTATCTCTTATATATATAGCACCTTACTAAAAGGTTACCCTTTAGGTACGGAGTTATTAAATATCTTATATAGTAGTATTTATAGTACCTTACTTAAAGATTTACCTTTTAGGCGTTTTTTATAGCACCTTACTGAAAGGTTTACTAAAGGTGTTACTATAAGAGCCTCAGTAGCTTATTTAGCCTTAATATAATTAGTCCTATTATATATAGTATAGTGTTATCTATATTATTACTGTTTTACTAATCTATTTAGCTAGAGTATATATCTAACTTTATATAAGGGTTTACTTACTAGCAAAAATATATAGAGTTTCTATATTATACTTAACTAGTAGAGAGTATAGATTAAAGTGCCTCTATAGTGTTTTCTAAATTATGCCTATAAACTGGGTGAATTTATTATAGTCTTTTTTGTGGGGGGGGGGGGCTGTGTTATAACTATAAACTTAATACTACTATCTTTTTGCTCTTAAGCTAGATCTCTAGATTAATATAAGTAAAGTAGATATTTTTAATAATCTATAACTAGCTTATATTAAGTTAATATAGTCTCCTCTTAGGCTTAATAACTTATTATAGAGTGCCTAAATAGATATCTTATCTATAATAGCTATAGTATAGGAGTAGTTAATAATATAGACTACTACTATAAGTAAATATAGCTATTAATCTACTAGGACCTCTAAATTAATACTTAAAGTATATACCTTATCTAAAATAATCTAAATTATATACTTTACTATACTATTCTACTTATATATATATAGTAGTAATAACTCTATCTTTATCTTATTATTCTATAATATAGCCTTAAGATAAGTTACTATAAACTTCTCTATATTATCTATATAGATAATCTTTACTACTATACTAAAGGCATTTATCTACCCTTAGAGATAAATCCTTAATTAGTATGCTTACTAGCTTATTCTTTATATCTATAAAGATAATTACTTAAAAGTATATTTTATTATCTATAATTAGCAAGAAGTACTTAAAATACTTTATTAACTTTATCTCTTTAATATTAATATAAAGAATATCTCCTGCTCTCTCTATATAGTACTTTAGTATTTATAAAGAGTATCTTAGGCTCTTTAAGAGATTATAGGTTTTATAGAGTTATAAAACTACTAACTTAGGGAATATTATATAGCTCTGTATTATCTATATAGTCTTTCTATCTCTTTAAAGCCTAGGTAATTTAGTCTTCTATACTAAAGCTTAGACTTAGTTTTCTACTATATAGTATATATTGTCTATATACCTAAATCCTATTTATAAATTATATTAAGGTTAAATCCTTATTAATATATTTTAAGTATTATAAATACTTAACTATTAGCTTCAATAAGCTTATTCTTATTAAAGTAACCTCTACTAAGATAAAGTCTCTCTCTACTAAATATTATTAATACAGAAACTTAGTATATATAATATATCTTATAACTATATTAACTCTCTATTATTAAAGTATAGTATAACTAGTTCTATATACTTAGAGTATATAAAACCTCCTCCTATATATTATATAAATAGAGTTATTAATAGAGTATACTTATTATTATTATACTATAATATATTATCTATTATATATATATTTATATCTATATTCTATAGCTAAGTATTATTACTTTACTTAACTATTCTTAAAATAGTCTCTTTTTATTTAGTATTCTTAGATATAGTTTTATATACTAAGTATATCTTAAGATTATTCTATAGTACCTAAAAGTTATTTAAGTTTATAAAGATATAGTAAACTTACTCTATTATCTTTAGACTCTCCTTTATAGACTCCTTCTTAAGTATATCTATCTTATTATTACTCTTTTATAGTATTAATAAACTTTTATCTTTAGCTTTCCAGATAGAGTATACTTACTATATAGTATTAATATAGCTATAGCTATAATAATTATAGTTTATATAATCCCTCTTTTTAAGCTTCTTTTTAGTATTCTCCTTAGATATATTATATATTATTTAAGTAATAAGTATAGACTTTACCTTACTAGTTATATAAATCTTATCCTAGAGATCTACTATAAGTTCTTTAACTATTATTATAGATCTATTATAATACTTTAACCTCTAGTAAATAGCCTAGTTATAGTACTATTTTTTTACTCCTTAGATAAATATCTAAATAGTATCTTTAGGAGAGACAATATTACCTACTTGTTAATATCTATATTATAGCTTACTAAACTTTAAGATATATAACTTAGAATTACTCTTTATAAGCTTAAAAATATATATATAGTTTTATAATTATTTTCTCAGAATAATATTAATATTAATATATATCTATATAAGAGTATTCTAAATCTTAGAACTACTCTATATATATACTATAAAGAATAATAGCGCTTTTATTAAGTTATTATATATCTTAATTATAAACTAGAGATTCTCTACTAAAGTTAATATATCACTAAGAGTCACTCTATAAATTATTATTAAGATATATATTTATGTTAACTATATAATCTAATTTATATATCTCTTTAAGTATAAAGTCTTTAGAAACTTTATTTTAAAGCCCTTCAACTAGTCTAAATTTAGCTTAGGTATCTTACTAAGTATCTATATTATTAATAAAGTATTTATTATTATAATATCTAAATAGCTAGTCTCTTTCTATATACTAAAGCAGGAGTAGACTAGGCTTACTAAGGTTCTTAATAATAATATTATTATTAAAGAGGATATATCTCTATTATTATTATTAACTATAGATAGTACTAAAGTAGTTTTTTATATACTCTATAACTATACTTAAAAAGTATTATACTCTTTTTATATCTATTAATAAGCAAACTAAAGCTTAGTAATCTTTTACTAAAGATCTATAATAGCTTTATCTTAAGGCCTTACTATCTCTAAGCTTTATAGTATACTTACTATAATTATAGATAACTATATAACTTCTTAGGAGTATATTAATATATTTATAATATATATATTATATTAGATAATTATATAACTTTATTTTACTATTTTAATAACTACTATAATAGATAATTCTAATTTATAAAGTTATATAGATTATACTACTATATAATAATAAGAATTCTATATATAGTTAAGGGTTAGAAATAAGAGTCTAATAAGTGTATTAATTAAACTTATATAAGTAAAGCTATTCTTATACTAAATTATAGTATGCTTAGTGCTCCTATTAGTTTTCCAAAATACTGGTATAGTGAAGAGAGGGGTTAGGTAGAGCGTAATATTAGTTTAAGATATCTATATTAAGAAGAGTGGTATCTAGAGAGTGGTTAGCATAAAGGAACAATATAGGCAGTTAATAGAGGCAGACTATATAATGTTAGAGATTATATAATTACTCACCTAACTGAATTATAGTTATTCTAGCGCCAGGCTATAAATCCTAGTAGAGGTTAGGATCTAATCTATTAGGTGATATAGGTAATTATTTCCACACTAGTAGTCTTTTCTTTTATATTAGTAGTAACTTAATAAGCCTATCTAAATATATAAATTAAATAATAAGTTAGGTATTATTAATAATGCTTAATTAAAGCAAAAAACAGCTAGTTTAGCTTATTACCTAAATCATTCTTAAATAGCCTAAAACTAGCTCTAAATAATATAAATAGCATAAATAGTATAAATAGCTTAAATTAGCTATTATCTTAATATTTCTTCTGCTATATATATTACCTATCCTTCTATCTAAATTATAAAGATATTATTATTAATAAGGTAGCATAAAGCTCTATTAAGCTTTACCTTTATTATAGTATTAGCTAGGTTATCTTTACTATTTACCTATTAAATCTTAGAGAGCTTATAGTACAACTAATAGAGAGCTACAATATTAATTATAAAGCGTTTTTCCTTTATAATACCTAGCTTCACTAAGTACTTATATAGTAAGTATAAATCTATATATATATATTATAGTAAATATAGAGTTAGTAATACCTAGCTTAGTAGTAACTTAGTATAGTGTGGAGATAATTATAAAGACTAAGTTAGTACTAGTAACTATAGAATATATCTCTAAGGCTAATATATTATAAGTAATATATTTATACTTTATAGAGCTATAATAGATAATATTACTATAGATTATAAAAATAGTGTTATTTATTATTTTATTAACTAGTATAATAATATAGCTTAACTATAATATAAGGCCCTAGTTATTAATAGATAATCTATCTATAAATATAAATAATTTAGTAGTAAGTAGTAATAATATAGCAAAAGTTAAACTATAATTAAGGTTATCCTTTAGCTACTTAAGATACCTATTAAGGATTATAATATCCTCATTAGCAGGTTCCTAATATTAAGCAGTAGTTAATAAGTTAAAAGAAGCCTCTAGTTAGTAAATTAAAGCTATATAAGCCTCTCTAGTATATTATTTAATATACTACTGCTTTACTAATACCTTTATAATATCCTAACCCTTTTATACGTTGATCTTAGTGCCTTAACCTTTTTAGTATAAGATAACTACTTTAGTAGGTAATAGGGAGATTATTCTACTATTAAAGGTAACTAAAGTAGCAGTAATAAGTTTCTCCTTAGGTTTAGCTATAAATTTAGCTTTCTAGAGCTCTTTCTCTTTAAGGATTAAAAAGGAGATAGTTAAGAGTTTAATAGTATTATTAATTTATATATTAATAATAGTAAAGTCTAGACTAGTATTATTAATAATAAGGAGATAAGGGTTAAAGATAGAACTAGTTATCTATAACTTATTATAATAATAAGTATTATAAATAGCCTACTAATAGATACTAGCTTTAGTAATATAATATAAAGGTTTAATAACCTTTATAATAATATTAGGGAAATAGAGATTATAGATTTAGTTAGATAGATAGGTATAAATATCTTATATAAAGGTAGTTTATAACTAAATATATACCTAGGTAATATCTCTAATCTAAATTAAATAATTAAGGCTAAAGAATAATATAATAGCTAAAAAGAGTTAAATACTATAGTATTAGATTATTAATAATTAGGTTAAAATACTATACTTTTTAATATTATTTATACTATTAATAATAAAGTAGAACTTCTTAAATAGAGCAGTAGTTTTATTTTTAATCTTATTAACTATATAAAATTAAAAATAATATCTATATTACTTAGAGGGGTTATAGATCTTAAATTTAAAGACTTTATACTTAAGAAGGATATTAATCTCCTTTTTATAGAATTTCTAAAAAGGGGGTTCTTTAATAATAAGTTTACTAAACTTATATAAAGCTAGATAGAGTTTTTAATCTACTTTCTCCTTTATTAATAAAAAAAATTAATAGATTATTAACTTCTTACTTAAAAATATAAAAAAAAGTTAGTAATAATAAGATTATTTTAGGGTTATTCTCTATATTAAGATAGGGAAGAAGCTAGAGGAGTATTTATAGAGAAAGTAGCTACTAACTTAAGGTTAGTATTAATAAGGTTAGAGCTATTAAAAATATTAAGGCTACTATAGAAAGGTTTAATAGTAATAATAAGGAAATCTTAAGAGCTATAGAGAAGCTAAATAGTAACTATTTTACCTAAAGTAGTAATTAAATAATAGGGATCCTATTATTTATCTTCTTTTTAGTAGACTTAGATCTATAATTATAGTAGGAAGTAGATGACTTTATCTATACTTAGGCTATTATAAATACCTAAAGTATTAATGATTTTATATTTAGCAATCTCTTTATATAAATTATTTATAGTAGTTTAAATTACTTTAGCTCTAGCTATAATATTTAGTAAGAGCATTAAGTTATTACTAATATATAGATAAGCATTAAAGATAAAGAGGGTAGAGATAAAACTATTAAGGCTAATAATATCATTAATAGCTTTAACTACTATTTAAAGAGTAAGAGTAAGCTTAGCATAGAGAACTTCCTATTAAATAATAATATAGATATACTAAAGAGGTCTATAATATCACTTAGTTTTGCTAATATAGTAATAAGCTTTAATAGATATAACTTTAACTATAATAGCTATAAATTTAGTATTATTTCTAAAGATTTTAGCAGTAAAGTTTAAATTAATATCTATAATAATATAATTAGGTAGTTTTTAGTAAATAAAAATTTAGTAGAGATAGAGAGTTTCCTAAGTGGTTTTTACTAAAAGATTAGGCAAAAAGTAAGCAGTATTAAAGCTTATAATAATATTAATAATATATAGAGTTACTATACCCTTAAGATATATAATATTATAGATAATCTTATAATTAAAGTAATAATTATCTTTTAGTAAGAATTTAAAGTATTAAAGCACTTTAGTATTTAATTAGTAGTATTAGCAAACTTTAGTTAGCTACTTAATTACTATAGTTTAAATAAAATAACTAGTATAGTAGAGGAGAGTAGCTAACTTAGTAATAAAGGGGTTATTAAAATAAATACCTAAATAATCTATATTATTTAGATAGAGGAAAAAAGAGGTATTAGAGAGTATTATATAAAATACTATTTAGCTAAATATAGTATTTACTATAATAATACTAAATAAATTTTTATAAGGTTTATTACTAACATATACTCTTACTTAGCTAGTATTTACTTTATTTATCTTAACTAATAAGTAAGAATATTATAAAGTAATAACTTACTATTAGCTAGCAGTAGAGACTTTATAGTAATGCCTAAATTTAGTATAATACTCTAGAAAACTTTCTTGAAGTATCTACCGTTAAGTATAAATAGCTATATAGAGGTAGAGGTTCTAGGCAAAATAAGCTATATTAGGGGCAGAAGGGGTATAGAGTTAGCAGTAGGGTTAAAACCTATAGCTATATAGAAGACTGCTTAGTTTAGTAGTAAATTAGTTAACTTATTGCTATTAACTATAAATATAATATTAGTAATATAGATCGTAAATTTATAAGGTAAATTAGGCTGAGATTTAATATTCTAGTGGTGATTCTATAAATACTGCTTAATTTTACTATTAGTATCTAAATCAGTAATAAGAAAGTCTTAATTATTATTATTATCTTTAAAATTAAGCAAAAAGATATTAAAGTTATCCTTAATTAAGTTTTAAAAGTACTTAGACTTAAACTTATAAAATTCTTAAGTATATTAATAAACTAAGTGCTTCTATAAGTAATAATTAAGCTTATAATAAATCTAGTAGTATCTAGGGCTATTATAGTAGTTATTATATATTAACTAATAATATAGAGGAGGTTCTTATTAATTTAGCTAGTTTTAGTAAAATTTACTATAATTAGGGTAGTTTTAGTAGACATTATACTATTAGTTACTATTCTAGAAGTATTAATCTATATATATTATATTAAATTTATTAAGGTCTTTAGAAGCTATAAATTAGGTAGTAAGGCTAGAAGCTATAAATTAGGTAGTAAGGCTTTAATTAAAGCGGAAAGCAGCACTAATAGATAAATACATAAAGAGTATTATATAAATCCTAAAAGCTTATAAAGTATTTATAGAGAGCTAGTTTATATTTATAAACTTTCTAATAGGTATTATAGATTTTATATTATATAAAGATATTACTAATATTATATTCCTTACTAAGTATAGGTTTAATAATAGAGAGAGTATTAAATAGGATTTTAAGGTTTTTAGTAATAGATTTATTAGGATTTTTATATATAAGGTTAGGTAATATAGTATTATTTTATAGTTCCTTATTAATAATATAAAACTCTTTAGTTTTAAAGTAATCCTTTAATTATTTAATAATCTTAGTATATAGAGGTTAGGGAATCTAGTTTATAATATAGTAGAAATAGTATTACTAAGTATTACTCTTTAATATTAAGGAGAAAGCCTTAGTATATTATTATAGAGAAATACTAGCTTTAGTATAATAGTTTTTAAACTAAGTAATTTAGACTCTAAAATATCTATCTTATTATTACTATACTTTGGGTTTTTATTATTATAAAACTTTATAAAATTAGTAAGTTAGTATTAAGTTTATAGTTACAACGCAGCCCCCTGCAAAAAAGACTATAATAAATTCACCCAGTTTATAGGCATAATTCGGGAAATACTATAGAGGCACTTTAACCTATACCCTCTACTAGTTAAGGATAACAATACAGAAACCCGATATATTCCTGCTAGCAAGCAAACCCTTGCATAAAGTCGGATATACGCTCTGGCTAAATAGACTAGCGGAATAGTAACGGCGCGGGCAACGCTGCGCTGCATGTAACGGGGCCGATTATATCGGGGCTGAGTAGGCCACTGAGGCTCTCGTGGCCTGGGAAAAAAGTAAGTTAGTATAAAGAAGATACTTTCTTAAGTAATAATATTTAGATATATAAAGGAGGGTTTTAGTTTTACTTAAAATAGACTTAGGAGGTATTTTAAATACTCTAAAAAGGATTAGGGTTTAAAACTAGAGTAAATCTATAGAGAGGTTTAGTAAGTTTAGAGTTATTAATAGATTTTAGTAGCTATATAGAGATAGTAGAGATCAAAATAGAGTTAGTAATATCTTTAGTAATTTTAGTAAAGAATTTAGAGTCTTAGTTATACTCTTTAATAAATAAGAAGTATTAAGGCTTAACCTTAGTAAAGTTATTACTAGTCTAGAAATAATAAGATAATTATTTAATAATATTAATAAAGTTATTCTTTATCTAGTTAGAGTTAATAATAATAAATACTTTATTAATAATAAGAGCTTTATAAAAAGCATTAATAATAAGTAAGTCTATATAGTTAAAGACTTTAATAATATCCTAAAAGTCTTCCTTAAAGTAAGCTTATAGTTATAAACTAGAAATATCCTACTTAGTATATATTATAATATAGTAAGTAATATAACTTATAATCTTTACTAAGTTAGTCTCTTTAGTATTAAAATCCCTAATCTTACTATATATATTAAGGTTAATAATAGTTTTTAAAACTATAAAGATTAGAGATAATAAAGTAATACTAAGCTTAGATAGAGAAAATAGGGGAGATATCTTTAGATATAGTAGAAAGGAGAAATAGTAATTATCTATAGAAGAATTTAAGTATTAAACTTATATTAATATCTTATATATAGATATCTTCCTTAGGCTATAGCTTTAGATATTAATCTATATATTAAATAACTTATAGTTATTTATATTTTTTAATAGATAGAAGAGTTTAAGTATTAAACTTATAATTATACTTTAAATATAGATATTTTTTTAAGCTATAGCTTTAGGTATTAATCTATTTATTAAGTAACTTATAGTTATCTATACCTTTCTATAAATTTCCTAAGATAAGCTTGCTTTATAAAAATACTTTCTAAAAAGGGAATATTTGGTACTTTCTTCCTAAAAAGGACTTTCTAAAGAGAAAATAAACTTAGGAGGAGTTTATTAGAGAAAGGAGGAGTTATTAAATATAGAAAGGGTTTTATTAATATATTTCTTAATCTTATTAACCCTTAGAGAGGATATCTTAATAAGAAGATTATTTCTTCTTTTTATTTATACTTATTTTTAACCTTTATAAAGAGATTCTTAGGTTATCTAGTTAAGATAGAAAAGATAGAGAAAAAGGAGAAAAATTTAGGGTTAAAATAATATTATTAACTAATTTAGATAGTTTTTAATAAAAACTTGATATATATCTTTTTGCTCTAGAAAAAGAAATACTACTAACTATAAAGCTAATTAAAATAGATTTATTAAACCTTTATTATTAGTAGAGTAATTACTAACTAAAAGCTTTTTTACTACTTACTATAACTTAGATATAATTAATATAAAGTTTTAATAGGAAGACTAAAATATCTTAGAAATAGTAAATATAGAGGAAAAGTTATTAAGGTATAAAGAAGGGAGAGTTATAATAAAAATAAAGAGTTATTTAAAGTAAGAGAGGAAAAATAGAGAGAAATAAGATAAGAGTAGGTAGTAAGTAGAATTAGTAGCTTAAAATTAGAGAGTTTAGCTTAGGTAGTTATAAATAAACTAAATTAAGTAGTTATTACTAAAAATAAGGCTATAATATTCTAAATATCTTAAGATAGATAGAATAAAGCTATAAGGTTATATAATTAATATAATCTTACTATAATTATAACTTTAGAAAAGGGATTATAGTAAGATATTTTAGTAAGTTATTAAGAACTTATTGCTACTCTTCTATAATAGGTAGTTAGGGCTTATTATTAATGAATAGAATATTACTATTATTATTATAAATAAGAGATTAGAGTAAAGAGATTTAGTAGTAAGAGAGGAGGAAGAAAGAGGGAGAGAGTAGTAAGGTTAATAAGTAGTATAAATAAGTACTAAATAGATTAAAATATACTAAATTTACTAAAAAGACTTAGAGAAGGTTAAAATTAGTAAAACTAGTAATTTAAGATTAAATAGAGAAAAGAGGGTTTTTTTAGAGACTATTAGAGGCTCTAAAAGATAGTAAACTTATTAATAATATAGATTATTATATAATAAGAGATATAGAGTTTTTTAGTAAAGCTATAAAAAGCAGAAGATACTAAAGATATAAAGAGAAAAATATATAATTCTACTATATATTAAAGAATTATAGTTATTAATTATAGTAGTAAAGGTAAAGTTATTATAGAGCAGTCTATAGTTATTAATAATAGTGAGAAATCTAAAATTTTATCTATAATATTAATAATAACTTTAGAGATTATAGATTAACTATAGAGACTAAATACTTAGTAGTTAAAGCTAGTCTCTCTATTAATATAATAATCTAAATAAGAGGAGGCCTAGAATTATCTAAGTAGTAAATAATTATTAAATAGAGGTTTAGAAAATAGAAGTAGAGGCTATATACTTAGCTACTATATCTAAAGTCTCTATTAGCTAATATTTAAAACCTAAGGGGTGAGATTATTAAGATAAGAAAAATATCTCTTTAGTTATTTATATAACCTTAAGTTTATAGTTATAACGCAGCCTCCTATAAAAAAGACTATAACAAATTCACCTAGTTTATAGGTATAATTTGGGAAACACTATAGAAACACTTTAACCTATACCCTTTACTAGTTAAGGATAATAATATAGAAACCCTATATATTCCTGCTAGCAAGCAAACCCTTATATAAAGTTAGATATATGCTCTAGCTAAATAGACTAGCAGAATAGTAACAGCATAGATAACATTATACTATATATAATAGAGCTAATTATATTAAGGCTAAGTAGGCCACTAAGGCTCTTATAGTCTAGGAAAAATGCCTAAAAGGTAAACCTTTTAGTAAGGTATATATAAGAGATAACTCCTTAACCTCCTAAGAGGTTCTTATAGCTAGAAGTATAAAAAGCTCTGCTGCTGTAAGCAGGGCTTTATGCCTATCCCTCTTCCTTATCCTTATTAACTTATAATAAATCCTCTAAGATAGCGGCACTATACCTGGCATATTAATACGCCGGGCACACGCGAGGCACGCCTATCATTACCAGCAACGCAAACCGGATTAAGAGGACTGGCAGACAAAGCAGTGATAGAGGCGGCGTTAGTAGCGTGGGTAATAGGCGAGAGGATAAGTTAATAGTTTAGTAGTCTGCAGTAATTAAGTAATTAAAAACTATATTATTATCAAACTGTGAAGTTAAGGATTATAAGGATATAGATAGGCATATGCAAGTGCAGCTGTGGTTGGGATAGTTACGATCACGTGACCGAAGGCTGTGTGTATTGTCAGGAGGCGCAGCGTGGAGTTAGAAGGTCTGTTATAAAGTAGGTAAAATCACTGTGCAGTAGCTAGAGGGCATTTATATAACCTTACTAATCTATAGTTATAAATAATATAATAGTAAGGTTTATTTATTATAATTATAAATAGTATAATAGTAAAGTTAACTACTAATTAGTATTAGTTTTCTAAAATACTAATATAGTAAAGAGAGGGATTAAGTAGAGCATAATATTAGTTTAAGATATCTAGTGCCAATATCTTAGAGAACTTATTATAGGTTATAGGTACGCCCAGTACTCCTTATAGATAAGGATAAGGAAGAGAGATAGGCATAAAGCCCTGCTTACAGCAGAGCTTTTTATACTTCTGGCTGTGAGAACCTCTTAGGAGGTTAAGGAGTTATCTCTTATATGCATAGTACCTTGCTAGAAGGTTAACCTTTGGGTGAGGAGTTATTAGATATCTTATATAGTGGCGTTCACCTTACTAGAAGGTTTACCTTTTAGGCGTTTTTCCCAGGCTATAAGAGCCTTAGTAGCCTATTTAGCCCTAATATAATTAGTCCTGTTATATGCAGCGCAGCATTACCTGCACTATTACTGTTCTACTAGTCTATTTAGCCAGAGTATATATCTAACTTTATAATATTTAGAGGGTTTGCTTACTAGTAGGAATATATTAGATTTCTATATTATTATCCTTAACTAGTAGAGGCTATAGATTAAAGTGCCTCTATAGTGTTTCTCAAATTATACCTATAAACTGGGTGAATTTATTATAGTCTTTTTTGCAGGGAGCTGCGTTATAACTATAAACTTAATTAGTTTAAGATATATATATTAAGAAGAGTAATATCTAGAGGGTAGTTAGTATAAAGAAATAATATAGATAGTTAATAGAGGCAAACTATATAATATTAGAGGTTATATAACTGCTTACCTAACCAGATTATAGTTATTCTAGCGCTAGGCTGTGAATCCTAGTGGAGGTTAGGATCTAACCTATTAAGCAATATAGGCAATTATTCCCACAGCTTCTTATTAAGCCTCTAAGTTATTACTTATATCCCTAACCTATATATAGCTTAATATTATGCTGCATGCAGCCTGCTTATTGCAGTAAGGTATAGTCTATAGTTATAATAGTTTAAAGATCTATTATAAAGTAAGTAAAATCACTATATAGTAGCTAGAGGCTATAGATCTTAGTATAAAGAGTATAAAAGTCTTCTATATAGTAATAATTATTAAGCTAAGTAGTATTAACTTTATCTTTAGTATAATATATATTAATATATATATACTATATAAATAACTCTAAAAATTCAATACTATAAAAAAGTACTTAATAATAAATATTATAGCTCTTAATTAATTATATAAGCACTATAAGCTCTCTAAGATTTAATAAGTAAATAGCAATAATAACCTAGTTAATATAATTAAATATATTACTAAATAGAGCATTATACTACTTAATTAATAATAATAAATTAATAATAATTAATATAAAAGTAAGTAATTTAAATAATAAAAAGTAATAATATAATCATAGCTTATTATAGCTAATTATAGAAGGATAGAATTATATAGAAAAGTACTATTTTAATTTAATTTAGAGGTTAGTTATAACCTCTTACTAGTTATTTAATCCATATATTTAAATTGGTATCATAAGTAAATCTTAATATTTCTAAAAAAAATATTAATATAGAAATATTTACTTATTATAGTAGATTTAAAATTAGATCTATAGCTTAAGTTAGAATAACTAGACTTAATAAGTAGTTATATAGCTCTTTATATAACTAATTCTTATTAGCTATTTATATTATTTCTCTCTTACTAGCTACTTTTAAGATAACCTCTCTTTATTTAATAACTACTTTTAATTATTATATATTCTACTCTATTTACCTCTTTATATTAGTATTTATAATAGTGATAAATACCTTTAGGAATAGAGTTCTAGAGAATATAGTATATTTAATAATACTTAGTATAAACTATCTCTTAAATATAGTTCTTAAATTAAACTATAAGTTTATATAGATCCTTAATATCCTTTGTTTTATTTTAGTAAGTTATTAAAAAACTAAGCTAGTTTAAATCTTATTAATGTTACTTACTCTAACTCTACTTAAGTAGTAATAAATACTAAAGTAGATAAGCCTTTTTAAGATCCTCCTTTTTAATATCTTTTAAATCATATATTCTTAAAGCTCTCCTAACTAAAGCTTATATTAAGTTTAATTCTATTCAAGAGGCTAATTAACTAATTCATTTAGTTAACTTAAAGAGCAAAAAGCTCTAGTAGTATTAATAATACTAATAATAAATAGTATAATATAAACTCATATATTAGTAATATAAAATTAGATTTCATATTATTAATTTATCTAGATAGCTTTAACTAATATTATTTATAAAGACTAGATTATTAATTATTAAATTATATAGTATAGAATTAAAATTAATCATATATTATATATATAACTATCTAAAAACTCTGTGTGTAGATCCTCACGGGATTTATACCTAAAACTAGCTAAAGTGGGTGTTATTAAATTATATAGTATGGAGTGTAAAAATAATAGTGTATTAAGTATACATAGCTATCTAGAAATCTCTGCGCATAGATCTATATATTATTTATACCTAAAAGTGGCTAATATAGGTGTCACACTATTGCGCCACAGTTGCTGCTGCTTTTATATATACTTAATATATTACTATATATACTAAGGGGTTGATTTAACACCCCTTTAGTTTTAATATAATATAGCATAATATAGTATAATTTAGTATAACTAGCTAAGTTTACTAACTAACTTTAAAGCACCTAAATCTAGTATATATAAAGTTATCTAATATATCTATTTAATATAAAGTTATCTAATACCTCTAATATATCTATTAATAGCTTTATAACTCTATTATTTACCTATCTTATAATCTCTTTTCTACTATTACTCTTTACTATTATCTATAGATTATTATAAAGTATTTAGGCTCTTAGCTTTTAATTATAGTATTATAACTTAGTCTTCTTATCTACCTAAGAGCTTATAAACCTAATCTAGAAAGTTAGTAATAATAAACTTATTTAAGTAGTGCTAACTTAAAAATATTATTAGTGAGAGGGATTATTATATAGAGGGGAGGGGGTGTTACTTCTTTTATAGTTATTTATTTTATTCTGATTTAACTACTTTATCTTATAGAATTACTTATTTATAATAAGAGGGATTACTACTCTCTATTACTCTTTATTACTATTTATAGAGTATTTTAAGGAGGTATTATTATTAATAATAAGGTCTTATTAATATAGCTTATAAAAAGTATTATTAGCTTTAAAGAAGAAGTTATTACTTAATTATAAAAAGGTAAAAGAAGATATAAATTTATATAGATAAAGTTTCTAGTAAACTATATACCTAAGGACTTAAATATTAATATAATACTCTCTTTTTTATACTAATATAATATTATAGTTACTAAGGTATTTAATAAGTTAATTTAACTAGTATAGTAATTATAGAATTGCCTCTTTAGGTTAGGTATTAGGCCTACTTAAATCTAGGCTTAATATTACTATTAGTATTTTATAACTCATCTCTCTTTTAGGCCTCTATAATTATTTATAACTTATTAATAAGGCTTAATTAAGTAATAAATGTCTTATAAAACTACTATAGAAGGGGTTTTATAAGTCTATCTATTATTAATTTAGCTAAAGAGGTATAGATAACCTTAATATACCCTTTTATAACCTTCTATTATAGCTAGTAATTATAGATATTAATATAGTAAAGTTTTATCTATAGCTAGAATATCTCCTTTATAATAAGGTTTACTATTTATAGGTTATTATACTAAATTATAACTTTTAGTATATTAATAGCTATAGAATCTATAAATTTAGGTAGTTTATTATCTAAGAGAGAGATTTATAGAGTAGTAATAAATTAGTTTATAAATAGTTTCTTTTTTAGTATTTATAAGAGAGCAAAAAGCTTTATTTCTATAGCTAATATAATAACTATATTTTACTTATTTACTCTCTATAATATTATCTCTCTAAAGAGCTTTCTTATAAAGAATTAGAAACTCTTATAGTTTAGTATATTATTAGCAAAACTAATATCTAATATAACTTAAAGGCCTTTAGATAATTCCCTAAGAACTCTATATTTTAGGTATAGTCTCTTTATTTATAGAAAGTATTAAATAATATAATTAGTAACTAAGTAGTAATAAGATATAGAGTTTTAGTTAAAGCAGGTAAGTCTGCTAATAGTAAATAAGATATTAAGGCTTATTATAACTATAATATATAGTAATAATCCTACCTTTTGCTAATATTTTATAATATTAGCCTTTATTACCTCTCCTTTATATAAAAGGAGCTCTTTTTATATTATTAAGGTTTTATAGCTTCTTATTAAGTTACTAACCAGTAGTTCTAATAGCTCCTTAAAGAAAAATAACTATAAAAGCTATAGTTTGTAGTTATATTAATCTTAAATCACTTTAATCTCTAGAAACTACTAAATATTCTTTCCTCCTTTAAGATAGTATTATAGTTAAAGTTTACTAATTAGCTATCTTACTTTAATCTCTTTAAAAAGACGATATATAAATATATAGTTATTAATATAGAAGAAAAATAGAATCTTACTATTCTATTAATAGCAGTTTTTACTAACTACTTACTTAAACGTACTTACTATAGAACCTATTTCTAGATATTATTACTATAAAAATAGTAGATAGTAAAGTCTATAAAGAGCTTTAAGTAACTTTAGAATATATCTACTCTTTTAATACTCTAGTGCTATCTCTATATATACTTTCTGATTAAGATTAGCATAAATAAAAGCATTAACTATATTATATTATAGAAGGTTTATATTAAACTAGTTTATAACTATAATAAGAGTCTTTTATACTTATCTAGTTTATAGATATATATTTAATAATAGCTAAGAACTTTATAACCTTATACTATAATTTTAATAATTTATAGCTATTTAGATATAATTTTTCAGCTTCTCTAAACTTATTCCTCAATAAGTAACTAGCTAATTAGCTATAAAATAAGCGTAATAATAGTAGATCTCTCTAGTAGGTTCTTAATAAAAACCTCTTTAATCTATCTCTAGTAAAATTATTTATTATTATTAAACTAAGTAGAGAGCTTCTAGCTTTAAGACTTAATACCTAGTTATACTTCTCACTAATACTAAGTTAGCTAGACTATAAATAGATATAGAAGTTATCTTACTACTTAATTAATTTACTTAGCTTTATACTAGCTAGAAATACTACTTTATAGAAAGTTCTTAAATTAATTTTAAATTTCTCAGATTTAGCAGTAATAATCTTTCTCCTCTTTACCTTAAGATCTTCTATTACTTAGAAAAATAATAAGAATAGAGATTAAGGTAAAGTAATAAGTTAGAACTAAGCTTAAGAGTATTTAAACTTATTTTATAGCTAAAATCTATTTAGTATATTAATCTTATTAATCTCTATTAGCTTAATTAGTAATAACTATTTAGCTTTTTTATTGTTTTTAGTATTATCTAAGTTTAGTATCTATTATAGCTTTATTAAGTTAATAATATTATTATAGTAGTTATATATCTCTTCTTAGTTTATTTTCTAAATATTATTTTTCTATTTATTAATATTATTACTAAATTTTATACTTTTATTAAACCTAATATCTCTTATAGTAATAACTTCTTACTTTACTAAGTGTTATATTTAGTAAGAGTTTAATAAAGTATAGTTAGTAAAATATATAATCTAAGCTCTAGAGTTAAAGCACTAAAGATAGTTTTTATAAAGTTAAGCTTAGGTAGTTAAGGTAAATACTTTATAGCTATATTATTATAGATAGAAGATATTTAGTATAGTAATATTACTCTTTATAAACTAGTATAGAAGTTTATAAAAGGTTTTATAACCTCTTAACTATAATAAAGTATAGTTAAATATATATTACTACTATATAAATCTCTAGCTACAGTTAGGGTCCAAAAGTCCTGCCCTATCCTGCTTTAGCCTGCAAAACTTAACCTTTTATAAGGTTTATAATACTTTACTTACTATAAATAGAAATTTCTAAATATATAGATGATTTTTATCTTTATAGACTTTAGTATATATATTTTTACTAAAATTTATATACTAAGAATTTAGCTTATAAAGTAGTAGTAAAGATAAGGGTAGTGATTCTTAATAATTTTACGCCCTATAGTGTCACTAATACCCTTCTATAAGCTTACTCTAAAACTATACTTTACTTCTAAAATTTTCTATTCTATATATAAATTTCCTATAAATATATAAAAATTATTTTATAGTAAAATATATATTTATATATTTTATAAAGATTTTAAAAGTATTAATACTTACTATATATAGCTCTTATATTAGTTAGAAAACATAGTGTTTTAGTAGTTTAGTATAGTGTTATTCAGCATGGGGCAGGACTTTTAGACCCTAACTATATAAGTAAGATAGAAGTTTTATTAATAAATAAAGATATCTAGCCTTTATTTTTATAACTACTATAATCCTCTCTCTATCTCTATTTTAAACTAAGATATTTAGAGTAAATAGCTTAATTTAAATATTTATTATTTAAATAAGCCTCTTTATCTCTAGATACTTTAGGATCTTATTATTATATTTAAACACCTTAATTATAATATTTAGCTCCCTTTTAAATAAGTTAGTAAATTAGGTAAATATCCTTATCAGGATTTTAGTTAAGTAGTCTTTAAGATAGTAATCCTAAGTATAACCTAATAGTTTATCTATAAACAGTAAGAGAGTTATAAAGCCTCTATATCTTGATTTAAATAAGTAGAAGTCTAGAGCTATTTATTTCCTTAATATTAAGGTTATAATAAACTTTCTTAATATTTAATATATTTATTGAACTATTCTTTCTAAGCTATATATATTATAGTTTACTAATATAAGGAGTATTCTATCTTTTACTCTTACTCTATATATAGAGGGCTCTAGATAATATATTATGGCCTCTTTAGTATAGCTACGTTAAGAATATTAATTACTATAACTACTTTTTTAAGCTTTCTTTTTATTAAAGTAGTATAGATATTATATTATAGAGAGATTAATATAGTATTATTATAAAAGGCAATATAGACTTTCTTTAGTATATACTTAAAAATATATTAATTATAGATATTAAGGATTTTTATAATAAAAGTTCTATTTTATTATTAAAGATAGTAGTTATCTAGCTTATTATCTTAATAAATACTTTTCTTCTATAGAATATAAAATTACTTACTATAATACTATAACAAATAGTATTAGAGAGATAGAGTTTAGCTAGATAGCCTTTAGGACTAACTATATTTATAGTTATAGATCTATACTCTTTAGTTAATATTAGTTTAAACCTTATAAAGATAAAGTTCTTTATAAACTATTAAGCCTAAATTTAATAATACTAATTTAGATAACTTATAGATATAAGTTATAGTAAATACTATCTTTTTAATATCTATTTTTTTCTATATCTCTTTAAGAATTATTAATCCTTTATAGAGATCTTTAAATAGTTAATCTTATTTACTAATTCTCTCTTTTATTTCTTTTTTATTATCACAAGCTATAGGTAGGGGTGAGGGTAAGTTATAAGGAGCAACTATCTTAGCTATAGATTAGTGCGCGCAGAAAGCGTAGTGAAATAGTCTGCAGTGCGTGATTATATAATTATACACTATAGTGCACAGCTACTGCAGCCTTATAAAGCTAAGAGTGCTATAAACTATATTATAATATACCCCCTAGCTATATAGTAAATATTGCTAATATAGTAATCTAGCCTTATATATAGCTATAACTATTTTTAAATATATATAAAAGAGATAAAGTAGTGTTATAAATAGCTTTAAAGGTATAAAGTAAATATAAATATCCCTTATAAATGCTTTAAAGAGTATAAATAAGTAATATATAACTTAAGTAATAGTAATATAATTTAGGTAAATAGCAGAATCCTATTAGTAGTGCTTAACTATCTATAAAGGTAGCTAGGTAGTATAGTTTATTATTTATACTACCTTCTACCTTAATTTTTCCTTCTTTTTCTACTTAGAACACTATAATAATTATAAGTTAACTCTTTATATATATAAAAGAATTATTATATATATTACTAACTATTATAGATACTTATCTTTATATAGTACTATATATATTTATTAATATTATTATTAAAAATAGCTTATAAATATAAATAATCTATAGTATTAGTTACTAACTATATTACTAAGGCTAAGGTAATCTATAAAGCTAAGAAAAAGATAGAGTAGGAGTAGCTAGCTATTCTTACTAAGTAGGAAGAGGCTAAGGATAATAAGATTAATAAGTATAAATCTTTTATTTTGCTATTCTATAGCCTCTTTAGTAACTTTAATACTTAATAATTAAGGCTATTCTCTATAAAATAGAGGAGAACTTAGTTTAAGGTAAGCTTATTATTATTTAGTAGGGTTTTTTAATACTATAAAAGCTAATAATATCTTTTTAATAGAGGAGGCTAAGGCCTCTAAGAAGAAGTTAGTATATAAGTATAAGTATATCCCCTCTATTAAGGAGAAAGAAAATAAGGATAAAGAGAAACTTATTAATATATTTATAACATTACTTTTATATACTTTAGAGATATTAATAATAATTTAGAGAAGCTTAAGTATAAACCTAAGGAGGTAAAGATTATAGATAGTATATATTATAGTATATCTAAGAAAAAGACTATTTCTATTATTAATAAGAAAACCTTAGGCTTTACTAAAAAGCTCTATATTTTCTTTATTATTCTAGAGAAAGCTAGTAAGCTAATAGAGTATCTATACTATAGCTATACTTACTTACTATTTATAAATAAGAGCTTTAGTTACTGCTTCTATAGTATTAATAGATACTATTACTACTATCTAGCTAGCTAAGGCTATAAGCTTCTTTTTATTATTACTATTACTCTCTATAAATACTACTATAAAGTCTATAATACTAATAAATAAATTATAAATATTTTACATATATATAGATATATATAAAATGATTTAGTATAGTGCTAACTTATCTATCTAAGCTTTTTCCTTTTAGTATTAGGTTCTCTAGACTACTCTTAAAGAGGAGGAGAAGAAGGAGAAGAAGGAGGAGAAGGAGGAAGAGGAGGAGAAGCTTTAGCTTATTATATATTTAGAAGCTACTATAGAAAAGCTAGCTTTTACTAGCTTTTCTTAATAGATCTTTATAGTTATTACTCTTCTTAGTAATATTATTATTAATATATATACTTATTTAGTAAGCTTTTTTAGCTTTTTGTAAATCTATTTATTAATATCTTATCTATAAATATATAGAGTACTTTAAAAATACTCTTTATATACTTCTAGTATAGCTATATATTTTAAATATTAATATATTATAGATAAGTTAAAATATACTCTCTCTCTCTAACTACTAGTTAAATAGTTTACTAATTATTATAATAAACTTTTTAAATATCTCTAAGCTCTAAAGTAAGATTATAGTATAGTCTTTAAAGAGCTATTATCTCTTTAGTAATATACTTAAGGCTTAAGAGCTCTACTTTAGTTATTAATATTATAACTATTACTTAATAAGCTGCTTTTTACTAAATTATATCTCTAAAGAGTATTATAATATAGCTTTATAATAACTTATAAATCTCTTTATTATTAATAAATAAGATATTATTAATAATTAATAATAAGAAAGTCTTTTTATTATTTCCTAAGCTACTATAGCAGATTATAAAGTAATAAGTTATATAGAGATATTATATATACTGCCTTACTATAGTAAAGTACTATATACTTAGATTTATAAAAAAGTAGAAAAGTTATATTATGATAAAGGCTACTTTAAGTTATATTATTATTATTATATATAGAATACTTTTAATAAGTAATTAGTAGTTCTTAACTTTAGTAGTTATAGCTTTACTAAAGTTTTTTATAAGCTTAATAACTAATATAGAAATAATTAAGTAGATATTATTATAGAGCCTAAAGCACTTTATAATAGTCTTAATATATTAGTTATAAACTAAATAGATCTTTTTAGCTACTTAGTTTTATATAATATATATTTTAAGATATTATTTAATAAAGTTTAGTTTATATAGTTTATATAGTTTCTTAATCTCTTATATAAGCTCCTAAGCTTTAGAAATATAGTCTTAATAAAATAAAATAAGGATATTATTAATATAAAATAGAATTAGAACCTTATAGTGCTTATCTTAAAAAAGGTAGAGCTCTTTATTATATAGAGAGAGCCTAAGCTTATATAAAGCTATAGAGAATTCCTTATACTATAGAAAAGATATATTCTTTAAGCTATATAGAGCTTTATTAAGCTTTATAACTTTACTAACCTACTTAAAGCTATCTAGAAAGTAATAGATAACTAGCTCTCTATTTAGGTTAATATTTATATTTAGAAATATATTAATAATATTAAATTAGAGTATTTTATAGTTAAACTAAGCTATAATTACTATTACTATATATAAGCTTTAAGCTATAAATATAGTAATATAGATTAAGCTAAGAGAGAAAATATTTTATATATCTCTTTATATATAGATCTATACTTTATAGATATTAAGGTAGTTACCTTAGAACTTATAGATATATATCTACTTTAAGAAAAGAGGCTTTAAGTATATCTTAGACTAGTTAATAATATATTAGGTTTCTTTAGCTATAAGCTTATTAATTTCCTTATTTATAGCTTCTTAAAATATATCTTAGAGTAGCTTTCTTAGCTTTCTAGCTTTAAAATAGTTACTTAGAAGCTTTAAGAGGGTTTTTATAAAGTATATTATCTTCTACTTAGTATTTAAATATATCTTAGAGTTATTCTATAAATATACTATAATAATAGAGTATAAAGTTTTATATATAAGAATACTTTCTATAATAGTTTTATACTAATTAAGTATAAAAATTATAAAGAAAGTGTTTTAGTAGTTATTTAGTAAGCTCTTTTCTAAATAAAGAGTTATAAAAACTCTTAAATATTACTCTCTAGTACTCTATTATATTAGAAATCTATAGTTAATTTATTAATATTAATAATAAGTAAGTTAGGAGACTATTTTAGCTACTAAGGAGAAGTTTTATCTAGATAACTATAAGCTCTCCTTCTTTATAGATACTTAAGTAGCTAGTTCTTAAATATTTAAAATAAGTAAATATAGATCTATATTCTTAGTAATAGTATACTATACTTTAAAATAGAGCTTTAGTATTATAGAAGAGTTTAAACTTAATTCTAGTATACTTTTAGGATTAGAAGTTTATTTAGAAATAAGTAATTCTCTCTATATTCTAGTTAGTATACTCTTAGACTATATTATAGTAGTAGTATAAGATATTTCTAAACTATAAAAAGTAGCTAGTATAGAGAACTTAAGCTTATTATTAGTTTATTTATTTATTATAAAGTTACTATTTACTTTATTAAGTATCTCTAAGGTTTTAAGAACTATATTAGAAATTTAATAGATATTTTAACCTTATTAATAATTATTTAGGTACTCTAGATATTTATAGCCTCCTTTTTATTATTTAGAGAGTAGAATTTTAACTTATTAAAATATATAATATATATAATAATAACCTAGTTAAGTATAGAAACCTAGATCCTATATAGATTATATATTTTTAGTATATATTCTATAAGATATCTAAGATAGGCCCTAGAGTTAACCTTATAATAATATCTTTTAATCCCTTTTTTATAACTCCCTTTAAGGGAATAAGCTTTATAGCTATAGATATATAAGCCTCTCTAGTATAGATATAGGTCTTAGTATATAGTAAGTATAAAGTCTAGTTATTATTATTAAAAGTAGTTTTAGAACTACTTAAGTTTTATCTAAATAGGGCTTTGCTAGTTATTTATAGTATATAGACTAAAATTAAAGATAAAGACTATTACTCTCTAAGTCTCTAAGATAAGGTATATTAGTAAGTAAGTAGTAGTTAGTATTATAAGCATTTTTAGGATAATTTCTAAGTTAGTATGCTCTCTGCTATCTATAAACTTCTTAGTATTTACTAATAGAAACTTAAGATTAATTTTAAGCTCCTCTATCTATTATTTATACTAAGTAAAGCCTTATATAGTAATAATAGTATACTTAATATTATAGTAGATCTTATAGATAGTAAGTTTCTGCTATCTTTATACTTAGTATTTAAATATTTAGAGTACCTTAAATATTTTATTATACTTTTTTAAAACTAAGAGAATTTTAAAGAGTTTTCTACTATATTTATCTTTAATAAGGAGTATCTAGGTATATAGTTTGCTAAGCTTTTAGTAGTTAAAGAGGTTCTAAGCTATATAGTAATAGAAATAGAGAGATCTAGCCTTAAATATATTATATAAAATAACTTACTAAATATATACTTAAGTATAGAATTTATATTAAGTTTATAGTTACAATGCAGCCCCCTGCAAAAAAGACTATAATAAATTCACCCAGTTTATAGGCATAATTCGGGAAACACTATAGAGGCACTTTAACCTATACCCTCTACTAGTTAAGGATAATAATACAGGAACCTAATATATTTCTGCTAATAAGCAAACTCTCTAAATATTACTATATAAAGTTAGATATATACTCTAGCTAAATAGACTAGCAGAATAGTAATAGCATAGATAACACTATGCTATATATAATAGGGCTAATTATATCAGGGCTAAGTAGGCTACTAAGGCTCTTATAGCCTGGAAATGCCTTCTAGCAAGGTGAAAAACGCCTAAAAGGTAAACCTTCTAGTAAGATAAATACCACTATATAAGATATCTAATAACTCCTCGCTTAAAGGTTAACCTTCTAGTAAGGTGTTATATATATAAGAGATAACTTCTTAACCTTCTAAGAGGTTTTTATAGCTAGAAGCATAAAAAGCTCTATAAGTAGGGCTTTATACCTATCTCTCTTTCTTATTCTTATTCTATAACCTATAATAAGTCTTCTAAGATATTAGTACTAAACCTAGTATATTAATATACTAGCTATATATAAGGTATACCTATTAATATTAATAATATATAAAAGATTATATAAGATTTTAGTATTAATATAATTAATAAAACACTCTGTTTTATTAAGCAGCCTAGATAATACTAATAGTATATTATTAGTATAGCTCTTAGAAGAGCCCTTATTAATACCCCTATAGGGGATAACCAGATATATAATAATATTATATATAAATAAGCAAATATAGTATTAGAAGTTAATTAGATTATTATACACCCTATATATTAGCCCTTCTTTAAACAGGCCCTCTATAATGCTAAGGTTAAAGCAGCCCTATAGGGATTAGTAAGTATAGCTTATGCTAACTGCTTTGAAATAGAGAGAGCATTGCTGATAATAGCATAGCTAGTGGACGAAGTGGTAATAGAGATAGTATTTAATGGCAGTGTGGGTGATAGGCGAGAGGATAAGTTAACAGATATTATTATCAAACTGCAAAGTTAAGGATTATAAGGCTGTCTAGTAAGATAAGCATATGCAAGTACAGCTATAGTTAGGATAGTTACAATCATGTGACTGAAGGCTGTATATATTGTCAGGAGGCGCAGCGCGGAGTTAGAAGGTCTGTTACAAAGCAGGTAAAATCACTATATAGTGGCTAGAGGCTATAGAATTTATATTAAATATATAATAAAGTCTTAATCCTTACTCTCTAAGTATTATATATAAAGTATTTAAGAGTACTCTAGTCTAAGTAATTAGCTTAGAGATATTATAGTTATATATTATTAAACCTTTTAGCTATATAATAGTATTAGAGATATATTAGCTTTTAGTTGTTTAAGAGAGCTATAATATCTATACTACTTATAAAAATACTTAGACTAGGTAGGTAAATAGAAATAGGGTTATATTTAAAGAAAACTAAGTTACTTTTATATAGTAGCTACTTTATATAAATAAACCTACCTAGCTTACTAAACTATAAAGAGTAGTTATAGCTATTATATTAAATATCTATTTTAAAGAGAAGTATTTCTAAGATAATATTAATATATATATTTTTAATAATAGTAATATTATTTAAGGTTAGAGTGCTCTTTTTACTTATTAATATATTTTTAAATATACTCTAGATAATCTAAGTATACCTCTTAATAATTAGTATATTTATATTACTAACTTTAATTACCTTATTATTATATAAGTATATAAAGATATTAAAAACTAGCTTTCTCTTATTATTATTAATATAGAGAGCTCTTAATTATCTAAAATAATATTATTAAAGAGAGTATATAGTTTCTTAAAAAATATAAATACTATAGAATAAACTTAGGTTACTTAGCTTTTATCTTTAAGAAGGCTTTAGTTAATAATATAGTAAGAAATATTATTAAGAAGTTACTCTTAGTTACTAATACTATCTCTATTACTATATTTACTCTAGCTATTACTATAATATTTACTATAGCTATAGTTAGATAGATACTAACTGCTTTTCTAAGACTTCTTTATAATCTACTCTATATATATAAGGTTATTATAAATATAGCCCTATTATAGAGATATTACTATCTTTTATATATACTATACTTTATTCTTTAGTATTTTATAATCCTTAAAGCTATTTTTTAGTAAGTTTATAAATATCTATTTAATATAGCTATAGTTCTATAGAGTCTATCTATAATATTATTTATAGAAATAGCTAGAGATCTTATTAAGTATTATTACTAAAAAGAAAGTATTTAAAGTAGTTTATAAAGCTTAAGGTAGATCTTCTAAGTTAGAGTAGTCTATAAAAGTAGTATATATTTTAAGTAATTTACTAAAATCCTTAGTAAAAGCTAGCTTATTATAAATCTTTATAGTAAGGATAATTCTAAGCTTTTTAAGTAAGAGATAAGGTATTTTAATCTCTTCTACTTAAGTAACTAAATCTAGTTAGTTTTAAGCCTATATAGAAGCTATTATATAGTATATTACTTTAAGAAAAGTATATCTATTATAGCGTCTCTTAATATTAATAATATTTTAGCTTATTACTAGTTTATAGAAATAGTATTACTCTCTATATTACTTAGTAAGTTAAGTAATATACTTAATATACTTTAGAATATCTTTATAATCTTAATATATTTATTTTTATATATTATTATTAAAGTAGGTAAGTTATTATTTAAAAAAGTAAAGTATATTTTAAAGATTAATCTAAAACTTATTTTTATTATTATTAAGCTTTATCTCTACTATCTTAAAATAGATTATTTTAATAGTTTAATAAATAAGTATTTAATAGTTATAGTATAAAGTAATCTATAATAAGAGATTTATATTATTAATAGAAAGATATTTAAGTATATTACTTTACTTATTTTAGATATCTTTATACTTAATAGAAGTTAGTAAAGTTAGCTTTATAAACTTAAAAATAGTAAAACCTATTTTACTAACTTATTAAGAAGTATTAAACTTCTTACTCTTAATAATATTAATAAACTTATTATACTTAATAATTTTATAAAATATCTAAGAAAGATTCTCTTTAGCTTTTTATTTTTAAAAAGCTACTTTATACTTACTAAGATTAGCTTTATACTTAGCTTAGAGATAGTTATTATACTTATCTATAAGTTTCTAAATAGTTAGAGTACTTTTAAGAGTATTAAAAGACTTTTTAGTATTAAAGCTATTAAAATTAAGATATTTCTAAATATCCTTACTCTATATAGATAAGTATAAATTAAGATATTAATATAGCTAGTTAGTAAAGCTCTAGAGCTTTATCTCTACAGAGAAAATTATTAAAGAATATATAGCTATTATTATAAAGTTACTTTAAAAAGGTTTTTAAATATTATAAAGTTATTTTAAATAAATAAAAAATAATAAGAGAAAAGCTACTTACTCTTTTCTAAGCTTAGAGAGATTAGAGAGATATATATAAGCTATAAAGCTAAGCTTATAACTATTATAAGCTATAGATAGAAGTAAGGGTAAGTTATAAAGAGTAACTATCTTAGCTATAGATTAGTATATATAGAAAGTATAGTGAAATAGTCTATAGTATATAATTATATAATTATATACTATAGTATATAGCTACTGCAGCCTTATAAGACTAGGAGTGCTGTAAACTATATTATAATATTTATTAAGTTAGTAATTATCTTATTTAAAGTTTAGTAGTTAGGTGTTTTATTATTTAATATATCTTAATACTTAAGTAGCTAATAATACTCTATATAAGCTTAATACTTACTGAATCTCTTTTTTTACTTATTTTATTAATTATTAAACCCTTTATTAATCTATCTCTTCTTTAACTTACTTTAAGATTAAGAAGTCTTTACTAAATAGATAAAAAGATTAGTTATTATTAATTTAAATACTTTACTCTTTATAATATATAACTTTAAGATTATAATATTAAGTATTTTGAAAACTTTACTTTATATATTCTTAATAAGATTATTTAGCTTTAAACTTTTATTCTTAATCTCCTTTTTATATATTAATTTATAAATTATAGTTTATAATAAAAAGGAAGTTCAATAAGTAGTATAGATAAAGTTGTTAAACTATTTTAACTTCTTATTACTCTTTATTATATTAATTACTCTTAATTTAGATATAGTAGCTTTATATTTATAAATCTATTTAGTAATAAATTCTTAGATTATAATCTTTTCTTTATAAAAGATTTAAAGAACTTTTATATAAACTACTCTTATCAACTTAAGTTACTAAATATTATTAATTTTAATTATTATTTTTAGATAAATAATAGCCTTAGTAATAGAGTAATAAAATATAAAATACATTTATTAATACTTAGAGTTAACTATCTATTAAATATAGTTCTTAAATTAAATTATAATCTTATATAAATTCTTAATATTTTTCATCTTATTTTTATATATTAATAACTATATTATATATATATATTAATTTTATTCTATTAAAGAACTATACTAACTTAGATCTTATTTATATTACTTATCCTAACTTTTACTAAATTATACTAAATACTAAAGTAGATAGTTCTCCTATTTTAGTATTCTTAGTATTAACTACTAAAAAGTTAGCTTTTTAGAAATAGTTCTTAATCTTTAGCTTTCTTAAGATAATATTTAGGATAATATTAAGATTCTCCTTCTTCTTATTCTCTAGATTAATATATTTTTATAGTTTTATTAACTAGAGTTTATATTAGGTTTTATTTTATTAAAGAAGCTAATTAGCTAGACTATTAAGTATAGTTAAGAAACTAAAGACTATAGTAATATTAATAATATAGAGGTAAATCTAATACTATAGATTTATCTAGATAGCTTTAATTAGTATTATTTATAATATTTAGACTATTAATTATTAAATTATATAGTATAGAGTATAAGAATAATAATATATTAAGTATATATAGCTATCTAGAAATCTCTATGCATAGATCCACGTGTTATTTACACCTAAAAGTGGCTAATATAGGTGTCACACTATTGCGCTATAGTTGCTGCTGCTTTTACGCACACTTAGCGCGTCACTGCATACGCTAAGGGGTCGATTTGACAGGTGTCGCTCTATTGCGCCATAATTACTGCTGCGCATCCCTCGCTTCACTGCGCGCGCCCAGGGTTCGATTTGACAAGCTTGTCGTGCTGCTGCTGCAGCTGCTGCGTATTGGACGCATATGTAGGACGCACAGCTGGACTGTGTCGGCGATTGTCACCAGGCAGATGGAATGTCGCTACAAGCCCTTGTGGTAATTGAGACAGTGCAATGATACGTGTGATGTGAGCATGGGTGAAGGATCTGCAAACATAAGCCGTACAGAGAAGGAACTGCTGTGTTTGGGGGATAGTGATAAAAGAGGGAAAAGACTCAAGGCGACAGACCAAAACACGTCAACTGAGGCAGGCCATTGTGAAGTTTGCAGGCAGGATATGTGATTGCCTTTTCGGGAAGGTACAGACTCTGACTGCCAGGTACCTTACCAGGTAGGTAAGGTGTCAACCCCAACCTGGGCACGTACCTTGGAATATTGCCCCCATCGTATAACATCTTTTCAGGGCCTTTAGACAGGGCATTATTCTAATGGATGAGATGTCGCGGCTCGTGCCGCACATAGCTGGCAAGGATCCTAGTGGGCTGGGCAGGGAAAGTGGAAAGCCTCTCCTCCACTCGTCATACTAGCGCTAGATCGCCAGATAACTTTCTGCAGAGAGTATCCTGGTCACCCGCTGACGCGTAGCTCCGCAGGTTTGTTGAATTAGATGAGTCCGCGACAGTGGTTGGAGCGGTAATCTAAGCATCAAAAGCTACCAAGCAACAAACAAAGTGAGGATCTTGGAAGTACTCAGCGTCCAAGTCGTTGCGGGTGCGCCCGAGCATCACGGCTCCGTGTGATGCCACGTCGTCTTGTCTTGCTGGCAGATAAGGACGCAGGGAAGTGTGCAGATTGCGGCATCTCCAGTGTTCCGCCCTGGGAAGGATATAAATGTCAACGCACGGCTGTTGACATTGACAGCGACCAAGTGCCTTGAGATTCGCAGATAGCCTTCTGTGCCATGGGTTTGAAGTCTGTCGAACAGCTACCACTGGCCACCACATGGCAAACGGATCTCGCTCATCATCTTTACCACCGTGAGCATCGCGCGTTTTGTCTTTTTCGGTTGCCATGGTCTCTATGCTGTTTTCCAGACACCCAGCTGATGACATCTTGCGCAATTTCTGGCACCCCCATCTCTCTACTTAGTTTAAATAAAGTAACCGTTATCATATTAAGTTGTAGATTTTAAATAAGATAAGAACTTTAAGTTTCATTTTCACTCTACTTAAACAATCAAACAATAATAAGCTTACATTTCTATTAGTTTTACTCTTTTGTTTCTCCCCAAGTTAGCTTAGGACTTACCTCTATTAGCTTTTCCGTTAGGATAAAACATTTGCGGTCCTGGTCCTGGCTGAAATTGAAAGAGCAAGACCGCCACAGCCCACTGAAGCCCATGTCCTCGAGGATTTCATTTAGGACTGCTGTAGACTCCAAGGCCGAGCTGAATTTCGGGTTGGATGTGAGAGCGTGGAGAAGCGCCTGCGCAGACTCCAGTGTGGCCGAGTTCTGACAGTGGAGGAGAACCTCATCCAGGATGGATACAATAGGTCCGCATCTGAGTCAAGTCAGTTTTAATATCCAGGGCCACAGAGTTGAATGGTAAGACTAACAGATGCATAATGACTGCAGGTCTTGCCGAAGCAAGCTCTGTCAACCACCGAAGAGTCCGGTTCTGCAGGGCATCCTCGAGGTATTGGAAGTCGATAAGCTCGATTGCCGTATTCAACAGTAGATCCTTATCCTTCATTCCACTGAGGCCATCGTATCTGCGCGTATTCGTCACGTCGCCCAGGGCAGAAGGGTTGATACCCGCGAGCCACAGGCTGTCCTTAAGCTCCTCGGTTCCGCAGGTTCGAGCAAGGATAAGCCCCATGTATGGCGACCGCGAGATTTCGTATGATGGCTTGCCCCCATCGCCCGTGGAATTGCCGGCCATATCTAGGAACGCAGACAGCACTCGCATGGCGTTCGTCTTTGTTGTCGTGTCTGCGAGGCCACGTGCCAGACAGGCACATACAGCAAAGTGGAAGTTCTCTTGTGTGAAGTGGATACCGTACGCCTCATCCAGCGGCAGAGCAGCCTCCTCCAGTTGAACGCGGCCCTGGAGTAGCAGAGAACCCATCTTGTCCCCCCTCAGATCTCCCACCGTGCTGATGTTTGTCATCACGGCTTCCAAGAACTGGGCAGTACAGTTGAACAGAGTCGGAGGGACTAGTCGCAACAAAGAGATGGCAAGCCAGAAGAGTTGAAGACCGTAACGTGATGCGGAGGGCAATTTCGCCATCATCTTGGACAACGATGTTACTATAGAAATGAGCATGTCACTGTTAGTGTCCTCTCCCAGGCGACCAACGCTATTGCGTAGTGCTACGAGCACTTGATAGAGAAGGTCGTCGTCAACCTCTTCGCGCGCCAAGCAACCCATCACGGCGAACGCTCGCGGCTGGATTGCTGGGTTGTTCTGGAAGGCGGTGCTTGCTACTAGACTCATCCACCGCGATCTCCAGGCGTTGGAGATGTCTACCGAGGGAGCAGCCACTGAGCATACTTCGAACAGCAAAGCCGCTAAGTTTTCAGTTGCAGCTAGTGATGGGCCGGAGTCTTGAGTCGTCGACATGGAGGCTCCATCGCGCAGGAATGGCGGTGGTGCAGAGAAAATCTCGCTCCTTGGATCGCTCAGGAAGTCCAGGCTTCCCCGTAACTTGTTGAACCGGGCATCGTCCAAGGTAAAGGATGTACAGGCTGCGTGCACCGTGTTCACAAGAAGCCTGTGGACCAGCAAGCGTACATCCGGAGAGCCCGTGTTTGCAAGGATGGTAACGATGTGGAAGATTTCGGGCAAGTAGAGTTGTGATTGCACGCCGTTGTCGAAGGACAGAGACAGGCAGAAATGAAGCAGGACGCAGATCTCTGCCCAAACAGCATTATCGGGCAGGTACCTCGTCGGGCGGAGCGAAGACCGGTTCAATGCTTTTCGCAGCCGTGAGATCACTTTTCCGCGCAAAGTGATGCTGCCCATCCCGGAGACAATGGAAGAAAGCGCCTCCATAGGCTCCTCAGAGTATTTGAAACTCAGAGCCGCTCGCATGAGCTCCTCCAGAAAGATATCCAACACAGTTTCGTCTTGGTAGATGGCCGGCCACACGACTTGTTCCAGCGTGTAGGTCAGGGAGTGGTCTGTCATGGCGACATCAATAAGCTTTCGGAAGAGCACCGCGACCTTCTCCTTTCCCTTCTCTGGGTCCGGCTCGTTCGCAAGTACAGCTGTCCGCAGGCCTGGAAGCCATGGGGCCATGTATGCGAGACTAAGGGGTTTCTGCTCCTCTGCAAAAGTCTCCCATCCGACAAAGAATTCGGTCAAGAAATCAAATGTCAGCTGCGGCTCAGACAAGGCTAATTGGTTGCTGATCTTGACGATGAAATGTGAAGGATCCAACGGGACGGAAACATCTGGATATGAGCGTCAGCAGTAGCACAGACTTCACAGTAGCCACCGTTGCTCGATGGCGTT
This sequence comes from Colletotrichum neosansevieriae, assembly GCA_036785495.1. NCBI lineage: Eukaryota > Fungi > Ascomycota > Sordariomycetes > Glomerellales > Glomerellaceae > Colletotrichum > Colletotrichum neosansevieriae. The sequence continues at coordinate 264,567 of JAVHLV010000008.1, forward strand.
GTCGCAGTAGTCGGCTAAAAGGCTCACCTTTGGTGCACATAAGGTTTGATGCAGCACTGAATTTGAACGCCTTGCAGAGGGCGCCGAGAAGATTGTACGAGGAAAGTCGTAGTACGTGGTCGGAGCTTGACAAGTTCGTCAGAGCTAGGTTGAGTAAGGTGCCTGGCACGTCTTGTGGCCGGATTAGTCGTTCGTAGGCCTTGTGTGCTCTCGTGTCTTTCCCATATTTGGCCTTGGCCCCTCTTATGGTCTGAAGCACGTCGGCCTTCTTGGGGCTGGTGAAGTACATGACGATCTTGCCATTGTCTGCACGAAGGCCGAAGGCCGAATCGTCCTCTGTCTGAATAGAGGTTGGGGCTTCTTCCACTTCTCCAAGGCGGAAGATGTCGTTGACTGTTGTGCTCAACCTGTAGCCTGGAAAGACTTCTTGTTTCTTGGTAGTTGTCACTTGTACAAACTGACTGCCGACCTTGATAACAACCTCGATCTTTCCCTTGGTCTTGGAAAGTCGAGTGATTGGCTGGAAAACGTATCTCGTGTCGGTCACTACGCTGATCGTCTCCTTGGGAAGATGGAGTTGGCTCAGATGGAAGTGGGCTTGGAGGTCTTGGAGACTGCCGATCAAGTGATAATCGACGTTCTTGGGATTGAAAACGCTGGTGTCGCTCTTAGCCGACACGCGGAGGAGTCTCCGGAAGCATTTCCTGACGCACGTCAACATCGATAACCAATCGATCTTTCATGACGTCCATCCGTACCTGAATGCACTATTCATGTTGTACACATAAATTCTCACCAAGTTCCTGGACAGCTCAACGGGAGTAAGAAGTTCAAGCTTTTTGAAAAGCTCATCTTGCGGTTCATTCTGGCCGTTATAACAGGTAGCGTCAATTAGCAGACCAAAGGGTCTATGCCAGAGACGGCTCGCAATCTATCCATAGTTAGCCGGCTAAGTTGACAAGCACGTTGCAGCGTGGAAGTAGCGGAGAAGGAGGAGGGGGAGACGAGCTGACGATCTCTTGACGAGTCGCTGTGCTGGGCATTGGAACACCCGGTTGTCTGATCTCACCTTCAGGTAGCAATACAGCAGGGTATCGTAGTCGATGCCCTCAGCATCAATATGCCGCAAGATGATGCAAATGATGGACAGTCCATCCTGTCTCAGTCAGTGTCTGAACCAAAGCACATGGATGGAATTTGGAAATTTGTGCTACCTTGCTCTCACCGCCGTCGTACACGGCTCTGGCCGTCACGAATGATTCCGTGCTGCGGAATGCGTTCCGAAGCATGAAGTTTTGAAAGCGCGAATACGACGGCGGGGTGTTGGCTGAGATCTGTGGCCTGTTCCAAGTCACAGCCAGAGGTGGTGGTCCAAGATTTGTTATGAGATTGCGTAGTGGTTCAAGAACTGGCGACCGACCTCGGGACACTTCGGCTGGCGATCGCACGTAGTCTTTGCGTTCCTGAGTGACAAGTCTCTGCCGCATATGGTCCCAGTGATCGTAGAGGAACCGGTGTAGCGCAACACAGGAACCAAAATCAAAAGATTCAATGGTTGGCGGGGTGTCAAGCGTCTCTGGTGCCACCTGCGACATTGTTAGTAAAGGCGGAAGCCGCATGCAAAGCCACTAGCCACTAGCCACTAGGCGTATCACTCACAGATATCTCACGCAGGAAGGTCGTAACGCGATAGATATTTTGCGTTAGAAAGTCGTTCAGTGGGAACATGTAAGGCTCTTTAGCACCAAAAAGAACATTGTTTGCAAGATTCTGAACAACTTTGGCGATGAGGAGCAGGCCACGACGCATTTCCTTAGATGGTGCTGTGGTGACTAACCCCTCAACCTCTGGTGCAACAATGGCCGGGCAGAAAAATCGAAGGAAGACAAAGGCGCCAACGGCTGTGTACTTGGCTTCCTGGAACCTCGGGAGTACAGCAGTAGAGATCTGATGGGACCACGTCAGTCAATATGCACCAGTGAGCTCTTCGGGAGCTAGATACGTACAATGTTACAGATCTTGCGGAAGGACGGTGGCATGCTGGAGGAAGACGCGCAAATATCGTCGATGAAAACTTTCGCCACAATTCGTAGTTGCAAGGCGTTCTTTTGAAGCTCGTCAGTCGAACTGACCCTTGCCGGATCCAGCTCGAGATCTAGATCCTTGGACGTAAGCATCAACCTCTCGACTACCTTTTGCAACGTCGCCTTGAGGTATGGTTGGCCTTTCCATTTGGCGTATACCGATAACATCTTCGTTGCGACACAAGTCCGTCGCAAAATCTCGGATTCGTTGTCTTGTTAGAGGCTCAACGTCAGCTAATCAACTCGCGACGCGAAAAGGGAATGCTTTACCTGTCTCTTCAATTTCTTGTTTGATTAGAACCTCCAATAAGTCAAAGCTGAGGCCCCGATGCTCGAAAATGGTGAGCAGAGAGATAGTCAGCTCATCAACCTCGCTGCTCGGACATACAGCACTCATGGCAGCAACAAGGGTCATGTCTTTGGTCAATAGCTGTAGTAAAAGTTAAATTACACCATAATCGAGAGCACTGCATGGCACAGCTGAGTTCGAACTGACCTCTAACAACTCGTCATACTTCTCACTAACAGCTGCATCTGTCAGGTTGCTGAATTCTGTTCCTTGTATGAGGATATTGTACAAGACTTTCACGAAAGCTGTCCTGATTTCGACATTGTCGTGATAGCCAATGTTTAGGGAGTGTTTCAGACCGACGTCGATGTTGGCGCCGAGCAGGTTCGAAAGGATGGTGATGGCAAGCTCAGAAGAGGGGGTGCCCTCGTCTCGACTCGCCATGCCAGTCATGTAGTCGCCTCTGCCGCTCTCTGGTGACTCGTGATTAAGTAACGACAAGAAGCGGTTGAAATAGGTGTGGAACATCTGCGACTTCAGCTCACTCATGCCGGCATCAGTCTGGCCTTCGCCCGGCTGCAGAGGTAGGCGGAAAGTGAGCTCAGCGAGCGACCTGAGGCAGGCTCTATCAAGATCCTTTTGCACCCGCACCGTCTCATCCAGGCGGCCGCTCGTACTGGAGGTTGAATCGAGTCGTGGGGAACGGGGACGCGCAATCCAGCCAAAGATAAATTCAAGAAGCTGATTCCTGATACGCACATCGTCTCTCAAGTTCAAATGTTCCTTCCTTTTCGTGACGGCCTCGCACAGCTGGCAGACCTTGATCTTGACTCTGAGGGTATTGGAGCTGTCGGTAACCCCATCGAGGAACTTGGCGAAGTTCAGAGCGAGAGCACCGAGATGAATAGAAGACGCCGCTCCAAGATCCGAAGGACTTTCCAGACGCTCAACCAAGGCCTTCAACAGAGAGATGGCTTGCTCGGCGAAGATGATTTCCACATCCTGAGCCTTGTCGCTTGGTGCCAGCGCGCCGGTGAAGAGAACCTCAAGCTCAGACTCTAGTGCTTTGAAAAGCGATTGGTAGAGTATAGCCGAGACCTCACTGGAGAGAACTTCTCTCGTAGCCTCCCTGATTCTTACGCTCGCGCAACCGAGGAGTTGGATACTCAGCTTCAGGTACCTGCTGAGCAAAGGTTCTTCGTGGTTCTCAGACGGAAGCCTATCGATCCACCTCAAACCACTAATAGCCGGTTCTTCCAGGATCACTGCCTGGTTCGCCGTGCAGATTCCTCCCAGAGACGCCAGGAAGCCGGAATAGTTTCGCCATTCCGTCAGGGTTCGTTCGTCAACAGCATCTACGGGAGCCATTGACACCTCTCTTGAAAGAAGCAGCCATCTCTCAAAACCGTATTCCCACGCCGAGAGGATGCCGCTGGTAGGGTATTGCAGACGTCTGAGTAGCCCGCGTACTCTCTTCTGGAAGGCGACCAGTCCAGTGAAGCGAAAGGCTCGTGACGCGATCTCCCCGTACACGTCACCATTCCGGAGAAGCGTGGCAAATGTTTTGGCGGCGTCTGAGGTGATATCAACGAGCTTATTTTCCTCGTAGAAAATGCCGATGCATGACGTGACAATTTGGCAAGTCTCGACGTCCGCAGAACACAAGGATACGAGCAGAGTCGTCTCGAGCCGAGAAGAAGCGGCCTCCACCTCAGGTACATCGCCAGGTAGTTCGGCGAGATCCTTAAGTAGTATCACGTCAGCTTCGTGTGTCATACAGAAATGGCAATACAACTTACATGGAGTGACGCAAGCAGAAATTTGCTTGCTTCGAGATACTCATGAATGGCTTTAACCTCCGACCCGTCTCCATCGGATGTTACCTGGTTGCACATGTTGAGCAGTACCATGGAGCTGTCATTGCGAGGCTTTAGCTTGTGCCTCCTTGAGAGGAGTGAAACTGAAACGAGAAGTCTTACCTGCGTCTCCAGAATTCCCGCCTAAGAGTTGGTGACTTCAGCCTGCTACGTGAACGCACGGTATCCAGAATGGTTGGATCGGAGAACAGCCGCTTGGCAACACCGGTGGCTAGTCTACAGACTGTCGGATTCACAGAGACAACGCAGGACAGGAAGGACAGGAACGCATCCTCCTCCGCAGCGCCAGCACCAGGCTCACCTTGCCCATGACCGTCGAACAGCGAGTGTGGCGATGCGTCTAGAAACTTGAGCACATTACACGCCATGCTTGTAGAGGATTGAAAGTTCGAGTCACGTCGTGGCATAGCAATAACAACAGGAGTGGTTTCCGTCGGCAAGTCTGCTACAGCCTACAGCCTCGTTATCATTCACGCATCTACGAGTTGGCAAAAAGAAGCGAATCGCACAAAGAAATAGCAGCAGGGCATACCTTGAGTTGGGTTCGCATGTATGGGCTGGCAACAGCGAACAATTGCTCGTATCTGTGGGAGTCGTTCTGCCGAGCAAAGTAACGGCAACCTTGTACAACGGCAGTCTTGAAGGCTTGCGGTGAGGACGGGCTCAGGTACGATTGAAGCGAGTCGACGCAGCTCTCAGGGCTTAACTGAGCTAAACTTACGAAGGCCGCAGTCATTAAATCCTGATCAAGAAGGGAAGAATCGCTGCCACCACGACGGAAGACTGCCTCCCTGACTTCGTCCTGGACATCCATGGCGTAGCTAACAAGTGCTGCATCGTCCTCGGCTATGAAATGCCGAGCCGCTCTGAGCAATGACACAAGGGAGTACGCAGCCTGTTCGTTTTTGTTTCGCAAAGCCTTCCGCAGGCCGTCCAGAAAACCGACCTTCTTGGCCATGCTGCCACTCTTTGCCTCGCGAAGGTTGCTGGCTACCTCGAATACATCAGGAAGGAGGAACAGCAACGTTGTCTGCAGCGGGTAGAGCATTCCCTTTTTTCGACCATTGTCCACGACAGTCTGTGTCATATCGAACAGCGTGTCAGCGCCGCCATCGAGGCGCTGGTGAAGCGTGTGTTGCTGCACAAACTCATGAGGATATCGCTCCAACCATCGCGTAATGAGGAGGGGGGCGACGACGGCGACGGTGTTTTGAAAGGTCTTGCGGAAGTGTAGGAAGCTAGAGCATATTTCCTGTATAATCAGACCCAACTTCTGCGCGTCAACCCAGAAGAAGGACAAAATCTTGAGAACGGACAGAGCAGCCTTGTCGTCGTCCGGGATAGCGGCGGATTGACCAGGAGCGGCCTGTACAACGGCGGCTGTGCGGACGGTATACACGACGTTTCGGAAGTAGTCGAACGAACTTGACCAAGTGGAAGCTGTAACATACTCCACAATCGCCCGTATGCATGGCTCCATGACAGCGAAGTGGGCAGCTGCTAGGGCCTCGTTGTCTGGAGCCTCGATATCGTTGAGCAGCGAGGCAAGACCGCTCGCTGAGCCGGAGGCTGGGTCTGCGTGTCTGGTTGCGTCATCGAGGATGGTCGAAGAGGGAAGAACATAGCCTTCGGGTATAGGGTCAACGAGCCACTTAAGCAAATCAAAGATGCGAGTGACGAGGGCCTCATCCAACGGCTCGGGAACTTGCGCAGGGAAATTCCGACGCGGCTCGGATTCGTTGGATTGGCGTACACCCGAGCGTTGAGTCTTGACATGGTCCCAATGTGCGGTGCAGCAGTCGGCGGCCAAAGAAATGACGTATATTTCGGAGAGGAGGACGTGAGGAGGATGAGTTGGCGGGGGGAGGCTCTTGTAGTTTCGGATTATGTCTTCGAGCAGTGCAATGAGGGAGTCGAGGACGAAGGCAGCGGCATTGGTACTGATCTTTACGAGAGTAGACCTTGTGATGAGTACGACGTCGTCTTGTTGGAGCTCTTGACCATGTGTCCCTGTCCTGTGCGGGAGCTGAGAAGGCGCAAAGATGGATTGTTAGCCAGGTGTATTGCTGTTGGGAATGCAGCGACTGTGTTGCGCAAGCAATGGAATGGCAGCCTACCCTGGTGGCAAGCCTATCAACCAGGCACCCGACGAGACCAGCATCGCCGTTCATTTCTGCGGATCGAGACAGTCGGGCTCATGACCACACGCGCCTGCGCCGGGATTGTTCGGTCTCCCCTGGCCTGGTGCGAGGCCAAGTCAATATCGCGATAGCACGATCTCGAAGTCGTCGACTCGAAATGGGGGTGGGGCGCTGCAAAAGTTGGGTATCACGAGGGATTGACGAGGAGTGAAGCTGGCAAGTATTAATCGCGGGTTGACAGTTCACCAGCGGCGCGACAAGGAGTAGGAGATTGATGTTCGTGAGAGGCGGTGTCGATGTCGTTGATTGCAAGCAGGGCGCGTGGTATGCAAGTGGTCTGTTAGGTACGGACGGGATGCTACCGCTGCATTCGCTTTGAAGCACGTCCACAAGTCCCAAGTCGCCCGAGTCCCACGTCTCAACCCGAGCTGAAGAAAACTGAACTGATGGCGAGGTACTGCAGTGATGATTGGTGAGGAATCTCAACCGAGGCAGGGGTCTGGCACCGCAGTGTACTTCTCACTTTAAGCGGTGGAGACGCTGAAGATGATGCACTTTGTGCCTGTAATTCCACCTGAGCCTCGTTGCTGCGTTGCATGCGTGTGTGTATTGGGTCGGATCAAGGAGGCGTCGATTAGCAGTGATTTGAGGCAAGGTACCGAAGCTTAGCTTGCCTTTCGAAGAGGCTTAGTACCTCCCTTATGCTTTAGGTAGGTAGGTACGCAGTAGCTCAAGGTGCCTTAGGTACCTAAGAATTGATGGAGGGGTAATCAGCTGTATGGCAAAGTCTAAACTCCTTCTGGCTTCCTGAGATTCTACCTCAGTTGAGCTAGTGTGCAGCGATTGGTCGAGTCTATTGCGCTAGTCCCGTCAACCTGCCCCTCAGGGTGCCTTGATACCTATGCGGGAGGGGGGGTGTTTACTTCATAATGTTAGCAGAATTAAGACGTTATATTACTAAGTGAATATAAATACCTATTAAATATACTGTTAAGTACCTTAAGCTTAAACCGGTTATAACTATATTCTTATTCTTTTAATAATAATTAAATGTTGTTATGTTTATTCTAAAGTAATTCTAAACTTATTTAATAGAGTAATGTTACAAACAGTGATACGCTCATACAGAATAACATAGCTAATATAAACAAGCTTAGAGAAGGTCTAAGCGCAGCATTTAGAGTTTAACTTACTGCATAAGGAAAGCAGTATGCTAGCAGTATATTAGGTTAATACATAATATCCTATAGATGCATAGTGTTAACAGTCTGAACAAAACACCCCCCCTCCCACGTAGGTACTTAGGGCAAAGCCCCACTTTAAGGAGCCCGAAGTCGTTTTGCCACCTGCCATCTCCCGTGCCTTACTATATACTAGGTACTTACAGTAACCTTACAAGCCTAGGTAAGGTACTTAATAAACTTACCTTCTAGCCTAAGTACCTATCTCTTACGCATGTCCGAAAAGAGCGGGGTGTTCTCGGCGCGTTACTCGGCTGGGGCGGCCGGCCCCCATTTTTATCGTGCCGCAATACAACCTCAAGAGATACATTGTGATGATCGGCGAAATCTTGAGAGTTGCACAAACGCTTTGGCAGCATCATTCTTCTGCCCTGCAGCAGTTCCATTGTAGTCTGGCCTCGCTCATGAGAGCCACGGCCACGCCTTTAATCTTTTGCATCTCGCTGTCCTCGACCTCGACTTTTCTTCCATCCTTGGTAAGCTTCCCTGAAAATCCATTGTCTTGTTCCGGTGAAATCCAAATGCGAATGCATTGTCTATCAGTACCTAGTTGCGTCCCCCACGGTATCCACCACCCCCACCACCGCCGCCACGACCGCCTCTTTGGCCGCCGCCCTGGTAGCCTCCACGTCCTCCTCCACGCCCTCCGCGATAGCCATTATCGTGACGGCCTGGGTACGAGCTTTGAATTGGGGGCGGCCCATAATTTTGGTTCCCGTATCCTCCATTACGGTACGACCCATTCGAGTTGTTGTGGTACGCTGGAGGCGGTGGCGGCGGGAGACCCATACCAAATCCCGGGTGCCCTGGCGGCGGAGGCACCCATTGACCCGGCGGCGCCGCCGGGGGATAACTGGGATGTCCGTAACTGTTGTTGCCCGAATACCGTCCGTTGCCACCGCTCGGCCCGGAGTTGTACTGGTCTCGACGGCCGCCACGGCCGTATCCGTTGTTCCCGTATCCCCCACCGTAGCTGCCGCGTCCACCTCGAGAAGACTTGCTTTTCAGTGTCTCAATATCGCTCCGATCAAGTGCCGCCGTCGGCAACTTGACGCCACGCAGTAGCATTGACTTATGGGGATGCGAACTAGCAGGGAGTGCGTACCAGACTCTGCAAAACAAATTAGCCTTGCTCCATAACAGTAGAGCTGAGTTTTATACCTGAGGGATCTGTCATAGTCGAGGTTAGGCATACCGCCACGCTCCAGAGGATAAACCAATTCGCCGTGGGGCAAATATTCAGGGATCTTCTCGATGTTACCAGATAAGCCGTCGCTCGTTCGCGGGTTCAGCTTCAGCGTCGGTGCGCTTGCCTTCTTGGAGTAGAAGTTGGTTGTGATATCGTCATACAGCTCATGGTGAGCATCCGAAAGGAGCAAGACATCTCTGCCAACTCCATTACGGGCTTGGTCTGCGGCGCTGAGAAATGGGTATTTCTTCTCCACTGCGGCGAGCAACCTTGGCATCTCAATGAAGGGCAAAAGGGCAACACCTTGCCAGGCCATTTTTTTGCCGTTGAGATCGATTTCAAACTCCGTAGGATAGAAATCGATGACCTCGCTCTCCTCATTCAGCATTAGATCATGGAAGACCTCAGGCAGCGCATGGCGAGATGCGGCAGGGAGCACGCTCATCAGCTGCTCAAAGGGCCTAGAGATGCGCCCCTTGGTGAATGAAATTTCCATGTTGTCCAAATCGACAAAGTCTGCCGCGAAAGGAGCATAGTGGTAGGGGTAGTACCACTCCCATGACGGGCAACCCTGGAAATAGTACAGCAGAACCCATGACAGGCCCTCAACATAGGCTCTGGCGACCTTGTGGCGGAACTCTACATCATTGCGGTCGACGTGGAACTTCTGCTCGTAGTATCTGTCGGCGTAGCCCTCCTCCCACATTCTGACGTGATCGACCGCCGCCTCCTCAGCAGCAGACGGCGTGCTCGGTCCCGTTGTCGTTGTGGGCGTTGAACCACCCTGATCAGCTTCACCTTCGGCTTTGCGCTTTCCAAGAACTGACTTCTGGTTAAGGGTGCCGGGAGCGTCGTCCTTTTCGGTTTGGCTGGCATCATCTTCATGCGAAGGCTCCGACTTGGACATCATACCCTTGATTTGGTCCCGAATGGCGCTAGCTGCGCTCTTGTTCGCCGAGTTGGCGTTCATATTAGATGACCGACCGACCACCATGTCGTGAGTGATTCCATTGGGACCTCCCGCGACTGCAAATAGTGGTAGGCCGGCCGCAGCGTTATCAACCTGCTTCGGCTTGGCGTTCTTCGGCGCGTTGCGTTCATCTTGAAGCCTGCGTCGTTTCTGATTGGCCTCCCTGCGGTCTTCTTGCTCTTTTCTTCTCTTGAAGATGCCGTCTTCTTGCTTTGCCAGGCCATTTAAGATCAACTGCGCCCGGCCGAGATCCACATGACCGTCCTTCGTGACGTAGCCGCCCATTTCTGGGAGACTCTCTTTCCATATAGCTGTCAGGGTGTCGATGCCGTTCTCACGGATCTCGAGGGCGGGTAAATGTGGCAAAAAGTCGTTACCGACGAAGCAGCACATGAAGACCCAGTCATCGAGGGCTCTCTCCAAGTCGAAGCGAAAAGGCAGACCTGGGACATTCAGCTCAATGGCAAGGTACTCCCGCAAGATGGAAACGTGAAGCCAAATAAATGGCTTTAGGACTGGGGCCTTCTCCTGCTCGTCGAATTCGCCAGCCTTTTCTTTCGCTTCTCCACGACAGTTCCGAGCCTCGTGACCCTTCTGACCGCAGATTCTGCAGGTTCGAGGCTTGCTATCTTGAAAGAAGACATCCTCACGCAGGACGCGGAAGTGAGGCTCGTGGGTCGCAAGGCCAAGCATAATCAGATCCGCATCGAGACCGTAGATTACGTGGCGAGTGTTTGGGTTGTAGTCAGGAGAGATTCGCTGAGATCGTACAAATGACATGATTTTGTGCTCACCCTCACCAGGCACTGTGGCATCGGAGATGATAATCTTGAGACGAGCCCAAGCCGGATCGGTATTGAGCTTGTAGGCACACCAGTATCTCAAACTGGAAGCCAGGATGTCCATGAATGGGGTTCCGGGTGTGATCGAATTGGAATCGAAAGCCTTCTTGGTCATGCTCTCGAGGGTCTCTGCAGGAAGCACGCCGCCATTCTGCTGTTTGAGAAGCTTCATCAGCTCTTCCTTGTCCTCCTCCTTCTGCTGGGCTTCTTGGGCGGATCGGAAACGTCGAGAGCGCTGTTGATTCATCTTCGCGCGAGGGGCGACACCGTCTAGCCGATCAAAGTTAGTACAAACGTTTCAAAGGAGAGCTGCGAAAGATAACGGGTGTAAAAAGAGGAGAGCACTTACCAACAGCAATCATGAGAAGCTTCCTTGGCCGAACCATGTTGACAACGCGATCCGTGTATTTGAAGACCTCGAGCATCATCTCCTCCTCGTCCTTGGGCGCCGGCCGATCCTCGGGGTGAGAACAAGGATGGACAATACCGTTCATGTCGAGATAGAGGTTGTCGAGCTCTTCTCCGTTGGGGTTAGGCCCGGTAGTGTCGACAGGTATTTCACTACCATCTTCCATCTTTACCGGTTGGTCCTCAATTACCGGTGAGATAATCTTGGGATACTTGTTGGACAGCCATCGGAAAGCGGCGGGGATACCCATCTTGTTTTGGATCCCAGCAATTGGGCTAAGATTCCGGGTTAATTTTTGCTCAGGAAGCGCGAGGATCAATCGAGGCGATTGCCCTGGTTTTGGAGGGCAGGATCAGGCAAGCGTCTGGCGCATGGGCGTTCGCAATCTCTGTGGGCTGCTGAGGTATACAGGAAGGGACGAACCGCTATCGTGATAACGGTCGCGCCGAGGAGGGATATAGCAATACCCAGCCTATGTGTAGTCAGGACAACGGAGCTGGATTGTGTTGAAGTTCGGTGTCGTCAACGCGACGATGTGCAAAATGAAGGAAGCGTAGACAGGCTCGATGATTGCGCTTTGCTTTCTAGATCTTCCAAAAAGCTAAAATGACCTTGTTACGGTTGGTATTGTGATGCAGACTCAAGCGAGCTCTTCTGTTGTTGTGTCCCAAAAGAACCCGAGATGCAAGACGCCGGGATGTGAGATGGCGACGGGCAAGCTTGGGAATTCTTCAAAAATCCGATTCTCTACCTACCTACCTACCTAGTTCTGCATTGCCATCGGCCCCCACTAAAGAAAGGCGCTAAGGTAGTGTAAGGTAGGAAGCCAAGATCTGCGCACTGTGTCGCGTCTGGTTCGCAGCGCCAGCAAACTCGGCAAAGGTTGTGGGTATTCAGATAAAGCCTACCTAGGTACTACGGGAGGTAAGGTGCCAAGAACTCATTCTAAAACTTAAAGGCATGCAACTATCCGTAAACCGCGCAAGCTCCTTAACAGCAGACACCTGGTTTATGTATATCCGAGAAATCGCACCCTTCGAACGGTGTATAGTGCTACTTCGGGGCACAGTGGACACTCATCCCACCGCGATCGACAGGTGACACAAAGGCTTCAAGCACACGAGTAGCACCTCATGATCTTATGATCCGACTTGCTTGCTCTCAGCCCTTCACTGCGAGCCTCAATGGCCGACGTTTAACGAAAAAGCATGTTTTCTTCCATTTCTACTGCTCCGGCGAAGCAGTCCGTCGGCGAGACCATTACCGTCCTGAGTGGCCGCCTCAGCTCTGCCACACTTCTAGAGGACCGTCGCGCTGCTATTCTCGGCCTGCGCAGCTTTGCAAAAGAATTTCCCGCCTCTGTCGCCTCTGGAGCTTTACGCAGTCTGATTGGCAGCTTGAGCAAAGATGCTGAAGATGTTGACACCATCAAGGTAGTCCTCGAGACATTGCTGATGCTCTTCAGCCCCAACGAAGATAGCCCAGAAGCCTCAGAGGAAATTGCTCTGTGGCTTGCCGACGAATTCACTCAGCGACAGGAAAACATCACCCTGCTGCTCGACTTTCTAGACTCGAACGACTTCTACTCCCGACTGTACTCCCTGCAACTCCTCGTCGCCATTCTCTCTGCCCGAACAGAGCGCACCGAAGAATGCGTGTTTACGGCTCCGTTGGGCATCTCTCGACTCGTAGCTGTCCTTGACGACACGCGCGAGGCCGTCAGGAATGAAGCTATCACCCTCCTCACTTACCTGACCCCATCTTCGACCGACATTCAAAAGCTGGTTGCCTTCGAGAACGCTTTCGACCGACTCTTCAACATCATCACCTCGGAAGGCTCCCTGCCCGGGGGAGACCGCGTTGTGGAGGACTGCTTGATATTGGTCGCAAATCTGCTCAGGAGAAACCCGTCCAACCAATCGCTCTTCCGCGAGTCAGGCGGTATTCGTCGGTTGGCCGTCTTGCTGGAGGGTGCAGAGAATGCCCAGCGGGAGGACGCAGAGATTGCCGCTTGGGCGCAGGCCCAACGCAACCGGAATATTTATGCCCTTCTTGCCGTCGTACGCCTGTTTCTAGTAGCCGGGGCTGTGGGAACGTCGCAGAACCAGCTCGCGTTTTGGCAGCATGGCTTGCTGTACCATGCCCTCCAACTGGCCTTTAGCCACGTAGCCCAGCTTCCAATCAAAGCCGAGGTTGGTTGTTTCCCATCAGCTGTATTTGTGTCTTGTCATATTAAACCAACATATGCCTGTAGGCCCTCGTAACCTGCGCCGACATTATCAGAGGCAACTCGAGTCTGCAAGAGGGCTTCGCCCAGCTCCAAGTTCCTTCACCTCTTGATCCCCATACTTCGACTGAGGCAGGCCAAACCAACGGAGTCGTTCAGGTTTATGTGATAGATGGCCTGTTGGATCTAACTCTCAGTGTGCAGGAATTGGAAGCTTTCGACATGCGGTTATCTGCGTCGGACTGTCTTAAGGCTTACTTCTACAATCACGCAGACATCCGTCTACATTTTCTCAGGAGAGCTATCGAAGGTCACAGCACAGGGGTAGACGAGACGGCCAACGTGCTGAGCGTACTACTACGGCCTTCTCCCGATGCCGGTGTTGTCAACCCTTATCGTAGCTGGTTCGCCGCCACCATCATGCTCCACCTTGTCTTCGACAACTCAGAAGCGAAAAGCCTCGCTATGGCTGTCACGGAGGGCGACGCAGAGAGCGGCGAGGAGGTCGTGACAAGCATCCAGACTGTTGCTGCCCATCTCATCTCAGGGCTGAACCGCGAGGAGGACAGTCGTGTTGTAGTTGGCTATCTAATGCTTCTCCTTGGTTGGTTGTTTGAAGATTTGGATGCGGTCAATGACTTCCTCGGCGAAGGCAGCAACGTTCAGAGTCTGATTCAGGCCGTCAATCACCCTTATCCTTCTGGGGACATCGTCCAGGGACTTTGTGCCATGCTCCTCGGCGTACTGTACGAGTTCTCGACCAAGGACTCGCCCATCCCGCGCACCGACCTGCACTCCATCCTCCTGTCGCGGATGGGACGGGAGAGATACATTGATAAGCTTTCGAAGCTGAGAAGCAGCCCATTGATCAGGGATTTCGAAGTCACCCCCCAGAAACTATCCAACTCAGTGTCTGGCAAGCTGCCCGACGTCTATTTCGATTCTACTTTTGTCGACTTCTTCAAGGACAATTACAGCCGGATTCTACGCGGCATAGACCGAGATCCTGGGTTGGAGATATCTGTTGTTTCCAACGGCGTACAGAAAGGCGTTTCCAGGGAGCTGGTCGATTCACTTCGCAGCCAGTTGGCGGAGAGAGATCAGGCCCTGCAGGAAGCACAAGTTAGCCTCGAAACGGTCGGCCGACAAATAGGCCAAGAACAGGCGGATCATCGGCGAACTCGTGAGACGTCGACCTTGGAATTGGCCAGAATCAAGCAGATGAATGATGGGCTACAGAGACAGCATGACGCCGAGCTACGGTAAGTTTCCCAGAGCCATACAGTGGATTAAGCAGGCTAAGAGACTATTCCAGAAACCTGCAAAGTCGGATCAGTTCACTCGAAGGAGAACACCAAAAGCAAATGGAACAAGCGCGACGTAAGGCCGAGTCCCAAGTTGCTGCGCTAGAGGAGGAGCATAAGATGCAGCTGGCAGAGCTCCAAAAGAAGGCAGATTACCGCGTGGCGGCTCTTGAGCAGGAGCGAAGGGCTACCGACCTCGAGCACAGAAAGCAGATGGACCAGTTGCAGCTGAATCTCAAGGCCGAAGCTGCTTCTCACCTTGAGGAACAACGCAAACAACTTGAACACGCTCGAAAGACTGCGGATTCGGATGCCGAACGCGTTCGTCACCGCGCCGAGGCTGATATGGCTGATCTCAAGGCCACTATCAGCCGACTGGAGGTTGATTTGATGAAGGTAAGCTGGCAACCACGAGCCTCCAAGACAGCACCCCCAATTAACGCGTAATAGGCCAAGAAGACCAAGGCACAAGAGATGCAAGCAATCCGGGACGAACTAGAGGCCAAGCTCAGAGAGCAGTCAAGCATCGCTGAGAAGGCAGAGTCTCGTGCCACCCAACTGGAGAAGGATCTGAAGGAGACCCGGAAGAGGGCAGCTCAGAGCGATGATGCCGCGAAGAAAATTGAAGAAGATAAGAATTCGACACAGAACGAACTCGACGACCTTCTTATGGTGTTCGGCGACTTGGAAGAGAAAGTGGCCAAATACAAGGTAAGTAGTATCTCGTCGATGCTCATATCGACGCTGACTGACGCCGTCATTAGGCCCGACTCAAGGCCCTTGGGGAAGCCGTCTCTGACGGCGAAGATGAAGAAGAAGAAAGTGACGAGGAGGATGGGGAAGAAGACGACGACGACGATGATGATGATGGCACGAGCGAAGATGCGAAAAGCACCAAGGAGTAGTAACCTCCAATGATAAAAAGCATCAACGGTCGGCATTATCCGAGCTGCGATGGGAAAGAAAAGTTTCAGCGTCTTGATACCACTTCTATTTTTTTTATTCTCAGTCCATCACATGTAGCGTTTGTCGTAGGTACAAAAAGGTAACAGACCCTGTCCCGGTACGGGTCTTGGTAACGCTGAAGGGCTGTTAACACCCAGCTGGATCCACTCCACTCTGTCTGTGAAACTGTTCATCTACGTGTTCATAATCTCCGATCACCCCCGATGCATCACGGTCAACCTAGCGACCACAAGCTACAACCCATGAAGCGGTAAGTGTCTTCGACATGCCCTCCAAACAAACCCTCTCCCCCAGGCTGGCTTCCTGGGTCACCTTCAACTCTCGTCAAAGCGCATCGGTCACCGCAGCTTCCACAGCTGCTTCTTCTCACCTTGCCCAGCTGCTGTCCATGTGTTGCTGATGGTCAGAGCGCGAGGGTTATTCTCGGGCGCTTTGAAGACGATGCGACCCGACACCTCAGTTCCCGACTTGACTTCAACGTGTTCCTCAAGCAATTTGTTGATCAAGAAGCCTTGCTTCCAGTGAGTGGCGGGGCCGAAGGGGCCAGTGGTGAAAGCCACCTCACCAGGTCTGGTGACGCTCTTCTCACCCGGCTTAACATGCAGATCCGCTGGAATGGTGTCCTTCCGAGAAGTGGTGAAGAAGATGTCGAACCAGAGCAAGAAGCCGTCGAGAGAGGGTATGTCCTTGGACAAAGTCGATTTCCAAGGAGCCTCGAAATCGAGATCTTCGGCCTTGACGGTGTGCAGGTCCTGGAACGCAATCTGCGTGGCTGAACCGCAGACGCAGTTCTCCGGCATCACTTCAATACGCGCCTCGTCGTAGATACCGGCTTTCATCGACTTCATGTCAAAGCCGTAGACATCGTCCCAAAAGGTGATGAAATCGGTGACGTATTCCGGGTCTGAAACGGGGGCAACCCAAATGGTAGAGACGCTAGGGACAAGAAGGCCATCGGGCTTCAGGTAGCGGTCTCTAGCGAAGAGAACACTGGGGAGCATGGCTTCGTACAGGAGGCAGTAACCCATCCACTCGCTGATGATGATGTCGACCTGGTCCACAGGAAGGTCAATATCCTCGATTCTTCCTCGGATAAGGGTGATTTGGTTGCTCAGTCCATTGTGGAACACGTTCTCCCGAGCCTTGTCAATGATGTCCGACTTGTCTACAGCAAAGACTTGGGCCGCACCAGCCTTGGCGCAGAACATGCTCAGGATGCCTACATCGCGTGCAAACGTCAATTCCAGAGCTGTATGAGATCCCGGCGAGGGAACTTTTGGGTGCAATGCTTACCGGTACCGCAACCGATGTCGAGAACGACCTTGCCTTTGAAAATGTGCTTGTTGTTGTAAACAAAGTCACGGTAGGCATCCGTTCTGACGGTGTCCTTGAGCATGGTCTCGTGGATGTCTGAATTTGTTGTTAGTGGCCGTGATATCTTCTGCAAGTTCTTAGTTACCGTTGCCAGCATATGACTCCCAGTAATATTGAGACTCATCCTTGCGGGCCTTCTTGTCAACTGACCGATCACGGCGGGTGGAGGTGTTTGGAACGTCATCTCCCCAGCGTTGATCCAACGTTTGCTCGACGGCTTGACGATAGCTGGAAAACTGTGCCGTGACCGTTTGCAACTCCTCCTGGAGTTCGGCCTCACGACTTGAGACCGCCTTGGATTCCTGTGCACCTTCCGGGGAATCCGAGTCAAGGTTCAGATCGGCAAGAGCCATGATCAACGCATCGTCATCGATGACAGGCTTGAGGAAGCGGTCATCGGAAATGTGCTCTGTGGAGATGGATTCAGGCAGAGCCACGCCATCATGGATGCTTTGACGAACTTAGACGGGGTGTTAGCATTAGAGGGGGGGCCATCTCGAAATGATGACCAGGGTGTACGAACTGAAGTTGACAAGCTTGACAGTGCCGAAAAAGTCAAGGCAAAGACGGCTGCGGACAGCAAGGAAATTGAAATTGTGTTTATCGCGGCAATGCTGCAACATAGCATCGAGACTGGGAAAAACAGTGTCGTCGAGGAGCGAGATGATGTTGACGGACTCTTCTTCCTCGGGCTCGGCATCTTCCCAGTCAGACTCGTCTGATGACAGGTCAGACTCGTCAAGGGTCTTTTTGATTTTGTCGTCGGCCATGGCGAGGATCCGATGATGGATGGTTGAACTTATCGGGGTTTTGGGGTTGGTTGGTATAAACTTTCTGCGTGTATTGGTTTTCGTTTAGCACCCGTGGAGGTATCACGCCAGTATCGCTTCGTTATGGAAATCACCAGTGAGCTGTGCTACCTACGGTAATGAGTGAGTGAAAGTGAAGGATATTTTCACTCTCCTTCAAGGGTGTGGGACCCTGCTGGGGCGTGTGTGGGCGTCACGGTAGGTGTGGATGGCCAACAGATGCTGTTTCCCTTTTTGTGCGCGACGTCAGATTTGTACGATTGGCGCGCCGTTGGTTGGCCCGTTGGAACGCCGGTCTTTCTCCGGCGAAGAAGCGCGCGAAGCACCTTCCCTGCAATGAAATGAAGTGGCTTTTCTTTACATCAACTCTCGACTCTTAAAATTGACATTTCCTCCCTGGGCTGTCTCAAGTCACCAAATTCTTTGCGGAGGTTACAAGTTGACCGTATTCCAGGCCGTAGCGTTGATCACGAACATGGTCCATGGCAGTTCTTACCAACAGCACTTTCATTTCCACCTCTTACGACACGATACCTCCAAGTAAGATTTGTCAGAATACATGGGATTAATGCCTCGAAAATTTCCTCCTTTGCCACCGATACGTAGCCTAGTAGTGAGGTACACCAATGCTCTGCAGAATCAAGTTAACTATGCTAAGGAAACCTTCACCCAGGATGAAGCCCGACGCAAGCACAATCAAAAGTGTGCTGGACTGGCGTCGCCGAGAAATCCAGTACCAGCTCAGCAAGCCGCCTACTGTCCGAGCCAGCGTGAAGGACGGAACGTTGTACATGCCTGCTCATTTTGTCAGTCTCAAGTCATTTTGACAAATCTGCCGTAGCTGCTCAGCTGGAGATCACGTACCGACGGCGACAGCAATACCTCCCGGCACCAGAGACCGCCACGGCTTGCCGGTTGTCGTTATCCTGACCACAGTTGTGATAGCAAATATGATGCTAAAGGCAAACGCCCACTCTCGTGCCATCGGAGGCAAGCCCTTACCTGTCACGAGCCTGGCGGTGAAAATCCAAACGTATCCGGTGGGCACCTGGAACAAGTCGCCAGGTATGGTATACACCCTAAAGCATCCTTAGTAGATATTCAATCGATACAACTTGAGCATGCAAGTCGCAGATGGATCGTATTTTTGTTCTTACGCCGTATACAACCGATAGACAAATGCGCTTACAACAGCTCCGGCTGTTGCGCCAATCACCTGGCCCCAAAATTGAGCCTTAGGTGCCGCTCCAAGGAGATGACCCGTTTTAAGATCCTGCATGAGATCACCGGCTTGCAGAGCACCCTGGAACCCGATTAGCTTACGAGAAACGAAGAAAGACTAGAGGCCCGAGTGGCTGGCTGAGACGTACTGCTTCGGACTACGCGTGTGGTTAGTAATTAGCCCATGCATTGGTGCAAAGTTGTGGGCAAACGTACCACTGCACCTGCGACCAAGTTGATCAGAACGCTCGACTTGTGCGATTGCGGTATGATCAAGGCGAAGAAGAGTTGTGCCAGCTTGCTGATCCCAGAAACCGGGTTCAGATCAGTCTCGCCGAGCGCCCTCACACCCATGATGCTGAGAACAAGAGCCATGAAAACGGCCACGATAGTCGCATAGAGCGGTACGAGATCGCCAAAGACAACATGAATCGTCGCAACGCAGAGAATAACAGAGAGCACGAGGCCCACCGAGACAAGCCGATTGCTAATCTGTTGGTCTGCTGGTGCGTCAGCCTCATCCTCTTTTGAATCCTCATCCACCGGCGCGGAAGCTCTGCGGCGAAGAAACGTGTCTCCTTCTTGTTCGGGCAGAAGTCGCGCGGTGCTCGTTCCCTCTGCTTCCTCTGCGGTGCTGACAGCCGCATAACCCTGCCTGAATCGCTCTTGGGTTCCCAGAAGACGGCGCCACACGTCCGTTGCCCGCTGCGACAGCTCTCTGGTCCCAGAGGCGGCCAAGCGTGGTGCAAGCGGGCGGAAGGTAATGTAACCTAGGTTCACGATGGCATCAGCCAGCATGATCGCCAGCGATATCCAGACGATCCATCCTTTGCTTCCATTCTCCCAGTCATCAATAGATCCAGGTGCCCAGCCCTGGTACTTAGCTAAAGGAGAGAGTATGCCCCAGCCTACAACGGCGCCCAAGAGCATGTGGAGAGTCGTCTCGGGCCCCATGATGATTCCTTGGCCAATGTAGGCTGGGCTCGGATTCAGCGTCCATAGCCAGACTCCAGCCGCCTTGGTCCCGAAGATGGGAATGTTGCGAAGAGCTGGTAGGAAGAAGGAGGAAAGGGTGTAAAAGCCCGACACTCCGAAGCAGATCAGCAACAGCCTCATGTTCCCAGCCCAGTCCTGGTGCGAATCGCTATCCGGATTAGTGACATTCTCGGGATCGGCAACAGTAGCAGTGCGATTTTGAGTCGGGTTCGTGATCAGATCAGCGTCATGGTCTGGCACAAGACTTGCGAAGCCGCCAGAGACAGTGTCTTTACCTGACCTTCGAGTCTGGCCATGAAGAACACCAATGAGCACCGCGGTACTGAAACCGCTCGGAAATCGTAGCCTTTCCCGTATGATAACTTGTCGCCGCCTGTCGATAGTTAGGTAGCTGGTAACCAAAAGATGCAATTCGGTCGCCGTGATTGCGCTTACAGAGGGACAGCGAAGACGACGCCAAAGTAGCATAAGCCTAAGGACCAGATAACCAATTTCCAGAGGCTAATGTTAAGCGGACCTTGCTCTTCGGCAGTAAGGAGGTAGTTCATCGCGGGAATCTGAGTCTATCAGCCGTAGTCCCAACGCAACAAACCCGTGAGGGGAAGACCTACCACACCGACAAAACCGCATCCAAGGGGCATGATGGCCATGCTCCCAGCAACAGTCTGAACGAGAACATTCTCAACAGGGCTGAAGGGAAACTTCAGATGACGCGCCAGGGCCTTGAAGATGCCAAATCCCATCAGACTGGCGGGCATGGTCATGGTGCTCACCCAACCAGTCTGCAAACCAAAGTACATATTCGAGAAGCAAATGACGAGGCCAACCAGCAGACCGACGACAATGCCACGGGCCGTGAAACTGCGACCGTGGATAACCGGCGTTTGCTTAAAAGCGTCTACGCGGTCAGAGGTACGAGCTGAGGCTGTTCCAACATTGTCGTGGCCGTCGCGGTAACCCCGATCTGGTGCCATAGCAGCGTAGGTTCCCCAGGACCAAGTTTACGCAACTTCGGGCTGGGCGAGGTTGATGATTGCGAAATAGCTTGCCTCGGAAGAGTGGGCTATGACCCCGCGATGGCTTCGATGGCGTGCTAAACAGCCTGACGTTTGAAGCGCTCCTCACGCGGCGGGGCTTCGCATGGGGATGCTTGCAGGAAACGGCGAGGGACGGAATTGGAGAACGAAAGGGAAACGTATCGGTCTCCTTTTCGTGATGTGCCTGTGGGAAGGGTGGAGATGAGAGAACAATCACGTAAGAAAATACGTCCGACGGAGATCCTTGTTCATGCAGCAGGGCTGCGATACGTCGTGCAGAAAAGGAATTCCGTATCCGTAAATGCATGCTTATCTCTCGAATCCCTTGCCACGTCGCTGCGATTCGTAATTCAGGGTTGGGGTCACATCGCAACTCGCGGGGTCATCCTTACTCAGAATTATGCCTACAGCGCTAGTCCGGGCCGGAGCTCGGCAAACACCCCGCCAAGGAACATGCTTACTAATGTTGCAGTTGAGCGTGCAGTCCAGTCTCAGCGTCAGCATTGCCAGATCGCGAAGCTTACTTTTATTTTTACAACTATGACCGAACGCTACCAGTCTCGTTGATGAGCAAGAGAGCAATGGCAATACTGACAAGCCATCGACTCCTCAAATCCTTCAGCTCTCCCCCATCACTCTGCCCGTCTTGTAATTCCCGATTAGAAGCCGAAGGAGTCAAGCAGCGAGCTCGAATCCGGCTCTTGGAAGACCGTCGGTGTCGAATTTTCCCCCTTGTTGTTGCCACCTGATCTCATTTCAACGTGCAGGCTCGACATCGGAAGGTCCGCAACTACTAGCGAGCTTCTGCGTCGCAATAGTGTCAGAGGGTTGATTTCGCCGCCCAGGCCGTTCGTGGTACCCGCAGCTGGCTTCAAGAACTCCCAGTTGCGAACTGGCAATCTGTTAGTAGAACAAATCATAGTCTACCATGGAAGGACCATACCTAGATCCAGACCGAGCAGGTCACAACCCATTCGGTCGTAGAGCTTGGCGCTGTGAAGCACAAACTCCCACTCCACACGGGCGGTGACTTTTGAGGCCCCTCGGAGTGTCTGTAGTGTCTTCTGTCGCAGCTGAGAATACAGCACTACCAGAGCTGGATCGTCTGTGAGAAACAACTTTGACTGCAAGTTTGGAGTGCATGGCGTTTCAACAAGCGTGTAGACCGGAGACTGTACAGAGCTACAGTAAGAGCCTTGAAAGAAGCGTTACCAGAATGATGGGGACTCACAATCAGGGCTCTTACAGCCATATCCTTTCGATTCAGCATCCAAAAAGCCCACGACGCCAGCCAACGGTTGCCTTCCTTGGCTGCCACTGCGAGCACCTCTTCTTCCAGAAGCTTTCTCAAAACCGGCCCTTGGTCGCCTTCGTACACGCGAGCTATGGCTACTGCAAGCTGAATGTCCTTCAGTTGTTTCAAACAGATGTTGACAGCGTCCTGCAAGTGATCTGCAAGTAAGAAAAAGGCAGCGGCGTATTCTATCTCGCACAATGTCAGCGACAAATCTTCGACTTCCACGTACATCGAGATACTCACCGAATCGGCGTTTGCTGAGTAGGGCATAAGCGTTCTTCAACGCCTTTGTCCGCCACTCGGGATCATCGAAATTGTTTGCGAGAAAACGCTGGGTAGCGATCTGTTCCTTGTTCCCATATGCCATTCGCCATAAACCTTGGAGGACCGTCTTCTTCTTAAGAGCGAGATAGTAGAGACTGCAGTCGACTGGATTTTTGGTGTCGCTCTTTGTATACTCATTCCGAGCTACGTTCTCGAACTGAGATCGCTGTACATTCATGTCAGCCCGTGCTATTCCTTTCTTTCCATTTTCATAGATGCTTACCAAGGCATTGTGGTCGCTTAACCACATGAACAAGCCGCTTTCCCTGGCATCTTCCCACCGAACGCTTCCGTGGCACTGCTTAGAAACAAAATCGACGAGAATGTCCTGACTGGTTGAGTGGTATGCCCAGTTGATCTCTCGCCAAGACATTTGAATCTCACTTGTACGCCCCTTTCGAAGTGCATGCTGGCGAAAGAAAAGCATGAAACGCGCGCCGTTCTCGTCCAACGACCTACGTTGTTTCTCGACAATTCCGACGCATTCGGTGATATCTGCCAGCTGTATTTGTTCGTGCCCCGAGAGCTGTCGAATGTTGACCTTGGTCAATTTTTCGTTGATTGCGTACGCCACGTCTTCAGTAAACATTTCATCCGCCTCATCAGCAGACGCCTGGAGGCTAAAACGAGAACCCGACTGCGCCTCGGATGCCTGCGTTGACGAGACCTGGTGGTCGTTAGCATGTATTCGTTTTGGCGTCCACGGCGTACGAGTAGTTGACATACCTCGCCTTCGTAGAACTCAGCGAGATCTAGACCAAGGTAATCGTCAATGGTCTCATCTGCTACATGGAACTTGAGTATCTTGTACAACGACATAAGCACCTTTCGGACGGCCGTGCTTTTTCCCGCAAGAATACTCTGGCTGAGGAACTGTGGATGGAAAACCGGCAATGGACCGTTGAATCTTTGCACAGCTTCGAACAAGTCCCAGACGCCGTTCTTCCGGTGCGGAAGTTGCAAACTCTGGACCAAAGAACTAGAAAGGTCGTAATCTCTACCATGCACGAACATTTGATTACCGGACCCAATGACCAGATACCCATCACCTAGCCAGGTAGAGTCGCCGATTGGATGCGGTGTCAACTCGCGAATGCTGATTTCCCGAACAGCGGCCCAAGCGGGGCCCTTATTGAGGTAGTCAAAGCGCATTTGGCAGAGCAAAACAACCTTGGACTGGAATCCAACGGCCAGAATGGACTGCGAGTCCGGCGTTGATGTCCAATCAAGGTCTTGAATCGTGCTGTTTGGACCATAATCTTGTGTGAACTCAAGTCGAGCACCTCCAATGTCCCAAATGAATAGCTGGGATCTCGTGCAGTCGACTATTGCCGCCTTCTTGAGAGTACTACCACTGACGAGAGCTGGTTCGGAGAGCCCAGTTTCTGCGGAGGACGTTGAGAGCCAACCAACGCGATCCTCGGTGCGGTCGATGCGCGCTGTCCAGAAGTCTACCCGTCCGGTGTGGGTATACGAAATGGCGATGTCTTTGGCGAAAACGTCCAGAAAGCCCGATGTGACGAGCGCAGACCCAGCTGGATCGACAGGAAGAACGTAAGCGAGTCCATGGACGCCCTCGAGTTGAAACCTGCAAAATTCCCTTATTGAAGTCTCGCCATGACCGTTGATGTGAGTGTCGGGTCCTTGCCGAGAGTATCGAGGCAGCTTAACCTCCCAAACCAAGCCCTTCTGTTCCGAAGTAACAGTTGCAATGTGGGCTACCGCGTACTCCTCAGGCCGCTGTCGTGGCAAGAGCACTAGACAGAGAGGCTTGCCGGAAATTTCATACGACTGGCGTTCCAATAGAAGAGCTTGCTGTTGCCGGCCGTCCCACAAGCATATATTGTTGTGCTGCAGGAAAATGACGAAGCGTCCTTTACGCAGAACGCAAATGCGGTGGATGTGGGCTGTCCCCGGAATTACGCTCTGGCGCAAAAGACTCGACTTGCTATTTTCATCGTGGGCCCATACGATGCTCTCTCCTTCTGCGGTCCTCGAGACGACTGCACGACCACTAAAGTTGCGGACCATTTTTTGAATAGGGGCAGAGTGTCCGGACCAGATACGGTGTCGCGTTAGTCGGGTTTCCAGTGCGGATGGGTTGAGAAAGTCTACGAGGTCGGTCTCGAAGACTTGGATCTGCCCATCAAAGTCATGGACTAAAATGTGCAGCCGTCCTGTCTGACGGTCGCAGTAACTTTGTACCGCGGCGTGCTCCCCGGCCCGGAAGTCAATATACTGTGACTTGAAGCGTGATATGTGTCGGTTTCCGGATTTGCTGGTTTTGGACCCCACGTCCTCCAACGCGAAGACCACCATTTCTCCGGTACCGTCAGACGCAACGCACAGCTCAACACCATTGTTCGCAAGAGATATAAGATGCTCGAGTGCGGGGTCTTGATTTCCATTCTGCAGAGACCGACTCTGAACTGCCAATTCCGTAGCAGCAGACACCTCCCTGCCGTCGACGATGAATGCCAGAAGTGGCATTGCCAGAGGTCTTGTCTTGAGACTCTGGTCTTGAAAACATGATGCCAGGTCGATTACCCCCCAGAGATTGAGCTGGTGAGAAGCGTGGGTGTCAGAACCAGCCCAGACGCGGACCACATTATCGGCGCAAATGGTATAGAGCACATTTTCCACACTTTGCTCCATGTGATATGGTTTCCGCCATCGAATGCTCGTCACAGGTTTCGGGTGCCGTAAGTAGGCTAATTCGAAGCGCGTATCGTCAGCGCCATAAGTCAGGCGGCGCCAGACCTTGACAAGGCAATCGTAAAATCCAACCGATGCGATATAGCCCGAGTCGTAGGATAGTTCGGCGAATTTCGTGGGATTCGGAAGAAGTTGACTCCACAGGTTCGTCGGTTCGCCAGTCGTTGAATACGTGTTCAGCTCAGAATGAGAAACAAGAAGCTCTTCAGACGCCCCCCAGCTGAGAGAGGTGCCATCGATGATATTCCGAGACTCTGGAACGGGGAAAGTTGATTGAAGACCCCACTGGCAAACACAGGCCGCATCAGCACATGGTTGCGCAACACCGTAAAAGACTCGCGGGGAAAGCAGGACTTGGGACCAGTAGAAGGGCCTCGCTGGGGCGGCAGAAGACTTGACATACCTTCAGCGCATCTTCCGACTGTCCGAATGGCCTGTAGACTCTGACCGTGGTGTCGGTACAAGTGGCAATCTTACCAGACGTCTCGTCGAAGGCAACGGCCTGCAAATGGGTCGGGTCGTCATCATAAATGGTTTGAACAATGTTGTCCGAGTCACTTAAAATCGTAAAGGCGCCACCGGTTATGTAGACCTGAATTGTGAAGACCAGACGTCAGCACGTCTAGAGGTTGTGGCGGAGGAAAAGAGGCAAAGACGCCGATGGCTCACATTGAAGTGCCTCGAATCCCAGAAGCCCGTCGCAAGAGTATGGAGCCCAGACCTAGGCCTGCCTGGGAGGACTGCTCTCATCCTACTAGCGCGGGGGTTGCAGCAGCATTGCTCAAGCGGCCGTGTCGCGATGCTCGTTCGTCGCCGGCGTTTTGGGAGGCTAGTATGCGGAAGTAGCTACAGTGCAGCGGTCGTCGGCGGCATGCGATTTCGAAGTGGCGCACTTCGGGTAGTCTACGACGCTCGGGAGGATAAGATGGGGTGGTCGTTGAAAGAAGGGGATGTAAGGAGCTAATTACACTCGCAAGCTACCGCCTTGCCTTGAGGTTCCTGAATGAACACCCGACCCTCCGCACCACGATAAGATAACTTGTTGCGCCAATACCGTAATCAGCAAAGCGGCAGAATAAGCACTGCGGAAAGGCGGTCACGTACGAGTGGTTACGTAACCCCTTCGCAGGCCTATTTATGGTTCAACACCACTGTCAACGCAGTTATTCGCCTGTATATACAACACATCATCTTTGACTTTAGGCTTAACCACGTAATATTAGTATTGGAGCCCGAAGCCCGCGTGTGTTCACGCATCCCGCGTGAATCCAACAGTAACGTTTGAAGAGCGATGACGCCAGCCTGCGTAGCCATCCGAGGTGTTGCAGCCGTTTCCCGGGCCTACTACTACTACTACTACTACTACTACTACTACTACTCACCATCAACTTCTTTGTTCATCACAGGAATCCTTCTTGCATCACTATAGACTTGCTAAATTCAACCAGCTCGACTCAAATCATGGGGTATACTCGTAAACATTTTCCAAGACGAAAACTCAAGATCAATATCCACAAAAGTCCCTCGTATCATATAATCTTTGCAGCTCCTTTGTTTCATTTGACCCTTTCCCCGCGATGATACCCAACTACCCTTCATCATTACCCACCATACCCCCCGAACCTCCCGAACCCCATGGCCCGGTCTGACCGTCATTTGTTGTTCGCCGCGCGTTCGCTTCGGCTGCCGAGAGCCTCTGTGCCTGCGCAAAAGAGAGTTTGCTCAACCGAACGTTGGGCGCCGGAGGCATGCTTCGGTTGTAGCGCTCACGGAGCTCCCGCTCAAACGGTGTTGGCAGCGGAGCAAAAGGCGTCATGGATGGTAATGTTACTGACGATGCCATGCCCGTCCATCGTGTTGGTGTGTTGATCACAACTCCACCTGCATCGACTCCTATTGCTCCTCCGTCCTGATCCTCCTCTTCGACTGATGGTCCAAAGTCCTGCAGCCGCGAAGGCCTGAATGACACCGCTCCGGGCCGATCATAAATTGCTCTCGACATTTGAAGAGAGTTCCGACTTGACCCGATCCCGGCCTCTCTCCGGGAAGCCCCGAGGCTTGCCCTCATTACGCTTGTCTGTTGTGATCCGCCCGTGTCTCCGACTCCTTTCCATAGAAGTAGAAGCCGTCGCACAAGCTTCTTTTTGTTTCTCCCCCGAACATCCGAAGCAACATATTCCCGACTTTTGAGCTGAAGCAAAGTGGATTGCCATTGTCCCCAGTATCGCGACTTCAGAGTGTCTTCCCAGAGTCTCCACGAGCGGCTTTGTGTGCCATGGTAATCTTGAGACATGGTATGCCACTCGCCCAACCACGCGTTCTTGAGGACTTTGGAAGAACCCCAATCGTTAATACTTTCGTTCAGCCATGCGTTCAGAACCAGAACAAGGCGGTGCCTTTCAGTAGTGTGATGGTGCGTCGTAGCCTGCCAGCTTATGTTTCCGTGTACTCGAGCGGACGATTTCCATCTCCTCAGGTATCTCTTAGCGGTAGTCGCCTTTACATGCTGTCGGCATCGTGCATAAGATTTTCGGATATGAGATCTCCACGTTCCCTTAGAGCGCCAGCTCCTCAGTGCCGCGTTGACGTTGACGTAGAAACGACCTCGCTTCGACCACGTGGCGAGGCTTCGACTCTGGTCGACTTCGAGTTGCCATGAGTTCAACACCTTTTGGGCAGCTTGGCGTGCAGCAAACCGACGCGATCTCGTGCTGATCCTTGCCGCTGTTGATACTTGTCTGTGCCAAATATCTAAAACCTTTGTTTTGAGCATTCGGTGTGAAATGGCCATCGTTGAGGCTGTGCCACTTAGTGTGCGGGCCGGCAGCTGAACCTGCTGAGCAACCATAAGCCTTCTGACGGTTCGTCCTCCGGTTTGCGCGTCGGGCGGCGGAGGTAGACAGGCGCTATGCCATTGATAAAGCGTATCACGTATGAGCTTGAATCCCATCTTGGCCCTGAATACTTCAACCCTCGTCTCTAATTGCCACTGACTTAGGGTGTCGCGAATGACATGGAGCCGCCGCCATGCTGCCACATGTGCGTGGAGACTCTGCGTTTGCTGCCGCCAATAACTGGAGACCTGAGAAATGGCAGCTTTCTTGCCAAATCGTCCCACGTGTGCGGAAATTGCTTGTGCACTGGACATTGTGGAATGCCAACGCTGAAGATAGGGAGATATGAATCGAGGTTGACCAGACAATCCTGTGGTGATCGGGCATGAGTTAGACCAGGCAGCAAGAACCCGTTTGGCAAGGTGGTGCTTGGCAATGCCCGATGCCTGGTGATCCGTCAGGATGCCCTCGTCAACTCGCCTGACCCAGAGAGTCAGTAAGTGGGAGGTAAAGATGCGACGTCCTTTCAATTTGGCATCGGCCGTGACAAGTTCCCAGGGGTCAAAATGACGCATCCGCAAGATATGCCTCCTGGCCACAGCCATTCGCTCACGCTTCTCGACGGCGTATTTTTCCCAATGCGATATTCCTCTCAGCAATTGCAGGTAACCAGCTGCTTTGCTTGCTCGTCTCTCCAACAAAGCGTAGCGGGCTTCCATCTCAGGATGTTCTTCCGGCGCCTCATCAGCAGACACATCTCGCCCATCAAATCTGGGACCAGTTTCAGCAGCCGTTTTAACTAGCCTCTGCTGATGATCCTTGTCCAACGGTCCTTGACCGAAATCTTTCACATCACTGCTAGCAAGCTCTACAACCCTCTGTTGCCCTCCAGCTGGTACATTCTGCTTATGCGTAACGCCATCCTGGTCGGAGAGGTTTCTAGCAGATGACACCAGCTGCGTTATTCGGAACGGTTGAGGCTCCTCCACATGCTGGTATTGCTGGCCTTGCTTGTCCCGCTGAGTCTGTGGTATGAATGTTTGTTGAGCTTGATACTCAGCATCCTGGACCTGCGGAGATTCGGCTGGCTGCCGGGTCTGCTGAACCCGTATATAGTCTTGGTACTGCTGCTGCTGCTGCTGCTGCTGTTGCTGTTGCTGTTGTTGTTGTTGTTGTTGTTGTTGTTGTTGTTGTAACTCAGGCATCGCGATAGCTTCTCTCTGGGGCGGAGCTGTCTGAGGCGGATCTTGCTGAGGCACAGCATGATTAGATACTACCTGCTGAGGCTGTGGTAGATGGTGGTAAACGGACTGAGGGTTACGCCTGGGCTGTCCTTGTTGTCGCAACGTGAGCTGTTCATGTTGAAGCGCTTCGAGATGCTGGTTCCGTTGGTAGTGTTGATTGGGCTCGACAGGAAGGCTTTGTGGTGGGAACTGGTGCTTGTGTTCCTGCGACTGCTGAGCCCGCTGGTATGGCTGGTATGGTAGTTGATGCGATTGATAATGAGGAAGGTGCTCATCGGCAGCAGGACTATCACCATTGCCAACTGGTTCAGTTTCGGCATCTTCCGGTAGAAGCCAATTGACTGTCCTGAAGGGCTTCGTGCGGACTGGGAGGGAAGAAGCCATCTTCTCATTCTTTTCGGGATGGCGGCCGGCAGTTTCAGCAGGCTGAACAGTAGTGTCGCTAGCTCCACGGTGATAGACAGTGCCAATCGCAGACTGGTGGGTTTGAGGACTCTGCTCTGTACCGGCGGCTGGCGAAGGCGAGTAGGTTCGTAAAGGGGGTCCTAAGTGCTGGTAGGGTTCTACAGATAATTCATTGAGGCCCAAAGCCGCGTGCATCAGCCGTGGGGGAGATGGGTGCTGGTCAGAATGGTCCGACTCGAAGGACGCAGAGGAAGACTTGTAGCGGTTCTGGCGAGTTGGCTGCACATATTCGAGAGACTCATCCTCGGTGGTGACGGAGTCGTGGCTGTGGCCGGATACAGGAGGCGACGGTTGAGAGGCACCCTCGTGATCTGGGTTATCGCCCTGATCTGAGAATGGCCTCGAAGCTTCGCTTTGAGCCTCGAATTCGAGCTCGATGCCCATTCTGGACAGCACATTGTGGAGTTTCTCCAAGAGCGAACCTTCGCCACGCTCCCCGCCAACTCGAAAGACGAGGCGGGATATGTGATGATCCTCGTCCGGATCGATGCCGTAGGTAGGAAGGATATCGTCGTACGCCTGGAAGAGGGCGTTTGTCGGCAGCCTCTCACCCTCGGGGAGATCATCGAGACGGTCCTGGGCGTTCGCAACGACATCGTGAAGGCAGCGGATTTCTGGGGTGATTAGTCAGTCGGGATGCAATTCAGATATCTTCTCGGCCTTGTGAGGTGTAGTAGGAGTTCCTTACCGGTATTACTGTAGTAGGAGTCGGAGCTTTGTATTGACGAAAAGCTGGATATGCCGTCACGAGGAGCCAGCGCTGGGCGATGCGGCAGCGACGGCATGTGAACTGGTGACGTGCTGGGAGCATAATAAGATGGCGAAAGGGAAGTTGATGGTTGCGGAAGAGTGGCGCGGCGGGAGCTGTTACTTAGTAGCTAGGATGTTGGCGCTGACGATTGCGATTGAGCTTGAGGTGTTAGATGCCAAGTTGTATCAGAGGTCGAGCTATCGTAGAGCGCTAGAAGCAAAAGGCGATATTTTGTATGCCACAAACGTCGAATACGTCGGGTCGCGACAATGTCTACCGAGGAGAAAAAGAGCTGGTCGTAAAAAAGAGGTTGTCGTAGGTATCCGGTGGGCTTCAGCGCGTCGCAAAGACTTGCAGGGCTTAGCGGTAAAGACACGTACAATGTCACAACCAGCCAGCAGCGTCCAGTGCTTGTAGATATCAGGGACGGGACTGACTTGACAATGCGCTCGAGGGCGATGACAATCCAACGTTGTTGATTGCAGCGATCAAAGGCGACGATTACCTACGTAATCCCCAGCCTCCCGTCTTTTCAAAGTGTCGAGTGTTTATTTCGCGGCGGTGGACAGGCACTCTGGCCTATGTGGAGACGTCGCTGCGTCGAGCGAAGGCAGTTGGCCGGGTTGCGGCGAACATTGGGGACGCGACAGTGTTCTGATTGGTCAGTCTAACCATTTCTACGAGTATGTAGGTACTGCGTAATTAGGTTGTTTGCGAGACACGTACGGATACATACCGCACCGCTGCGCACTCTAAGGTAGGTGCCTAAGGTATATATAGATACTACCTACGTGGAAGGGGGGGTGTTTTATTCAGACTGTTAGTATTATATATTTATAGAATATTATATATTAACCCAATATAATACTAATATACTATCTTTATTATATAGTAAGTTAAATATTAAATATTATATTTTAATATTTACTAAATTTATTTATATTAATAATAATATTATATATATATACTATAAGAGATATACTATAACTCTATAAGATATATAATAAAAATATATAAAAGTATAGAGGCTATATAATAGAGGTTAATTATATAATATAGTATATTATAGTATTATTAATACTATATATATTATTAAAAAAAGCCTTTAAAAAACTATAAAAACTATAAGTATTTACTACCTAAGATAAGGTTAAATTTAAAAGGGGTTTAGGTTATCTAATTAACTAATAAATAACCTAAATAAGAAAATCAGTAGAGTAGCTTAGTAAGTAGCTTATATAAGTATTAAAGGCTCTAGAAACTAAGTCTTAAGTATAAATAACTTACCTTTCTCTCTCTAGAATACTCTCTCTTACTTAAAAAGAAGACACTTTAATACTAACTTATTTATATTTATTATTTCCCTTTTAAGCTATATATTATATTATTAATAATTATATAATATAAGATATACTATTATTAATAATATTACTCTATTAAATATATTTAAAATTACTTTAAAATAAATATAGTAATATTTAGTTATTATTTATTAAATATTATTATAGTTATAACTAGTTTAAGCTTAAAAAGTTTAATAGTATATTTTATTAATAAGTATATTTATCTACTTATATAACCTCTTTATTCTACTAATATTATAAAGTAAACACCCCCCCTCCTGCATGGGTAGGTGCCTAGGTAGTATGGATTGCACAGTATCTTACCTAATAGTAGCTTACTGTAGCTGGATATTTATATAAGATAAGGCACCTATGTCACATGGCCTGTCTCGCTTAGATACCTCAAGTTAATATAGTGCCTAATGACAGAGAGCCGTCGGTCATCAACTTCTACCCATTACTGCGTTTCGTTCTTTTCACAACTCTGTAATACAACGGGCACTTCGTCGGCTCAAAGCTCACAATGATCAGCAAACGGCCTATCCAAAAGTTTGCAGCCGCAGTGTCACAATGCTCAGCCGAGGTCAGCTCCCCCCCCCCTTCCCCCCCCCCCCCCCCCCCTTCGTCGGGTTCTGGCGCTGACTTGTTGCAGACATCCCTGTACGGCAAATGTATCGTCGCCGACTACAACTCCGTTCACAAGGACAAGTGCATCAAAGAGTTTCTCAAGTTGAAGGACTGTTATCTGGTATCCCACCGCGCCGCCCTGATCGCCACTGCGAGCTGAGATCGATGACATCACTAACAAGACCCTGTTCAGGCCGCGGCTCGCAAAGGAAAATGATCACAGGGCAAACTCGATAAACGATCCTCAGCGTGATTTGTTTTCTCTGTTCTTCCTCTCTTCTTCCCTTGGCCTAGCCACGCTCATCTAAGGCAGTTATCTGTTGGAGTGGTAATCTTGCTATTCTGGCACATTCCTCGCGAGACTCTCATTCTTATAGCTCAAGCAGGCGAAGCATGAATGTCGCATGCTGGATCTCTTGTTCCTCCTCCGCAATGACGCCCTTCTGCTTCTCATTGGGAATCTCTCCGTCCATCTGAGTGACATCGTGCTTGTCCATTGGTCTGCGCAGCGCCTTCTCGATGGTCTTGCCCTGCGTCTCAAATACTTGCTCGAGACCAATGTTGTCAGGGTCACTAAGTACCTTGTACTCCATCTTGATATCGTCCGTGGGCTGAAGCTGGGCCTTCTTTCTGAGACGCTGGACACGGTTGATGATTTCTCGGGCAACACCCTCGTGAGCGAGGTCTATGTAAAGTTCAGCATCGAGGATGGTGAGCACGTCGTTGTCAGAGTTGGGTTCCAAGTTCTTGGAAGCCTCGTCCTCCCTCAACCCGCGCCTGACAACAAGGTCACCCTCCTCCAACCTGATACCATCCACCAGTATCTCCCTTTGCTCCGAGTACTCCTTGACGGCATCGCTGCTGAGGGTCGGAAGTGCCTTCTTCACACGCGCCATGTCTTTCTTCAGCTTCTTGCCCAGAACCGGCCAATCCGCAGTCACGCTGTATTGAACGTTGTACTTGGCCTCGTCAGATGACAGGACCAGATCTCTGACGTTCATTTCTTCCCTTATGTAAGACGAGAGAGACTCCAGGTCCTTGAGGTACTGCGGGTCGCGGTGGATGACCACAAGGGTCTTCAGGGGTGTCTTGAGGCCGACGGCCCGTCTCTCACGAGAAACACGAACAAGGTCAATGACCCTCTGCATTCTGCCGACTCTGCGCTCCACCTCCTCGTCGAAAAGCTCTTGTCGTACGTCAGGGAAAGGCAAGAAGTGAATGCTGCGTGCGTCCTCGGCCTCAGCCTCCTTCGGAATGAATAGCCTCAGCTTCTGGTAGATGGTGTCGGTAATGAAAGGGGTGAAAGGAGCTAGGCCACGACACAACGTGAAGAGAACTTCGAACAACGTGTTGAGCGCATGCTTGGTATCCTCGACGCCGTTTTCGCCCTTGAGACGTCGTCTATTGAGCTTAATGTACCAGTTCGTGGTGTTCTCTATGAGACCGAGGAGACGCGGGACAACAGTGTACAAACGATAGGCTAGATGGAAATTGACTGGTCAGCGAGATCTCTTTTCTTTCCTGCGGAGCTGCATATCACTTACCTTTCATCTCGTCGTTGACGAACTGAAGCAGACTCTGGCAACTGGCCAGGATCCACCTATCCATAACGTTGTCGTTCTTCGCCTGGGTCTCGGGACTCCAGACGTAGTCGACGCCCTCGACCTTCTTGAGCAGCGATACTTGTCCGTCGAAGAACTTATAGCTATTCCAGAGGGGCAACAGAACCTTTTGGACAACTTCCTTCACGCCAGACTCCTTGAAACGCAGGGGCTCGGCGCGGACAACGGGTGAGTTGATGAGGTAAAGACGGAGGGCATCAGAACCGTACTTGTCCATGACCAAGTCTGGCGCCGGGTAATTCTTGAGACGTTTTGACATCTTCTTACCATCCTCAGCCAGGACAATGCCGTTAACGACACAGTTCTGGAAAGGAATCTTTCCAAATAGATGAGTGCCGAGTACAAGAAGCGTGTAGAACCAGCCTCTGGTCTGGTCAAGGCCTTCGGCGATGAAGTCTCCGGGGAAAGAGGCATTGAACTTGTCGACGTTCTCGAAGGGGTAGTGTTGGCTGGCGTAAGGCATGCTACCAGACTCGAACCAACAGTCAAAAACTTCTTCGACACGCTTCAATTGACCCTTGCCCATTTTACTTGGGATGGTGATGTGGTCGATGTTGTCACGGTGGAGATCAGAGAGGTCTCCCTCATATCCACTGAGCTCCTTCAACTCTTGCACGCTGCCAACACAGATTCGCTCCTCCATATCGTCGCTCACCCACAACGGGATGGGAGTACCCCAGTAGCGGTTTCTTGAGACGTTCCAGTCACGAGCGTTCTCAATCCAGCTGGCGAAGCGGCGCTCCTTGACGAAAGAGGGCACCCAGTGCGATCCCTTGATGTTTTCGAGCATCTGTGGGATGATCTCGGGGATGCGAACGAACCAGGAAGGCACTGCTCGGTAGATGAGAGGGGTATCGGACCGATAGCACATGGGGTACGAGTGCTTGAGTGATGAGTCAACGACGACTCTACCAGTGCCCTTCAGGTACTTGATGATATGCTTGTCGGCCTCCTTCACGTGCATTCCGGTGAAGTCGGTGATCTTCGGTCCAAAGTGGCCCTTGTCATCAATAGGGTCCGGAGGTGGCCTATTTTCGGTGATGATACCGGCCTCGAGGGCAACATTGTAATCGTCCTCACCGAAAGCGGGGGCTTGGTGAACGATGCCGGTACCGCTATCGTCGGTAACATATGTAGCGTTCAATACTCTGAACGCGACATCCTTGTACTCTTCGTAGAAGTAGTTGAACGGGGGGTCGTATTGCCAGCCCAGCATGTCCTTGCCCTTAATATTTTCAAGAACCTTGTACTTGGCCTTTTTGGGGTCCTTGTAGAGTGTGGTCAAGAGCTTCTCGAGAATGATGTACTTCTTGCCAGACTTCTCATCGTGAATCTTGACGTAATTGAATTCGGGATGAGCGGCGAGGCCGAGATGAGACGGCAACGTCCAAGGAGTGGTCGTCCATGCAAGGAGATGAGTCTCCGGGTCATCGCGAAGAGGGAATGAGATGACTATGGCAGGATCG
Organism: Colletotrichum neosansevieriae; assembly: GCA_036785495.1. Taxonomy (NCBI): domain Eukaryota; kingdom Fungi; phylum Ascomycota; class Sordariomycetes; order Glomerellales; family Glomerellaceae; genus Colletotrichum; species Colletotrichum neosansevieriae. The sequence continues at coordinate 300,231 of JAVHLV010000008.1, forward strand.
GTGACATCCTGGTAGTTTTGATTGGCCTCAAAGTTGCTAAGAGCCGTGGTCAAGGCGGTAGAGTAGGGCATGACGCGATGACCCTGATAGACGGCGCCCTTGTCGAAAAGCTGCTTGAAAACCCACCATTCGGACTCCATGAAGGTAGGATCCATGGTCTTGTAGTCGTTGTCGAAATCGATCCAGCGGCCGAGCCTCTCGATGGTATGACGCCACTCTTCACTGTAACGCATGACAATAGATCTGCATTCCTCGTTGTAGTTCTTCAGGCCCAGCTTCATGACGGCAGCCTTGCCGGAAATGCCCAGCTTCTTGTCGATCTCGTGCTCGATGGGCAGGCCATGGGTGTCCCAGCCGAAACGTCTCTCGACGTGGAAACCCTTCATCGACCAGTATCTAGGGATGATGTCCTTGATGGTCGAGGCCAGCAGATGACCGTAGTGAGGAAGGCCAGTGGCGAAGGGTGGGCCATCATAGAAGGTGTAGAGGGGCTTGCCCTGGGTCAATTCGAGCTATGTTGAGGATTCGTTCGTTAGCTTTGTACCAGAAACTTTACAGCGCAAAGAAGACGATGAGTTGAAGACAAAACGTGGAGGGTGTGACAGTCGTACCTGGCGCTCAAAGGCCTTGATCTCGCGCCACCTCTTGATGATCTCAACCTCCTCCTTGGGAAAGTCGATAGACATTCTGGCGAACTCGGACAGAGATGGTGTCGCCGCGACGAAGGCGCAGACGGCGGGGTCGAAGCGTGGACAGGCAAAAGATTTACTCGCCGAAGGCGGGGGAAGGCCCGTTTCCTATGTGGCTGTTGGTGTTGCTAGCCTCGAAGGTACACCGACCCGACTTCTGAAGGACTGCAGCCTAAAGTCGAACAATGGCGGAGGCTTGAGTAAATCTTCGCGTGAGTCAAGACCAAAGGAGAGGCGAGGTTGAGCCTTGGGTGTGTGACAGGTCTTTGGAGGGGTCGACTTCGAAGAGCAGGTGAGTCAGTGGGGTAATTTTTTCCCAATTGACTTATCTCCCAGGTCAAGCGGATCCAGCGCGGGGCACTCAAACCCCTCCTGTCCTCAGAGTCCTGGTGAGGGGTCTTGTCGAATCGTACGGTATCGGGTGCAAAATGATAGTGTATTATGTGTGTAGCTATCTGGAAATCTCTGCGCATGGATCCATACGTTATTTATGCCTAAAAGTGGCTAATATCTATATTATGCTATTACACTATAGTTACTGCTATATTTACGCACACTTAGTGTATTACTATTTATATTAAGGGGTTAATTTTATATATCTCTTTAGTTTTAATATAATATAATATAATATAGCATAATTTAGTATAACTAGCTAAGTTTACTAATTAACTCTAAAATGCTTAAATTTAGTATATTTAAAGTTATTTAATATATCTATTTAATATAAAGTTATTTAATATCTTTAGTATATTTATTAATAACTTTATAACTCTATTATTTATCTATCTTATAATTTCTTCTTTAGTATTATCTCTTAATATTATTTATAGATTATTATAAAGTATTTAGGCTTTTAGGCCTTAATTATAGTATTATAACTTAGTCTTTTTATCTATCTTAAGGCTTTATAAGCTTTATCTATAAGATTAGTAATAATATACTTATTTAAGTAGTGCTAGCTTAAGAATATTAATAGTAAGAGGGATTATTATATAGAGAGAGTATTACTTCTTTTATAGTTATTTATCTTATTTTAATTTAACTACTTTATCTTATAGAATTACTTATTTATACTAAGAGAGATTACTACTTTTTATTACTTTTTATTATTACTTATAGAGTATTTTAAGAAGGTATTATTATTAATAGTAAGGTTTTATTAATATAGCTTATAAAGATATTATTAACTTCTAAAGAGGAGTTATTATATAATTATAAAAAGGTAAAGAAGATATAGATAACTTATATAAGTTAAGTTCCTAGTAAATTATTATTACAATACGGTTTATAGCACTCTTAGCCTTATAAGGCTGTAGTAGCTGTGCGCTATAGCATATAATTATATAATTGCACACCACAAACTATTTCACTATACTTTCTGTGCATACTAATCTATAGCTAAGATAGTTGCTCCTTATAACTTACTCTCACCTCTACCTATAGCTTATAATAGTTATAAGTCTAGCTCTATAACTTATAAATACCCCTCTAACCTCTCTAAGTCTAGGAAAGAGTAAGTAGCTTTTCTCCTATTATCTTTTACTTATTTAAAATAACCTTATAATACTTAAAACCTTTTTAAAGTAGCCTAGTAATAATAGCTATATACTCTTTAATAATCTTCTCTCTAAAAGTAAGGCTCTAGAACTCTACTAACTAGCCTTACTAATACCTTAACCTATACTTATCTATACAGAGTAAGGGTATTTAGAAGTATCTTAATTCTAATAGCTCTAATACTAGTAAGCCTTCTAATATTTTTAAAAGCACTCTAACTATTTAAAAGTTTATAAATAAGTATAATAACTACTTTTAGGCTAAATATAAGGCTAATCTTATTAAGTATAAAGCAGCTCTCTAAAAGCAAAAAGCTAAGAAGAATCCCTCTTAGATACTTTATAAGACTACTAAGTATAATAACTCTATTAATATTATTAAGAGTAAGAAGTCTAATATTTTCTAATAAACTAGTAAAGTAGATCTTATTACTTCTAAGCTTATAAAGCTAACCCTACTAACCCCTATTAAGTATAAGAATATCTAAGATAAGTAGAGTAATACACTTAAATATCTCTCTGCTAATAGTATAAACCTCTTATTATAAATTACCTTATACTATAACTATTAGACACTTATCTATTAGACTATTAATATAGTTTATTTTAAAGTAATAGAAATAAAGCTTAATAATAAGAATAATAAGTTCCAAATTAACCTTTAAAATATATTCTACCTTTTTAAATAGTAACTTACCTACTCTAATAATAGTATATAGAAATAAGTATACTAAGATTATAAAGATATTCTAAAGCATACTAAGTATACTACTTAGCCTACTAAGTAGTATAGAGAGTAGCACTATCTCTATAAACTAGTAGTAAGCTAGAATATTACTAATACTAAGAGAAGCTATAGCAGATATGCTTTTTTTAAAGTAGTATATTATAGAATAGCTCTTACTTAGACCTAAAACTAGCTAGATTTAGTTATCTAAGTAAAAGAGATTAGAATACTCTGCCTCTTACTTAAAGAGCTTAGAATTATCCTTACTACTAAGATTTATAGTAAGCTAGTTTCTACTAAGAGTTCTAGCAGATTACTTAGAGTATATACTATCTTTATAGGCTACTCTGACTTAGAGGATCTATTTTAAGCCTTATAAACTGCTTTAAATATTTCTTTTCTAGTAGTAATACCTAATAAGATTCCTAGCTATCTCTATAAATAATACTATAGGTAGACCCTATAGGACTACAGCTATATTTAATAGGTATTTATAGGCTTACTAAAAGATAGCTTTAAGGATTATAAGATACTAAAGAATAAAGCATAGTATATATAGGAGATAGTAATATCCCTATAGTGGAGCTATATCTATAATAACCTTATATATATAGAGTGGATTATAAAGGAGTCTTAGAAGAGCAGTTAGCACTTACCTAACTATAGCTATAATAGATACTATAATAGCAGCTAGAATAAGTATAGTAATAGGAGTAGTACTAGTAATAAAGAGTAACTTTCTAATAATATTTCCTACTATATTATTAACTAAAGCCTTCTTAAAGATAAAAGCTAAGTAATCTAAGTTTATTCTATAGTATTTATATTTTTTAAGAAACTATATACTCTCTCTAATAGTATTATTCTAAATAATTATAGAGCTCTCTATATTATTAATAATAAGAGAAAGCTAGTTTCTAGTACCTTTATATACTTATATAATAATAAGGTAATTAAAGTTAGTAGTATAAATATACTAATTATTAGAAGGAGCACTTAGATTATCTAGGGTATATTTAAAGATACCTTAATAGGTAAAAAGAGTGCTCTAATCTTAAATAATATTACTATTATTAAAAATATATATACTAATATTATCTTAGAAGCGCTCCTCTTTAAAATAGATATTTAGTATAATAGCTATAACTACTCTCTATAATTTAGTAAGCTAGATAAGTCTACTTATATAAAGCAGCTACTATATAAGAGTAACCTAGTCTTCTTTAAATATAATCTTATCTCTACCTGCCTGTCTAGTCTAAGTATTCCTATAAGCAGTATAGGTATTATAGCTCTCTTAAATAACTAGAAGCTAATATACCCCTTATACTACTATATAGCTAAAAGGTTTAATAATATATAACTATAGCACCTCTAAGCTAGTTATCTAGGCTAGAGCACTCTTAAATACCTTATATATAATACTTAGAGGATAAGGATTAAGACTCTATTATATATTTAATATAAATTCTATACTTAAGTATATACTAAGTAAGTTATCTTATATAGTATATCTGAGGCTAGATCTCTCTATCCCTACTACTATATAGCTTAAAACCTCTTTAACTACTAAAAGCTTAGCAGACTATATACCTAGATACTTCTTATTAAGGATAAGTATAGTAGAAAACTCTTTAGAATTCTCCTAGTTTTAAAAGAGCATAATAAAGTATTTAAGGCATTTTAGATATTTAAATACTAGGTATAAAGATAGCAGGGACTTACTATCTATAAGATCTACTATAATATTAAGCATACTATTATTACTATATAAAACTTCACTTAATATAAATAATAGGTAGAGAAGCTTAGAATTAATCTTAAGCTTCTATTAGTAAACACTAAGAAGCCTATAGGTAGTAAAGAGCATACTAGCTTAGAAATTATTCTAAAAGCGCTTATAATACTAACTACTACTTATCTGCTAAAGTACCTTATCTTAGAGGTTTAGAGAGTAGCAGTCTTTATCTTTAATATTAGCTTATATACTATAAATAACTAGTAAAGCTCTATTTAGATAGAACTTAAGTGGTTCTAGAACTACTTCTAATAGTAGTAACTAGACTTTATACTTACTATATACTAAGACCTATATCTATACTAGGGAGGCTTATATGCTTATAGCTATAGAGCTTATTCCCTTAAAGGGAGTTATAAAAAAGGTATTAGGAGATACTATTATAAGGTTAACTTAAGGGCCTATCTTAGATATCTTATAGGATATATACTAGAAATATATAACCTATATAGGATCTAGGTTTCTATACTTAACTAGGTTATTATTATATATAATATATACTTTAATAAGTTAAAATTTTACTCTCTGAATAATAAGAAGGAGGCTATAGATATCTAGAGCGCTTAGATAATTATTAATAAGGTTAAAATACCTATTAAATCCTCTAATATAGTCCTTAAAACCTTAGAGGTACTTAATAAAGTAAATAGTAACCTTATAATAAATAAATAAACTACTAATAGGCTTAAGTTCTCTATACTAGCTGCTTTTTATAGTTTAGAAGCACTTTATACTACTACTATAATATAGCCTAAAAGTATACTAGCTAGAATATAGAGAGAACTACTTACTTCTAAATAAACTTCTAATTCTAAAAGCATATTAGGATTAAGTTTAAACTCTCTTATAATACTAGAGCTCTACTCCAAAACATAGTATACTATTATTAAGGGTATAGATCTATATCTACTTATTTTAAATACTTAAAAACTAGCTACTTAAGTGCCTATAAAAGAGGAGAGCTTATAGTAATCTAGATAAGACTTCTCCTTAGTAACTAAAATAGATTTCTAACCTATCTATTATTAATACTAATAGATTAACTATAAACCTCTAATATAATAGAGTACTAAAGAGTAATATCTAAAAGTCCTTATAACTCTTTATTTAGAAAAAAGCTTACTAGATAACTACTAGAATGCTTTTTTTATAACTTTTATATCTAATTAGTATAAAGCTATTATAGAAAGTACTCTTAGATATAAAACTCTATACTCTATTATTATAGTATATTTATAGAATAACTCTAAGATATACCTAAATACTAAGTAAAAGATAATATACTTTATAGAAGACCTCTTAAAGCCTCTAAGTAACTATTTTAAAGCTAGAAAGCTAAGAGAGCTACTTTAAGATATATTTTAAGAGGCTATAAATAAGGAAATTAATAAGCTTATAGCTAAGAGGACCTAGTATATTATTAACTAGTCTGAGATATACTTAAAGCCTCTTTCCTTAAAGTGAGTATATATCTATAAGTTCTAAGATAACTATCTTAATATCTATAAAGCATAAATCTATATATAAGAGAATATATAAGATACCTCTTCTCTTAGCTTAACCTATACTACTATGCTTATAGCTTAAAGCCTATATATAGTAATAGTAATTATAGCCCAGTTTAACTATAAAATACTCTAATTTAATATTATTAATATATTTCTAAATATAGATATTAACCTAGATAGAAAGCTAGTTACCTGCTATCTTTTAGATAGCTTTAAGCAGGCTAGCAAAGTTATAGAGCTTAATAGAGCTCTATATAGCTTAAAGAATATACTTCTTCTATAGTATAAGGAATTCTCTGCAGCCTTATATAAGCTTAGACTCTCTCTATATAATAAGAAGCCCTACCTTTTTTAAGATAAGTACTATAAGGTCCTGCTCCTATTCTATATTAATAATATCTTTATTTTATTTTATTAAGACTATATTTTTAAAGCTTAGAAGCTTATATAAGAGATTAAGAAACTATATAAACTGTGTAAACTAGGCTCTGTTAAATAGTATTTTAGGATATATATTATATAAGACTAAGTAGCTAAAAAGATTTACCTAGTCTATAACTAGTATATTAAGACTATTATAGAGCACTTTAGCCTCTATAATAGTATTACTCTAAGTACTTCTATACTAGTTACTAAGCTTATAAAAAACCCTAGTAAGGCTACTATTATAGAAGTTAAGAACTACTAATTACTTATTAGAAGTATTCTATATATAGTAATAATAATATACCTTAAAGTAGCTTTTACTATAATATAACTCTCTTACTTTCTTATAAATCTAAGTATATAGCACTTTACTATAGTAAAGTAGTATATATAGTATTTCTATTTAACTTACTATCTTATAATCTGCTATAGCAGCTTAGAGGGTAATAAAGAGACTCCCTTACTACTAATTGCTAGTAATACCTTATTTGCTAATAATAAAGAGATATATAGGTTATTATAAGGCTATATAATAATACTCTTTAGAGGCGTGATTTAGTAGAAAGTAGCCTATTAAGTAATAGTTATAATATTAATAACTAAAGCAGAGCTTCTAAGCTTTAAGTATACTACTAAAGAGATAATAGCTCTTTAAAGGCTATGCTATAACCTTATTTTAGAGCTTAGAGATATTTAGAAAGTCTATTATAATAATTAGTAGACTATTTAACTAGTAGTTAGAGAGAGAGAGCATATTTTAACTTACCTATAGTATATTAATATTTAGAATATATAGCTATACTAAAAGTATATAAAGGGTACTTTTAAAGTGCTCTATATACTTATAGATAAGATACTAGTAGATAGGCTTATAAAAAGCCTCTTCTAAGCTAAGTTTAAATACTTCTAAGCACTACTAAACCTAGCAGATACTTACTATATTATTATAATAAAGGGGAAGTAAGTTTAAGAGTATAGAATAAAGCTCTATTAGGCCTAAAGGCTAGCAGATATTATTTATAGGGCTATAGCCCCTCTATATATAATAGCTAGATAGAAAAGCAATTCTCATAGATATACTAGCTCTAGGTATACTAGCTCTATACCTCTCTAAATACTAATAAGTAAAGGGTATTAATACTTAAAGGCATATATTTAATAATAGAAGTGCTTTTTAGCACAGATAGCTATAATAAGATAGTTAATAAAGCTATTAGCTATACTAGCAGATAGCTTATAGAAAGCTAAAAGGCTTACTAAGTAAATATATATACTAGTAATAGTACTACTAGAAAGAGTAGTAGCTATAGAGATCTATTAAGAAGAGCTAGCTAAAGCTAGCTCTCTTATAGCAGCCTCTAGGTATATAATAACCTAGAGCTCCTCCTCCTCCTCCTCCTCCTACTCCTCCTCTTTCTCTTTCTCCTCCTCCTCTTTAAGAGCAGCTTAGAAAACCTAGCACTAATAGATAAGAGCCTAGATAGATAAGTTAGCACTATACTAAATTATCTTATATATACCTATATATAAGTGTAAAATACTTATAACTTAGTTATTACTATTATAGGCTTTATAGTAGCACTTATAGGGTATAATAGTAGTAGTAGGGAGGAGTTAGTAGCTATAGCTAGCTAGATAGTAATAGCAGCACTTACTAGTATTATAAAAGCAGTAACTAGAGCTTTTACTTATAAGTAGTAAGTATATATAGCTATAGTATAGATGCTCTATTAGCTTACTAGCTCCCTCTAAAATAGTAGAGAAAGTATAGAGCTTCTTAGCAGAGCCTGGAGTCTTTTTACTAGTAGTAGAGTTAGTTTTCTTCTTTAATATGCTATAATATATACTAGCTATAATCTTTGCCTCCTTAGACTTATACTTAGGCTTTTCTAGACTATTATTAGTATCTCTAGACTATAGGAAGTAATATTATAAATATACTAATAGGCTTCTCCTTATCCTTATCCTCTTTCTCCTTAATAGAGGGAGTATATTTATACTTACTTATAGGCTTCTTTTTAGAGGCCTTAGCCTCTTCTATTAAAAGGATATTATTAGCTTCTATAGTATTAAAAGGCCCTGCTAAATAGTAACAGTTACTAGAGGAGCTATAAAATAGCAAAATAAAAAACTTATACTTATTATTCTTAGCCTCCTCCTGCTTAGTAAGAGCAGCTAGCTGCTTCTGCTCTGCCTTCTTCTTAGCCTTATAGGTTATCTTAGCCTTAGTAATATAGTTAGTAACTAGTATTATAGATTATTTATACTTAGAGGCTATTTTTTATAATAGTGTTAATAGATATAGATAGTTCTATATAAAGATAAGTATTAGTAATAGTTAATAATATATATAATAATTTTTTTATATATATAAAGGGTTAACTTATAATTATTATAGTGTTCTAAGTAGAAGAAGAAGGAAAAATTAAGGTAGAGAGCAGTATAAGTAATAACTACGCCTACCTAGCCACCTTTATAGGCAGTTAAGCGCTACTAATAGGATTCTGCTACTTACCCAGATTATATCACTATTGCTTAAGTTATATATTACTTATTTATACTCTTTAAAGCACTTATAAGGGATATTTTTATTTATTTTACACCTTTAAGGCTATTTATAATACTACTTTATCTCTTTTATATATATTTAAAAATAGTTATAGCTATATATAATAGCAGATTACTATATTAGTAATATTTGCTATATAGCTGGGAAGTATATTACGATATAGTTTATAGCACTCTTAGCCTTATAAGGCTATAGTAGCTATGCGCTATAGCGTGTAATTATATAATTGCACACTGCAGACTATTTTACTGCGCTTTCTGCACACACTAATCTATAGCTAAGACAGTTGCTCCTTATAACTCGCCCTCACCCCTACCTATAGCTTATAATAATTATATACTTAAGGACTAGCTTCTAGCTACTGTATAGTGATTTTACCTGCTTTATAATAAACCTTCTAACTCTGTGCTGTGCCTTCTGATAATATATATAGCCTTTAGTTATATAATTATAACTATCCTAACCACAGCCACACTTATATATATCTATCTATAGCCTTATAATCCTTAACTTTATAGTTTAATAATAATATAGTTTTTAATTACTTAATTACTATAGACTACTAAACTATTAACTTATCCTCTCACCTATTACCTATACTACTAATACTGCCTCTATCACTGCTTTATCTGCTAGTTCTCTTATTTAATTAGGCTAACTAACACCTTTATAGCTATACTATTATTAGTAATACTCTCTCTATATTATAGTTAGTATAAGCTATACTTACTAATCTCTATAGAGCTGCCTCTGCCTTAGTATTATAGAGAGCCTATTTAAAGAAGGGCTAATAGATAGAGTGTGTAATAACCTATTTAACTTCTACTATAATATTTGCTTATTTATATATAATTTAATTATATATATAGATATCCCCTATAAGGGTATTAAGGTAAGCTCTTCTAAGAGCTATACTAATAATATGCTCTTTATATAGACTAGGTTAGTTTAAAAAGGAGGAGTTTTTATTAATTATATTAATACTAAACTCTATAGCAATCTAGTTTATATTACTAGTAATAATAGATATATCTTATATATACCTAGTATATTAATATACTAGGTATAGTGCTACTATCTTAGAGGATTTATTATAAGTTATAGGATAAGGATAAGAGAGAGAGATAGGTATAAAGCTCTGCTTATAGAGCTTTTTATGCTTTTAGCTATAAGAACCTCTTAGAAGGTTAAGGAGTTATCTCTTATATATATCTTACTAAAAGGTTTACCTTTTAGGCGTTTTTTCCAGGCTATAAGAGCCTTAGTAGCCTACTTAGCCCTAATATAATTAGCTCTATTATATATAGCTTAGCGTTACCTGTGCTATTACTATTCCACTAGTCTATTTAACTAGAGTATATATCTAACTTTATGATATTTAGAGGGTTTGCTTACTAATAGAAATATATAGGGTTCCTATATTATTATCCTTAACTAGTAGAGGGTATAGGTTAAAGTGCCTCTATAGTGTTTCCCAAATTATACCTATAAACTGGGTGAATTTGTTATAGTCTTTTTTATAGGGGGCTGCGTTATAACTATAAACTTAATATACTTAAAGACTTAAATATTAATATAGTATCCTCTTTTTTATATTAATATAATATAGTAGTTAGTAATATATTTAGTAAGTTAACTTAATTAGTATAGTAACTATAGAGTTACTCCTTTAGGTTAGGTATTAGGCTTACTTAAATCTAGGCTTAATATTACTATTAGTGTTTTATAACTTCTCTCACTCCTAAGCCTCTATAATTATTTATAACTTATTAATAAGGCCTAACTAAGTAATAAATCTTTTATAAAACTAATATAAAAGAGTTTTTATAAGTTTATTAACTATTAGTTTAGCTAAAGAGATATAGATAACCTTAATATATCTCTCTATAACCTCTTATTATAACTAGTAGTTATAGATATTAATATAGTAGAGTTTTATTTATAGCTAGAATATCTTCTTTATAATAAAGCTTATAGTTTATAGATTATTATACTAGATTATAACTTTTAGTATATTAATAGCTATAGAATCTATAAATTTAGGTAGTTTATTATTTAAGAGAGAGTTTTATAGAGTAGTAATAAATTAACTTATAAATAGTTCTTTTTTTATTACTTAAGAGAGGGTAAGAAGCTCTATCTTTATAGTTAATATAGTAACTATATTTTGCTTATTTACTCTCTATAATATTATCTCTCTAAAGAGCTTTATTATAAAGAATTAGGAACTCTTATAGTTTAGTATATTATTAGTGAAACTAATATCTAATATAACTTTAAGTTTTTTAGTTAATCTCTTAAAGACTCTATATTCTAGATATAGTCTCTTTATTTATATAAGGTATTAAATAATATAGTCTATAGTATATTAATAATAAGACCTAGGGTTTTAGTTAAAGTAAGTAAGTTTACTAACTATAAATAAGATATTAAGTTTAATTATTACTATAATATATAGTAGTAATCCTACTTTTTATTAATATTTTATAATATTAATCTTTATTACCTCTTCTTTATAGAGTAAAAGTTTTTTTTATACTATTAAGGTTTTATAGTTTCTTATTAATTTACTATTTAGGAGTTTTAATAGCTTCTTAAAGAAGAATAACTATAAGAGCTATAGTTTATAGTTATTTTAATCTTAAATAACCTTAATTCTTAAAAAGCACTAAATATCTTTTCCTTCTTTAAGGTAGTATTATAGTTAAAGTTTACTAATTAGCTATCTTACCTTAATCTCTTTAAAAAGAGAATATATAAATATATAATTATTAATATAGAAGAAGAATAGAATCTTATTATTATATTAATAATAGTTTTTACTAACTACTTATTTAAACCTACTTACTATAAAACCTATTTTTAGGTATTATTACTATAGAAATAGTAAAAAGTAAAGTTTATAGAGAGCTTTAAGTAACTTTAAAATATATCTACTCTTTTAATACCCTAAAGCTATCTCTATATAAACTTCTTTATTAAGATTAGTATAAATAAAGATATTAACTATATTATACTATAGAGGGTTTATATTAAACTAGTTTATAACTATAATAAGGATCCTAAAAGATATATTAACTAAAGTAGTAATATAGATATTTCTCAGATTATAAAGCTATTAATCTTCTTTAATAATAAGTCTTACTTTAACTTTAATAAGTTTCCTATACTTATCTAGCTTATAGATATATATTTAATAGTAGCTAAGAACTTTATAACCTTATATTATTATATTAAGTACTTTAATCTATAAATTTAATAACTTATAACTATTTAGATATAATTTTTTAGCTTCTCTAAACTTATTCCCTAATAGGTAACTAACTAGTTAGCTATAAAATAAGGGTAATAATAATAAATCTCTTTAGTAGGTTTCTTTTAGATATCTCTTTAACCTATTCTTAGTAAAATTATTTAATATTATTAAACTAAGTAGGAAGCTCCTAGCTTTAAGGCTTAATATCTAGTTATACTCTTTACTAATATTAGATTTGCTAGACTATAGATAGATATAGAGGTTATCTTACTATTTAATTAATTTACTTAGCTTTATATTAGTTAGGAATGCTATTTTATAGAAGGTTCTTAAATTAATCCTAAACTTCTTAGATTTAGCTATAATAACCCCTCCCCTCTTTACCTTAAGATCCTCTATTGCTTAGAAAATTAGGAGTATTTAAACTTATTTTATAGCTAGGACTTAGTTAATATATTAACCTTATTAGTCTCTATTAGATTAGTTAGTAGTAACTATTTAGCTTCTTTATTATCTTTAGTATTATCTAGGTTTAGTATCTATTATAGTTTTATTAACTTAGGTATCTATTATAGTTTTATTAACTTAATAATATTATTATAGTAGTTATATATTTCCTCCTAATTTATCTCCTAGAGGTTATCCTTCTACTTATTAATATTACTGCTAAATTTTATACTTTTATTAAACCTAATATTTCTTATAGTAATAACTTCTTGCTTTACTAAGTGCTATACTTAGTAGGAGTTTAATAAGGTATAGTTAATAAGATATTTAATCTAAGCCTTAGGGTTAAAGCACTAGAAGTGGTTTTTATAAAGTTAAGCTTATATAGTTAAGGTAAATACTTTATAGCTATATTATTATAGATAGGAGATATTTAGTATAGTAGTATTACTCTTTATAGACTAGTATAGAAGTTTATATAGAGTTTTCTAACCTCTTAACTATAATAAAGTATAGTTATATATATAGATTACTACTATATAGATCTCTAGCTATAAATAAGGTGGAAGTTTTAATAATAAATAAAGATATCTAGCCTTTATCTTTATAATTACTATAATCCTCTCTCTTTCTCTATTTTAAGCTTAAGTATTTAGTATTAATAGTTTAATTTAAATTCTTATTATCTAGATAAAGCTCTCTATCTCTAGATATTTTAGGATTTTACTATTATATTTAAATACCTTAATTATAATCTTTACCTTCTTTTTAACTAAGTTAATAAATTAAGTAAACACTTTTATTAAGATCTTAGTTAAGTAGTCTTTAAGGTAGTAGTTTTAGATATAACTTAATAGTTAGTCTATAAAGAGCAGGAGGATTATAAAGCCTCTATATCTTTATTTAAATAAGTAAAAGTCTAGGGCTATTTATCTCCCTAGTATTAAGGTTATAATAGACTTTCTTAGTATTTAATATATCTATTATATTATCTTCCCCAGGCTATATATATTATAGTTTACTATTATTAAGGGTATTCTACTCTTTACTCTTATACTATATATTACTATCTCTAGATAATATATTATAGCCTCTTCTATATAGCTAAGTTAAGAGTGCTAGTTACTATAGATACTTTTTCTTAGCTTTCTTCTTATTAAGGTAGTATAGATATTATACTTTAGAGAGATTAGTATAGTATTATTATAAAATACTACTTAAGGCTTCTTTAGTATATACTTAAGAATATCTTAATTATAAATATTAAGTACTTTAGTAATAAATATACTATTTTATTATTAAAGATAGTAGTTATCTAGTTTATTATTTTAGTAAATACTCTTTTTCTTTAAGTATCTATAAAACATAAGGTTACTTATTATAGTATTATAGTAAGTAGTATTAGAGAGATATAGTATTACTAAATAACCTTTAGGTTTAATAATATTTATAGTTATAGATCTATAACCTTTAATTAGTATTAATTTAGATTCTATAAGAATAAAGTCTTTATTATAAGCATTATATAAAGTCTTAAAGCATTTAAGGTTATTTAGAATATATATTATTAAGCCTAAATCTAAAAGTATTAATTTAGATAACTTATAGATATAAGTTATAGTAAATACTGCCTTTTTAACTTCTATCTTTTCTCTATATTACTTTAAGAGTTATTAATTCTTTATAGAGATCTTTAGATAGTTAATCTTATTTATTAATTCTCCCTTATATTACTTCTTTATAAAGTTAGTAACTATTTTATTTAGAGTTTAGTTATTAGATACTTTATTAATAAAGATATATTAATACTTTAATAAGTAATAAGGATCTATATATACTTAATACTTATTAACTCCCTTTTTATACTTATTTTATTAATTATTAAACCTTTTATTAAGTTATCTCTTCTTTAACTTACTTTAAGGTTAAGGAGTTTTTGCTAAGTAAATTAGAAAGTTAGTTATTATTAGTCTAAATACTCTATTCTTTATAATATATAACTTTAAGGCTATAGTATTAACTATTTTTAGAACTTTACCTTATATACTCTTAATAAGATTATTAAGCTTTAAAGTTCTATTATTAGCCTCTTTTCTATAGGTTAACTTATATATTACTATCTATAATAAGAGAGGGGTTTAGTAAGTAGTATAGATAAAGTTATTAAACTATTCTAACTTCTTACTACTCTTTACTATATTAACTATCTTTAATTTAGATATAGCTACTTTATACTTATTAATCTATTTAGTAATAAACTTTTAAATTATAATCTTTTTTTTATAAAAAACTTAAAGAACTTTTATATAAACTATTCTTACTAACTTAAGTTATTAAGTATTATTAATTCTAGCTTTTACCTTTAGCTAGATAATAGTATTAATAAGGAAGTTTTAAAGTATAAAGTAGGTTAATTAATACTTAGAGTTAACTATCTCTTAAATATAGTCTTTAAATTAGACTATAATTTTATATAAGTTCTTAATATTCTTTATATTAGTCTTATCTTATTAAGTTATTAAATAACTATACTAACTTAGATTTTATTAATATTACTTATTCTAACTTTAGCTAAGCTATATTAAATACTAAAGTAGATAATCCTCTTATTTTAGTATTCTAGATATTAACTATTAAGAAGTTAGCTTTCTAGAGATAGTTTTAGAGCTTTAGCTTCCTTAGAATAGTATTTAAAATAGTATTAAGATCCTTTTTCTCTATATTCTCTAGGTTAATATACTTCTATAGTTCTATTACCTTGAGTTTATACTAGGTTTAATCTTACTATAGAGACTAATTAGCTAGACTATTAAGTATAGATAAGAAGCTAGAAGCTATAGTAATACTAATAGTAAAGGGTTTACTATAACCTTATATATTAATAATATAGAGGTAAACTTAATACTATAGATTTATCTAGATAGCTTTAATTAGCATTATATATAATTATTAGACTATTAATTATTAAATTATATAGTATTAAGTATAAAATAATAGTATATTATATATATAGCTATCTAGAAATCTCTATATATAGATCTATATATTATTTATGCCTAAAAGTGGCTAATATCTATATTACACTATTATGCTATAGTTGCTGCTATATTTATATATACTTAGCGCGTTACTATATATGCTAAGGGGTTAATTTAATAGGTCTTACCTAAGCCTGAGCAGCCTAGTATACCTAATAAGAGCTAGTATTTTAATAGTATAGTTTTAGTATTTAGCCTAAGCTATTAAATTATATAGTATAAAGTATAAGATAATAATATATTAAGTATATAGCTATCTAGAAATCTCTATATATAGGTCTATATATTATTTATATCTAAAAATAGCTAAAGTAGGTATTACTCTATTATACTCTAGTTACTACTACTTTTATATATACTTAGTTATTATAATATAGTTTATAGCACTCTTAGCTTTATAAAACTATAGTAGCTATATACTATAGTATATAATTATATAATTATATACTATAGACTATTTCACTATACTTTCTATATATACTAATCTATAGCTAAGATAGTTACTCCTTATAACTTACTCTTACTCCTATCTATAGCTTATAATAGTTATAAGCCTAGCTTTATAGTTTATAAATATCTCTTTAATCTCTCTAAGCTTAGAATAGAATAAGTAGCTTTTCTTCTATTATTTTTTACCTATTTAAAATAACTTTATAATACTTAAAAAACCTTTTTAAAGTAACTTTATAATAATAGCTATATATTTTTTAATAACCTTCTCTCTAAAAATAAGGCTCTAAAGCCCTACTAACTAGCTTTATTAATACCTTAATCTATATTTATCTATATAAAGTAAGAATATTTAGAAATATCTTAATCCTAATAGCTTTAATATTAAGAAGCTTTTTAATACTCTTAAGAGTACTCTAACTATTTAGGAGTTTATAAATAAGTATAATAGTTATCTCTAAGCTAAGTATAAAGCTAATCTTAGTAAGTATAAAGTAGCTCTTTAAAAGCAAAAAGCTAAGGAGAATCTCTCTTAGATACTCTATAAAACTATAGAGTATAATAACTTTATTAATATTATTAAGAATAAGGAGTTTAATATTTCTTAATAAGTTAGTAAAGTAGGTTTTACTATTTCTAAGCTTATAAAGCTAACCTCACTAATTCTTATTAAGTATAAAGATATCTAAGATAAATAGAGTAATATACTTAAGTATCTCTCTATTAATAGTATAAATCTCTTATTATAAATTACTTTATACTATAACTATTAAGTACTTATTTATTAAATTATTAATATAGTTTACCTTAAAGTAATAGGGATAAAGCTTAATAATAAGAATAATAAGTTCTAGATTAACCTTTAAAATATACTCTATCTTCTTAAATAGTAACTTATCTACTTTAATAATAATATATAGAAATAAGTATACTAAGATTATAAAGATATTTTAAAGTATACTAAGTATACTACTTAACTTACTAAGTAATATAGAGAGTAGTACTATCTTTATAAACTAGTAATAAACTAGAATATTACTAATACTAAGAGAAGCTATAGTAGATATACTTTTCTTAAGATAGTATACTATAAAATAGCTCCTACTTAGACTTAAAACTAGCTAGATTTAGTTACCTAAGTAGAAGAGATTAAAATATCTTATTTCTTACTTAAAGAGCTTAGAATTATCCTTATTACTAAGATCTATAGTAAGCTAGCTTTTATTAAGAATTTTAGTAAATTACTTAGAATATATACTACTTTTATAAACTGCTCTAAGTTAGAGAATTTACCTTAAGCTTTATAGACTACCTTAGATATTTCTTTTTTAGTAGTAATACTTAATAAGATCTTTAGCTATCTCTATAAATAATACTATAGATAGACTCTATAAAACTATAGCTATATTTAATAAATATTTATAGATTTACTAAAAGATAGCTTTAAGAATTATAAAATATTAAAGAATAAAGTATAGTATATATAGAATATAGTAATATCTCTATAATAAAGCTATATCTATAATAACTTTATATATATAGAGTGAATTATAAAGAAGTCTTAGAAGAGTAGTTAGTATTTATCTAACTATAGCTATAGTAAATATTATAATAATAACTAGAGTAAGTATAGTAATAGAAGTAGTATTAGTAACTAAGAGTAACTTCTTAATAATATTTCCTACTATATTATTAACTAAAGCCTTTCTAAAAATAAAAGCTAAGTAACCTAAGTTTATTCTATAGTGTTTATATTCTTTAAGAAACTATATACTCTCTTTAATAATATTATTATAGATAATTATAGAGCTCTCTATATTATTAATAATAAGAGAAAGCTAGTTTCTAGCACCTTTATATATTTATATAATAATAAGGTAATTAAAGTTAGTAGTATAAATATATTAATTATTAAGAGGAATACTTAGATTATCTAGGATATATTTAAAGATATCTTTATAAATAAAACGAGCACTCTAACTTTAAATAATATTACTATTATTAAAAATATATATATTAATATTATTTTAGAAATACTTCTCTTTAAGATAGGTATTTAGTATAATAGCTATAACTACTCTCTATAGTTTAGTAAGCTAGGTAAGCCTACTTATATAAAGTAGCTACTATATAAGAGTAACTTAGTCTTTTTTAAATATAACTCTATCTTTGCTTACTTATTTAGTCTAAGTATTTCTATAAGTAGTATAAATATTATAGCCTTCTTAAATAACTAGAAGTTAATATACTCCTTATATTACTATATAGCTAAAAGGTTTAATAATATATAACTATAGTATCTCTGAGCTAGTTACCTAGACTAAAGTATTCTTAAATACCTTATATATAATACTTAGGAAGTAAGGATTAAGACTTTATTATATATTTAATATAAATTCTATACTTAAGTATATACTTAGTAAGTTATCTTATATAGTATATCTAAGGCTAGATCTCTCTATTTCTATTACTATTAAGACAGAGCAGTATAGATAGCCTAGTTTAGAGAGTGCCCAGATAGGTATATTAGTTAGCATATTATAGCAGGACTTTTACCTTATTAAGGGCAGAGAGGAGGATAGAGAAGTATTATTCGCTAGTATTACTATAGTTTATCTTATTATTTAGAAGTCTTTATTACTTTTACTTAAGAGATTATATCTATAATAAGGTTATTATATATAGAAAGATCCTTTTTTTTATTCTAGGATCTCTAGATATAAAGCTATAATATTATAATATTTCTATATAAGTATATAGAAGTATATAGTTTTATTATTTTTATCTTAGAGTTCTTAGCCTGTTTTAATAATATCTAGAGATAGATTCTTCTCTCTTAAAACTTCCTCTATAGTACTTAAAAAGAGTATACTTCTATACTATATAAATAGGCTTATATTTAATATAGAACTATAATATATTATTCTAACTACTTAATAAAATATTAACTTTATAAACTTAGTAGCTATAATAATAGAATTTATAAAATAATATTTAGAAGTCTCTTTATAAACCTTATCTAAGAAAACACTAGATATAATAGCTATATAGTTAGAGTTTTTAGATAGAAATACTTAAGACCCTGAAAATCTAGCTATAATAGCTTTAGACTTTACTAGATTAAAAAGTTTTCTCTTTTCTCTTTAGTCTTTATAAAGTAGAGCTAGTATCTACTTTCTATAACCTAGAACTTAATAATTAGTAATAAAGTAATAAATTAATAATACTAGTTAGGCTAATAAGCTTAATTAAAGAGATTTAGGCTCTATCTTAGTTACTATATAGTTAATATCTATAAAATTAAGGAAATTATAGTATTATATTATTTATAAAAAAGAATAAAAGAGAGTTTATAAACTTATAAATAGAATAGAGACTATAACTATCTCTAGCTATATTAAAAAAGAGAGCTTATATATTTATAGGAGGGATAAAAGCTATAACTACCCCTAGTTTATAATTTATAACTACTACTTAGAAAGAAAAGGAGGTTAAAGCTCTCTTTCTCTCTATTTACTTAATTATTATAGATTAAATTACTATATAATTCTTCTCTTTTATTATTAAATAATTTAAATATTAATAAACTTTAGTATTAATATTAATATTATATTATAATAAATTATATTAATTACTTACTATACTATATCTAAGTAATACTCTAAGAAATCTAGAAAAGCCCTTAAAGTTAGTATATCTACTTTAAACTTTTCTAGCTTTAAAAACTATACTCTAGATATAGAACTCTTTAAGGAAGCTATATTTAAGAGTATTTAGGAATAAGCCCTTTGCTTTACTACTATAGATAATAATAAATCTAAGAAGTCTTTATCTTTATAGTTCTAAAATACTAAGATTAGTTATTAGGTTTATATTAGTGAGGATATCTATAATAAATATAAGAACTATAGAGATATAGCTCTCTTTAAGCTATAAAAAGTAAGCCTAGGCTAGTAGCTAGATAAGGTTATATCTATAAAAGCTATTACTATATCTTTTATAAAAAACTTAGCCTCTTTACTTATTATTAGTACTATAGAGGTAATTAAGAAATTAGCTAAAGCTATATAGAAGCAGTATATTACTACTCTAATTATTCTTTATAGCCTAGAAGCTTCTAAGTTTATTAGTAATAATATTTCTAACTTCTTTAAGGATTATCTATTTTATACTAAGCTTTATAGATAGAATAAAGAGAAGATAATTACTCTAGTTAGCTAGCACTATATTAAGGCTTATTAATAAACCTTTAAGAATATTTCTACTTAATATAATAATTAGCTCTTTCTTAAAGATAACCTCTATAAGATATATAGTATTATAAACCTAAATACTTAACTAAACCTAAATAAGGAGCTTTAAAGCTTTATTTCTAGCCTAGAAATTAGTAACTCTAGATATATCTTTAAGTTTCTTACTAAGGTTAGTAATCTTTAAAATAGAGTAGCTAAAAGGAAACTATCTATACTATTTAATATAGAGATTAACTATATTATTTTCTATTACTTTTCTAAATAAATTATAAAGTATATCTTAAAGATTCTCTATAAAGATTATAGAAGTCTTTTTTTAGTCTCTTAGATTTAGATAGAGATTATAATTACTAAATAGGTTTAGTCTTAATAGATATATATATAACTATAAAGTATTAGAGAGAATATTCTAGCTAGTATACTAGTTACTATACTTAAGTATAAGTAATTAAGAATATTATTTATAAAAACTAAGCTAAAGAATAAGATAACTAGTTTTTCTAACTAGAAGGCCTAAGTAGATAACCTTACTACCTACTTTAAGGATATAGAAATTAAGCAGATTAGGACTAGATACTATATTAATATTTCTTAATATAACTATACTATTAATAAAGTTAGTATATATATTACTAATATAACTAATATCTAGTCTATATAGAAGCCTTTATAATATAACTATTATAGTAGTAACTTTTATAACTATAGCTTTATATATAGAGAGTATAGCTATATATTCTTTAATTTAAGAGGAGGTAGTTACTTAGGCTCTATAGACCTTAAATCTTATTACTAGCTAAGATCTCTAAGGTTTATAGAGACTATTAACCCTAATACTTACTATATCTATAGTAAGAAAGAGTATCTTACTAGGGATTATAAAGCTACTAAAGCCTTTATTAATATAAAGCTATATTTATTTTATAGAGGCTATTAGTAAATTAGTGCTTTATAAAGTTCCCTCTATATCTAGGTTCTTAATAAGGAGATTAATAAAGACTACTAATAAGGCTAGTATAACCTAATAATTATTTCTTTTCTAATCTTTATAACTAGTATAAATAAGACTAAGTAGCTAGAAACTAATATTCTTACTCTTTATAGATACTTTCTATACTTTTAGAGAGTTAAGTTCTAGCTTAAAAGCTATAAGCAGTTTAATAAGTATACTTAATATACTATATAAGAAACTCTAAGGCTCTTAGCTCCTATCTTAGCTATAAAGACTCCTCCTATTAGTATAGTAACCTTAGATACTATCTATAATATCCTTAATATCTATATACTAGCTCCTAGCACTCTAGCTATTATTCTCTCTATAGATATAAGTATTAATACTATAACTAGATTATAAACTTAGAACTACTATATAATACCTTACCCTATTACTAGACCTAAAAAGAGGGTTTATATTATAAACCTAAATATAACTTATTTTTCTACTCTACTTCTAGAGCTTTATATTAAGAAAGTTATAGATAAGGATAAGGATATCTTAGTTAATAATAGCTCCTTAGAAGCTACTAAGACTCCTTAACCTAAATCTTTTATTATAATATTAGAGAGCTAAATCCTTATTAAAGATCTATAGGCTAAGTAAGTAGATAGAAAGGTTACTATCTTAAAATCCTTTTTTTATTAGATTTAGTATAACTATAATAATATAGTCTATAAGTATATAAAGCTAGTTATTTAGGACTATCTCTAGTAGAATAGTGATTAATAGCTAGATATATTTATTTCTATAGAGAGAGACCTACTTAGCTATATTATAAAAACCCCTAGATTAAGTAGCTAGCTTATATAAGAAATTAGGTATTAAAATAATATATAAATAAACCTAATCTTTATATCTTAATATAAAGCAATTTTATAGATAGAGATTAGTGCTATTAAGGTTTATATTTAAGCTTAAGTTTATAAAGAGGAGTTTATAGTAGTTTAGATACTTTATAAAGCTACTATACTAAGCTAAAGATAGAGTTTAGATATAATCCTCTTTTATTTAGTATTCTGCCTAACTTCCTTTTCTTTAACTAGCCTCTTTTACCTCTTTGTAGATATAATTTATAGTTTCTAAGCCTTTATAAATAGCTTAGTGCTTTCTATTTTTATTTAACCACCTCTCTGTAATATAATAGGTATTAATATAATAGATATTATCTTATTTAGTGCTTAGCTTAAGGAGAACCTTAATATACTAGTTACTTTTCTTAATAATTTAGTAAAGTATCTATACTATACTATAGTTACCTACTAGCACTAAGTCTTAACTATATAAAACTTTATTATACTATATTTCTAGGTTACTATAAGAATTAGCTAGTTTATATACTTAAAGCAGTATAGAATTATTAATATTAATACTACTATTAATATTATCTCTAAGAAATATATTAGCTATAATAGTATATAGAAGAGTATTATCTCTATATATCTTAGAGTCTAAGGCTTTATAGATACTTAAGCTATAGTAACTTTTAAGGATATTATAGTTAAGAATATCTATATTAATAGCTATTATATACTTAATATCTCTTTCTTTATTAGTCTATATAGTAAGATATCTAAAGATATAATTCTTAAGGCTCTATTTATTATATATATTAGAATAATACTAAAATATTTACTAACTTAGGTAATTAATATCTTAAGTTTATAGTTATAACGCAGCCCACCTGCAAAAAAGACTATGATAAATTCACCTAGTTTATAGGTATAATTTGGGAAACACTATAGAGGCACTTTAACCTATACCCTCTACTAGTTAAGGATAATAATATAGAAACCCTATATATTTCTACTAGCAAGCAAACCCTCTAAATATTATAAAGTCAGATATATATTCTAGCTAAATAGACTAGCAGAACAGTAATAGTACAGGCAATACTATGCTATATATAACAGGGCTAATTATATTAGAGCTAAGTAGGCTACTAAGGCTCTTATAGCCTAGAAATGCTTTTACTAAACCTTCTAGTAAGGTGCTATAAAAAACGCCTAAAAGGTAAACCTTTTAGCAAGGTGCTGCATATATAAGAGATAACTCCTTAACCTTCTAAGAGGTTCTCATAGCTAGAAGCATAAAAAGCTCTACTATAAGCAGGGCTTTATATCTATTTCTCTTTCTTATCCTTATCCTATAACCTATAATAAGTCCTCTAAGATATTAATATTAAATCTAGTATATTAATATACTAGCTATATATAAGGTATATCTATTAATATTAATAATATATAAAATATTATATAATAGTTTAGTATTGGGATAGGATAAGTGGAACTTAGCAGTGCAATTTCTAAGAGAGCCCTCTTAGTATATAGGTCTATTATAGAAGAACTATAGTTAAGGAGAGAGGAAGAGTATAGAGGGGGGGAGGACTTAATATTATTATTAATACCTTAATACTTAATTTTTAAGTTTTTTAGGATTTTCTTAGCAAGTTTATGCTTATTTTTAGTGATCTCTTTTAATTAGATCTGTAAATTATTTTATATATCTTTTAAGCCTAGTTTTATTATTCTAGCCTATTTATAGGTAGAGTTATATTATTTGCTATTCTTTCTAGCTCTTATAGCTCTAGCCTTTATTAATAGTGCTTAGAGGCAGATTCTTTTGCTCTTTTTAATAGCCTTTAAAGGCTTCTCAGAGAGTGGGGTGCCTTTATTATATCTATATATCCCTGCTATTAATATATATATATATATATAACTAATCTACTTTAAATATAATAATATACCTGAAAAATCTATAAATAATAAAGAATAATAATATAATTAATAGCTAATATAGAAAGATAGAGGAAGATATTTATAGGCCTATCTTAGTTTATAAGAATAGTAATAGCTATATATTCTCTTAGAATTAAGGTAGGAATAATAAAGACTCTAATATACTCCCTTTTATATACTATTAGCAGGTTCTGGTAAATATACTTCCTTTCCCCTCTCTTATATACTTTTAATACTACTGTTATTTAACTAGTAAGTTATAGCTAGAGCAGCTAAGACAGCTATATTTAAGACTAATATAGTAATTAGCAGTCTTACTAAGCTAATAAGTATAGTAAGATTAACTAGATTAGTAAATAAATACTAATAAACCCCTTACTAATATAGCCTTAAGTGCTAAGAACAAAGAATACTAATATTTAAAATATTCTAATATAGTGAAGCTATAAAGTCTTCTAAGATAGAAGTGTTATTAGAGAGACCCTTCTATATTAAAGAATAAGACTTAAAGTAGATCTATAAAAGCCTAGAGTAGTAAGATTAAGGTTAAGAAACCTTTCTATATTTATTTAGTTTATATTATTTTTCCTTTTTTATTATTTAAAGAAGTTATAATTATCTACTTTATCTTTCTATTTAGAAGATATTATAATAATAAATTCACTTTACTACTTAGAAAGCTTTATTACTTTAACTATATTAAGTTTATAGTTATAACGCAGCCCCCTATAAAAAAGACTATAACAAATTCACCCAGTTTATAGGTATAATTTGGGAAACACTATAGAGGCACTTTGACCTATACCCTCTACTAGTTAAGGATAATAATACAGGAACCTAATATATTCCTGCTAGCAAGCAAACCCTCTAAATATTACTATATAAAGTTAGATATATACTCTGGCTAAATAGACTAGCAGAACAGTAACAGCGCGGGCAACGCCGCGCTGCACGTAACGGGGCTGATTATATCAGGGCTGAGTAGGCTACTAAGGCTCTCGTGGCCTGGGAAAAACGCCCAAAAGGTAAACCTTCCAGCAAGGTGTACACGAGAGATAACTCCTTTACTTTAACTATATAATAATAAAACCTAATATTTATAAAGCCTATAAGTATTATATCTTCTTCTTATTTAAATAATAACCTAGATACTAGATCCCCTTCTAATAAGGGAAAGCAGCTTAAGGAGAGGTTTATAGAAACTTTATTTAGTAAGATATAACTATAAGCTATAAGATAGCTAGCTTTAGAAGATAGTATAGATAGGTCTGTAAATCTCTCTCTAGAAATAGGAGTAATACCCCCTAGCTCTTATTATTTATTTAAGGGGATATATACTAATTAAGATATTATAGTCCTAGCTAACCTTCTAATAAGATACTCTACTATAGCTATAATAACTCCCTACTCTACTAGTATATCTAAGTTTATTAGAACTAATATCTTAAACTTTATTATAAACTATAAGAGCCTTTCTAAGCTTTACTATAAGACTAATAAGAATATAAAGAATAAGGTCTATATATATAGCTCTAGTAACTATTAAAATATAGTATAATTCTATATTAATAAGGCTAAGACCTAGAAGGAAGCTAAGGAGAAACTTCTTTACTAATTTAGATTTATAGACCTAAAATATTAATAAAACTCTAATAAAGATCTTTAAAACCTAATTATAGGCTTTTATATTAAGGATAATAACTCTTTATAGGTTATAGTATTAATTACTACTATTTACTAGCTTTAACAGAGAGCTATTCTATATAGAAATCTAGAACTTATAAATACTAAATTTATTTATATTACCTACTACTATTTTTTAGAGAGAGTAATAAGAGCTATAGCTTAAAGTCTTAACTACTAACCTACTAAAGTTATTTTAAAGTAATAGGTTATAGTTAAAGATACTCTAATTAAATAGTTTACTACTTAGCAGGAACTTTAGTAACTATTAGGCCTTATTAAGTTTAAACTAATAACTATACTTTAAGTTCCTATAAAGATAATTCTAATAAGATAGAGGGCTAAGGCTAAAGAACCTTCTATAGTATA
This sequence comes from Colletotrichum neosansevieriae, assembly GCA_036785495.1. Taxonomy (NCBI): domain Eukaryota; kingdom Fungi; phylum Ascomycota; class Sordariomycetes; order Glomerellales; family Glomerellaceae; genus Colletotrichum; species Colletotrichum neosansevieriae. Next base: position 326,732 of record JAVHLV010000008.1, read on the forward strand.
AACTATAAGCTTAATTATTAACTCTCTTATAAAGAACTTTAAGACTATTAATATTAATAGAGCTAACTATAAGATAAATATTCTAAGCCTTATTAAGAGAGTTACTAGCTAAAAAGATAATACTTTTAACTTAAATATTATAGAAGCTACTAAACCTTATAAATAATAATCTTAGAATAATATATAGACTTAATATTAGTAATAGTAGTACTACTACCTATAAGCTAGTTATAGTAACTACTAAAGTAGCTACTAATAATATTAAGAGTTTAAAAGAGATAGAGAAAGAGAAAGCTATAGAGGCTTTTAGTAAGAGAAACTATAATAATATAAACCTTTTTAGGCTTTTAGATACTACTAGTTTTATAGAGCAGTAGCCTATATTATTATTAGCTATATTAAGTACCTTAAAGCTAGCTAGAAGAGAGTCTGCTACTATATAGTATCTTTCTACTTTATTAGTATTTTTAATTCTAATATCTAAGTTAAAGCAGGTATTATTAATAAAGGCTATATAGCTAGGAGAATAGATAGCTAGATAATTTTAAGGTATATTCTTATTAATAAAGATAGTTTTATAAACTATATAGTAGTTACTAGTAGAATAGTAGAGAAATAGTAGCTAAAACTAATAGAAGAGATTATATAAGTTATTAGTTATAATAAACTATACTCTAAGCAATCTATTAGCTTTATAGATTAAGGAAAAAATATAATATAGTTATATAACTTTATTAATATAATATTCTTTAGCTTTAAGCCTAGAAACTAGTATATTAATCTAGTTAAAGATATTACTACTATAAAATAGATAAAAGCTAGAAGCTATTACTTAGAACTTTATAATACTTATATTTAATAGGCCTCCTAAATAGTAAACCTACCTATAGTTTAAGATCCTCTAATTTAAATTACCTAGTAAGTTACTAAACTTTATAATAATAAAGAAGATACTAATAATATTATCTTATAAAATACTCTAAAAGAGCTAATTAAATAGTAGGGATAAAAAGAGCAAGATAAGTCTCAGAGTTAATATAGTAATTTATAAACTAGCTATATACTTATACTAGAGCTATATAGTAAGAGAGTAAATAGAAAGGTAGCTATTTTTAAAGCCTTTTTTTATTAAAACTAGCTAGACTAAGATAAAACAGTTTATAATACTATTAAAGTAATAATTAATAAGTATAAGAACAGATATAATTTAAAGATATAAGAGATCTTTATTCCTACTAATATTATACTTCTAGATTAATTTAATAAGATAGAAGCTAGTAATAAGAAGCTATAAGAGCAGATAAACTAATAGAATAATAATAAAAACTATTTTAAAAGCTAAGTAACTTTAACTATTATTTTTATAGTCTTATCTAAGAATTTATAAACTAAGTAAGTATAATTTAACTGCTATATAATTAATTCTATCTTTAAAATAGATACTATAATAGAGAAATAGAATTCTATACTTCTTTTACTACTAAGATATATTACTATTCTAAACTTTATTATAACCTACTAGTAGATTATAATTACTTTTTATAGCTCTATAAATATACTAATTAAGGGAATTATTAATAGTAGCTTAGTAATTAATCTTATTAATAAAGAATATATTAAATATCTAGGCTTATAGAGTAATATAGTTAGAACTAATATAGAAATCTGCAAAATTACTAATAAAAAGCAGAGAATCTAATTTATAAGTATAATTATAGATAATATTTATATTAGAGGTAATATAATTTAAAATATTAGCTTTTTTATCTTTTTAGAAAATACCTATAATAAGAACTTAGTATTAGAAGCCTCTTTTATCTTAAAGACTAAGATAATCTTAGATTATATATAAAACTAAATTATTAAAGTCCTTTAGTTTAGAAATATTAAGATTAATATTCTATTATTATTCTATATAGGAAACTTAACTACTTACTTTCTAGAAATTATTACTAAGATAGACTACTTTATCTCTTTATAATATTAATATATTCTTATATCTCCTATAAAGGAGGGGAAATAGAGGCTACTACTAATAGATCTAATATAATAGTAAGCTTAGAATTTATAGGAGATAATTAGTAAGTTAATAAAGTTAAAGATAAGAAAGAGTTAGATATAATACTAAATAGTATAAAGATATATTAGAATATTAAAGTAATTTAATAAGTATTTAAAAGCTTATATAATCTACTAGAGAAAGTTAAGTAATAAATAGAGCTAGATAAGAAAGTTATTACTATTTTTAAAGAATTTAGATTAATTTTTAATAAAATTCTAAGAACTATAATCTGAGAAGAAGTTACCTCTAAGCTTAATAATATCTATAAAGCAATTATAAATACTAGATATATTAAAGAATATAATAGTTATAGTATTAACTATTAATATTATATTTATAGATCTAAGAAGAAAGTAGTAAAGAAAAGAGTATTTAAGAGGAAGTATAAATTAGTATATTAAAAAGGAATTAAAGTTATTATAGCTATAAATACTATATTTTCTTATTATTACTATATACTTATATAGATAATATTTATATTACTAATAGAAGATATTAATATACTATATAAGATAAAAAATAAAAAGATTTAACCTATTAATAATACTATATTAGATAGTTTAATTCTAAATAGTAATCTAGAATAGAAGTTAAAGGTATAAGTAATAATAGAAAAGAATATAAAGCTAGATCTTAATACTCTATTTACTAGCCTAATTATACTAAAGTTTTTAAGTATTAAGTTAGAAATAAAACTTATAAAAACTTAGCTAGAAGCTATCCTAAAAACTATTAATTATTTATAACTTAAAGAAAAGAAGCTTTTTATAACTATTCTAATAATAAGAGAGAAAGCTTTAGCCTAGAAATTTACCTATTATAGCTCTATTTACTCTTTTATTACTTCTCTATAAATAATATAAATAATCCTATATAAAGTATAGTAAGTAAAAGGAATTTTAATATTAAGAGGGTTAGAATAGAATATTATTATAATTCTAAAGAATAGACTAGAAAAGAGAATTCTAGAGCAGAGTTATATAGTATATTATAATCTATTCTTTCTTATATATAAGAAAGATAGTAAGATAAGACTTATTAACTCTATAATAAAGATAAATATAGTTATAATTTAAGATATAGTGCTACTCCCCTCTATAGATAACTTTTTAGAGGATTTTACTATATACTAGTTATTATCCCTTTTAGACTTCTTTTTAGAATATAACTAAGTTCTCTTAGACCCTATAAGCAGAGACTTAACTATATTTACCTTACCTATTAGACTACTATATATATATATCTTACTTTGAGGAGTAATAAATTTAGTTATATAATTTATAAGAGTTATAATTAGAATTCTATATAATCTTATATCTAGTTATTATAAAGCCTTTCTTAATAATATTATTATTAAAAAACTAACTTTATACTATAATAAAGAAGAGATTTAGTCTTATCTAGGAATTTATAGATTTATTTTAGAATATTTATAGAATATTAATAAGGTTTTAGTTAATTTAGAGCTAGTAGAGTATATAGTAGTAGTAGTTAAGTTTTAATAGGTTTAGAAAATAGTAATAATTATTAGCTATATTTATAGTACTAATAGATATTATCTAGAAGAAGTAAAGATAGTTAAGATTTATAAATAGGTTACTTATACTAACTTAATAGAGTTAAGAGCTTTTCTAGAAATTATAATATTTTATAGATTCTAGGTAAAGAACTATTTAACTATTATAAAGCTGCTTACTAATTTACTTAAAAAGAATATCTCTTTTTATTAAAAAGAGAAGTATAAAATAGTAATAGATATTTTAAAGTTAATACTTATTAAAGCTCTAATTCTTATTACTTTAGATTATAGCTCTAGAGGAGGAGATATATATCTTACTATTAATATTAGTAATATAGAATAGAGCAGAGTTCTAGACTAATTTATTAATAACTAATATATAGTTTCTTACTTTAAGAGTAATACTTAGTTAAAAGTAGAACTATTCTATAATATTAGGAAAAAGGAACTATATAGTATTCTAAAAGCCTTAAAGAGGGTATATAATTACCTCTATAAAAGATACTTTATTCTAGAAATAAATATCTAGACTTTAGTTATATAACTAAATAGAGCAGCTATAAATCTCCTAGAAGCTCTTATTATTTAATAGATTATATAGATTTAAATATTTAACTTTAAGATATAATATATCTATAATATATAGAATATAGTAGTAGATAGCCTCTTATAGAAACTCTAAGGCCTTTTAGATATAATTAATAAAGAAGTAGAAAGAGAAATTAATTCTTAGATTAATTTGCAGATCTTCTTTATTAATATTAAAGCTAGTTCCTTCTTTAATTAAGTATAATAATATAGTAATATATAATAAATAGAAAAGGTTCTTATAGGAGATATATAGGAAATTATTAATAGTATAATAACTATTTTAAATACTTTTTTTAATAATTTATAGGCCTATTTAGTATATTCTTAATAGATTACCTACTATTTAATAATATAAAGATACCTTCTAGGAATTTAATTTATTAGATACTATAATTTTAAAGTTAGAGCTCTAAACTACTATATTTAAAACTATCTGCTTTTTACTAAACTAATAAATTAGAAGCTAATACTAAGATAAATTATAGATAACTCTAAATAGAGAAAGAAGCTAATTACTAAAGCTTATAAGAAAAGTAGTTATAGAAGTAAATAAGCTATAGTAAGGAGATTATCTAACTATTATATATAGAGTAATATATATTTAGAAGTTAAAGAGTTCTTAAAGAGTTATTCTAATTACTAGAAGAGGAGAGCTTAATATATAGATAATATAAAAACCTATAGTTTATTAAAGAGATTACTCTTTATAAGAAATTTATTAAATATATAGAGAGTAGGTAAGTAGTATCTTATAGAGGCTTAGAATCTGCTTACTAGATAGCTTAAAGTATATTAGCTTAGATAAGTAACTATAGCTAAGATTATAAAGTTTATTTAGGAGGAGATTATTTATTAATATAGGCTATATAGTGAAATTATTATTAATGGAGGTCTGGAAAATAAGAGTATTATTATTAAGTTTAATAAAAGGTATAGAATAAAAAGAAAAGTAATATTAGCTTATAATCTAAGAGCTAATAGAGTAATTAAGACTAGTTATTAGCCTATTACTTATTCTTTATTAATATAAACTAGAAAAAGAAAGGATATTAACTCTTAACTATATTTACCTACTACTCTATTTATAAACTAATTAAGTATTTATACTTTAACTAGCTTTAGTTCTTTTTATCTTTTATATAGATTTAAATCTATTATACTTATTAAAACTCTAATACTAACCTAGAGGGTTCTTAATTAGAATTTAGTAATTATATAAAAGAAGGAGATTTAGATATATTTATAAGCCTTTCTATAGCTTAATAAAGATAGAAAGTAAGCTAAAAAGATAATTAAGAGTTAATATAAGAAGACTATAAAATATAGTAATAATTAATATAAGTAAATAATAAGAAAAGAGAAGCTAGAAGTGGGTAATCTAGTTTTAGTATTTAATATTAAGAGATCTATTAATAAATCTTCTATTAAGAAGCTTAACTACTAATAGTAAGGCCTCTTTTATATCTTATTAGATATCTCTAATACTCTATTATATTAATTAGTAATATTAGTAGAAGAAGAGATTATAGATAGAATATTTAGTAAAAATTAACTTTAGAAATTTATTTAAATATTTAAAGGATATTAGAAACTAAGTAATATAGATATTTATAGATCTAATTTAGAGAGAAATCTAGTAAAAGTCTTTCTAGTACTAGGAAATAAAGAGTATAATAACTATATACTAGAAGAAGAGAATAAAAAACTAATAGTATTTAGAGAGATAATTAGAAATAAAGAAGAGAATATAATATAATCTATAATAAGATTAAAATAGTATTTAAAGAACTTAGAAATAGTAATTAAAGTATTAAAAGCTAAATAGTAACTAGTAATAGAAATTTTATGGATATTAAAGGAAAAAGAGAGGAAATATATTAAAATAGAGGATTTAAAGGATTTATAATCTTTCTTTTATTCTTAGATACTTAGTTTAATAATTTATAGACCTATTTATACTTATTTATAGGGTTTTGTTTTTATCTCTTATATTTTAAAAGTTTAAGATTTTAGGAATAATATTTCTAAACTTTAGAGATAAAAATAAGAGATAATATTAACTTATTAAAATATACTACTCTACTAATAACTATTTTTTAATATAATAGTAATCTATCTATTAATAATTTTAATATCTACTAAGTATAAGATATTAGAGATCTTTATCTTTTTAATAATAATACTAAAAACCTCCTCCTATAAATATAGCTATTACTAAACTAAATAAATAAGAGAACTAATAGTTTAAGGATAAATAGAAGAGAAGAAAAGAGAAGAGAGTATTAAAGTATAGTTACTAACCTATAAAAAGGATATTAATATCTAGATAACTAAGAGTATAGTAATAAAGCTATTAATACTAAAAGTAGCTATATAATACTATTATTAGTAAGAAAAAGAAAAATATTTATAAAGAAGATCTTATTAATTTTATACTTAAATAGAGTTTAAAGTTAGTTTTATAAATCTATTTAGAGAATATTTCCTTTATATTCTTATTACTACTTAATAATATTTCTATTATTTCTTTCCTTTTCCTCTATTTTATAAAGATATATTTAGTTACTCTATTTTTCTTTTTTTAATCTATAATATAAAGCTCTAAGTAGTTAGTAATTTCTATAAGATTAAAGTTTAGAGATAGCTTTAGTATAAAAGGGTATTAAAAGTAGGTAAATCTAGCTTTTAGATAATACTTTTAAGCCTATTAAGAATAAAGAGTGTTTTAAAGAATTAAAAAGTTAAATTTAAATATAGCTAATATAGTAGTATTAGCTAGAATTTAAAACTATAGAATTATTATAATACTATTAAATTCTCTACTCTTTCTTACTTTATTATTATACTTAATTTTATATCTATAATACTTATAATACTTAGATTATTATAAAAGTAATTCTCTTAGATTTTATAGAAAAAGTAGTTAGTATAAGAAGTACTTAGTATAGAAATATATTTAAAATATAGTTTATAGATAAAAATATTAGTTATAGAGTTTCTTATAGTATAGATATACTTCTTATAATAAATATAAAGTATTATATTATAACTATTTTAGAATTAGATAAATAAGCTATAAGTAGCTACTATATACTAAAAGACCTTTATTTACTATAAGCTAGAAAGAAAGATAATAGAGATATAAATAAAGACTTAATAGTAAAAGTTACTAGTTTTCTTAGTTACCTTAAATATTTAATTAAAGTCTTACTTACTAAGATAAACTTTCTAAAAGGCTAGTCTTATTATATTAGTAGTCTTATTAGAAAATATCTATAAGATAAAGGCTACTTCTAAATATTTATTACTAGAAATATTAAGATAGAGCTAAGTAAAGCTTATAGTAGCCTAAAAAGATAATAGATATTAGTTAAGTAATAAAAAGTATAAGAAAAAGTAGATTACCTAAAGCTAGTTATTAAAGTACTAAATAAAAAGAGATATATTATTCTACTTTATTTAAGATATAGAGATATTAAAACTAAGTATTTAAAAAGTAGCTTTTAAGAAAAAATAATAAGAATAAGACTAATTAATATTCTTAATATCTAATATAAGAAAGTTATAGTTAGCTATAATAAGAGAAGGTAATTTATAGATATAAGAAGAAGAATTTAGAAAAGTTAAGTTAAGATTAAGAAATAGAGAGAAAGATAACTATTAGAGAAAGAGAAGTTAATATTAGAGAATAAAAAAGGATATTTATCTAGTTTTATAACTAGATTTCTTACTTTAATAGCTATTAATAGCTACTATTTTCTTTATTCTTTTCTTATAAATAATTACTCTAATTTACTATTAGATATATTATTAGACTTTTTATTTTAAGTTTACTTTACCTTTATTAGAGCTAAGAGAGCTAAGAGAGAAAGAAGTTAATTATTTCTTTTATAAAATATTAATAAATTACTAGCACTTTAAGATAATTAGTAAGTATAAGAGAATATTATTAACTCTTTTAGTTTTCTAGATCTTCTCTTTTTTATCTATATTTATATATATTATCTAATTTATTCTCTTAAATAGGGAATATTTAATATTAACTATTATACTATAATATTTTTAGATTTTATAATTACTCTTATTTAATCTATTTATTTAGTTTATAAATTACTTACTCTTTCTTCCTATTAGCTTTCTTTTTAAAAATATTATAATAGAAAAGATTATTTTTAATAATAGTAATATTCTAGATAACTATATTTAAGAGCTAAGATCCTTAAAGCTTCTTACTCTTAATATTAGATAACTAATAGATCTTATACTTAATAAACTAAGTAAGAGCTAATTCTAAATATAAAGCTAGATTATTAGAAATATATTAGGCTTTAAATTTATAGGGAAACTAAGATATTAGCTACTAATAATTAAATATAAAACTCTACTTCTATAATACTAAGATATAACTAGCTAGATATATCTCTCTAATTTACTAATAAAATATATATTTATTAAATACTAGAGCAAAACTCTAGATATAGTATAGGAGTTATTCTCTCCTTTTAAACTATAGTATATTATTACTAACCTATATAATACTATTAAAATATTAGAGACTAAGATTCTAATATACTTTATAGATATTATAATAATAATATATTACCTTATAAAACCTATTAAAGCTAAATAACCCTTTTAGTACTATATAATTAGAAATATAGAAAATAACTTTAATAATAGAAGTCTAAGAGATAGTATAACTATCTAGCTTAAAAAGGAAGCTCTAGATATACTATTTATCTATCTATAAGTGCTTAAATTAAATAGAGTAGTCTTTTTAGAGCTGCTAATTAACTTATATAATAGATAAAACTAGTTTTATAATAATTAGTAGTTAGAAAAGAGAGTAGAGGAAAAACTATAAACTCTAATATATATTATAACTAGAGTCTTACCTAGAGCTCTAGCTATTATAACTAAAGTCTTATTAAGATAACTATATCTAATTAACCTTTACTATACTAAATCTCTATTATAAGCTTCTAGCCTATACCTAGTTAACTAGTTTAGATCTTTTATATAATCTAAAAGCTTAGTACTACTAAAATAGCTTCTATAAGTAAGAAAAAGAACCTAAATTAACTAACTATTAGTAACTTTTATAAATAAAGAGCTATTTAAAAAGTATTAGATTTCTTTAAAGCTAAATAGAACTATTTAAGACTAGGTTTTTAAAGATAAAAAGAGAATACTAGAGTAGATAGTACTAGAAGTAATAAAAGACTAGAAGAATAAGTATATTCTATAATTTATAGATCTAAAGCTCTCTTTGCCTAATAGAATAAGTTTTAACCTATCTAGGCTTAAAGATATTTATTTATAAATCTAATCTGCTAGTATATCTAATACTAAAGCTTTAAGAAATAATAAAGAATTATTAGAGTACCTAACTATTTAGAATATAGTAATAAGAGATAAGATTAAGAAGTATAAAAGGGTGAATAATTAGTAGTAACTAATTAATTTATTAAAGTATTATAATTATTCTAGGTTTATAAAACTATTAATATTACTATATCTTACCCCCTTTTTAGTAGAATAAGTTATCTTTAAATCCTATAATAACTTAGTGGTTTTTAACTATATAAGGCCTGCTAATCCTATACTAAATAATAATTAACCTGTTCTAATAGTCTCTTAGTATATATAAAATAACTAGTAGTTAGCAGATTATCTAATAACTAGGTATAGGTGAGAATTAGTTATTAATAGTATAGAGAAGGTGGAATATCTTTCTAACCTCTATAATATATAAGAGATATTAATAAGATAAGAGAACTTAGATAACTTTGAAGTTATAAGCCTTTTTAGGCTTATAATTAGAGGGTTTCTGCTTTCTATTTATATTCTATTTTAAAAGCTATCTTAGATATCTAAAATAGAGATTATAATAGATATAGTTAGTATAATAAGGAAAGATATAAGTAACCTTTAAGATATTATAGCTATTTTTTATTACTTAATTATAGTAATAGTTATTAGGTAATAATTATTATAGACTAAGTAAATAGTAATTGCTTTTACTAAAACTCTATATAGGATTTAGAAAGTAACTAATAATTTATAGATACTATAAATAATCTTAATAGATAATACTATAAGATAGAGGCCCTAGTATATCTTAGAATAATCCTATTAACTAGTTATTATATAGTTAATTTAACTTAATAAAGAGATAGGTTTATATATAGACTTAGATATATTAAATAGATCTAAGTATTTCTTTAAGAGGGTGTCTTATTACTATAATTTAGCTATATAACTAGCAGAGATAATAAGCTTTTTACTAATATAGAAATCCCTTTAGTTAACTAATATATTTCTACTATTACTATAGAATTCTATAATATATCTATTAATATTAGCTTTACTCCATAAGATACCCTATATAGTTAATAAGACTTTAAGAAAAATCCTTTCTTTCCTATATAACCCTCTATACCTAAACCTAGCTAACTATTACTTCTAGATAATAATATAGGGGACTTTAGGAATAATAATAGGCCTATAATTTCCCCTCTAAGAGATTTACTACGGTTAGCTTTATCTAATATATTAGATAGTAAACTTAATTATCTAGAATACTAACTTTAAATATAAGTTTTTTAGATACTAAGTTAAAGTATAAGTACTAAACCTTAATTATAAGTTATAATTATAGATATACTATCTTATTCTAAATATTCTAATACTTTAGATAAATATAACTATAATAGAGAAGACTATATCTAATAGAGAGTTAATTAATAGAAATAGATAGAGTAGAATACTCTTAAAGAGTTATATTACTATAATTTCTCACACCTATCTTAGTAGGAAGAATAGTTTTAGCTATATTAGAGATTAGAATAGGATAAGGAATATAATAAGAAAGAGGAGGTTATAAGACTATTATTAAGATATAGTTTATAATAGAAAATAATAGTATCTAATAGACCTTCTTAATAGCAAAATTGCCTGCTAAGAAGAAATTATTAAATAGAAGGGTTTATAAATAGGATTTTATATATTTTTTATATAAGTAGATTTAATTATCTGTTAAGACTCTCCTTTATAATATTATAAAGAGTTTTAAGGGGATAATTAGGATAAGATAAGTGGAACTTAGTAGTGTAATTTCTAAGAGAGCTCTCTTAGTATATAGGTCTATTATAGAAAAACTATAATTAAGGAGAGAGGAAGAGTATAGAGAGGGAGAGAACTTAATATTATTATTAATACCTTAATACTTAATTTTTAAGTTTTTTAGGATTTTCTTAGTAAGTTTATACTTATTTTTAGTGATCTCTTTTAATTAGATCTGCAAATTACTTTATATATCTTTCAAGCCTAGTTTTATTATTCTAGCCTGTTTATAGGTAGAGTTATATTATTTACTATCCTTTCTGGCTCTCATAGCCCTAGCCTTTATTAGTATTAATACTATTAATAAGGCTCTCTATTTTATTAAGCAGCCTATATAACACTAAGAGCATATTATTAGTATAGCTTTTAAGAGAGCTCTTATTAACACCTCTATAAGAGATTTATAGATATACTAACTTATTATAGATGAGTAAGTAGACTTAGTAGTAGAGGTTAGATAGGTTATTAAGCACTCTATAGAGTAGCTCTTCTTTAAACAGACCCTCTATAATACTAAAGCAGAGGCAGCCCTTTAAGGCTTAAATATTAGTAAGTATAGCTTATACTAACTAATAGAGAGAGCATTACTAATAATAGCAAAGCTGCTATAAAGGTATTAGCTAGCCTGATTAAATAAGGGGACTGCTAGCAGACAAAGCAGTGATAGAGATAGTATTAGCAGTATAGGTGATAGGCAAGAGGATAAGTTAATAGATATTATTATCAAACTGCAAAGTTAAGGATTATAAGGCTATAAGCTGACAGATAGGTATATGTAAGTACAGCTATAGTTAGAATAGGTGGTTAGCAAGATTATGTGACTAAAGGCTGTGTGTATTATTAGGAGGCGCGGCGCGGAGTTAGAAGGTCTGTTATAAAGCAGGTAAAATCACTATATAGTGGCTAGAGGCTGTTTAATAATCCTTATAATCTAATTCTTAGAGTTTTTACTTTAAATTTTACTTAGAAGGTTTGCTAATATTATCCTATTAAGTTCTATTTAGGATTAGATATATACTTATATAATATCTCTAAGCTATAGAATAAATCTCTCTGCTATAAAGAATAGTGCTAAAGCAAGAAGTAGTTATTAACTTACTCTTTAAATTATTAATAATTATATAAGAATTAAAGTCTTATTATTATTATTATTATAACCCTAAATAATAAGCTATAATTTTTTATAAAGTTAGTTAGTCTCTTTTTCTTTAACTTTATAAACTATTTAGGATTTAAAAATCCAGGTTTTACTATAAATAGTAGTATTATAGAAAATAATTTTAAAAACACTCTGTTTCTATAATATAGTTATCTTAGCTATTATAGAGATAGAAAAGGATTCTCTTAGTATTATAATAATACCCTCTTTATATAGGTAGATAGTAAGATTATAATCTAAATACTTTTTTACTATTAGAAATATTATAGTATTACTAATCTCTTAGCTAAGGGCTTTTACTATATTAATAATAAAAATAGTATTAATTATAGTATACTTTTCTCTATTTTAGTCTATAAAGTAGTTACTTCTTTATATTAAATCTATAGTAGGTATTATAATAGCTTCTATATAGTTCTTTAGTAGTCTATCCCTCTTATATAGAGATAGGATTTTAGGTAATATTAATATTAATATTAGTATAGTATTATTCTTATCTAGTTCTTCTATTCTTTTAGTATTTTAGTCTAGAGAGTTCCTTAGTATATTATTATTATTCTTATTAGTATTACTAGTATTACTAGTATTATACTATAGATAGATAATAGTTAATTAAAAAGTCTAAGGTTTATATAAGAGGTTAAGTATATAGATCTTACTATTAATAGTAAGGAGTTTATATAGTTCTTACTAGCCTTTCTTTGTATAATAGATATATACTAATAAGAGTAGTAGTAGCTATAGAGTTCTATATATATCTAGTTTATTATAGGTAGTAAGGGCTTCTAAAACTTAGTATAAGGCCTAGACTTTTTAGAGGTTTTTTATTACTCTCTATATAGTAGCTATCTATTTTTAAATTTCCAGAAATAGAGAGGATTTATTAATAAGCTATAGATATACTCTAAAGATAAGTAATATTAAAACTAGGCCTTTTAGCTCTATAGTATTATTAATAGCCTTTAAAGCTATTTAGAGAACTATTTTATAATCTATATTAAAAAGATCTTAGCAAATTATATTATAAACTCTTTAAAGGATTATATAATACCTCTTAACCTTATCTATAAAGTTATAAGCCTTAATAGGGACTTTAATAGTAGTTATTAATATTAAATAGAGTATATTATACTACTTAAATAAGCTATTATTAGTACTAATATTAGTAATTACTATATCTAGAGGTCTAGGATAGGTATAGATCTAGTATTATTTAAGTATATTAAGTGTTATACTTATTAATAGATTTTATAGAAATCTTTTTATATTAAAGATAGTAATAGTATTAACTATATAAAGTACTAGTTTTAAGTTAAGGTAAATAATATTAATAACTATAATATAGTTAAAGTTATAGTTATCCTTAAAGGTAAATTTAAAGCAATTTAGAGCTCCTATATTAAGTTAGTAATATTTATAAAACTTTATAAAATATTTAAGTATTTATATTTTAACTTAGTAGCCTAACTACTATAAAGTTTTATAAAGTTAGTAGACTAATAGATATCTAAAATATTAATAAAGTTAGCATAACTTAGTCTTTATAAGGTTATTATATACTAATATCTTCTCTATATCTAATAGTAGCTATAAATAATCTTATTTATAGATAATAGAAATAATTAGATCTCCTTATTATAAATAGTTTCTTAAATTATTAAATTAAATACCTAGTGTATCTATATCTATAAGATATAAAAGAAAAGAGGTATTTATTAATATAATATAGAATATTATTTCCCTAAAAGATATAGAGATAACTATTATTCCTATTAATTTAATTACTCCTCCTAGACTAAATTTAATACTTATCCCTTCTATAGTAGTAGGATTAATTATAATATTAAGCAATTTAGTCCTTTTAAGTATAATAAATTAGTTATAACTAGCTATTAAAAATCCTATAGCTTCTATATCTAGGATAATACTCTAAAAGGTCTCTAAAAAATATCTTTTATTAAGTATAAAGATATTAATAAAAGTATTATTAGTTATTTATTTAAAAAGGTTATAGTATATAATTCTATAGTAAGCTACTTAGTTAAGTAGATAATTAGTAATAGTATTCTTATTTACTAAATAAGTTACTTAAATATTTAGATCTATAAATTAAGTAAAGAATAAAGTCTACTATTTATTATTAAATTATTAGTTCTCTTAACTATCTTACTCTTTTCTAAGTAACTAGAGATATATCTTAATCTCTTTATCCTCCTTATTATTTATTATTAAATTATTATAACCCTTATCTTTAGTCTCTTTATATTAAGTAAGAAATTACTAATAAGCTATCTTTAAAGTATTTTAAATTTATAAATTATTTTAGAAGTAGAAGTATACTTTATCCCTTTCTTTTTATATATAGTTTATTAAATAGCAGTCTATCTTTTTATAGATATAGTATCTCTGCTTCTAGAAATCTTATTATTACTTTAAACTATCTTATTCAAAGTTTTAGTATAGACTAGAGTAGCTAAATTAATTATTCTAGTTTTAGCTATTATACTTATAATCTATTTAGTATTACTTAGTATAGTATTATAGTTATAGAGGTAATTAGCTATTTCTAAATATAACTATATTATTAATTATAACTTTAAGCTAGTTATAGAGGCTTTTAAACTTTATTATAGAGTTTATAGTAGCTTATTTATATTTCTTAACCTCTTAGTAACCTTAAAGGAGTTAGTTATATAGAATCTTATTACTCTTATAGATAGTATCTAATACTAGTTATATTTTTATAAGAGTATTAATTAGTAAATCTAAGGCTTTAAGCTTTATTATAGATAGATTATTATTTATAATTAATATAAGTATAGTAATATTCTATTTAGTGAGGTATACTTATTTAAATTTCTCTGTTTTAAAATATTTACTAAGCTTAGTAATAATCTAGTTTAGGTTAAGATAAGGCTAAATTTAGCAAATTATCTTATAGTAATAATATAATACTCTTTTCTTAAGTATAATTAGAAAAGTAAATAGTGTTTATTTCTTTATAAAGCCTACTCTTTTATATATATTCTAAAAGATATAGAGTTTTAGCTTTAAAATATTTATATCTTTACTACTATACTCTATCTTATTAATATATAGCTTAGTTAGATCTATAAGTTAGTATATAAATAAGTATATATTATTTTTAAGTTTAATTTAAGCATTTATAACATTTAGAGCAGGGTTAGTATTTAAAGTTAAACTAAGGTTAACTAGTTATAAAGCTTTATTATTTATAGATATATTTCTTTTATTATTAATCTATAAAGATATAGACTTTACTCTTTTCTTACTATTACTATCTATAATCTTTTTAGTAAAGTCTTTATTTTCCTATAGCTTTATAAATATAGTGTTTTTGCTTATTTATTCTTCTACTTTCTTAGTTATCTAAAAGTAGAAGTTATTCTCTATAATAATTATAAAGAGTTAATCTATAACTTATAGGGAATTATAGATAGTATATATTCTACTTATTATAAAGTAGTTATAGAGTTATTAAATAATACTTATAGTAGCTTAGTTTTAGAATTTAAGTAGTAAATTAATAAAGTTATATATAAACTCTCTCTATAAGGCTATATCTATAAAGCTATTAGCTTTATAGATCTTAAGGCAAAAAAGAATTTTAGTATTTACCTCCTTCTCTATAGTCTTATTACTAAATTTAAATATTTATTTCTAGTTATAGTTATTTATAAATATCTTTTTATTTAGAAAGATTAGGAGTTCTATAATAAGTTAATAATATAGAGTTACTATAACTAATAGGTTTAATTATAGTATTAATTAGCTAGATATAAAAGGATTTACTATAATAGTTAATAATATTATATAAAAGAAAGTAAATAAATACCTTAGTAAGGTCTTAGCTAGCAAAGTCTCTAGTTAAAGCTTTTACTATAATATAAGTCTCCCTTATTTATACTAGAATAGCTAGTTTTCTAGTTACTAGGTTTAGTATAGTTAAAGTGAAGTTTTATATCTTTAGTCTTAGTAATACCCCTTATAGATCTATAAAGCAGTATAGCTATTATTTAGTATTATCTTCTTTTATTATTTCCTTTAAAATACTAAGTTTATTAATAGTAATAAGAATATTATAAGTTATATAGTAATAGATATTACTACTTACTATAGTATTATTATACTTACTATAGGTAATAATCCTTAAGCTATACTCCTATCTATAAACTAAATAGAAAATATATATTATTATTTTAAGATATAAAGGGATAGATATCCTTATTTTATATCTCTTAGTTAGGATAATCCTAGGTTTAGGCAGGTATTAGTAATATTGATAATAATACTATAAGTTATTATAGCATTTTAGTATCTTTTACTATATCTACTAGTAAGTTATTTACTATATACTAAATAATATATTATTTTAATATAAAGTCGCTAGTAGTATTAGATTTACCCCTTATTTAGATATAAGTTATAGTTCTGGGTTAAAAGCAATTCCTCTTTAATAATTATAAGGTTAATAGTAGCGCTTATCTTATAGTAAGTGATTTAAGCATTCTAAGCAAAGGTTTTATAATATTTTAGTATATATAAGTATAGATATTATAGATTTTTAGTGTTTTTAAAGAATAGTAATATAGATTTAAAAAGAATAGATCTTAAGCTTAAATATAGTGATCTAGTCAGGATAGATAATTTTATAGTAGTACTCTTATTATATTAGCCTATTATAATATTTATAGATCTGTTATTTATCTATTATCTCTTATTCTTATTATTTAAGCAGTATTTATAGATAATAGGTTATATTAGTAAGGTTATTATTTTATATAATAGATATAGAGGTATATTAAGGTCTTTAAGATAGGTATACTATAAGCAAACCTACCCTTTATACCTAATAACCTAGATAGTATAAAGATAAGTCCCTTATATACTAGATTATAAACCTAATATAGAAGTTATTACTTTACCTCTCTAAGTAATATCCTTACTAATCTATAGAAGTTAAGTAGTATAATATATAAGATTAACCACTAATTAGTGTTAGTTCTATGCTAGGTTAAGGGTTATATAGGACTTAGAGCTCTCTTTATATATATATATTAAAAGCCTATAAGTTAATATATATCTATTTAGAAGTTCCACTTAACTATATAGGCAGTGGTGTTAAACTATATATATATACTCTGCGATAGGTTATATAACCTTATATATATCTATTAATTACAGTGCATATACTGCCGCTTTGCGGGTTATAGTATTAGCGCAATAAGAAGGTTAGTAAATAGAATATAGTTAAAGCTTAATACTTCCTAATAGAATAGATAGAGGCTTAGTAAATATAGTAGGCTAACTCTTACCTTATTACTAAGTTTATATAGAAAGATATTATTTATTACTATAAACTCTATAGTATACTTATTATTAATAGAGGCCTAGAGAATAAGGATATAGTTATTAAATTTAACTATATATATAGACTTAAGTAAAAGGTTACTACTACCTATAACCTATATATAAATAGTATTATTAAAGTTAGCTACTAAACTATTATATATACTCTCTCTACTTAAATAAAGAATATAGATAAGGACTTCTAACTATCCTTCTAAGCTATACTATTTACTAATAGAACTTCTATTAGAGCCTTAACTAGCTATAGCCCCTTCTATCTACTCTATAGATATAAAGCTATAACTCTAATAGAAACCTTTATGCTAACCTAGAGAGTACTAAAATAGAACTAGGTAATAATACTTAAGGAGGAGCTCTTTATATAGATAAAAGCTTTTAAATAACTTAATAAGAACTATACTACTATATAAAAGATAATTATAGCCTAGTATAAATATATTATAGATAGATTTAATCACTAAAAATACTATATCTTATATAGCTAGAAATTAAGAGTAAGTAACCTTATTTTAGTGTTTAATATTAAATAGTATATAGATAAGTCTTTAAATACTAAGCTTAACTACTATTAAAAAGGCTTCTTTAGGATCTATTTAAAGGCCCTTAATAACGCTTTATATTAGCTTAAGACTTTTATAGAGAAATCTCTTTATAAATTAACTTATACTAGAAACTGCCTAAAGAAGTTTATTAAGGCTCTAGAAAGTTTTTAGAAGCTAGAAAATATTAACTAGTATAGACTTAACTTTATAAACTAACTTAATAAGATTTACTCTATCTATAGTTATCCCTACCTTAATAAAGGTAATAAGAAAGAAGTAGAGAAACCTTTTACTAACTTTAATAATACTAACCCTCTATTAATAAGTAACCTAGATAGCAATATTCTATAGCAGATTATATACTTAGTAGTATATTTATAGGCCTTAAAGAAGGCCCTTAACTAAATAAGAGTAATATAGAAACTTTATATAAAGCTTTAGCTATTTAATCTAGTTAAGGATAGTTAGTATACTAAGATAGAGAATAATACTATATAACCTGCTAGGATTAACCCTAGTATAGAGAAATAGTGCTTTTTATATCTATAATAGATAAGGCTTATACTTTTAGAGGGAGCCTTATTATGCTCTTTACCTTAGTTACTTAGTTATAACTACCTAACTTAGTATATTAGAATAGACTATAGAGATAATACTATAGCTAGCCTACTTATATCTATATTATCCTGCTTAGTATTTAAGTCTACTATTATACTCTTATAGATCTAGTCTTACTTAGTATCTAGTCTAAGCACTATTATTATATTTAGGATTATACTACTAAGATTATTACTATACTTATAGTAAGTTCTATTAAGTAAGACCTATTAGGAGTATATTATAACCTTTCTAGTGATTAGTATACTCTGTTTCTCTCTATTACTCCTTAGATATTCCTTACCCTACTCTAGAAGACTCCCTCTTTATAGCTTCCTGCCTTAACTAGATAACCTCCTGCTTTAAGTATTAGATTCTAACTTATTATTACTTAAAGGTCTTTAAGTTATAGTTTAACTTTAATAATTTAGCTATATCTATAATATCTAGCTAGTTGTTTTTATACTATTCCCAGAATAGACTTTAGCACTTAGTATATCTCTATGCAGTGCTATATCACTTTACGTTATCTATCTGCTTTTTTTAGTTTCTGCTTCTATAGTAATTACTTATCTATTTTATATTTATAATAATATTCTTATTTCTAAGTTAACTCTTTGCTTATCCTCTTATATAACTATAGCCTTATATAGATAGTTAGGTTAGTAAGTTTCCCTAGCTATAAATAGTTATATTACTAAAGAAACTAGGAATAAAGAAACCCTTTTATTTATATTTTAAAGTAGCTCTACTATATTAGAAAAGTATTATTATAGCTAGTTAATTTTACCTAATTTACTAAGACTTTATATAACTTTTCCTAGTTTTTCTTGATTTTTTCTATATTATTTATATAGAGTATATATATTAAAGTATTTTAAGGTTAAATAAAGAGGACTTTATTTATTAATTTATATTTTTAGATCTATAAAGACTGCTAAGTATATAGAATATTATATTAGTTCTTTCTTTTTCCTACTCTTTTTCTTTAAACTCTAGTTAGGATTTTAAGCTACTTTCTCTTATTAAAAATAGAAATATCTAAATTAGCTAGAAAGTAATTAATAAGAATAAATAGTAATCTAGACTTATACTTCTTTAGCTAAGTTTTATAATACTCTATTATAGTTCTAAATCCTAAATAAGTTACTCTAAACCTTATTATAGTCTACTAGTTAATCTAGAACTAGGTAACTATCTCCTTAAACTTACTACTTTATTACTTTAAATTATCTATATTATAGCTAAAAGCTTTATAGTTTCTCTTAGAGTTAAAGAAATACTTAGAATCTTATTTATAGTAAAGATAGTTAGTATAAATATTACTAAGTATACTTATATACTTAAAGTATAGCTTATAAATCTAAGTTTTAGTAGCCTTATTATAGAGAGAGTAAGTATATTATTTATAACTACTATAAGGAACTATATTATAATCTCTATTAGCTTAAATATAGAAGCTATAGCTAACCTTAGATTTATTAAGATTAATTATCTTTACTAGCTAAAGTCTAAAAATACCTATAACTACTAAGGTAATAAAGATATATCTATAGAATAGTAGTTTCTTCTCTATTATATTTTAGTAATAAGGACTAGTATAAGCCTCCTAAAACTAATAAATAATAATCTTATAGTTATCTAAAGGTAGGAGTTTTATATAGAAGTTTATTTTATAATATAGTTAGAAAGGCTTTAGAAGCTTAAGTAAGTACTATATAAAGAATACTATAACTTATATAAAAAGATTAGTAATATATAAAATAGGAGCTAAAGAGGTAAGTTTACTTACTATAAAGAAGTTAATAGATAGCTTAATATATAGAGGAGAGTTATAGTCTCTCTTATTAAAGCCTAGTTTATTTATAAAAAGCTAGAAAATATACTTTCTTAGCTTAGTTAGTATATAAGGATTATTAAGATTCCTAATAAAAACTATAACTAATAAATACTAAAGAAAGCTTAAGGTTATGCTTTATAGATATAAAAGAG
This sequence comes from Colletotrichum neosansevieriae, assembly GCA_036785495.1. NCBI lineage: Eukaryota > Fungi > Ascomycota > Sordariomycetes > Glomerellales > Glomerellaceae > Colletotrichum > Colletotrichum neosansevieriae. Next base: position 347,710 of record JAVHLV010000008.1, read on the forward strand.
AGATTACTATTTTTATTATATTATAGAGAAAGAAGAAAAAGCTAGAGAGAGCTAAAAGAGGTTTAGTTATATAACCTAGTTACTTTACCTCTTACTAAATCATTTACTTAAAGAGTTAAGCTTTCTTTATAGTTAAGATTAATTAAATAAGAAAAGGAGTTAACTTTTATAACTGCCTCCTCTTATTACCTATTCTTATTCTATCTCTTTATCTTAGTTAGTTAATAATTAGTAACTAGTAACTTACTCTCTTTAATCTATATATAAATAAGTATTTTATTTCTCTTAATATAAATAGATTTAACTTATTAATAATTAATTTAGTATTATAGCTTAACTTAATTTATATTTATAGCTCTCTTTATAGATATTTAATTATAAATTTCTATTCTAATTTATACTTATCTATATATAACTCTTTTTTATAATATTATAAACCCTTACTCTTCTATACTACTTATATACCTTTTTCTCCTTACTAAAAGCTTTAATTAAGTTTATAATTATCTTTATTTATTCTATTTTTAATAATATCTTTATCTAAGGGTTTTCTTACTAAGATTACTAATATCTTAGTTAAGGAAGTATTTCTTATTACTACTTTAGAAAAGTTTTCTTAGAAGTAAGATAAATAGAATAGTAAATCCTTAGAGACTATAGTTATACTTACTAACTTTACTCTCTTTAAGAGAACTCTAAATATTCTAGCTATAAGAATTAATAAGTAATATTTAGCTAGATAGGTACTTTCTTTCTGCTTCTAATTCCCTCTTAAGCTAAATAAGAACCTTAAGTATAAAGAGCTTTAGTAACTTTATTTTAGTATCTCTATAGCTTAACTTTATATTTATCTTTAATAGTTTTAATTTACTAGATTTTAATAACTAGGCTAGACTAAAGAGAATAAAGAAGAGTTAGCTACTATAGTTAACTTATTTAATCTATAAAAAACTATTTAGACTAAGACTTTTTCTTTAGTTTCTAATATAGAGTTTAGTTTCTAACTTCTTACTTATAATCTTCTTAATAAGATTAGCCTTATTAAATAATACTATATTTTTATTAATACTAAGATTAAAAATAGTAAAGCTACTATATAGAAAAGCTAGCTTACTATACTTATTCTCTAATTACTAGCTAAGAAAAGTATTAATAAGGAGATAGTTTTCTACTCTATCTTACTTATTAACTAACTTTTAGGCTTTTCTTACTTCTATAATAACTTTTAGTATAATAGAAAAGTAGAATTATATCTTAAAATACTAATTAGGTTTATAATAGCTATCTATAAGCCCCTTAATAGTATAATATCTATTCTTAAACACTTAGTTAAAGTTATTTAAGTATCCTAACTCTAAGAATAGTAGCTATAGATATTAGATATATTCTATCTTAAGTAGCTTTATTACTATATATAACTAGAGTTAGCTAAATACTAAACTAGTTCTTTCTTTAAAGAAATCTTTAATATATAGATAAATTAAATCAGTTTTAAGTTCTATAATAATAATCTAGAGATAGATAGTATAGTCTTTCTAACTTTATTAAGAATTACTAATAGAGCTAAGTATATTAAAAAGATTATCTCTCTACTATATAATAAGAAGATTTAGAAAATAATTTATACTTAGAACTCTATAATCTCTAACTCTATATTTATAGATAGATTAACTCTAGTATAGCTCTACTTTAGATATCTTAAAATACTTAACCTTAACTCTAAAATATTAATATTTAATATTTAAGTTATAGAAGCTTTTATACTTATTAATATATCTATTAAGCCTCTTATAGACCTAAATCTAAGTCTATCTAAGAACTATAATACTAAAGTAAGAGATATTATTAATAATTACTTTATAGTTAACACTATATAGAACTATACTTACTAAAATAGGATTATTACTACTATATATTAAGAGAATAGATAGATTAGAAAGAGAGCCTTTAAGTTTTATAATAATAAGCCTTCTCTTTACCTAGATCTTAGTTCTTACTATACTAATAACTTTAAGTAGTTAGTTTATATTAATAATCTTTATAGTAGTTTAGAATCTCTAGTTATAGATCTAGTTAGTAATCTAGAACTACTAAAGAATAAAATAGAGAAAAAGAGAGTATCTAATTAATATATTAAGTTATATAAAGATACTATATTATCTTTATAAACCTAATTTTATTATAGATTTAATATAACTAGAGAATAGGCTAAGTAGTCTCTATTAGTTACTTAATACTACCTTACTTATCTCTATAATATTTAAGGAAAACTAATAATAAAAGCTTATCTTAAGGTAAAAGAGATATATTACTTTACTAAGTTTAATATATATAGATTAGGTAAATATATATAAACTTTAGAAAGATAAGTTATTTAGTAAATAAGAGTAATACTCTCTCTTAGTAAGTATTAGGTCTTAATATAGTTAATTATAGATATCTATTATAATCTACTTACCTAATTAGATATTACTATCTTTTATATTTAATATAGTAGTAACTACTAAGTAATAATAGTAGTAAACTAGGAAAGAGAGACTACTTACTATACTAACTTACTTTAGAGTAGAGATTTTAATAAACTATTTATATAAGCTATAGAGAACCTCTCCTAGTACTATAAGCTTCTTAGAGTTTCTATTAATATTTATACTCTCCTTTAGAAAAATACTATAGTTAGATTCTAGCTCTAATAATAGAATATATAGATATATAGCTTTAGGGTAGTAAATTAGGTTAGAGCTTATATTTATAAAGGTATTATTAATAGTATAGTATTAGTAGTAGCTAGAGAAGGAGTAGTAAAATAGAATTAATCTTAAATTATTACCTAGTATATCTTAAAGATTACTACTAAGTTTATAAAATATCCTATGCTCTATAGTAATAGATCTTATAAGAATGGCTATATAGGTTGAAAGAGAAGTAGAAAAGTTTCCAAAGTAGTATAAATAGATTTCAGGCAATGAATAGTGTATAAGGGTAACTTTTCGGGTTTGTTGCATAATATTTAAATAGAGGAAGAAATGTAGATATGAATTGATATTAATATTGATAACTGCATATATATCTAAGGCCTTGAAAGGCGGGGGAAAAGGTAGGTATATATAGACGATTTGGTTTCTAAGGCTTTATAAGTGCTTACGCGGTCTTACGCGGCTTTTCTGCTTAGTAATAGACCTTAGTACACATAAGTATCTCAGTTTAGCAAATATTACTGTATTTAGTAATAATAAGCTATAAGGTTTAACTTAAAGTTTAAAGTTTAACCTTATTTCCAAATCTTATTATTCCTTGTAAAGTATATTATATGATTACGTAATACACGTAATATAATATATATACCAGAATATGCCATTTCTTGCAAGGATTCCAAATATATTATCTATTTTCTGATACCCCTATATTCATAGAGTTATAGCACTCTAAAGGTATAGTGATAATATATAAGTTTATTTTATAGAAAATAGGAACAATATATTTCTTATATACCCCCTTAAGGTATATATATAGATATATAGTACCTTATAATTATAGGAAATATATATTTCCAAGGAAAAAATAAACCTTAGTAGTAAAAGAAATAAAAAATAAAAAGATTTATAGTAAGGGAAAACTATATATAACTAATAGTTTAATTTTGCTACTGATTTATATATATTAGTTTTACTATTAGTAGGTAAACAACCCTTAGATATAATATTTAGCCTAGTTTTAACTAGTTCCAGGATATTTTTACTAATAGGCTTAGTTAGAATATCTACTATGTTATCTTTAGATTTAACGTAGAATAGTTCTACTAAATTATCCTGAATAGTATTTCTGCTAAAATGATATTTAATATTAATATGTTTGGCCTTTTTATGAAATTCTGGATTTTCTGCTAGCTTTTGAGCTGCTTAATTATCTATAAGAATCTTAGGCTTTTTAAGATTATAGTCTATAGAAGCTTCTTTAAGTATAAAGTTATAGCTATTATATAGATAAATAGCCTCTTTTACTGCTTTTAATAAAGCTAAATATTTAGCTTTATAGCTGCTTAAAGTAACTGTTTTTTGTTTTATAGTATTCTAGCTTATAATATTATATAAGCTAAAACAGAAAATATAGCTAGAAGTAGACTTTCTATCTTCTATATCTCTAGCCTAATTAGAGTCTGAAAATCTAATAATATTATAATTAATAATATTATTATAGTTATAATATAAATTAGTATTAGGGAATATATTTAAATATACCTAAATATAGTTTAATGCTATTATATAATCCTTAGAAAGATTTATTATATATCTAGTATATCTATTAACTGGATAAGTTATATTAAGCTTTGTTTCTAAGGCTAAATATATTAGAGATCCTATTTCTTGTTAATAGGAATTAATATCCTCTTCTATAGCTTGTTTCTTATTAGATACTAAATATTTAGTATTTATATAAGGTATAAGTATAGAATATAGGTTTGTTTTATTATACTTATATAATATTTTATAAGTATATTATATTTGATGTATATATAAGGCTTTATTTTTCCTATTTATTATAATCTTATTATTGAGAAATATAGTAGGAACCTCTAGTTTTTTAATCTTTATATACTTAGAAGTATTACTATAGATATAGTCTATAGTTTGCTGATTTATAGTAATAGCTAATATATTATCTATATAATAAGCTATTTATCACAAGCTATAGGTAGAAGTGAGGGCAAGTTATAAGGAGTAACTATTTTAGCTATAGATTAGTGTGTATAGAAAGCGTAGTGAAATAGTTTATAGTGTGTAATTATATAATTACACGCTATAGTGCTCAGCCACTACAGCTTTATAAGGCTAAAAGTGCTATAAACCGTATTATAACACACCCCCTAGCTATATAATAAATATTACTAATATAGTGATCTGTTATTATATATAGCTATAACTATTTTTAAATATATATAAAAGAGATAAAGCAGTGTTATAAATAGCCTTAAAGGTATAAAATAAATAAAAATATCTCTTATAAGTGCTTTAAAGAGTATAAATAAGAGATATATAACTTAAGTAATAGTAATATAATCTAGGTAAGTAGCAGAATCCTATTAGTAGTGCTTAACTATCTATAAAGGCAGCTAGATAGGTGTAGTTATTACTTATACTGCCCTCTACTTTAATTTTTCCTCCTTCTTCTACTTAGAATACTATAATAATTATAAGTTAACTCTTTATATATATATAAAATTATTATATATATTATTAACTATTACTAATACTTATTTTTATATAGAACTATTTATATCTATTAATACTATTATTAAAAATAGCCTCTAAGCATAAATAATCTATAGTACTAGTTACTAACTATATTACTAAGACTAAGATAACCTATAAGGCTAAGAAGAAGATAGAGCAAGAGCAGCTAGCTACTCTTACTAAGTAGGAGGAGGCTAAGGATAATAAGAGTAATAAGTATAAGTCTTTTATTTTACTATTCTATAGCCCCTTTAGTAACTATTACTATTTAGTAAAGCCTTTTAATACTATAAAAGTTAATAATATCTTTTTAATAGAGGAGGCTAAAGCCTCTAAGAAAAAGTCTATAGATAAGTATAAGTATACTCCCTCTATTAAAGAGAAAGAGAATAAGAATAAAGAGAAGCCTATTAGTATATTTATAATATTACTTCTATATAGTTTAGAGATATTAATAATAGTCTAGAAAAGCCTAAATATAAGTCTAAGAAGGTAAAGATTATAGCTAGTATATATTATAGTATATTAAAGAAGAAGACTAACTCTACTATTAATAAGAAGACTCTAGGCTCTACTAAGAAGCTCTATACTTCCTTTACTATTCTAGAGAAAGCTAGTAAGCTAATAGAGTATCTATATTATAGCTATATATACTTACTACTTATAGATAAGAGCTTTAGTTACTGCTTCTATAATATTGAGTTTATAGTTACAACGCAGCCCCCCGCAAAAAAGACTACGACAAATTCACCCAGTTCATGGGCATAATTTGGGAAACACTATAGAGGCACTTTGACCTATGCCCTCTACCAGTTAAGGATAACAATACAGGAACCCCATATGTTCCTGCTAGCAAGCAAACCCTCGCATAAAGTCAGACGCGCGCTCTGGCTAAATAGACCAGCGGAACAGTAACAGCGCGGGCGACGCCGCGCCGCACGTAACTGCTTCTATAATATTAGTAGGTATTACTATTACTACTTAGCTAGCTAAAACTATAAGTCTCTTTCTATTATTACTATTACTCTCTATAAGTACTACTATAAGGTTTTTAATAGTAATAACTAGATTATAAGTATTTTATATATATATATAGGTATATATAAGATAATTTAGTATAGTACTAACTTATCTATTTAAGCTCTTGCCTTCTAGTACTAGGTTCTCTAAACTACTCTTAAAGAGGAAGAGGAGAAGAAGAAGGAGGAGGAGAAGGAGCAGGAGTAGGAGAAGAAGGAGGAGGAGGAGCTTTAGGTTATTATATATCTAGAAGCTACTATAAGAGAGCTAGCTTTAGCTAGCTCTTTTTAGTAGGTCTCTATAACTATTACTCTTTCTAGTAGTATTATTACTAATATATATACTTACTTAGTAAGCCTTTTAGCTCTTTATAAGCTATCTATTAGTATAGCTAATAGCTTTATTAACTACCTTATTATAGCTATCTATACTAAGAAGTGCTCTTATTATTAAATATATACCTTTAAGTATTAATACTCTTTACTTATTAATATTTAGAGAGATATAGAGCTAGTATACCTAGAGCTAGTATATCTATAAAAATTGCTTTTCTGCCTAGCTATTATATATAAGAGAGCTATAGCTTTATAAATAATATCTACTAGCCTTTAAGCTTAATAGAGCTTTATTCTATACTCTTAAACTTACTTCCCCTTTATTATAATAATATAGTAAGTATCTACTAGGTTTAGTAGTACTTAGAAGTATTTAAACTTAGCTTAAAAGAGGCTTTTTATAAGCCTATTTATTAGTATCTTATTTATAGATATATAGAATACTTTAAAAATACTCTTTATATACTTTTAGTATAGCTATATATTCTAAATATTAATATATTATAGGCAGGTTAAAATATACTCTCTCTCTCTAACTACTAGTTAAATAGTCTGCTAATTATTATAATAGACTTTCTAAATATCTCTAAGCTCTAAAATAAGGTTATAGTATAGCCTTTAAAGAGCTATTATCTCTTTAATAATATACTTAAGGCTTAAAAGCTCTGCTTTAGTTATTAATATTATAACTATTACTTAACAGGCTACTTTTTACTAAATCACACCTCTAAAAAGTATTATTATATAGCCTTATAATAATCTATATATTTCTTTATTATTAGTAAATAAGGTATTATTAATAATTAGCAGTAAGGGAGTCTCTTTATTACTTTCTAAGCTACTATAGCAGATTATAAAGTAGTAAGTTATATAGAGATACTATATATACTACCTTATTATAGCAAAGTGCTATATACTTAGATTTATAAGAAAGTAGGAGAGTTATACTATAGTAAAGACTACTTTAAGGTATATTATTATTACTATATATAGAATGCTTTTAATAAGTAATTAGTAATCCTTAACTTCTATAATTATAGCCTTACTAGGGTTTTTTATAAACTTAGTAACTAGTATAAAAGTACTTAGAGTAATACTATTATAAAAGCTAAAGCACTCTATAATAGTCTTAATATACTAGTTATAAACTAGATAGATCTTTTTAGCTACTTAGTTTTATATAATATATATCTTAAAATACTATTTAATAGAGCCTAGTTTATATAGTTTATATAGTTTCTTAATCTCTTATATAAGCTTCTAAGCTTTAAAAGTATAGTTTTAATAGAATAAAATAAGGATATTATTAATATAGAACAGGAGCAGGACCTTATAATACTTATCTTAAAAAAAGCAGAGCTTCTTATTATATAGAGAGAGTCTAAGCTTATATAAGGCTATAGAGAATTCCTTATACTATAGAAGAGATATATCCTTTAAGCTATATAGAGCTCTATTAAGCTCTATAACTTTACTAGCCTGCTTAAAGCTATCTAGAAGGTAGCAGATAACTAGCTCTCTATCTAGGTTAATATCTATATTTAGAAATATATTAATAATATTAAATTAGAGTATTTTATAGTTAAACTAGGCTATAATTACTACTACTATATATAGGCTTTAAACTATAAATATAATAGTATAGGTTAAGCTAAGAGAGGAGATATCTTATATATCTCTTTATATATAGATTTATGCTTTATAGATATTAAAGTAGTTATCTTAGAACTTATAGATATATATCTACTTTAAGGAAAGAGGCTTTAAGTATATCTTAGACTAGTTAATAATATACTAAGTTCTCTTAGCTATAAGCTTATTAATTTCCTTATTTATAGCCTCTTAAAATATATCTTAGAGTAGCTTTCTTAGCTTTCTAGCTTTAAAATAGTTACTTAGAGGCTTTAAGAGGTTTTCTATAAAATATATTATCTTCTATTTAGTATTTAGATATATCTTAGAGTTATTCTATAAATATACTATAATAATAAAGTATAGAGTTTTATATCTAAGAGTGCTTTCTATAATAGCTTTATACTAATTAGATATAAAGATTATAAAGAAAGCATTTTAGTAGTTATTTAATAAGCTCTTTTCTAAATAAAGAGTTATAAGAACTCTAGATACTACTCTCTAGTACTCTATTATATTAGAGGCTTATAGTTAATTTATTAGTATTAATAATAAGTAGCTTAGAAATCTATTTTAGCTACTAAAAAGGAGTTTTATCTAGATTACTATAAGCTCTCCTCCTTTATAGATACTTAAGTAGCTAGTTTTTAAGTATTTAAAATAGGTAGATATAGATCTATACTCTTAGTAATAGTATATTATACTTTAGAGTAGAGCTTTAGTATTATATAAGGGTTTAAACTTAATTCTAGTATACTTTTAGGATTAGGAGTTTATTTAGAAGTGAGCAGTTCTCTCTATATTCTAGCTAGTATACCTTTAAACTATATTATAGTAGTAGTATAAAGTACTTCTAAATTATAGAAAGTAGCTAGTATAGAGAACTTAAGTCTATTAGTAGTTTATTTATTTATTATAAGATTACTATTTACTTTATTAAGTATCTCTAAGATTTTAAGAATTATATTAGAGGATTTAATAGATATTTTAACCTTATTAATAATTATCTAGGCGCTTTAGATATCTATAGCCTCCTTCTTATTATCTAGAGAGTAGAATTATAACTTATTAAAATATATATTATATATAATAATAACCTAATTAAGTATAGAAACCTAGATCCTATATAGATTATATATTTCTAGTATATATCCTATAAGATATCTAAGATAAGCTCTAGGGTTAACCTTATAATAGTATCTTCTAATATTCTTTTTATAACTCTCTTTAAGGGAGTAAGCTTTATAGCTATAAGTATATAAGTCTTTCTAGTATAGATATAGGTCTTAGTATATAGTAAGTATAAAGTCTAGTTACTACTATTAGAAGTAGTTCTAGAACTACTTAAGTTCTATCTAAATAGAGCTTTACTAATTATTTATAGTATATAGACTAATATTAAAGATAAAGACTGCTGCTCTCTAAGTCTCTAAGATAAGGTATTTTAGTAGATAAGTAGCAGTTAGTATTATAAGTGCTTTTAGGATAATTTCTAAGCTAGTATACTCTCTACTACTTATAGGCTTCTTAGTATTTACTAATAGAAGCTTAAGATTAATTCTAAGCTTCTCTACCTATTATTTATACTAAGTAAAGCCTTATATAGTAATAATAGTATATTTAATATTATAGCAAATCTTATAAATAGTAAGTTTCTGCTATCTTTATATCTAGAGTTTAAATATTTAGAGTATCTTAAATACTTTATTATACTCTTTTAAGACTAGGGGAATTCTAAAAAGTCTTCTACTATACTTATCTTTAATAAGAAGTATCTAGGTATATAGTTTGCTAAGCTTTTAGTAGTTAAAGAGGTTTTAAGCTATATAATAGTAGAAATAGAAAGATCTAGCCTTAAATATACTATATAAGATAACTTACTAAGTATATACTTAAGTATAAAATTTATATTAAATATATAATAGAGTCTTAATCCTTACTCTCTAAGTATTATATATAAGATATTTAAGTATACTCTAGCTTAGATAACTAGCTTAGAGATACTATAGTTATATATTATTAAACCTTTTAGCTATATAGTAGTATAAGGGGTATATTAGCTTCTAGTTATTTAAGAGGGCTATAATACCTATATTACTTATAGAAATACTTAGACTAGATAGATAGGTAGAAATAGGATTATATTTAAAGAAAACTAGGTTACTCTTATATAGTAGCTACTTTATATAAGTAAACTTATCTAGCTTACTAAACTATAAAGAGCAGTTATAGCTATTATACTAAATACCTATCTTAAAGAGAAGTACTTCTAAGATAATATTAATATATATATTTTTAATAATAGTAACGTTATTTAAAGTTAGAGCACTCTTTTTACCTATTAAGGTGTCTTTAAATATACTTTAAATAATCTAAGTGCCCCTCTTAATAATTAGTATACTTATACTACTAACTTTAATTACCTTATTATTATATAAGTATATAAAAGTACTAGAAACTAGCTTTCTCTTATTATTAATAATATAGAGAGCTCTATAATTATCTAAAATAATACTATTAGAGAGAGTATATAGTTTCTTAAAGAATATAAATACTATAGAATAAACTTAGATTGCTTAGCTTTTATCTTTAAGAAAGCTTTAGTTAATAATATAGCAGGAAATATTATTAAAAAGTTACTCTTTATTACTAATACTACCTCTATTACTATACCTACTCTAGCTACTATTATAGTATTTATTATAGCTATAGTTAGATAAGTACTAACTGCTCTTCTAAGACTCCTTTATAATCCACTCTATATATATAAGGTTATTATAGATATAGCTTTACTATAGAGATATTCCTATCTCCTATATATATTATACTTTATCCTTTAATATCTTATAATTCTTAAGGCTATCTTTTAGTAAGCCTATAAATACCTATTAAATATAGCTATAGTTTTATAGAGTCTACCTATAATATTATTTATAGAGGTAGCTAGAGATCTTATTAAGTATTACTACTAGAAAAAAAGTATTTAAAATAGTTTATAAGGCTTAAAGTAGATTCTCTAAGTTAGAGTAGTCTATAAAAGTAGTATATACTCTAAGTAATCTGCTAGAACTCTTAGTAGAAGCTAGCTTATTATAAATCTTAGTAGTAAGGATAATTCTAAGCTCTTTAAGTAAGAGATAAGATATTCTAATCTCTTATATTTAGATAACTAAATCTAGTTAGTTCTAGGCCTAAGTAGGAGCTATTCTATAATATACTATTTTAAGAAAAGTATATCTATTATAGCTTTTCTTAGTATTAGTGATATTCTAGCTTACTACTAGCTTATAGAAATAATACTACTTTCTATACTACTTAGCAGGTTAAGTAATATACTTAGTATACTTTAAAATATCTTTATAATCTTAGTATACTTATTTCTATATACTATTATTAAAGTAAGTAAGTTACTATTTAAGAAAGCAGAGTATATTCTAAAAGTTAATCTAAAACTTATTATTCTTATTATTAAGCTTTATTTCTATTATCTTAAAGTAAATTATATTAATAGTTTAATAAATAAGTATCTAATAGTTATAATATAAAGTAATCTATAATAAGAGGTTTATACTATTAACAGAGAGATACTTAAGTATATTACTCTACTTATCTTAGATATCTTTATACTTAATAGAAGTTAGTAGAGTTAGCTTTATAAGCCTAGAAGCAGTAAGACCTACTCTACTAGCTTATTAAGAAGTATTAGACTTCTTACTCTGAATAATATTAATAGAGTTATTATACTTAGTAATTTCACAGAGTATCTAAGAGGGGTTTCCCTTCTACTTTTAAAGAGCTACTTTTTACTTACTAAGATTAGCCTTATATTTAGCTTAGAGGTAGTTATTATACTTATCTATAAACTCCTAAATAGTTAGAGTGCTTTTAAGAGTATTAAAAGGCTTTCTAGTATTAGAGCTATTAGAATTAAGATACTTCTAAATACCCTCACTCTATATAGATAAGTATAGATTAAAGTACTAGTAAGGCTAGTTAGTAGAGCCCTAGAGCCTTATTTCTAGAGAGAAGGTTATTAAAAAGTATATAGCTATTATTATAAGGTTACTTTAAAAAGGTTTTTAAGTATTATAAGGTTATTTTAAATAGGTAAAAAATAATAGGAGAAAAGCTGCTTACCCTTTTCTAGGCTTAGAGAGGTTAGAGAGGTATTTATAAGTTATAGAGCTAGACTTATAACTATTATAAGTTATAGATAGGAGTGAGGGTGAGTTATAAAGAGTAACTATCTTAGCTATAGATTAGTATATATAGAAAGCGTAGTGAAATAGTCTATAGTGTGTAATTATATAATTATGCACTATAGCACTTAGCTACTATAGCCTTATAAGGCTGAGAGTGCTGTAAACTATATTGCGACACTATTATAGCTTTATAACTTCTAGTATTTAAGATAAATATAGCTTTATTATAGAGTGAAACTGTAAAGCCTGTTTTTAATAATACTTCTTTTAAGTATTTATACTATAATTAAGGGCTTTGTTTTAAACTATATAGAGCCTTTTTTAACTTATAAACTAACTTAGTTTGTTTTTTATAATTATAGTTATATAAGGCTTCTAATTTATTGGTTTTATTATTATAAATAAATCTAGTAGGTATTCCAATATAGATATCTTTATCTATATTAGCATAAATAAATGCTAATATAATATTATATTATTTAATAACCTAACCTAAATTTATAGCTATATTTAATAGAAATCTATAGCTTTTAGGTCTATAGGTAGTACTAAAGGTTTTAAGGTAATCTATATCTATATATTGATTATAACCTTATACTACCTAATAGGCTTTATACCTTATAGGTATATTTTCTGGATTATATTTTATTCTATAAACCTATCTTCTGTCTAATATATAGGTGTTATAGTTTTTTATAGTATTTTTATTAATTATAGTCTAAGTATTTTGATTATATAAATTAGATATCTCTTCTTCTATAGTCTAAATCTATTTAGATTTATTATCTGAATTTATAGCTTGTTTATAGGTTAAAGGTTTTAATAAAGTATTTATACTTAATATATAAGAGGATTTTCCCTTATTATTATTATAAGTGGATAAAATCTCTTTTATTTATGGGCAGTTATTTATTATAAATAGTGCACTTTCTTCTTCTATCTATAAATATTCTTTTAAATCCTTAGGTGATTTATAGGGGATTTATATAGTAAATTTAGACTTTGTTATACTATTATTATTTTTAATAGTATTATTACTAGTTTTACTAGTATTGTTTTTATTGTTTTTATTTTCTGGATTTAGACTTGGATTTTTATCCCAGTTATAAAAACCGCTTAGTTTATGTGGATTATTATATATAGGATTATTATTCTTATTATTTTGAGAAGATAAAAATGTATTTTTATAGATTATTATATCTCTAACCTATAAAGCTTTTTTTTAGATATATTATATATCTTATAGCTATTTAATCTATAATTAACTAGTATAGCTTTTATAGCTCTATTGTTTAGTTTTTTAAAATATGGATCTTTATTTTTATAATAGTATATACTACCTTAGGTTTTAATATAAGTTATAATAGGTTTATTATTATTTTTAACTTTATAAGGGGTTTTATAATTTAGGCTTTTATAAGGAGTTCTGTTATATATATATATAGCAGCTAAAAAGGCTTCTCTCTATAGATAGTTTAGTAGATTTGCTAATTTAAGTATTAATTTTATTTTATTTACTATAGTGTGTATAATATGTTCTATAAATCTATTAGGTTTATATATATAAGTAGCTATAGTATTATGTTTTATTCTACTATTAATATATTCTTTATTAATAGTTTTATTGTTAAATTTAGTACTACTATTAGTACTAAATTTCTTTATCTTAAATATAATTATCTTATATTGATTTTTATATTTAATAAAAGATAGATAGACTTCTAATTTACTCTTAGTTTTTAATAATTTACTAAAAGCAAATCTAGACTTTTTATCTATAAATATAATAAAATATCTATAGTTATTATAGGTTTTAGGTATTATAGATCTATAGATATCTATAGCTACCTTATATAAATAAGGATAATCTTTTAACCTATTATTAGATATTTTATTTACTTTATTAGTGAATTTGCCTAGAATACAGACTTTATAAGTAAGGTTATTTACTTTGGATATATTATCTATTATTATTTCATCCTTATATAGCTGTTTTAAAGCTTATATACTAATATAGCCTAGTCTTTTATACTATAATAGAGCTTTTTATTCTGCTATTTCTAAAGGACTTTTCTTAGATAATTTATCTTCTTAGGTATTTATATCCTTTAATAACTTATTATCTTAAATAGTTATTTTATTTTAATCCTTATTATCTATATTATTTAATATAGTATTAGATAAATATAAAGAAGAATCTTTTATTACTTTAGTATTAAAGTAATATAAATTATTCTTTTTAGCCCCTTTAACTAATAGTATATTATTAGTTATATAATATAATAAAGGAGTGCTTTTCTAAACTATATAAGTAATAGCTTATTTATCTAGTTAGGATTGACTTAAAAGATTAATATCTAAGTCTGGTATATAAAAATAGTTATATAAAATAATACTGTTATTATTAGGAAATTTCAGTATGATATCTCTAGCTAAAGTAGCTATAAAAGTGTTTGCTTATCCCTATTTAACTTATTTATTTATTTTATAAGTTTTATAAAAATAATCCTTATTATTAATAATATAAATTATAGCACCTGTATTAAGATAGAATTTAATAGTATTTAAATTATTCTGAAATATACTATTATTATTATAAATAATATCTTAAATTATATAACCTATTTTAGGTTTAGTATCCTTATTATTATTATAAGGTAGGGTTATATTTACGTTTTCAAATTTGATATCTTCTTCTTTAGTATTAATATCTATATTTAGATTTAATATAGAAAAAAGCTATATAGTATTGACTTCTTTAGTATTAGTTATATCTAATAACTTAATAACCCTTTTATCTTCTTCTTTTTCTTTTATTTTAACTAATAGAGTATTTTTAGTACTCTTTTTATTAGTTAGTTTATTTTTAAAAGAAGTAGATTTATAGATCTTTTTATCTGAGTTTTTCTTTTTAGACTTAGATTTAGTTATAGTATTAAAGGCTTATTTCTACTCTTTTAGAGCCTTTTCTGGATATAAGAAAAAGCAATCTACTTCTGTATAACCTGTTTTTTTATAGTTTTTATAGAATAGACTCTTAGTTCTTTTCTAGGGTTTCTTAGTTTTATTTTTAGCCTTAATATAAGTAATATAATTACTTATATCCTCTTTTCTTTTAGATTTGTCTAATAAATTAGTGAATAAAGAGTCTAGAGTATAGGCTTCTGAATCCCTTCTTAAAGACTGAGTTATATTGAGTATAAAACCCTTATAACCTTTATCTGAGGAATTTAATATTTTAACTATAATAACCTGCTTAAGTAAAGCTAAGTCTTTATTAGCTAGATTATTAGTTAACTCTTTAACCTTATTTAAAAAGGTTTCTAAGTTATCTATGTTTTCTAAGGTTATATTAAAGAATTCTTTATAAGTTATAAACTTATTACTAAATCCTTTAAGCTTATATAGTTATTTTAACTTAAGCTAAGCTTCTAGGGCTGTATTATAGTCCTTTATAACTCTAAGAGGACTATCTTTATATAATAATCTAATATAAGCTAATAACTTATTATTTATATTAGAATTATTTTATGATAATAGGGTTTCTAAGTTAGTATTAATATCCTTACTTATAAGTAGGGATTTAAACTGCAAAGCCTATATCTAATAGTTCTTACTACCTGAAAGTTTTTGAAAAGTTATCTTAGATATCTCTATTATTTATATCTTAATAGACTAATTTAATAACTTCTTATAAACTTAGCTTTATATAGAATACTTTTACTTATATTTTAAAGTAATCTTATTAATTTAGAATTAATACATTTAAGACACTTTTAAAAGTAGATTTAAAGTAGTTTATTTTTACTTATTTATAGAATAGTTTTCTTAATTAAAAGCAGTTTAATATATTAAAGAATAACTATTTAAAGTGAGAGTAGTTTTTAACCTTTTATAGTATTTTTGTTTTATAACTAAATAACTAATAAAAAGTTAATGTATTTCCTCCTTTTTATGCTTGTTTTTATATATATTTTCCTGTATTTTATTTAGTTTGAAATTGGTTAAAATTAGTAGGTAAAATCGAAAGGATTTTCTATTCGGTTTTTTATTTCAATTTAAGGGTACCTCTCGCTTAATTTAAGGGTATTTCTTAGACTTAGTAATAAGTCTTTGATTTGGATATAATATTGCTTTATTTAGCCGTTTTAACTAGTTTAAACTAGTTAGGTAGATAGGGTATTTTAAATAGGTAGTTAGTAGAGACTTTCTCTAGCAAATAGGTCTCTATTATAGCAGAGAGCTTCTAAATTAGGTAATCTTAGTAATTAAATAACTTAGATGATATAATAAATTGTTAGTAGAGATTATTTAAGTAGAAGAATATTATTATTAATTATAGAATCTCAGATTTAGCATAGGTAATAAAAGGTTATTCTCTTATATAAGAGATATTCTTATAAGGGATAGAAATATAAATATAGAGGAATAAATTGCTCTTTAGGGGGCCTATAAGCTGTTTAGGTTATAATAAGCTAGGCTTATAACCTATAAGAACAGCTATATAGGTTAAAAGAGAAGTAGAAAAGTTTCTAAAGTAGTATAAATAGATTTTAGGCAATAAATAGTGTATAAGGGTAACCTTTCGGGTTTATTGTATAATATTTAAATAGAGGAAGAAATGTAGATATAAATTAATATTAATATTAATAACTATATATATATCTAAGGCCTTAAAAGGCGGGGGAAAAGGTAGGTATATATAGACGATTTGGTTCCTGAGGCTTTATAAGTGCTTATGCAGTTTTACGCAGCTTTTCTGCTTAGTAATAGACCTTAGTAAGTGGCATAAGTATCTCAGTTTAGTAAATATTACTGTATTTAGTAATAATAAGCTATAAGGTTTAACTTAAAGTTAAAGTTTAACCTTATTTCCAAATCTTATTATTCCTTGTAAAGTATATTATATGATTATGTAATACACGTAATATAATATATATACTAGAATATGCTATTCTTTGCAAGGATTCTAAATATATTATCTATTTCCTGATACCTCTTATATTCATAGAGTTATAGCACTCTAAAGGTATAGTAATAATATATATGTTCCTTTTATAGAAAATAGGAATAATATATTTCTTATAGATCTTTATAGATATCTTAGGTAGACCTCTTTATAGTAGAGTTATATAGTAATCTTAGTGATATATAGCCCCTAAAACCTAAAATACTCTCTTTCCTACCTCTTCCTAAAGTACTAAGGCTTTTTATAAAAACTTTTATCTTATACTATATAGAAAGCTAGGTTAGTAAGTCTAATAGTAGGAAACCTATCTCTTATTACTCTAGTAGAGCTAGCTTCTATACTATTATAGACCTAAACTTACTAGCTTTTAGTCTCTATAACACTCTGTTACCTCTTAGTAATAATAACTTTAGTCTTATAAACCTAGATTTAACTCTATTTAACCCTTTTATTTTACTAGCTAGGCTACCTAATACTAGATAAGATATAACCCCTTTATATCTCTCTGCTTTAGTACTATACTATATTATTATTACTAGGAAACACCCTCTATATCTAGCCTTATCTAATATTCTTAAGCTTATCTATAATAGTTATTAAAAACTATATTATAGAGTAAGTTAACTACTAGCAATAAATTAAAGATAATATCTCTAAGGGTAACTATAGTTACTACTTTTTATAACTACCTAGCTAGTATAGTTAGGGATAATATAAGTGAGATTTAGATTAGAATAAGGCTTATAAGCCTATAGAGAATAGAGCTAGATAGAGAAAGCTAAAATAATATAACTATAAAAAGAAGTAATTATATCTATAATAGTCTAGAAGGAGTAATTAGGTAGTATAGAGAATATCTTTTCCTTTATAAATAGTAGTTTTTATTTATATAGTTTTTTTTCTTTAGTATATAGTTTTCCTTATAAGGTATTAAGGTAAAACTATAGAGGATAATTAAGATAGAGTAGTATAGATAGCTTAGTTTAGAGAGTGCCTAAATAGGTATATTAGTTAGTATATTATAGTAGGACTTTTACCTTATTAAGGGCAGAGAGGAGAATAGAGAAGTATTATTAGCTAGTATTACTATAGTTTATCTTATTATTTAGAAGTCTTTATTACTTTTACTTAAGAAATTATATCTATAATAAGGTTATTA
This sequence comes from Colletotrichum neosansevieriae, assembly GCA_036785495.1. Taxonomy (NCBI): domain Eukaryota; kingdom Fungi; phylum Ascomycota; class Sordariomycetes; order Glomerellales; family Glomerellaceae; genus Colletotrichum; species Colletotrichum neosansevieriae. The sequence goes on from JAVHLV010000008.1 coordinate 366,258, forward strand.
TATATAGAAAGATCCTTTTCTTTATTCTAGAGCCTCTAGATATAAAGCTATAATATTATAATATTTCTATATAAGTATATAGGAGTGTGTAGTTTTATTATTTTTATCTTAGAGTTCTCAGCCTGTTTTAGAAGCCCTAAGTTCTATATAAACCTTAATTGTCACAAGCTATGAGTAGGGGTGAGGGCGAGTTATAAGGAGCAACTGTCTTAGCTATAGATTAGTGCGCGCGGAAAGCACAGTGGAATAGTCTGCAGTGTGCGATTACGTAATCGCGCACCACAGCGCACAGCCACTGCAGCCTTATAAGGCTGAGAGTGCTGTGAACCGCATCGCAATATTAATCTAGTGTGAAACTAATAATAATACTAAGGCAGAGGCAGCTCTATAGGGAAATATTAATAAGTATAGCTTATATTAAATAGAGAGAGTATTATTGATAATAGTATAGCTACTATAAAGGTATTAGTTAGCCTAATTAAATAAAAGAGCTAGTAGATAAAGTAGTAATAGAGATAGTATTTAATAGTAGTATAGGTAATAGATAAAAGGATAAGTTAATAGTTTAGTAGTTAGTAATTAAGTAATTAAAAACTATATTATTATTAAACTATAAAGTTAAGAATTATAAAGCTATAGATAGATATATATAAGTATAGCTATAGTTAGGATAGTTATAATTATATAACTAAAGGCTATGTATATTATTAAGAGGCATAGCGTGGAGTTAGAAGGTCTGTTATAAAGTAGGTAAAATCACTATATAGTGGCTAGAGGCTATAGAGCTTTTTATACTTCTAGCTATAAGAACCTCTTAGAAAGTTAAGAAGTTATCTCTTATATATATAGTATCTTACTAAAAGGTTTACCTTTTAGGCGTTTTTTCTAGACTATAAGAGCCTTAGTAGCCTACTTAGCCTTAATATAATTAGCTCTATTATATATAGTATAGTATTATCTATACTATTACTATTCTGCTAGTCTATTTAGCTAGAGCTTATATCTAACTTTATATAGTAGTATTTAGAGAGTTTACTTACTAATAGAAATATATAGAGTTTCTATATTATTATCCTTAACTAGTAGAGAGTATAGATTAAAGTGCCTCTATAGTGTTTCCTAAATTATATCTATAAACTAAGTGAATTTATTATAGTCTTTTTTATAGGGGGGCTGTATTATAACTATAAACTTAATAACTTTGAACTTATTATAAAAAGTTAATTTAAAGAGTTTAATTACTATATCTATATAGCTAAAAAGTAGTTATAGTAGTTATTATTTTATATTTAAAGTTTTAAAGTAGTATTTATAATAATATAATATATATTAAACTATTAATTATTAAATTAAGTATAGTTATATATAGGTTTATTATATATATATATATATAACCTTTATAAATTAGCTCTTATTTAAATATATCTTAGCTTCTTTTCTTATATATACTCTAGCTATAGTTAGTATACTTAGGCTGCTTTAAGCCTATATATAGAGCTAGGCTATTATTATGCCTAACTTATATTATATATTCTAAACTCTATAATTTAATAATAACTCTATAAAAATCATAATATAAGGCTACTTAAAGCTAGTACTATAATAGAGAATTATATTAAAGTAGTTTAATATATATAAAGCTTAGCTTTTAGTAAGGAAAACTATAATAACTATAAGTAGTACTATATTATTATAAATAAGTTATATATAATATAATATTAAACTATATATAAGTTGGAGATATAAAAAGTAATATAAAAGCTTAATAATATATAAGAAAATTATTAAGTATATTATAATTTAGCATAAAGATAACTTCGCTTATATAACTATAATTAATATAATTGTTTAACCCTTGTTTCTGCCCCCTAACTGCGCATGGGATCCTTGTTGTTACAGACTCAAGGTAGGTAGCTTCCATTCGCTAAAGCCTGCCAGAAGCACCCACCCACCCCAAGCAACGCCGTCTCCAGCTGGCAGGTCCCGATCATTATCATAAACAACCTGACCCGGCCATACCCTGCCCGACGCTTCACGATCATCAGGTACTCTCGATAACGCACCGTTGCGTCCTACCTGCTCCGCTACAGGTTGTGCTTCTTGGCGCACCCGAGCGCCCCCAGTCTCGCTCGCAATCTTCCGACGAAGCTCCTTCCAACACTCTCTTCGACTACACCGAGTCCTTCCTATCAAGTCAGTTGAAGCTCAGCTTAGCCAATTGCCCCGGCCATTGTACAGCCTCTCCAACCAGCATTGCAGACCCGTCGAGCATCAATTGCAACCTAACTTCTGATTCTGATACCCGTTTTCTATCACCCCGCACGTCATGTCCTTCCTCTTTGGCCGGGCCAGGACGAGGCCCGCCGTTGACTTGCCCAAACAAGCCAGAGACCATGTGACGAAGCTCGAAGGGCCGAATGGACCTGCCAAGGTTGGTTGGACTTCGCAGCTCTTGAAATCCATATCCCTGATTATTTCTTCCCCTAGGCCGAAGAGCTCGCCAAAGTCCTGAACCAGATGAAGATTATTTTACAAGGCACGCAGGGTACGTCTCCCATCTGGTCCACAATGCCTGGCCATGATCCGAATCCATGGCGACTGACAGCGACCCAGAGGCTGATAGTAGCCCTGAACAAATATACCAGCTCGTTACAGGCTTAATTGAAGAAGACCTCCTCTATCTGCTCGCCGTGAACCTCTGGCGTCTGCCTTTCGAGTCCCGGAAAGATACCCAGGTCATCTTTTCCTACGTTTTTCGCTTCCGACCACCTACAGCCTCGCCCAAGAGCGATCCGCTCGCCCTGTCCTATGTTGTCAACAACCGTCCACAAGTTCTGCTCGAACTTTGCCGAGGATACGAGCACAAGGAGAGCGCAACGCCCGCTGGCTCTGTCTTGAGAGAAGTTTTGAAGTCCGAGGCAGCCGCCGCCATAATTCTGTACGACGACAACGAGGAATCTGGCTCGAGTAATAAGGGTATCAATTTGATCGATAGAGATCGTCAGCAGAGCGGTGAAGGCGTCTTCTGGAGATTCTTCGACTGGGTGGATAAGAGCTCTTTCGAAGTAGCGGCGGACGCCTTCACTACGTTCAGGGTGAGGACATTGGACAAACCCCCCCCACCCTCCTGTCTCTCTCAGTGGCAAACATGTCTGACTTGTGCAGGAACTCCTCACAAAACACAAGGAATTGGTACCCCGGTATTTGTCCGTAAACTTTGACCTATTCTTCGACAAGTACAACCACATCCTCGTACAGTCGAATAGTTACGTCACCAAGCGACAGTCGATCAAGCTACTTGGCGAGATTCTGCTCGATCGTTCGAACTACAGCGTTATGACCGCTTATGTCGACCGCGGCGAGCACTTGAAGATATGCATGAATCTCCTGAGAGACGACCGCAAGATGGTTCAATACGAAGGTTTCCATGTCTTCAAAGTCTTCGTCGCCAACCCGCACAAGAGCATTGCGGTCCAAAAGATATTGCTCATGAACCGAGAAAAGTTGCTCACGTTCCTGTCACATTTCTTGGAGGACCGGACAGACGATGAGCAGTTCATTGATGAAAGGGAATTCCTGATCAAACAGATTAGGAACATGCCGCCGACTCCAGTGCCACCTCAGAGGCATGGTATGCCCGGTATCAACTAGATGACTCGAGGGGAGAATCGGGCTGGTAGGAAATGGGAAACGACAATTTCAGCCAAGGTAAAACCATGGGAGGGTGGCCGGCAGCATTATCGGGAGGTGATGAGTCCGGGGTTTTTGATGTTGTGGTATTGATGGTTCATGCATTTGCGTCCGGCGTTCGTGAAAGGGCGGTTCCAAAGGCAAAGCACTGAATATGAAGCTCACATGCAGTTGGTACTACTCTGCTAAGTCCGTCCTGTGGTTTAGTTTACGTTTTGGATTTGTGGAAGCTGTTCTGCTGTGTTGAGAATCGTGATTCCCACGGGCTTTCCCATCTGATCAGTTATTTTCCATCCACGCTCGTGCCTCTTCCGCATAGTCCTCACGCCACCTACTTAAGGGAGGACGACCGTTGATAATATCTCCAACACTCCAAAGAATTCTCTTACGATCCAGATCCTCAGTGACTTCGTTATCGGGACAGATGATGTAGAATAAGCCACTCTCCATCTTCTGCTCCAAGTATTCGGCAACTTGTCCAGGGGTCCACGCAGCCGCCGGCTTCTCTTTGAAGTGACCCGCGCCTGCGAGCCCGGTGAATGTCCAGCCCGCTAGAAGGTGAACCGATGTAGCGGTGCCCTGCAAACCATATGACAGATGTTCGGCGACAGTCTTGACGGCCCCTTTGCTGGCGTTGTAAGCCGGGATTCCTGGAGGATTGCTGATGCCCTGCTTGGAACCCGTGATGACTACGGCCGATTGGAAGACTGCCTTTTACCCACCAGGGGTAAAAGCGTGCTGATGCCGTTGACGACTCCGTATAGGTTGGTATCGAGGATTTGGTGAAAGCTGTCCACATCCTGCCAACCCGATTCGCCCCCAACGCCGGCATTCAAGTCTAACAAGTCGATGCGGCCCTTTTTTTTTTTTTTTTTGAATGAGTCAGCTTCCGTCACGCCGTAATATGAGCCAGTTGTGATCCAATCCAATGTCGAGTATCGTGCCGACAGTGATAAGTCGGTCTTGGATGATGCTGACGTCCAATTCAGACGTAGTGACGGATACTTCAAAGTCAGACTTTGCTGCATCCAAAAGTTTCGTATCACGATCGACGATGATAACCTTCATTCCATGACCGAGACATTTCTTGGCAACGGCCAGGCCGATTCCAGATGCACCGCCGGTGATTACGGCAGTATTCGAGGAGGTGAAGATGGATGACATGGTTTCCTACTTTGCAAATTCGAATTTAGCTTGAGTTGGGAAGGAACAATACTGAGTCCAGCAATGCCTAGAAACGACCAAGTTTGGTATTTTAAGGCATTATGGTCCCAATTACGGAGGAGCCTTTCAAAAGTTTTGACCAGGGCGAGGTATCGAATCACCTCACCAACCTTATCAGTACCTTAAGGGCGTGATAGTTTACTAAAAATAATTGGGATTTGGGCTAAGTTGTGGAGCCACCAGTCAGCTAAAAAAACAAATATTCTAATTCTTTTAAGGGACTGTGGGCAGGTGCGGGTACGTACCAGGGTTTAGCATAGATATATTGGCTTAAGTGCTACTCACTGCTTTTAACCTAAATAATATTACTTATCCCACCTAAATACTACTTATTTTTAGAACTCTCTACTCTAATCTATTCTTTCTAGTCTCTCCTTCTAGAAACCTAGTAGTAATAACTTTATTACCTACTATCTATATATTAAAGCTATTTAGAGCAGAAAGTTTAACTTAAATTATTACTATACCTACTATAGTAGAGATAGAGCTAGTAACTACTTAATAAGGCTAATAACTATACTATTTAGCTCTAAATAAATAGCACTAAGTCTCTATTTAAAACTATAGCTATAGAGCCTTATTACCTTATATTATCTCTTTATAAAAGTTAAAGTTTATACTACTTATAGATCTTGTTTAATTTATATAGCTATATTAGTATTATATAAACTAAGATTAAGTACTTTAATTAGCACTAAATAAATAGACTAAAGATATACTAAAAAATATCTATACTAAATACAGACCCTAAAACCCCTATTATTAAGCCTAGCAGCCTACTATTAGAGAGGCTTACTGAAACTAAAGTAGAGAAAGTATAGCTAGGTAAAGTGGAATAGATATATATATATATATATATATATAGAACTAATAGAGTATATTTATAGACTAGTAATAATAATATAGATTAGAATAAAATATTTAGAGCTAAGAGAGACTAGATTTAGACTTATTTAATACTTATATAGTTTATTTAGGTTATTTAAGGATATTATAAAATATTATAGATAATAACTTATTAATAGTAGATATATAGATTAAGTTTATAGTTATAATATAGCCCCTCTATAAAAAAGACTATAATAAATTTACTTAGTTTATAGATATAATTTAGGAAACACTATAGAGGTATTTTAATCTATATTCTCTATTAGTTAAGGATAATAATATAGAAACTCTATATATTTTTATTAATAAGCAAACCCTTATATAAAGTTAGATATATACTCTAGCTAAATAGACTAGTAAAATAGTAATAGCGTGAGTAATACTATGCTATATATAATAGAGCTAATTATATTAGAGCTAAGTAAGCTACTAAGGCTCTTATAGCTTAGAAACGCCTTTACTAAACCTTTTAGTAAGGTAAAAAACGCCTAAAAGGTAAACCTTTTAGTAAGGTGCTATATATATAAGAGATAACTCTTAAACCTTCTAAGAGGTTTTTATAGCTAGAAGTATAAAAAGCTCTATAAATAGAGCTTTATATCTATCTCTCTTTCTTATTCTATAATCTATAATAAGTTCTCTAAGATATTAGTATTAAACCTAGTATATTAATATACTAGCTATATATAAAGCATACCTATTAATATTAATAATATATAAAATATTATATAAGAGTTTAGTATTAATATAATTAATAAGGCTCTCTATTTTATTAAGCAGCTTATATAATACTAAGAGTATATTATTAATATAGCTTTTAAGAGAGCTCTTATTAATATTTCTATAAGGGACTTATAGATATACTAACTTATTATAAATAAGTAAGTAGACTTAGTAGTAGAGATTAGATAGATTATTAAGCATGCTATAGAGTAGCCCTTCTTTAAATAGACTCTCTATAATACTAAGGTAGAGGCAGCTCTTTAGGAAAATATTAATAAGTATAGCTTATACTAAACAGAGAGAGCATTACTAATAATAATATAGCTATAAAGGTATTAGCTAGTCTAATTAAATAAGGGAAATATAAAGTGAGTAATAACTTCTAAAGATATCACTCTAGTGGATAAAGTGGTAATAGAGATAGTATTTAATAGCAGTATAAGTAATAAGCAAGAGGATAAGTTAATAGATATTATTATTAAACTATAAAGTTAAGGATTATAAGGCTATCTAGTAAAATAGATATATATAAGTGCAGCTATAGTTAAGATAGAATTATATAACTAAAGGCTGTGTATATTATTAAGAGGCGCGGCGTGGAGTTAGAAGGTTTATTATAAAGTAGGTAAAATCACTATATAGTGGCTAGAGGCTATAGATATATAGATAGATATAGATATATACTAGAGTTTAGTATAGATATATTAACTTAAGTACTACTTACTGCTTTTAACCTAAATAATATTACTTATTCTACCTAAATATTACTTATTTTTAGAACTCTGTACTCTAATTTATCCTTTCTAAAACTATATTTTATTAAGCCTAAATTCTAGCTTATATAAGAGATATCTATTTTAGCTAGATTTATATATTATCCCCCCCCCTACTAAATAAATATTTCTCTTAATAGGGGTTAATTTCAGGAGTATAAATTATAAAAAGACAACTTTTTGCTAATTAACTTCTATACTTAATTAGCAGCTAATTTAAAATAATTAAGAAAGTTATTAAATTATATAGTATAGAGTGTAAAATAATAATATATTATATATATAGCTATCTAGAAATCTCTATATATAGATCTATATATTATTTATACCTAAAAGTGACTAATATCTATATTATGCTATTATGCTATAGTTACTACTACTTTTGCACACACTTAGTATATTACTATATATACTAAGAGATTAATTTAATATACCTCTTTAGTTATAATATAATATAGCATAATATAGTATAATTTAGTATAACTAGCTAAGTTTGCTAATTAACTCTAAAGTGCTTAAATCTAGTATATTTAAGGTTATCTAAATATATCTATTTAATATAAAGTTATCTAATACCTTCTATATATCTATTAATAACTTTATAACTCTATTATTTATCTATCTTATAATCCCTTCTTTAGTATTATCTCTCTATATTATCTATAGACTATTAAGAAGTATTTAGGCTCTTAGTTTTTAATTATAGTATTATAACTTAGTCTTCTTATTTAATTTAAGGCTTTATAAGCTCTGTCTAGAAAGTTAGTAATAATAAACTTATTTAAGTAGCACTAACTTAAGAATATTATTAATAAGGAGGATTATTATATAGAGGGGGTATTACTCCTTTTATAGTTATTTATCTTAGCTTAATTGAACTACTTTATTTTATAGAATTACTTATTTATAATAAGAGGAATTACTACTCTCTATTACTCTTTATTACTACTTATAGAGTATTTTAAGGAGGTATTATTATTAATAGTAAGGTTTTATTAGCGTTACTTATAAGAATATTATTAGCTTCTAAGGAATTATAGCATAATTATATAAAGGTAAAGAAAACTTAGGTTACTTATATAAGTTAAGTTTTTAGTAAATTGAACACTAAAGAGCTTAAATATTAATATAATACCCTCCTTTTTATACTAGCGTGATATTATAGTTAGTGAGGTATTTAGTAGGTTAATTTAACTAGTATAGTAACTATAGAGTTACCCCTTTAGGTTAGGTATTAAGTCTATTTAAATCCAGGCTTAATATTACTATTAGTATCTTATAATTTCTCTTCTTTTTAGGCCTCTATAATTATTTATAACTTATTAATAAGGCCTAACTAAGTAATAAATCTCTTATAAAACTACTATAAGAGGGGTTTTATAAATCTATTTACTATTAATTTAGCTAAAAAAGTATAGATAACCTTAATATACTCTTTTATAATCTCTTACTATAGCAAGTAGTTATAAATATTAATATAGTAGAGTTTTATCAATAGTTAGAATATCTCCTTTATAATAAAATCTATAGTTTATAGATTATTATACTAGATTATAACTTTAGTATATTAATAGCTATAGAATCTATAAATTTAGGTAGTTTATTATTTAAGAGAGAGATTTATAAAGTAGTAATAATATTACGCTAATACTATAACCTATAAAGCGGCAGGATATATACTGCAATTAATAGATATATATAAGGTTATATAACCTATTATAGAGTATATATATATAGTTTAACACTACTACCTATATAGTTAAGTGGAACTTCTAAATAGATATATATTAACTTATAGGCTTTTAATATATATATATAAAGGGAGCCCTAAGTTCTATATAACCCTTAATCTAGCGTGAAACTAACACTAATTAGTAGTTAACCTTATATATTATACTACTTAAATCCTATAGATTAGTAAGGATATTACTTAAAGAGGTGAAGTAATAACTTCTATACTAGGTTTATAATCTAGTATATAAGGAACTTATCTTTATAATACCTAGGTTATTAAGTATAAAGGGTAGGTTTACTTATAGTATATCTATCTTAAAGGCCTTAATATATCTTTATATCTATTATATAAATAATAACTTCACTAATATAACTTATTATCTATAAATACTACTTAAATAATAAGAATAAGAGATAATAGATAAATAATAAATCTATAAATATTATAATAAGTTAATATAATAAGAGTTTTACTATAGAATTATCTATCTTAATAAGATTACTATATTTAAGCTTAAGATCTATTCTCTCTATATTTATACTACTATTCTTTAAAACTACTAGAAATCTATAATATCTATATTCATATATACTAGAATATTATAAAATCTTTACTTAGAATACTTAAATTATTTACTGTAAAATAAGCACTATTATTAACCTTATAATTATTAAGGAGGAATTACTTTTAATTTAGAACTATAACTTATACCTAAATAAGAGGTATACCTAATGCTATTAGTAACTTTATACTAAAATAATATATTATTTAGTTTATAGTAAATAACTCACTAATAGATATAGCAAAAGATACTAGCCTCTGGCCACTGTATAGTGATTTTACCTGCTTTATAATAGACCTTCTAACTCTGCGCCACGCCTCCTGATAATACACACAGCCTTTAGTTATATAATCCTATCCTAACCACAGCTATACTTATATATACTTATCTTACTAGATATCCTTATAATCCTTAACTTTATAGTTTAATAATAATATAGTTTTTAATTACTTAATTACTAACTACTAAACTGTTAACTTATTCTCTTATCTATTACCTATGCTACTAAGACTGCTTCTATTACTACTTTATCTACTAGTTCTCTTATTTAATTAGGCTAACTAACGCCTTTATAGCTATACTATTATTAATAATACTCTCTCTATTAGTTAGTGCAAGCTATACTTACTAATCTCTATAGAGCTATCTCTATCTTAGTATTACAGAGAGCCTATTTAAAGAAGGGCTAATTAATAGAGTGTGCAATAACCTATTTAACTTCTACTGCTATATTTACTTATTTTTATATAATTTAATTATATATATAGGTATTCTATATAGAGGTATTAAGGTAAGCTCTCTTAAGAGCTATACTAATAATATACTCTTTATATAGACTAAGTGAGTTAAAAAAGAAGGAGTTTTTATTAATTATATTAATGCTAAACTTTATAGTAATCTAGTTTATATTACTAGTAATAATAGGTATACCTTATATATATCTAGTATATTAATATATTAGGTATAGTATTGCTATCTTAGAGAATTTATTATAAATTATAGAATAAGGATAAGGAAGAGGGATAGGTATAAAGCCCTGCTTATAGTAGTAGAGCTTTTTATGCTTCTAGCTATAAGAACCTTATAGAAAGTTAAGGAGTTATCTCTTATATATATAGCACCTTACTAAAACGTTTACCTTTTAGGCGTTTTTCCTAAGCTATAAGAGCCTTAGTAGCCTACTTAGCTCTAATATAATTAGCTCTATTATATATAGTATAGTATTATCTATATTATTACTATTCTGCTAGTCTATTTAGCTAGAGTATATATCTAACTTTATATAAGGGTTTGCTTACTAATAGAAATATATAGAGTTTCTATATTATTATCCTTAACTAGTAGAGGGTATAGATTAAAGTGCCTCTATAGTGTTTTCTAAATTATATCTATAAACTAAGTGAATTTATTATAGTCTTTTTTATAGAGAGGCTGCGTTATAACTATAAACTTAATAGTAAAAGATACTAAAATACTATAATAACTTATAGTATTATTACTAATATTATTAATACCTACTTAAACTTAGAATGATCCTAACTAAGAGAGATAAAGTAAGGATATCTATCTCTTTTAACCTTAAATAATAAAGTATATTACCTATTTAGTTTATAGATAGAAGTATAGCTTAAGGATTATTATCTATAGTAAGTATAATAACACTATAGTAAGTAACTATACCTACTACTATATAACTTATAATATCCTCACTACTATTAATAAACTTAGTATTTTAAAGGAAATAATAAAAGAAGATAATACTAAATAATAGCAATACTACTTTATAGATTTATAAGGGTTATTATAAAAATAAAGAATTAAAAACTCTACTTTAACTATACTAAACCTAGTAACTAGAGAACTAGCTATCTAACTATAAATAAAGGAGACTTATACTCTAGTAAAAGCTTTAACTAGAGACTCTACTAGCTAAAACCTTACTATAGTATTTATTTACCTTCTTTTATATAATATTATTAATTACTATAGTAAACCCTTCTATATCTAGCTAATTAATATTATAGTTAGACCTATTAGTTATAGTAACTCTATACTATTAACTTATTATAGAACTCCTAATCTCCATAAATATAAAGGTATTTATAAATAACTATAATTAGAGTTAAATATTTAAATTTAGTGAGAAGACTATAGAGAAGGAGGTAAATACTAAAATCCTCTTTTGCCTTAAGATTTATAAAGCTAATAGCTTTATAGATATAGCCTTATAGAGAGAATTTATATATAACTTTATTAATCTACTACTTAAATTTTAGAACTAAGCTACTATAAGTATTATTTAATAACTCTATAACTACTTTATAATAAGTAGTATATATACTATCTATAATTCTTTATAAGTTATAGACTAATGCTTTATAATTATTATAGAGAATAACTTCTACTTTTAAGTTTATAGTTATAATACAGCCCCCTATAAAAAAGACTATAATAAATTCACTTAGTTTATAGATATAATTTAGGAAATACTATAGAGGCACTTTAACCTATGCTCTCTACTAGTTAAGGATAATAATATAGAAACTCTATATATTCCTACTAGTAAGCAAACTCTTTAAATATTACTATATAAAGTTAGATATATACTCTAGCTAAATAGACTAGCGGAATAGTAACAGAGCTGATTATATTGGGGCTAAATAGACTACTAAGGCTCTTATAGCCTGGAAACGCCTTTGCTAAACCTTTTAGTAAGATACTGCAAAAACGCCCAAAAGGTAAACCTTTTAGTAAGGTATTATATATATAAGAGATAACTTCTTAACCTCCTAAGAGGTTTTTATAGCTAGAAGTATAAAAAGCTCTATAAGTAGGGCTTTATATCTATCCCTCTTCCTTATTCTTATTAACTTATAATAAATCCTCTAAGATATTAATACTATATTTAGTATATTAATATACTAGATATATATAAAGCATGCTTATTATTATTAATAATATAAACTAGATTACTATAGAGTTTAGCATTAATATAATTAATAAAAACTCCTCCTTCTTTAACTAACCTAGTCTATATAAAGAGTATATTATTAATATAGCTCTTAAGAGAGCTTACCTTAATACTTCTATAGGAGATATCTATATATATAATTAAATTATATAAAAATAAGTAAATATAGTAATAGAAGTTAAATAGGTTATTATATACTCTATCTATTAGCTCTTCTTTAAATAGGCTCTCTATAATACTAAAGCAGAGGTAGCTTTATAGGGGAATATTAATAAGTATAGCTTATGCTAAATAGAGAGAGTATTATTAATAATAGCATAGCTAGTAGATAAAGCAGTAATAGAGGTAGTATTAGTAATATAGATAATAGGTAAGAGGATAAGTTAATAGTTTAGTAGTTAGTAATTAAGTAATTAAAAACTATATTATTATTAAACTATAAAGTTAAGGATCATAAGAATATAGATAGGTATATATAAGTGCAGCTGTAGTTAGGATAGGATTATATAACTAAAGGCTATATATATTATCAGGAGGCGCGGCGTGGAGTTAGAAGGTTTGTTATAAAGTAGGTAAAATCACTATATAGTAGCTAGAGGCTATAACTTCTACTTTTAGATAACTAAGAAAGTAGAAGAATAAGTAAGTAAGAACACTATATTTATAAAGCTATAGAAAAATAAAGTCTTTACTAGAGAGATTATAGATAGTAATAATAAGAGAAGAGTAAGGTCTATATCTTTATAAACTAATAATAAAAGAAATATATTTATAAATAATAAAAACCTATAGCTAGTTAACCTTAATTTAACTATAAATACTAACTCTACTCTAAATATTATAAATACTTAAATTAAACTTAAAAATAATATCTACTTACTTATATACTAACTTATAGACTTAATAAAGTTATATATTAATAAGATAAAGTATAGTAGTAAAGAAATAGATATTTTAAAGCTAAACCTCTATATCTTTTAGGATATATATAAAAGAGCAGGCTTTATAAAGGAGTAAATACTATTTGCTTTTCTAATTATACTTAAGAAAAGAGTATTATATTATTACTATAACATAATTTGCTAAATTTAGTCTTATCTTAACCCTAACTAGATTATTATTAAGCTTAGTAAATATTTTAAAATAGAGGAATTTAAATAAGTATATCTCACTAAATAGAATATTACTACCCTTATATTAATTATAAATAATAATCTATCTATAATAAAGCTTAAGATTTTAGATTTACTAATTAATATTTTTATAAGAATATAATCTATATTAAGCACTACTTATAAAAATAATAAGATCTTATATAACTAACTTCTTTAAGGTTACTAAAGAGTTAAGAAATATAAATAAGCTATTATAAACTCTATAATAAAGTTTAAAAGCCTCTATAATTAGCTTAAAGTTATAATTAGTAATATAGTTATATTTATAAATAGTTAATTACCTCTATAACTATAATACTATACTAAGTAATACTAAATAGATTATAAATATAATAGCTAAGACTAAAATAATTAATTTAGCTACTTTAGTCTATACTAAAACTTTAAATAAGATAATTTAAAATAATAATAAGATCTTTAGAAATAGAGATATTATATCTATAAAAGGATAGACTGCTATTTAATAAACTATATATAAAAAGAGAGGGATAAAGCATATTCTTATTTCTAAAGTAATTTATAAATTTAAGATACTTTAAAGATAACTTTTCTTAATAATTTCTCACTTAGTATAAAGAAACTAAAGATAAAAGTTATAATAGTTTAATAGTAAATAATAAAGAGGATAAAGAGATTAAGATATATCTTTAGTTACTTAGAGAAGGATAAAATAGTTAAGAGAATAGCGTCGCCTATACTATTACTATTCCGCTAGTCTATTTAGCTAGAGTGTATATCTGACTTTATATAAGGGTTTGCTTACTAGCAGAAATATATAGAGTTTCTATATTATTATCCTTAACTAGTAGAGGGTATAGATTAAAGTGCCTCTATAGTGTTTCCTAAATTATATCTATAAAGTGAGTGAATTTATTATAGTCTTTTTTATAGGGGGGCTGCGTTATAACTATAAACTTAATAGTTAAGAGAATTAATAATTTAATAATAAATAGCAGACTTTATTTTTTACCTAATTTATAAACCTAAATACCTAATTAACTTATTTAGTAAATAAAAATACTATTACTAAATATCTACTTAACTAAGCTACTTACTATAAAATTATCTATTATAACTCTTTTTAATAAATAACTGATAATATTTCTATTAATATCTTTATACTTAATAGAAGATACTCTTTAGAGACTTTCTAGAGTATTATTCTAGATATAGAAGCTATAGGATTTTTAATAGCTAGTTATAACTAGTTTATTATACTTAAAAAAACTAAACTGCTAAATATTATAATTAATCTTACTATAGTAGGAGGGATAAGTATTAAATTTAGTTTAAGAGGAGTAATTAAATTAATAGAAATAATAGTTATCTCTATACTTTTCAGAGAAATCATATTCTATATTATATTAATAAATATCTCTTTTCTTTTATATTTTATAGATATAGATTAACTAGGTATTTAATTTAATAATCTAAAAAACTATTTATAATAAGGAGGCCTAATTATTTCTATTATCTATAAATAGAGTTATCTATAGCTACTATTAGATATAGAGAAGACTTCAGCCTAGAATAACTTTATAGAAACTAAGTTATATTAACTTTATTAATATTTTAGATATCTATTAGTTTACTAACTTTATAGAGTTTTATAGTAATTAAGTTATTAAGTTAAAATATAGATACTTAAATATTTAATAAAGTTTTATAAATATTACTAAGTTAATATAGAAGCTCTAAATTACTTTAAATTTACTCTTAAGAATAAATATAACTTTAACTATATTATAGTTATTAATATTATTTACCTTAACTTAAGACTAGTACTTTATATAGTTAATACTACTACTATTTTTAATATAGAAAGATTTCTATAGAATTTATTAATAAGTATAGTACTTAATATACTTAAATAGTGCTAGATCTATATCTATCTTAGATCTTTAGATATAGTAATTACTAATATTAATACTAATTTTAGCTTATCTAAGTAGTATAGTATATTCTATTTAATATTAATAACTATTACTAAAGTCTCTATTAAGGTTTATAACTCTATAAATAAGATTAAGAAGTATTATATAATCCTTTAAAGGGTTTATAATATAATTTACTAAGACCTTTCTAATATAGATTATAAAATAGTTCTCTAAATAGCTTTAAAGGCTATTAATAATACTATAGAACTAAAAGGCCTAGTTTTAATATTACTTATTTTTAGAGTATATCTATAGCTTTTTAATAAATTCTCTCTATTTCTAGAAATCTAGAAATAGGTAGCTATTATATAAAGGGTAATAGAAAGCCTCTAGAAAGCCTAGGCTTTATACTAAGTTTTAGAAGCTCTTACTATCTATAATAAACTTAATATTTATAGAACTCTATAACTATTACTACTCTTATTAATATATATTTACTATAAAAAGAAGGGTTAGTAAGAACTATATAAACTTCTTACTATTAATAATAATATCTATATACTTAACCTTCTATATAGATCTTAAATATTTTATTTAATAGTTATCTATCTATAGTATAATACTAGTGAGGCTGCTAATATTAATAGGAATAATAATAATATATTACTAAACCCTCTAGCTTAGAATACTAAAAGAATAAAAGAACTGGATAAGGCTAATATTATACCTAAGCTAATACTAATACTATTAATAATTCTATTTCTATAAAAGAGAGAGAGATCTCTAAAGAGCTATATAAAAGCTATTATAATACTAACTATAGATTTAATATTAAGAAGTAACTACTTTATAGACTAAAATAAATAAGAGAATATTATAGTTAATACTGCTTTTACTATTAATATAGTAAAGGCTCTTAGCTAAGAAATTAGTAATACTATAATCTTCTTAATAGTAAAAGAGTATTTAAATTATAATCTTACTATCTATTTATATAAGGAGAGTATTATTATAATACTAAGAGAACCCTTCTCTATCTCTATAATAGCTAAGATAACTATACTTTAGAAATATAGTATTTTTAAGATTATTCTCTATAATACTGCTATTTATAGTAAAATCTAGATTTTTAAATTCTATATAGTTTATAAAGTTAAAGAAAGGCCTCTAGCCACTATATAGTGATTTTACCTGCTTTGTAATAGACCTTCTAACTCCGCACCACGCCTCTTAATAATATATATAGCCTTTAGTTACGTGATCCTATCCTAACTATAGCTACACTTATATATATCTATCTATAGCCTTATAATCCTTAACTTTGCAGTTTAATAATAATATCTATTAACTTATCCTCTTACCTATTATCTATACTACTAATACTATCTCTATTACTGCTTTATCTACTAGTTTCCTTATTTAATTAGGCTAGCTAATATCTTTATAATAGCTTTACTATTATTAATAATACTCTCTCTATATTATAGTTAGTATAAGCTATACTTACTAATCTCTAAAGAGCTGCCTCTGCCTTAGTATTATAGAGAGTCTATTTAAAGAAGGGCTACTCTATAGAGTGCTTAATAACTTATCTAATCTCTACTACTAAGTCTACTTACTTATTTATAATAAGTTAGTATATCTATAAGTCCCTTATAGAAATATTAATAAGAGCTCTCTTAAGAGCTATATTAATAATATACTCTTAGTATTATATAAGCTGCTTAATAAAATAGAGAGCCTTATTAATTATATTAATACTAAACTCTTATATAATATTTTATATATTATTAATATTAATAGGTATGCTTTATATATAGCTAATATATTAATATACTAGGTTTAATACTAATATCTTAGAGAACTTATTATAGATTATAGAATAAAAAAGAGAGATAGATATAAAACTCTATTTATAGAGCTTTTTATACTTCTAGCTATAGAAACCTCTTAGGAGGTTTAAGAGTTATCTCTTATATATATAGCATCTTACTAAAAGGTTTACCTTTTAGGCGTTTTTTCCAGGCTATAAGAGTCTTAGTAGCCTACTTAGCCCTAATATAATTAGCTCTATTATATATAGTATAGTATTATCTATGCTATTACTATTCTACTAGTCTATTTAGCTAGAGTATATATCTAACTTTATATAAGGGTTTGCTTACTAATAGAAATATATAGAGTTTCTATATTATTATCCTTAACTAGTAGAGAGTATAGGTTAAAGTGCCTCTATAGTGTTTTCTAAATTATGCCTATAAACTAGGTGAATTTATTATAGTCTTTTTTATAGAGGGTGTGTTATAACTATTATAATAGGCGTAGTGGTGGGGCTACCCACCTTGCGCGTAGTAGGAAAGCTGGGATTATATAAGCCTGTGCATATATATATGCCCGCGTGCGTGCGCGCTCTTAGAGTAGTTTTTCCCTAACATATATAATATATCACGCTCTTTTTGTTAGGGTCCTTCTTTTTGCATAGCCACAGTTATCCTATCCTATCTTAATAGTGCCCAGAGGCAGATCTGTTCTTTTTACACGCCCTTAAAGGCATCTCAGAGAGTGGCTATTCTTATTAATAGATCCTGAAAGAACTAGATACTATAGCAGTTAGGGTGACTATAGCTATATTATTGCTCTTTTTGTTAAGGCTATGTGTTTAAGTCTCCCTTGTTTCCCTTCTTTTTATGATCGCGCGCGCCTATAATTGACTGCTTAATTGCGCCCTTAATTATAACCGTTATTATGCCTATTATTATGCCTTATTATGTGCCCACTTTTACACTACTTGCAGCGCCGCTAATACGCTATTTTGGGCTAATTGCTGCAGTTATTATTATGCTCTTTTTGTGCCCGCCGCTGCCCGCTACCACCCACTGCGCCCACTGCTACTGCCACCTGCCACCACCTGCTACTACCTGCTAAAGCCTGCTAAAGCCTACCCTCTATAGAGCTGAAAAGATCTAACTATTACGCCCACTACTACCTGCCACTACCACTACTATATAGACCTACCTAATAAGAAGGTCTGCACCACACTATATGCTATATTACTATGCACTCACTATAAAGAATATAAGTTATAGAGAGGACCTATAGTATAGGGATATAAGTCTATATACTGTTATAGTTACTATAGAGGTTATAGGTTTAACTCTAGATTTTTTTTTTTCCTTGTAGAGCTTTTTTTAGCTTCTATTTCCCAGCTTTAGGGAGGATTATAATAGGCGCAGTGGTGGGGCTACCCACCTTATGCGCAGTAGGAAAGCTGGGATTATATAAGCCTGTGCATATATATACGCCCGCGCGCGCGCACGCCCTTAGAGTAGTTTTTCCCTAACACACATAACATATCACGCTCTTTTTGTTAGGGTCCTTCTTTTTACATAGCCACAGTCATCCTATCCTATCTCACTATAAACTTAATAAAGTTTAAGAAAAAGAAACTAACTAACCTTATAAAAAGTTATAACTTATTATTTACGGTTATAATAATAATAATAAGACTTTAATTCTTATATAATTATTAATAGTTTAAAGAGTAAGTTAATAACTACTTCTTGCTTTATTACTATCTCTTATAGTAGAAGGATTTATTCTATAGCTTAGAGATATTATATAAGTATATATCTAATTCTATATAGAGCTTAATAGAATAATATTATTAAATCTTTTAAGCAAAATTTAAAGTAAATACTCTAAGATTTAGATTATAAGGATTATTAAACCTCTATATAGTATTATAGAAGCTAAAACTTATTAGTAAGTAATCTATAGTAAGTATTATAGAAAGAAGCTTAAGATAAATTAATTCTTATTTAATCTATACTTACTAATCTTCTTAACTATTACTAATAGCTTTAGTATTATTAATATATAAACTAATAATATAATTACACTTTTAATACTAAGTGTCTCTAAATAAGAGGATAATAAATTTATAAAAGCTAGTTTAACTATAAAGGATAAGTAATAACTTAACCTAAATAACCCACTAATATTTAATAGTAATATTATTATACTAAATATAAATAGTAATCTTACTCTATACTAAAAGAAATAAGAAAATAAGATTAAGCCTAATTAACTTTAAGACTACTTTAACTAAATAAAAATAGTAATATATTTAGTAAAGAGTAAGAAGTATAACTAGAGATATATTTTAATCTATCTATAGCTATATAGTATTAAGAGCTAACTACTAAAAATAAAAAAGCACTTAATTAATACCTTAAATAGTAAAAGGAGAACCTTAACTATAGCTTTATATTTATACTTATTAACTTAGTAATAGCTAAACTATTTATTTTTATTAATAGCTCTTTTATTAATAATATAGACCTTTTATTATAGATTAGATTTATTATTATCCTTATTAATAAGATAATAAATAATAATATATTTATAAGTTAAAGTAATACTATTTAGTTTAGTTTAATAAAATATAAGAGAGTTACTTAAAGTATTTTAGGTTCTAAGGCTTATAGTATAGTTATTAATATAAGCCTTATCTATACTATTATAACTATATTTAAAAAGATTACTAACTACTTTAAAAGATTTTATATCTCTATAATTATCTATACTAATTTATACTTACTATATAAATATTTTATTAAGCTTAATACTATAAAAGAGAAGTAACTAATAATTAATATTATAGTACTATAATATTTTATAAAAGGAGGGAGATTTATAAAGTATAATAGATTAATAATAATAATAACTCTATAGATATTCTTTTAAAGAGTACTCTAAATTAGATCCTTAAATACTTTATTAATAATAATAAAGTAATAGTTTATATAAAGAGATAGATAACTTAAAAAGAGAAGGCTAAGAAGTTAGATAAATAGTATTAAGTATACTAAAGTAGCTTTAGTACCTTAGAGAAAGAGGATTTAGCTATATTAAATATAGAATAAGATTAATATATAATTCTATAATATTTTTTATATTTTAAACCCACTTTAGGCTTATAATAGGTATTAATAATATAGAAGTATATTTTAGTAGGTTATAGTATATCTAGCCTTAAAGAAAAGACTACTAGTATTATATTAATATAATAATCTATAAGGTAGCAGGATATATACTATAATTAATAGATATATATAAGGTTATTATTAGTTTTACACTGGGATAAGGTTTATATAGGACTTAGAGCTCTCTTTATATATATATATTAAAAGCCTATAAGTTAATATATATCTATATTTCTAAGTTTTACTTAACTATATTAGCAGTAGTATTAAACTATATATATATGCTCTATAATAGGTTATATAACCTTATATATATCTATTAATTATAGTATATATCCTACTGCTTTATAGGTTATAGTGTTAGCATAATACTAGCAGTCTTTTCTTTAAGGCTAGATATACTATAACCTACTAAAATATACTTCTATATTACTAATACCTATTATAAACCTAAAGTGGGTTTAAAAACGTGAAAACAGTATAGAATTATATACTAATCTTATTCTATATTTAGTATAGTTAAATCCTCCTCTTTTAAAGCACTAGAGCTGCTTTAGTATACCTAATACTATTTATCTAACTTCTTAGCCTTCTTTTCTTAAGTTATCTATCCCTCTATATAACCTATTACTTTATTATTATTAATAAAGTATTTAAGGGTTTAATTTAGAATACTCTTTATAAAAGTATTTATAGGGTTATTATTATTATTAATCTATCTTACCTTATAGATTTCTCTCCTCTTATAGAATTATTAAAGTGCTATAATATTAATTATTAGTTACTTCTCTTTTATAGTACTAAGCTTAATAAGATATTTATATAGTAAGTATAAATTAGTATAAATAATTATAGAGATATAAGGTCTTTTAAGGTAGTTAGTGATCTTCTAGAGTATTATTATAATAGTATAGGTGAGGTTTATACTAGTAACTATACTATAGACTTTAAAAGCTAGAATACTTTAGGTAACTCTCTTATACTTTATTAAACTAAAGTGAATAGTATTATTATACATTATAAATATATTATTATTTATTATCTTATTAATAAGAATAATAATAAATCTAATCTATAATAAGAGGTCTAAATTATTAGTAAAAGAGCTATTAATAAAAATAAATAGTTTAGCTATTACTAAGTTAATAGGTATAAATATAAGACCACAGTTAAGGTTCTCCTTTTACTATTTAAGGTGTTAATTAAGCGCTTTTTTATTTTTAGCAGTTAGCTCCTAATACTATACAGCTATAAATAGATTAAAGTATGCCTCTAGTTAGTAAATTAATATAATATATATACCTCTTACCCTTTACTAAATATATTACTATTTTTATTTAGTTAAAGTGGCTTTTAAGTTAATAAGCTTAATCTTATTTCCTTATCCCTTTTAGTATAGGGTAAGACTACTATTTATATTTAGTATAATAATACTACTATTAAATATTAATAGGTTATTTAGGTTAAGTTATTATTTATCCTTTATAGTAAAGCTAGCTTTTATAAGTTTATTATTCTCTTATTTAGAGAAACTTAATATTAAAAGTCTAATTATATTATTAGTTTATATACTAATAATACTAAAGCTGTTAGTAGTAGTTAAGGAGATTAATAAGTATAGGTTAAATAAGAATTAATCTATCTTAAGCTTTTCTCTATAATACTTACTATAGGTTACCTACTAATAGGTTCTAGCTTCTATAATACTATATAGGAGTTTAATAATCCTTATAATCTAACTCTTAGAGTATTTGCTTTAAATTTTACTTAAAAGGTCTGCTAATATTATTCTATTAAGCTCTATTTAGAACTAGATATATATTTATATAATATCTCTAAGCTATAGGATAAATCCCTCTACTATAAGGAATAGTACTAAAGTGAAAAGCAGTTATTAACTTACCCTTTAAATTATTAGTAATTATATAAGAATTAAAGTCTTATTATTATTATTATAACTCTAAATAATAAGTTATAACTTTTTATAAGGTTAGTTAGTTTCTTTTCCTTTAACTTTATAAACTATATAGGATTTAAAAATCTAGGTTTTATTATAAATAGCAGTATTATAGGGGATAATTTTAAAAACACTGTATTTCTAAAGTATAGTTATCTTAGCTATTATAGAGGCAGAGAAAGGTTTTCCTAGTATTATAATAATACCCTCTTTATATAGGTAGATAGTAAGGTTATAATCTAAATACTTTTTTGTTATTAGAAAGGTTATAGTATTACTAATCTCTTAGCTAAGAGCTTTTGCTATATTAATAATAGAAATAGCATTAATAATAGTATTTTCTTATCTGTTTTAGTCTATAAAGCAGTTACTTCTTTATATTAAACCTATAGTAGATATTATAATAGTTTCTATATAGTTTTTTAGCAGTTTGCCTCTTTTATATAGAGGTAGTAATATTAGTATTAGCACTAGTATAATATTATTCTTATCTATTTCTTCTATTCTTCTAGTATTCTAGTCTAGAAAGTCTATTAGCATATTATTATTATCTTTACTAGTATTACTAGCATTACTAGTATTATACTATAGGTAGATAACTATTAATTAGAAGGTTTAAGGTCTATATAGGAGGTTAAGTATATAGGTCTTACTATTAATAGTAAGGAGTTTATATAGTTCTTACTAGCCCTTCTTTTTATAGTAGATATATATAAGTAAGAGTAGTAGTAGCTATAGGGTTCTATATATATCTAGTTTATTATAAGCAATAAGGGCTTCTAAAACTTAGTATAAGGCCTAGACTTTTTAGAGGTCTTTTATTACCTTTTATATAGTAGCTACCTATTTCTAGATTTCCAGAAATAGAGGGGATTTATTAATAAGCTATAGATATACTTTAAAGATAAGGAATATTAGAACTAGGCCTTTTAGCCCTGCAGTGTTATTAATAGCTTTTAAAGATATCTAGAGAACTATCTTATAATCTATATTAGAAAGGTCTTAGCAAATTATATTATAGACTTTTTAAAGGATTATATAATACCTCTTAACCTTACTCACAGAGTTATAAGCCTCTATAGAGACTTTAGTAGCAGTTATTAATATTAAATAGAGTATACTATACTACTTAGATAAGCTAAAGTTAGTACTAGTATTAGTAATTACTATATCTAGAAGTCTAAGATAGGTATAGATCTAGTATTATTTAAGCATATTAAGTGCTATACTTACTAATAGATCCTATAAGAATCTTTCTATATTAAAGGCAGTAGCTATATTAACTATATAAAGTACTAGTTTTAAGTTAAGATAAATAATATTAATAACTATAGTATAGTTAAAGTTATAGTTATCCTTAAGAGTAAATTTAAAGCAATTTAGAGCTCTTATATTAAGTTAGCAGCATTTATAAAACTTTATAAGATATTTAAATATTTATATTTTAACTTAGTAGTCTAACTACTATAAAACCCTATAAAGTTAGTAGACTAATAGATATCTAAAATATTAATAGAGTTAGTATAACTTAGTCTCTATAAGGTTATTCTAGACTAATATCTTCTCTATATCTAATAGTAGCTATAGATAACCCTATTTATAAATAATAGAGATAATTAGATCTCCTTATTATAAATAGTTTCTTAAATTATTAAATTAAATATCTAGTTTATTTATATCTATAAGATATAGGAGAAAAAGGGTATTTACTAATATAATATAGAATATTATTTCTCTAAAAGGTATAAAGATAATTATTATTTCTATTAATTTAATTGCTTCTCCTAGACTAAATTTAATACTTATCCCTTCTATAGTAGCAGAATTAATTATAATATTAGGTAACTTAGTCCTTTTAAGTGTAATCTATTAGTTATAACTAGCTATTAAAAATCCTATAGCTTCTATATCTAGGATAATACCCTGAAAAGTCTCTGAAAAATATCTTCTATTAAGTATAAAGATATTAATAGAAGTATAATTAGTTATTTATTTAAAAGAGTTATAATAGGTAATCCTATAATAAGCTGCTTAGTTAAGCAGATACTTAGTAATAATATTATTATCTACTAAATAAGTTAATTAGGCGTTTAGATCTATAAATTAGATAAAGAATAAAGTCTGCTATTTATTATTAGATTATTAGTTTTCTTAACTATCTTACTCTTCTCTAAGTAACTAGAGGTATATCTTAATTTCTTTATCCTCCTTATTATTTATTATTAAATTATTATAACTCTTATCTTTAGTTCTTTTATATTAAGTAAGAAATTACTAGTAAGCTATCTTTAAAGTATCTTAAATTTATAAATTGCTTTAGAAGTAGAAGTATGCTTTATCTCTCTCTTTTTATATATAATTTAATAAATAGCAGCCTATCTTCTTATAGATATAGCATCTCTGCTTCTAGGGATCTTATTATTATTTTAAATTATCTTATTTAAAGTTTTAGTATAAATTAGAGCAGCTAAATTAATTATTCTAGCCTTAGCTATTATACTTATAATCTATCTAGTATTACTTAGTATAGTATTATAGTTATAGAGGTAATTAACTGTTCCTAAATATAACTATATTACTAATTATAACTTTAAGCTAGTTATAGAGGCTTTTAAACTTTATTATAGAGTTTATAGTAGCTTATTTATATTTCTTAACCTCTTAGTAACCTTAAAGGAGTTAGTTATATAAGATCTTATTACTTTTATAGATAGTATTTAATATAGATTATATCTTTATAAGAGTATTAATTAGTAAATCTAAAGCCTTAAGCTTTATTATAGATAGATTATTATTTATAATTAATATAAGTATAGTAGTATTCTATTTAGTAAGATATACTTATTTAAATTTCTCTGTTTTAAAATATTTACTAAGCTTAGTAATAATCTGGTCTAGGTTAAAATAAGGCTAAATTTAGTAAATTATCTTATAGTAATAATATAATACCCTTTCTTTAAGTATAATTAGAAAAGCAAATAGTATTTATTTCTTTATAAAACCTACTCTCTTATATATATCCTAGAAGGTATAGAGTTTTAGCTTTAGAATATCTATACCTTTACTGCTATACTTTATCTTATTAGTATATAGCTTAGTTAGGTCTATAAGTTAGTATATAAGTAAGTATATATTATTTTTAAGTTTAATTTAAGTATTTATAATATTTAGAGCAGGGTTAGTATTTAAAGTTAAATTAAGGTTAACTAGTTATAGAGCTTTATTATTTACAGATATATTTCTTCTATTATTAGTCTATAAAGATATAGACTTTGCTCTTCTCTTACTATTACTACTTATAATCTCTCTAGTAAAGTCTTTATTTTCCTATAGCTTTATAAATATAGTATTCTTACTTACTTATTTCTTAGCTTTCTTAGTTATCTAAAAGTAGAAGTTATCCTCTATAATAATTATAAAGAGTTAATCTATAACTTATAGGGAGTTATAGGTAGTATATACTCTGCCTGTTATGAGGTAGTTATAGTGTTAGATTATAGGGTCCGGAACGCGCAGTGCGAGTCGGGCGCGACGTTAGTCCAGCTCTGCGCGCGGGCCCAAAGCGGCCCGGGCGCGCTAACTGCGACCAGGGTGCGCACAGGAAAAAGGGGTTAGGATGCGCCCAAATAAGGGTAAATATATAGAATTATATATATACTATAGAATTATAAATATATATATAATTATGCCTAATTTGATAATTAATAGTCTAATATATGCTATATTACTATAAATACTACTCTAAAACCTTAATTATAAGATAATAATTACTATAACTACCTTTTAGCTATATAGATATAGCAACTAGATTCTCTAAATTAACCTCCTATATATAAAGGTGTTTAGCCTTAAGCTATAAGATAGTGTTAACCTATATACTGCTATTCTAAATATAGATAGTATGCTCTAAAGCTGCTTTAGAGGTAAGGTTATAGAGCTAACTATTCTAGATATCTCTAACCACTCTATAAGTAGTATAGCAAATAGTATAGTAGTTATACTACTAAGTAATAATATAACCACTATATATACTAATATAATTATAGATCTATTAAAGGCAAATTATAAGCTATATTAGGCTTACTAAGCAGACTATATATTTAGAGATAAGTGCTATAAAGTATATAAGAAGTAATAATATATACTCTAAGACTAGATCTATAATAATATCTACCCAGATCTCCTATACCTATACTATATTATAGATAAGAATATTAACTACTAGGTATATATACTCTATAAGAGTATTAGTATTAATACTTATAAGTATAAAGCTATAGCTAGAAGTAGTTATACTATAACTCTAGACCTTCTAATATATAAGAAACTACTTATAAAGCATAATATAGAGGAATAGCTTATAAAGTGAGAGAAGGCTATTACTAAAGTATAGGCTAGTAGCCTTATATAAGTAAAGAAACCTAACTAGTAGTTTATAGATTTTATAATAGCTCTTAGTAATAGTAGTTTAGATATCTAGATCTATATATACTAAATAATAGTATAATTATATATAAATACTAGCTCCCTTATTATAGGAGATATACTAAAAGATATCTAAGTTACCCTTAATATATTTAAAATAGCTAACCTATATGTTAAAATAGGCTAAGAAGTGTTTAGTCTTACTATGCTAGCAGATAATAAGAATACTATATCTAAGAATAACTTAGAAGTATCTAA
Organism: Colletotrichum neosansevieriae; assembly: GCA_036785495.1. Classification (NCBI taxonomy): domain Eukaryota; kingdom Fungi; phylum Ascomycota; class Sordariomycetes; order Glomerellales; family Glomerellaceae; genus Colletotrichum; species Colletotrichum neosansevieriae. Next base: position 393,501 of record JAVHLV010000008.1, read on the forward strand.
GAAGCAAAGACCTACTATATATTAAGTGTATAGAGGAGGGTAACCTATAGCACCTAAAGGCTATAAAAGGGTACCTATAACTATATAAATAACTAATAAAAAGGGCCTCTATTTAGCCTATTATAGCTACTATTTCTTAGCTAAGTATTAGATTATATTTAAAGAACTATATTTAGAGCGCTTTTAGAGAAGCAAATCCCTTTACTATCTAGTAGAGGAGTATATTAATAATAATAAGGAGCTTGTAAAGTATATTTATAAGCTTAAACTTAGTAGCAGATAGTATATAGAGAATAAATAACTATATAGCTGCTATAGAGAAACTCTTAAGTCTATATTCTATATATAGCTAAATAACTACTAACTCTATAACTCTGCTATCCTAGACTCTAGAGTAATAATATATATATTTAATAATATCTTATAGTTTACTATACTTACTAGAGTAGCTCCTAGTAACTTTCTATAAGTAGGTATATACTAGGTCCCTATTAAGAGATATAGCATAGTTAATATTAAAGTAAAGGAGTATAGTAGAAGTATAATATACCTATAACTATATAATATAGTGCTCTGCTATAGGTTTGCAAGTAACCTTATATTACTTAGAAAGCTATACTAGTATAGTATCTAGTAGGATATAAGCTTATAAAATAACTATCTTTAAAGATTAGATTATATCTACCTCTATATATTAGATAAGAGGTATTACTAGCAGGTTTTTAAGTATAGGGAGATCTTAGAGGGTATTCTGCTATGTGGTGAAAGGGATAAGATAGGTGCTATATTTATTATAAGCACCTAGTAACTCCTAGCTAAGCGCTATATATATATATATAATATAATAATAAAGTGATAACCTATTTATAGTAGTACTATAATATAGTACTAGTATCTTAGATATCTAGGCCTAGAAGCTATTTAATATCTCTTAAATAGTGTGAGAGGAGTCTACCTTATCTAAGGGGGTAAGCCTATTATAATAATTAACTATAATACCTATAGTATAGGTAAAGTCTGCTACTAAGTATAATAAGCTCTATAAGAGTCTATTAAGTGCATAGAGCTAGATAAATATATTACTCTAAACTTCTATAATTATAATAAAGGCTATAAAGGGTATTACTTAGTACTACTTATAATAGATTAACCTATAGTATATATCTAGAACTTCTACTTTATATAATAAGGTATAGATAAGCTCCTTATAGTGATTAAGAACTACTTAATAATACTCTTAATATAGTATAGAGTATATATAAAGGTAATTAAAATAGACCTTAAGCTTATAAAGTATCCCTATATTATCTCTGCTATTAAGGTATAAGATATCTGCTTTAAGCTCTCTACTACTAATATCTAAGCTTAGAATAGTAGAGTAGAATAAGTTAGTACTATAATTAAAAAGTATATAAGAGCTATAGTAATAGATATAAAGCTACTAGATATACTATAGCTTAAAATAATAAAATTATCTACCTATCTATATAACTATATACCTATAATAGTAAGAGGCTAGTAAATACCCTATAAGCTATTCTATAAGCACTTCTAGGTAAGTAAGTCTGCTAACTATATATGCCCTAACCTCTTATACCTATATACCTATAGCTATAAGATATTTACTATAATAAAGGAAGCTTAACTTAAGTAATAACGCTATAAGAGGCTTATACTATATATATTTATTAGCTTTCTAGTAGGCTATATATCTAGTAACTCCTTTTATATATAGAACCTGCTATATATAGAAATATTTACTATATATAATATAATATTTAATAAGAAGAAGTTTTTTAATAGTAACTTAAAGAGACTTACTAAAGAGTTTTAGTATATAGACCTTACTATAATATAAGAGCAGATTAACTAGCTAATTAGTAAGAGCTATATATAAGCTGCTCTATAAGATACTAATAAGGAGATAAATAAGGTAGTTAAGTATAATAACTATGCTAATAAGTATATAGAAGATCTAGAAGCTATAATATTAAAGAATATAGATATAGCTATATTATTACTGCTATAAAGCCTAGCAGCTCTAGCTGCTATTACTATACTAGAAATAAATAATACTCCTACCTATATAAATACTTATTTTAAACTAATAATCCCTCTAGAAACCCTGCTAATAGCGTTTTTTATAGCTCTATAAAGTATGCTAGTAAGTATAAGGGGGTATAGGGAAAGGCATAACCACCCTTTAAAATATATAAATAAAAATAGATAATATAAATTATCACTACTCTAGCACTACTATATACTATAAACCTTATTTAAAGCTGCCTTTCTAGCAGGCTATATATAGCTATACTAAAAATATAAGACTATATAATTAGAAGATAGCCCTATAACCTAGAGTATTTAGACTAATTATCTGCTAAGTATATATATAGAGTAAGATATCTCTGAAACTTTAATAGAAGTAGATTATACCCTTAAAGCAGCTATAGATAAGATAAACCTATAATAGTAAGTATCTATTATAGCTAAAGAATAAAGGCTAGAGAGTATAGAGTATTATAGAAATACTATAATATATAGTAGTCTAAGTAAATTAGATAAAATAGTTACTCTATTAGGTTACTCCTAGTCTAAGTTACCTCCTCTACCTATATTTTATAATTAGTTAGCACTATATAATAGGCTTATAAAACTATACCTATTTATAAAGGAATTTCTAGAAGCTGAGAAATCTCACTTAAAGAGATATAAAGTATTATAGTTCTAGTATAAAGTAGTAAGGTGGGAGGCTTATAGTTACTAAGTATTTAGCTGCTATTATATTTATATATATAAACTTAATAAATATAGGTAGCTAGTAAAGTTTAAAGTGAGACTTATAATCTGAGATAACTAATAAGTAAAAGATATATAGGATATATATATAGTAATATTTATAGGTATATCTTTCTGAGTGCTAATAGCTATAGCTGCTTATTTTAATATAGAGCTATTATAATATAACACTATAAATATATTTATATATATATCTATTAATAAAATAGTATTTATAAGTATATTACTAGGCTACTACTATAATAGTAAGGTTTTATATCTATAAAAGGCACTTTATAAACTATACTACTTACTGCTACTTTAGTAAAAGTACTTAGAGGCTAGCCTTATAGTGCTTAACTTTAAATAGGTAGCTAGTAAGAACTGCTACTAGCAGTACAGGTAAGTAATATTCTTCTTCTATATAGATAATTATATATTAGTATTTTCTTATAAGTATACTAAAAGTATAAAGGAGGCTATAAATGCTTTCTAGAAGCACTACTACCTTAAAGGAGGTTAGAACCTATAATAGTTTCTTAGAATTAAAGTGCTTTATAACAGAGCTATATATAAGCTATAGCTATTATAGTTAGTATTTGTAGATAAGGTATAGAAGCTGCTTAAGTAGTATACTATAAGCCTTAATATAGATAACTAAGTATATATACTTATAATAAAAGATAAATTAGAACTATATAAAGGGAAAGCAGCCTTATAGGAGATTAACTACTACTAATACTATATTAGAATAATCCTATATATAGTAGTAATAATATAGCCTGATATAGTATTTACTATAAGCTGCTTTATAAGGTTTAATAATAACCTAGGCCCTATATAGCACTATACTACTAATTAAGTCTTTTAATACCTCTACTAGATATAATACCTCTACTTTAAGTATAGTACTAAGCTTAGTAAACTAGATAATATACTTAAAATTACTTTAAATACTAGCTTTATAGATAATATAGTTAACTAAAAGAGCTTATAAGTACTTATAATAAAGCTATTTAGAGGTATAATTATATAGAAGGTAAATAAGCAGATAATAGTTATAATATTAATAACTAAGGTAAAGCTACTTATACTATCTTAAATAGTATATAAAGTCCTCTTTATAAGTTAGCTAATAACTACTTTATAAGTTTAACTTCTAAATAATACTACTACTAAAGCTACTTTTACTATATCTAGTATAATATTAATAATAATCTAAATCTAGTATAATAATTAATAGACTATTTAGCTAGTTAATATAAAGCTTATTTAGCTATAAATAAGGCTATAATATATTAATATCTATAACTACTAGCTATAGTAGGAGATTATAGAAGGGTATATAGCAGTTAGCTATACCCTATTTGCAGAGATAATAGCAAATAGAATTATAAAGGTGCTTATACTTTCTTAATTTAAAGTATTCTATAGTTAGCTATAAATAAGTAACTAATATATATAACTAGAGGCAAACTATATATAGAACCTAGAGGAAGAAGATAATATAAAGCATATAAAGGTAATAGAAACCTATATTTAGGATAAGATAGACCCTAATAGAGTTTAGGAATAGCCTTACCAGGCTAGCAATCCCTGAGAAGGTATATTAGATTATAGGGTCTGGAATATATAGTGTAAGTTAGGTGTAATATTAGTCCAGCTCTATATGCAGGCCCAAAGCAGTCTAGGCGTGCTAACTGTAACTAGGGTGTATACAGGAAAAAGGGGTTAGGACGCGCCCAAATAAGGGTGAATATATAGAATTATATATATACTATAGGATTATAAATATATATATAATTACGCCTAATTTGATATATAAAGTTATTAAATAATACCTATAGTAGCTTAGTTTTAGAATTTAAATAGTAGGTTAGTAAAGTTATATATAAACTCTCTCTATAAGGCTATACCTATAAGGCTATTAGCCTTATAGGTTTTAAGGTAAAAGAGGATTTTTATATTTGCCTCCTTCTCTGTGGTCTTATTACTAAATTTGAATATTTAACTCTAGTTATAGTTATTTATAAATGCTTTTATATTTAGAGGGATTAGGGGTTCTATAATAAGTTAATAGTATGGAGTTACTATAACTAATAGGTCTAACTATAGTGTTAATTAGCTAGGTATAGAAGGATTTGCTATAGTAGTTAATAGTATTATATAAAAGAAGGTAAATAAATATCTTAGTGAGGTTTTAGCTAGCAGAGTCTCTTATTAAAGCTTCTACTATAGTATAAGTCTCCCTTATTTATACTAGGATAGCTAGTTCTCTAGTTACTAGTTCTAGTATAGTTAAAGTGAAGTTTTATATCCTGGATCTTAGTAATATTCTTATTAGGTCTATAAAGTGGTGTTACTATTATTTAGTATTATCTTCTTTTATTATTTCCTTTAAAATACTAAGTTTATTATTAGTAGTAAGGATATTATAAGTTATATAGTAGTAGCTATAGTTACTTACTATAGTGTTATTATACTTATTATAGGTAATAATACTTAAGCTATACTCCTATCTATAAACTAAATAGAAAAGATATTTTGCTGTTTTGAGGTGTAAAGGGATAGATACCCTTATTTTATATCTCTTAGTTAGGATAATTCTGGGTTTAGGTGGGTGTTAGTAGTGCTAATAATAATACTATAAGTTATTATAGCATTTTAGCGTCTTTTACTATATCTACTAGTAGGTTATTTTACTATATACTAAATAATATATTAGTTTAGTAAAAAGTTACTAGTAGTATTAGATTTACCTCTTATTTAGATATAAGTTATAGTTCTAGGTTAAAGATAATCCCTCCTTAATAATTATAAGGTTAATAGTAGTGCTTATCTTATAGTAAGTGATTTAAGCGTTCTGAGCAAAGGTCTTAAAATATTCTAGTATATATAAGCATAGATATTATAGATTTCTAGTATTTTTAAAGAGCAGTAGTATAGATTTATAGAGGATAGATCTTAAGCTTAAATATAGTGATTTAGTTAGAACAGATAATTCTATAGCAGTTCTTTTATTATATTAGCTTATTATAATATTTATAGATCTATTATTTATCTATTATCCCTTATTCTTATTATTTAAGTAGTATTTATAGGTAATAAGTTATATTAGTGAAGTTATTATTTATATAATAGATATAGGGGTATATTAAGGTCTTTAAGATAGGTATACTATAAGTAAACCTACCCCTTATATCTAATAACCTGGATAGTATAAAGATAAGTCTCTTATATACTAGATTATAAACCTAGTATAGAAGTTATCACTTTACCTCTTTAAGTAATATTCTTACTAATCTATAGGAGTTAAGTAGTATAACTTATAAGGTTAACCACTAATTAGTATTGGTTTCATACTGGAACGAGGTTTATATAGGACTTAGAGCTCCCTTTATATATATATATTAAAAGCCTATAAGTTAATATATATCTATTTAGAAGTTCCACTTAACTATATAGGTAGTGGTGTTAAACTATATATATATGCTCTGTGATAGGTTATATAACCTTATATATATCTATTAAGTATAGTGTATATTCTGCCACTTTGCAGGTTACAGTGTTAGCGCAATAATTACTAAATTTAAATATTTATTCCTAGTTATAGTTATTTATAAATATCTTTATATTTAGAGGGATTAGAGATTCTATAATAAGTTAATAGTATAGAGTTACTATAACTAATAGATCTAACTATAATATTAATTAGCTAGGTATAGAAGAGTTTACTATAGTAGTTAATAATATTATATAAAAGAAAGTAAATAAATACCCTAGTAAGGTTTTAGTTAGTAGAGTCTCTAGTTAAAGCTTCTACTATAATATAAGTCTCTCTTATTTATACTAGAATAGCTAGTTTTCTAGTTACTAGGTTTAGTATAGTTAAAGTAAAGTTTTATATTCTTAGTCTTAGTAATACTTTTTATAGATCTATAAAGCAGTATTACTATTATTTAGTATTATCTTCTTTTATTATTTTCTTTAAAATACTAGGTTTAGTAGTAGTAATAAGGATATTATAAGTTATATAGTAATAAGTATAGCTACTTACTATAGTATTATTATACTTACTATAGGTAATAATCCTTAAGCTATACTTCTATCTATAAACTAAATAGAAAATATACTTTGCTGTTTTAAGATATAAAGGGATAGATACTCTTATTTTATACCTCTTAGTTAGAATAATCCTAGATTTAGATAGATATTAGTAGTGCTAATAATAATACTATAAGTTATTATAGCGTTTTAGCGTCTTTTACTATATCTACTAGTAGGTTATTTATTATATACTAAATAATATATTATTTTAGTATAAAGTTACTAGTAGTATTAGGTATACCCCTTATTTAGGTATAGATTATAGTTCTAGGTTAAAAGTAATTCCTCCTTAATAATTATAAAGTTAATAGTAATGCTTATTTTATAGTAAATAAATTAAGCATTCTGAGTAAAAGTCTTATAATATTTTAGTATATATAAGCATAAATATTGTGGATTTCTGGTGTTTTTAAAGAGCAGTAGTATAGATTTAGAGAGAATAGATCTTAAGCCTAAATATAGTAATCTAGTTAGAATAGATAATTCTATAATAGTACTCTTATTATATTAGCCTATTATAATATTTATAGATCTATTATTTATCTATTATTTCTTATTTTTGTTATTTAAGCAGTATTTATAGGTAATAAGTTATATTAGTAAAGTTATTATTTATATAATAGATATAGGGGTATATTAAGGTCTTTAAGATAGGTATACTATAAGTAAACCTACTCTTTATACCTAATAACCTAGATAGTATAAAGATAAGTCCCTTATATACTAGATTATAAACCTAGTATAGAAGTTATTACTTTGCCTCTTTAAGTAATTCTTACTAATCTATAGGAGTTAAGTAGTATAATATATAAGGTTAACCACTAATTAGTATTAGTTTTATGCTAGAATAAGGTTTATATAGGACTTAGAGCTCCCTTTATATATATATATTAAAAGCCTATAAGTTAATATATATCTATATTTCTAAGTTCCACTTAACTATATTAGTAGTGGTGTTAAACTATATATATATGCTCTGTGATAGGTTATATAACCTTATATATATCTATTAATTGCAGTATATATTCTGCCACTTTGCGGGTTATAGTGTTAGCGCAACAGTTATATAACCTATTATAGAGTATATATATATAGTTTAACACCACTATCTATATAGTTAAGTAGAACTTCTAAATAGATATATATTAACTTAAGGCTTTTAATATATATATATATATATAAAGGGAGCCCTAAGTCCTATATAAACCTTAACCTAGCATAAAACTAATAATAATATTTATAGTTATAGATTTATACTCTTTAATTAATATTAATTTAGATTCTATAAAAATAAAGTCTTTATTATAAATACTATTTAGAGTCTTAAAGTATTCAAAATTATTTAGAATATAGATTATTAAGCCTAAATTTAATAATATTAATTTAGATAACTTATAGATATAAATTATAGTAAATACTACTTTCTTAACTCCTGCTTTCTCTCTATATCTCTTTAAGAGTTATTAGTCTTTTACAGAGATCTTTAAATAGTTAATCTTATTTACTAATTCTCTTCTATATTACTTTTTTATAAAGTTAATAACTATTATATTTAGAGTTTAGTAGTTAGATATTTTATTAATAAAGATATATTAGCAATTTAATAAATAGTAATAATTTATATATACTTAATACTTACTAACTTTCTTTTTATATTTATATTATTAATTACTAAACCTTTGATTAATCTATCTCTTTCTTAACTTACTTTAAAATTAAGGAGTTTTTACTAAGTAGATAGAAAGATTAGTTGTTATTAGTCTAAATACTCTATTTTATATAATATATAACTTTAAGATTATAGTATTAACTATTTCTAAGACTTTACTTTATATACTTTTAATAAAATTATTATACTTTAGAGTATTATTATTAACTTTCTTTTTATAGATTAACTTATAACTTATAGTTTATAAAGAGAGAGGAGTTTAGTAAGTAGTATAGATAAAGTTATTAAACTATTCTAACTTCTTACTATTTATTATTATATTAACTATTCTTAATTTAAATATAGCTAATTTATACTTATTAATCTATTTAGTAATAAATTTCTAGATTATAATCTTTTTTTATAAAAAATTTAAAGAACTTTTATATAGATTATTCTTACTAACTTAAGTTATTAAGTATTATTAATTCTAGCTCTTATTTTTAGCTAGATAATAATATTAATAATAGAGTTTTTAAGTATAAAAAAGGTTAATTAATACTTAAAGTTAATATTGCAGCATATTAGAACACCTATTAGAATATATATAGATTTAACCTTAACCTTCTAACTATAAAGTAGCAAATCAGCGTATCTAAAGTATATTCTGCAATATAGATGCTAAGTTATTATTCACTAGCAGAGAAACTTTATTCTACTAGTGTGGATCTGTTCCAGATTCTGTTCTGCTATACCTTACTTAAGCATACTAAAACCTGGATTAGTAGCGCCTAATTAGCAGAGCTAGGATTAGCTATACCTATATAACTTAGATTATAATATATCCCCTAGTTATAAACTATAACTAAATACTATATATAAAAAGTTATAATAAGCTAGAAAATTCTAATTATAACTATCTAAACTAATTCTATAAATAAGATTCTCTAATTATAAATACCCTCTTATAATAAAGGAGATATATTATAAAGGATTATTTAGCTGCTAAATTGCTATTTTATAGCTTTAAATATTATTATTTATTTAGAAAAGTATATCTAGGTTTAATTTTAAAGTTACTCCTTCTATCTAAGATATTAAAAAATTTTCCTTAGTGCTATTTAAGTTAGTATACTACCTACTACCTTTTATAAATTCTAGGTAATTTATTTACTCTTACTTTCTCTCTCTAAAAACTATATTATAACTATATATTAATCTAAATATCTATATAATAATTATATATATATTATATCCCTATTCTAATAATTATTTTAATTATAGCTAACTATTTTATAGAATATACCTTCTAATAAGCTCTCTGACTTAGCCTAGTAGGTAGCTAATAAAAAGGCCTATAAAAAGGCTTGCTATACTACTAAAAAGATATATAAGTATAAGCTTACTAAATAAGTTAAGGAGAAGGCTGCTAGTAAGCTAGTTCTCTCTCTCTATAGCTAGTTATCTAATAGTAATTTAGCTAGTAAGGAGAGAGAGGCTACTACTAAGTATACTAATAAAGAATCTATAGAGGAGGAGGGTGCTAGTAAGCCTATTCTCTCTCCCTATATCTAGTTATCTAATAGTAACTTAGATAATAAGGAGAGAGAGGCTGTTACTAATAATAATAAGCCTGCTCCTCCTCCCTACTCTAAATTACCTTTTAGTAATAAGGATAATAAGGTAAGGGGGGCTGCTATTTAATATGTCTAATCTAACTATATTATTAGATATTATATATTTAATATCTCTAATTTCTTATTTAATATTCTAACTCTTATTTAGCTTTCTACTAAGTGCTTTCTAGCTAGAAAGCTATAAGCAGAGCCCTTAAAAAGGCCCTTTAGTAGCTTCCTAATTAGAAGCTTCCTAGTATATTTATAATCCCTTCTTATTAATATATTCTAATTATTATTTAGTAGTATATAGTATAACTGCCTAGAAGTAGGCTTTAGTTATAGCCCCTTAGTCTCTATATCTAAGTAAGTAGTATAAAGGTGTTCTAGCAGTTTATAGCTCTAGACTCTGTTCTGCTTTGCTAGACTATAGACCCTGCCCCTCTAATAAGAGTTCTAATAAGTGGGATAATAAGGACTTTATCCTCTCTAATAAGAGTGAAACTTCTTTTAGCAGGTTTAATAATAAGCTAATAATTTATAGTAGAAATACTATAGGGATTCCCCCTCTAAACTGTGAGGAATATAATAAGCTCTACTAGAGTTATATTTATAGTAAAGTAGCTAGCTGCTTATTTAGAAGGTGTTTTAGAGGTACTAGAAGTTAATATGCTAACTATAAGGGCTATACTTATATATCTGCTTCTATTATAGTGATTATTCTATAGTATATACTAGGTTCTCTTTTATATATCCTAGAAGAGAGGCTTTCTAAGGCTTAAAAGACTACTATTAGCTAGTTATATAGCGCTATTTATACCTTATAGGATAACTATAAGCTTAACTAGAAGCTATTAGACTTAGTATATAACTAAGGACTTTAGTCTGCTATTATAAACCTATTCTAGCAGCTCCTGCTTAGGTTATTAGGAATATTATATTTAGGAGGCTAGAATAGTAGTTAAGGCTATTTTAGCTTAGATTTATAAAAGTTATTATACTTTAGAAGTTTTACTCTAAATTAAGAGAGATTTGCTATCTGGTTTTTATTCTAGTATTATAATCTTGCTTTATATATTTATAAGGTTTAATATTAATCTAAAGTGTTTAAACTTAGCTTTTAGTAGGTTTTTTATAAGTCTATCTGCTAGTATCTGGTTTATTAGTATATAGATAACTTTAAATAATCTAGCTAAGTGCTCTTAGTATAACTATATATTCTGGATATTAATATATCTAAGCTGTGTTATAATATGCTCTTTTAAGTTTATAACTAGGTATATAGTCTACTAATTATTATAATAGACTTTCTAGGTGTCTCTAAGGTTAAGATATATATCTTAAAAGAGCCTACATAGTGCTATTACTTCTTTTACTGTTTGCTTAAGGCTTAGAAGTTCTGCTTCTATTATTAAGGTTATAACTATACTTTGCTATATAGCTTTCTACTAAATAGTGCCTCTAAAGAGCAAGATAATATATTTTTATAAGGATCTCTATGTCTTCTTATTATTAGTAAATAATATATCTTCTATAATTAGGAGTTTCTAACTACTCCCTATATATCTATAGGTGATTATAAGGAAGTGTGTTAAGTATAGGTACCTAATTATCTGGTTTGCTACTATTAAATATATTTTAAAAGGGTTTATTAGAAATTAAGAGAGTTAAGAGGCTATAAATACTATATCTGGGTAAACTATAACTGCAGTATATAGAATAGAACTAATTTTTTTCTAAAACTCCTTTATTTATACCTTTATAGCCTAGAAGATATTCTTTTTAAATTTAATTATTAGTAGTAGTATAGCTAGATATATACTATCTATAAGTTTAAATCTCCTTGCTACCTTATTAATATATATATTATATATAAGGTGGATTTTATGCGCTGTTCTGTTCCGTATAATATATATTCTAAGAAACTATTCTATAGAGCCTTAGTCCTTTAATATATATCTGCCTTTAAGACCTCCTATTACTTTTTAGCTCTCTTTTTAGTTATTTTTATAGAAGAAAATAAGGAAGTTATTAATATAGAAGAGGATATAGACTTTATAGTTTAGATCTGCAAATAGATATAGATCCTTACTATATAGCTCTAGACTGAGATTATAAAGTGTTAAGCTAAAGTCTTTATATTATAAGTATAGTAACTCTCTTAGCCTATATAATACCTGTTTAAGCTTAATATATTTGCTATCTTACTTAAAACCTTTAGGTAACTTATAAATAACTAGCTCTCTATCTAGCATTTTAGCGTTTAGAAAAGCGTTTATAATATTAAACTGATAAATTTTAAGGTTAAAATAAGCTATGATTATAAGTATTATTTAAAGCGTCTAAGCTATAAGTATAGCTATATATATTTCTTGCAGACTATCTATAGGTTATTTATCTCTATATATATAAATATATGCTTTATAGTGCTAGAGATATCTATCTTTATTATGTTTATAGATAAAAACCCACTTAAATAGAAGAGGTTTCTGATATACGTTCTTTAGGTTAATAATACGCTAAGTTCCTATTTAATATAGCATTTTAATTTCATTTTATGCTACTTACTTAAATATTAATTAGAGCTTTAGGGGTAGGTTTTAAAGGTTCTTCTAGTTTTTAGGCAGTTTAATAAGGTTATTAATATAATATTTATCCTTATATATTATTCTAAGCTTTATAGCCTTATTTATATATATTACAGTGCTAAAAACTATATATAGTGTTTAATATATATAATCCCCCTCTTAAATTGCTCTCTGCTAATTAGGCAGAAAGATATTAAAGAAGTCTTGCTATAATAGATTATCCCCTTTAGAGACTAAGTTATTATTATATAATATTATTATAAAGGCCCTATCCCCTAGTTCTAAGTTATAAACTTAGTAGCTATATCTTATTACTAGGCTATAATCCTTCCTTTTATACTTTTAATACTTCTATTCTCTATTATACTATGCCTTATTTATATTAGGCCCTTTATTATATAGCGTAATATTAGTATATTTACTTATAGGTTACTATATGCAATTCCCGTCTCTATTATAGTTATTAACGTTTAAGGCTAGCTATTACTCTAGTTATAGTTTAAAATCTGGTATTAATAGCTCTACTTCTCTGATATCCTCTATACTCTGCTATTTCCTACCCCCTACTCCTAGTATACTTTCAGGTTCTAGGATATTATCTGGAGTTATTAAGCCTCCTACTATATTAAAAGTATCTTTTATAGTATACTCTTATATATTAATATCTTAAATACCTTAAGTTAAGGCCTCTAATTTACCTAGTAATTCTTCTATGCTCTTATAGTTACTAAGCTATTCTAAAATTATACTAGCTATACTAATAGGCTTAGTGATTTTATTAATAATTTCCTATATAATAGTATATTCTATTATAATTACTTTGTTTTATAGTAAATAGAATTTATGCTTATTAAATATAATATTCTATATTATAATTATCTAGTTAATTTTAGAGATCTAAATCTAATATAGGTTATAGGTATTTAGAATATAGCCTACTAGATATCTGATATATTCCCTTAGTTAAATCTTAAAATCTCTTTTCTTCTTACTCTGTTTCCTTTTCCGTTTTAAGGGGTATATTTTATATCTATATATATAGATCTATTTTTAGTATAGCTAAAGGTCTCTTAAGAGGCTTAAAATAAGCTCTAGCTTATACTAATAGTAGTAGTTTTAAAACTATTAGTTCTTAATCTGATTTAGTAAGAGCTAACTATAGGATTTGCTTAGGCTTATATTAAATAAGTAGATATCTATATAAGTGCTTTCTAACTATATATTCTCAGAAAGACCTGCTCTAACCTAGATTTTAATACCTCTATTAATTGCCTCTTATCCTATATGTTTAGGCGCGCCTATTAGCTTCTTTATATATAGTAGAGGGTTTTCTAGTTTAATTCCTTTTTTAATATACTATTACTAGAATCTGGTTTTGCCTTTTATTATAATTATAGAGCATTTAATATTAAAATAAATCTTACAAATTAATAAATCCTTTTAGTGTTATATCTAGGCTTTAAACTATATTAGAACTTCTATAACTAGTCTATAGTTCTTTTCTATAAGTTTAAATTTAAATAGATATCCTATATATTTATCCTTAATAACTAGTAACTATAATTTACTAGAATAGTATTAGCTTTCTAGAAAGTTAAATAGGTTCTAGCTAATATAGTAATATAGATATATAGATCTAGCTTTTAAAGTATATCTTAAAATAATCTTCTTAGTATAGGTAATAGTATAGGCTTTACACTTAACTTAAGAAGGGTCTTTAATTCTTACTCTCTATATATTATTAACTAAGTGTGTAAGTATATATAGACTAAGATACTCTGAGTAAAGATACTATAGTATTATATTATCTGATCTGTTACTATAAAGCTTATAAGAGAGCTTTTATAGTGCTTTTTAAAATTTATCTAGTAAGTAAGTTATTACTATAATACTATTTTAGCTTATTAGAATAGGAGAGTAAGATAAAATAGGCTTATATTTAAGAAATATAAGGTTACTCTTATAATCTAGCTTTCTGAAAATAATATTCTAGCTAATACTACTAAAATAAAGAGTATAGTTAAGGCTATAGTACTATATATCTTTTATACTTAGCTTTGCCTCTAAGATAATATTAATATAGAAGTTCTAAATATATATAATATCCTCTAAGATAAGATTCTCTGTTTTAGAGCTGTTTTTGCTATTTAGAATCTATCTTAGAATATATTATTTCTTATCTAAGATAGGTAAAAAAGAGCTTTCTGCTTCTATAAAGTGGCTAGATAGTAATAGCTTATATAAGCCTGAAATAAAGAGATTAAGGTTATTAATAAGGTAGGTTATACTATAATTATCTAGAACTATACTTTTAGAGAGTAGATATTAGTTATATTATAGTATTATATAAACTCTATAGTTTAAGTTAATATAATTAGTAATTAGTTCTAGTAAAATTAGAACTATAATAATTATTCTAGGATAGTTCTGCTTATCTTATTTTAGATTCTTATTAGTTATAGCAGAGTTAGATTTATCTGTATTATATTTAACTTTAAAAGTGGGTTTACTATTTTTTAGCTAACCTTTTTTCTTATATTTAGCTTTAAGTACTGCCTAGTATAACTTATTTAGGTGTTTCTAAATTGCAATTAATATATCCTTTAATATATCTAAAACTCTCTATTTAGCTTTTCTAGTTAGAGTAAACTCTAACTAAAAGCATAGCTTTAAGTTTTAAAGGTACTAATTTCTATAGAAGTAATCCTTTTTTACACTATTATTTAAGTTATTTAGAGACTTTCTGCTAAGTATAGTATAGGTGCTAGATATCTTTATTTAAGGTGTTTTGCCTATAAATAATCTATAAGTTAGAAGTGTTAGGAAGATACTACTAATCTCCTTAATTGCTAGAATCTCCTTTTCTAAATACTTATCTTATTATAGCTCTTATTTCTTATTAAGCATTTAAGTAGGGGTAATTTAATACTTAATTACTAAGAGGAAATTATAAACTATAAGTATACCTTTAATTTTAGAGACTTTCTAGCTTTTTGCCTTTAGAAATACTATATACTACTTTATATACTATTTGCTTAGATTAAAGTTACTATATATCTTTTTAAGTATTATATAATATTTCTTCTAGGTAAGGGTTTATGCTATAGTGTCTTTTTAGCTATACTATTACTAAATTATTTAGATAAGCGCCTAAATTGTAATTATACCTTTTAGTTATTTAAATAGAGTTATATTTAATATAATAGTTAGTGAGACTATCTTATCTAAATAAGCTCTAGCTGCTTTTAAATTATTAATAAAAGTTACTTTCTAAGCTTTCTAGTTAATCTAGTCTTTTTATGCTATAATATAATTCTATTAAATATTAGCTTAGGTGAGCTGTTTAGGTTTAGGTAGTTTAGGCTTAGTAAATAATTATTACTTACTTTTAGCTTTAGCCTTTTTAGACTTCTATTTAGCTATTTTAAGTTCCTAGTCTTCTCTTAATTCCTTATTTTACTAGTTATAGTATTTTATAATAGTAAGAGTTTTATCTATAATATAACTATAGATTAGCAGAGTATCTTCTATATCTAGATCAATAAGATACTAGATATCTAACTAGTATATTTACTGCTTAAAAAGGGAGTACTAGTTAAACTAATTATTAGCACTATAGAGAATAATTAAGGAGTTAGATTTAGTTAGAGAAGATATTCTAATAAGTATATAGGGTTTTATAGAAAAGGGTAACTTAATAGGGTGTTTTAAGCGTATAAATAAAGTTTAGAGGTATATATATATTAAAGTAAAAGAGCTAGGCTTATAACTATTATAGTATATTAGAACACCTATTAGAATATATATAGATTTAACCTTAACCTTCTAACTATAAAGTAGCAAATTAGTACACCTAAAGTATATTCTGCAGTATGGGCGCTAAGTTATTATTTACTAGTAGGGAAACTTTATTCTATTAGTGTGGATTTATTCCAGATCCCGTTCTGCTGCGCCTTACTTAAGCATACTAGAACCTAGATTAGCAGCGCCTAATTAGCAGAGCTGGGATTAGCTGCGCCCATGTGACTTGGGTTGTAATAGTTAACTATTTCTTAAATATAGTTCTTAAATTAGACTATAAACTTATATAGATTCTTAATATTCTTTATCTTCTTTTTATATATTAATAGCTATATTATATATATATATTAATTTTATCTTATTAAGTTATTAAAAGATTATACTAATATAGATTTTATTAATATTATTTATTTTAACTCTAGCTAAGCTATATTAAATACTAAAATAGAGAATTCTTTTATTTTAGTATTCTAAATATTAATTATTAAAAAGTTAGCTTTCTAGAGATAGTTCTAAACCTTTAGCTTTCTTAAAATAGTATTTAGAATAATATTAAGATTCTCCTTTTCTTTATTCTCTAAGTTAATATACTCCTAAAGTTTTATTAACTAAAGTTTATATTAGGTTTAATTTTACTAAAGAGGCTAATTAGCTAGACTATTAAATATAGTTAAGAAGCTAGAAACTATAGCTATATTAATAGTAAAGAGTTTACTATTAACTTATATATTAATAATATATAAATAAATTTAATACTATAGATTTATCTAAATAGCTTTAATTAGTATTATATATAATAATTAGACTATTAATTATTAAAGTATATAGTATAGAGTATAAAATAATAATATATTATATATATAGCTATCTAGAAATCTCTATATATAGATCTATATATTATTTATACCTAAAAGTAGCTAATATCTATATTATACTATTATACTATAGTTAATGCTGCTTTTATATATACTTAGTGTATTACTATATATACTAAGAGGTTAATTTAATAAAAGTTACTACTTATATAAGCAGCAGTACTTTAGTGCTAACCTATACTATAGATCCACTCCCTTAAAGTAGTAAAGTTACCCTTAATTATTTACTCTCTAATTATTTTTAGTAAACTATTATGCTCTAAGTATATAAGCCCTAAATAAATCCCCTTAATATTTCAGAAAAAGCCTCTATAAAGAGTCACTTTAGTGATTATCACAATAAGCAAAAGTACCTCGCTGTACTGAGGTTATTCCGGGTCCACTACTACCTGGAGGCCTGGTCAAAACTTCTAAAAGGCTCCTCCATACCTCAGGATAGACGCTTGCATTATTACACAGTGTGGGGCACGGGTGTCTCAACGGACTTAAGCCCATCTGACTTGTTTATCGCCGTATGCAGCTGGTCAACGGTTAACCATAAATTATCACAGCCGAATTACGCTACCAAGCATTGAACCTGTGTGATCCTGTACCCTCCTACCCGAAAGTGGTAATAAAGCCTGACTGTTCTGCACATACCGTGAGCTGACGTCACCCTTCGACGCCCCGATTTCCTTTTCGAATCCACTGGAGAAGGCTCCTCACTCCTTAAACCAATTGCAATAAAAACACAACTCCAAACACGTCTGAACATATCATTGCGCTCAATTAGCGAGAGGCCTGGGTTGGCTGCTTGGCCAACATCACGTTCACACTCTCGCGCGCATTCGAGGATGTCCAGACGCTCTCCTGTCCGCCACGCCGCCATTCGTCACCAGTTGTATCCTCCCCGCCTCCTCTTGTGGCCTCTCCCATGATGACCTCCAAGTCTCGCTTCTGGGAGCTCATCCAATTCCTTACAAAATTGGCGGGGTCTTGGCTGAACGAAGTAAAGAACGAGTGCTTCGCCTTGGAACTAGTAACTGCCGACACCAGTGTTGCCAGCTGTTCATCCATGTTTGCAACCTCCTTGAGGGCACCGGCGTATGCGGGGTGGGTCACGAATGGTACCAGCTTCAGACGCAAAGGGTCGTCCACTGCGACCCGCACATCGTAAATGGTCGGCTGGGGGTCTTTGTGAAAGTCCTCGTCGACCCGAACCGTGTAAGGTAAGCTCACAGGAGGTAGCGGTCGCAGGTGAGGCTGGATATAATCGTTCAGATTGGGTATCATGCCAACCTCGTTGCCATTGACGATCTGCGCGGCAATCTTGTTAGCTGAATTACCACTGAGGCTGTCGTGATTTGTGAGGCATGCCTTCCTAAGGAGCTCGTCGCAACGGAAATTGCGCTTTTCCTCGTCTTCCTGCAGCCCCATCATTTTGATGTACTCCCACACAGCCAGCACAACCTCCTGTCGGGAGGCCTCCCTCATGTCCACGATGTCTGCTAGTTCCGGGCTAAGGAGGTATCGCACTGGATCCTCCTGACGGTGCAGGTGGATGATTATGTTCATGTTCTCGTCCCCGCTCCTCTTGAAGGTAAATTCGTCAAAATCTGTTCCAGTCGCTGCGGTCTGCCCTGCTGCTTTCTTCCATTCAACTGTCTGATCTGAGGCAGCGCGTGAGCGACTGCGATCAAAATCAACGTTGAGCGCCTTGAAAAAGTGCGAGAATCGGTGCTTCTGGGCCGTGGGCGCAGAACTTTGACGTCTCGAGCTTGGTGCGCCGTCCTCGTCCATGAGATCTGGGTTCTGACCGGATTCCTCAAGTAGCTCGTCTTGGCCATCATCGAGAAGACGACCCTCGATCTTGACGCGGTACGAGGGCTCGGCGGTGGGAGTGAAATCAAAACTATCGACACTAAGACCGCTTCCCTGCCATGCTTGGTCCTCGACGGTGTTGCTGATCCAGACACGGAGGGTTTTGTAGCGCTGTATGTGGCAGACGTGTCAGCGAAAATGTTGCGCAGGATGAGAATTGCGGAGCAGCGCATCGGAATCAACAGACCTTGGCATTTCGACCGACAGCCTCAACAATGTCCAGGCGTTTGCGTGTCATGGTTGCGTCCAGACGGCGTTCGAAATCGCGCAATTCCTTATATCTCTGGGCAACCTCGCCATCGATGAGACAGTCTTCAACGCCGTCGGGGAGCGTCTTATCGGTGGGTTTACGACTGCGTCGCTTGGCCAGCTCGTTCGTAAGAGCTTGGCCAGGAGGGTGATGTTGCGCCATTGCGGCCTGATTCATTGCTGCTTGCGGATGGTGTCCGGGAGGCATGATGGGCCCTTGAATTTTGTACGTCAGCAAAGCTAAGCTCTTCGGAGCCGGAGTAGAAGAAAGGCGCGCAAGGCAGGCGACGGGGCGTGTCGACGGGAGGTACGTGGACTAAAGAAAGGAACGGGCATACCGATGCCGCCTCTCCGTTGATTTGGGACATGTGGAGCCCGCTGGGGAACTTGCGTTGCGCCAGCATGTCCGGCATATTGGCGGTATTGAGGCTGCATTTTGGCAGTGGCTCTCAATGAGGCGCAAAAAAAAGTTATAACTACTAGGAGTCTGATTTGGGGAGTTCGAATGTGACGATGCAGTTATAAGGAAGTCGCGTCGTTTGTCGCCTCAGGGCGCGTGTGCAAAAGCAGACGGCTGAACGGCACAGGCGCAGCCGTAGATGCAGGCTCAAGCGCTTCACGCGGTGCTCTGATCGCTGATTCGTCTATTATGGTGGGTATATAGCCCGAGATCCACTCCTTTGATTCAGCCGGCCAGTCACATCACTATCTTTCACTGGCGCAGCTAGCATCTACGTACCTACTACGTAAGGCAAGGTAGGTACTCAGGTTCATGGGATTGTCCAGCATACATTTCTCAGTAGGTATATACGGGTTCACATTGTCACCTTCTAATGCGCGAAAACCATTGGAAGTATCTGCCATCTAGGGTTTGTTGGACTCTGAGACCTGGTTGTGATTGATTTGATGAGTCTCATTGAACTAAGACTCCCAGTAGTAAGAAGACCTCCGGTTCATGAATGCTTCCCCCGAGCGAAGAATATCGCAAAAAAAGCAAGAAAAAAAAACCTCATGCAAGAGGTCAGTCGTCGAACACTGCATAGCCGACGAGACGCCACGCTACCGAATGCTTACTTCCAATTCCAATTCCATCGCATTAAGCTTTATCATGACCCTGCATGCTCAGCTAGACGCCGAGGTCAATTGCCCTTGAGGTATTCCTATGGACTCGAGCTCGTGGAAGAAGAGGTGTTGTGCGCATCAAAATTGTGCTCCTAGTCCGTTCTTGGACTGTCGTTTGCTGAAACGGTTGCGCTTCGTGGAAGACGTGTCCTCCAAGCTAGCCTGACTTTTGCTTAGATGATTTCGGCCGGTCCGGTCGCTAACACTATAGCTGTCGGGATGTGGCCCTCGTCCACCCAAGGTGCTTGCCGGACTTGACACTGCCGATGACATGTCCGCAAAGCCGTTATCGCCTCCATAAGTGCCCACAGGATTCTGGGACACGGCCAGCTCCTTGGCTCGTTCCAGAGACTCGATCCAATCGTCGGCGGTCGAACCGTTCTCGGACGAGTTTGAGCTGCCCTTGGGCTCCTCAAATGTATAGTGGACGCCACCCTGTCGGATCTTAGATGAGCGGCGAGACTTTTTGTCCAGGATACTTACCGCATCGACACACCAAACTGTCTGCCCCTTGACATCCAGTTGCGTTCTCCACGAACATTCGGGCGCAAGCAGCGATATCTCCTGCTTTGCGCGTTTCTCGTCTCCACCAGCCGGCGCGAGCAGTATCCGGCCACTGGATGTGACCATGACAAGTCTTTGCCTCTTCTTTGTCGTACTGCCGCCGAAGAACCTCGACAGCTTCTTGTGTCCCTCGTGCTCGCCACCCTTGCCATGTCCGTTGGGCAGTGGGCTTGATACGACCAGTAAATCACCCAACTTGAGGATTCTTTCGTTGTTCCGTGTCAGAACTGGAGACCACTCGATGTCCAGTTGCGTGGGAGGTGGAAGTTCTGTGATAATCCTGGCTGGCCGAGCGCTCCCGTTCAGGACTGCACTTTGCGGCGGATGTGAGGCTCTGGCGTTCGTAGCAGGATTCGGATTGCTAGTTACGCCATTAAGTTGGATTACGGTCGGTTCCTGCGGCGCTGGATTGTAAGGTCGGAGACGCGGAGCCTTGGTCCTCCATAAGGCCTTACCAAACTGCTGCCCGTCAAAGAATTCATGGTTCTTGATGTGTTCGACCGTCAGACGTCGTGCCGGATCCAAAACCAGACACCTTTCTACCAAGTCTCGCGCCGCGGGGGGAAATCCGCTAGGGAAGTCGTATTCCAAGTTGACAATCTTTTGGAATGTGAGGTATTCAGTACCTGCCTTAAACGGCGGCCGACCGGCAAGCAGCTGATACACGATGCAGCCAAATGCCCAGAGGTCACTCGCCTTGCAAGCGTTCTTGCTTGTAAGCAGCTCAGGGCTGACATATTCGGCTGTTCCCACGAACGATGCTGCCCGACCATCATCCTCATTGTCGCCACGGCTGCTTTCTGGCAACCCCCTTGCTCCATCACCGGTGTTCTGTGCTTCCCTCGGATCCTTGAGGAGCTTCGCTGTACCGAAGTCGGTGATTTTAACATGCATGTGGTCATCCAAAAGCACGTTTTCGGGCTTTAGATCCCGATGAATGATACCCCTCGAGTGCATGTAATCGATTGCGTCCAGAATCTGGGCACCATAAAATCTCGTGCACTCCTCGTCAAATGTGCCTGTCTTCTTCAGGACTCCCAGAAGCTCGCCACCGTTGCAAAGGTCGAGGACGTAGTACAGCGAAGCCTCGTCTTGGAATGTATAGTAGAGGCGTACGATGCCCGGGTGCTCGGTGAGGCGGTTCAAGGTGTTCTTCTCGATGTTGACGTACTTGATCTTCTTCTCCTTGATGATATGCTTCTTTTCTAGGACTTTAATCGCGTACTCCTTCAACGTCTGCCGATCAGTGGCTAAATAGACCGTACTGTACGAGCCTTCGCCGAGTATTTTGCCGAAACTGAAGTCTCTAACTCCCTTCTTGACATGTCGAACCACCGTCTTCCCGTTCGCGTCCGTCTCTCTTCTAACACCAACAGCGGCACCACGATCCTTCCACTCCTCGCTACTTGTAGGTAGAGGCATATCGGGCCCATATGGGTCTCGTGGCGGCGGTGGAGCTGCGGATACTGAGACATATCCACCGCCCATGCCTTTGGAGCTTCTCCGTGGTGGTAGTGGTCCGGAGCCGGAAGGCAACTGTGATTGACGAGCCGGGTTTGCGGACCTGTGGCTCGGTTCTCTTGTGGGTATCGATGCTGGATAGCTTGGACCATTGCCAGAATCCTGCCTTGCGAGCAGGCCGTAGACTGAAGATCGCGAGCGTTCATTCTGTGGCGGGGCTTGGTGTTGCAATGTGCGTCCATCTTCGGGACTGATGGGCGAGTGGCCGTAAATGCCCGACATTGGGCGGGACGCTGGGGATGCCGAAGACCGACTGCCCGCGGCTCTCTCTGCGTCTGTGTGTGATGGAACGGGTTGACGATAGACGTCTGCTCGCATGGCGGCGCTGGGACTCGTTCGGTGCGGTTCGACGTGTGCGTATGGGGTATCATGTGGAGGACCAGGACTCTCAGAAGTTTGGGTATGGGATATGGGGGACAGATGACTGTCTGACGTCGGCGTCGAGGCATGCGGAGTCGCGGATTGTTGTGTGCCGGGATCTTCGACGGGTGCTAGATGAGCACTTGTTTGGGTTTCGGTCGGAGAAAGGGCGTCGCCATCTTCGGGGTTGTTCGGGGACGAATCGTCTGGATTGGCTATTCGTAATCCTCCGAGGGCCCTCGATAAACTGAGGTCCCCATTCATGATTCGTGTTCACGGGTGAACAACTGCAAAAGGGAGGGGAATGGCCGAGGAGGGGATAGATGAGGTATGAGGATGATGAGTGAAAAAATCAGGAATAACGAAGGGCTCCGGACACTTCGCGCGATGGTCGTACTGAGCACGATAAAACGGATCGGAGAAGAGAGGTCGTCGGTCAGGACAGCGATTGACCACCGCATCTGATTTGGGTCCGGTTCTGCGGTTCGGTTCAGTAGGTAGGACCTGGAAGGCAGGCAAGGTAATTGGTAAGGTGGGTAGGTACCGACTGGTGTTCGGAAGGCACTTTCCACAGTCCGGTGAAGTACCTTAGCCAGCAGTAGGATAAGGGAGCTTGATGGCAATGTTTGGTAAGGTACCTTAGGTGCCGCAGTAAGGCAGGTACCTAGGTAATAAGGGTGCGTGGGTGAATTTGACCTACCTACCTGAGAGTCAACTCACTTACCTTACCTTGAGGTACCTACCTTGTCCTAGAGAGGGCACCTAGGTACCCAGACAGCCCGTAGGACACTTTGAAAAACAATGCACTTAATATTGTCGACTCGCCTGGGCATGCATGTTCATCTTCATTCCCCGAAATTGTGGTCTTTGTTTTTCACCCGAGCTTATTATGTTCCCGCAGGTCTTCTTGCAGTGACAGGTATCCGTGATCTAGTAGACGCGACTGCCGCAGCGGCAGTGTATAGCGTACGCAGTGATGGGACGAATCCGCACGGATCGCGACTCCTTTCTCAATGAAAGCTCTGATGGGATGCACAAGCTGGCACTCAGTACTCGGAATGCTCCTTCTGCTGTTGCTGAACGCAATCATTCATCGCACTTGACCGATCATATGTTCCCCGAAGGTCTTCGTGTTAACCACTCCACCCTGTCGTCAGAAGCAGAATGGTTATCACTAGCCTCCGTTGGCCGTTCCCGAATTCGAAATGCTATCACTTGAGCCCACAGTCATTCGTCTAGAGCCGCTTGACATCAGTGAGTATGAAAGGTCGCGAAGAAACCGGCGTCGAGTGCCATTTGACAGCCGCGCTCGTACATCTTCCCCGATGGCGCAGCGGACAACCCAACACCGCCAAATCGAACGTAGCTACACTCCCAGCCAGACACTTCCTTCAGTGAGCGACCTAGCAGATCTGAATCCCAGCGCTTTCAACGTCGACATAGACGATGGGAAGACTGGCACTGCTCCAAGGGACAGGGATGACGAGACCGAGGACTGGCACTCTGCCCTTGAGGGCGAGGAAGGATCATCCGGTCCAAAACGTTCGCTGCAGTTACCATTCGCCTTTACGGCGCGAGGTGTGATGCCGATGAATTTATCTGAACGCGTCTGAGAAGGCTCAACATGTCCAGTGAAGCAACTATAGCTAACGGAGACTGCAGCGCTCGCCCTCGAGGATGCCGACGCAAAGTGGAGCAGATCGCGCTTTCGTCTCGCGTACAACTCCCTTCGCTCTCGGGCAAAGAAGACATACAACTGCTGCTGGACAGTTGGAGTATGAGAGCATTAAGAGGCTGTTGATGCGAACCGCGCAGGTGGATGGCGCTTCAACGGGCCGAAAGCTCAACGTGTACGATGACTCGGTCACGGCTACGGTCCAACCTCAAACGACAAGGGATTTGCCTGAAGCCCAACATCGAAGCCAACTGGAGGGGCCACACACGGCGATTGCATCCCAGAGAGCTGCGACTTCCGTGTCGAATCAGCACCATCGACGGCAGAGGGCCGCGAGCCTAGCCGGCATGGACACGCCCGGAGTCGTTCGACCTCACGGCGGCTATGAAAGTGCGGGCGAAACGGTCTCGTTCGATGCAGCAATCCGGCGGCATTGGGAAGCAGGCCAACGGGACGAACCTAGATAGCAGGGTGACAAATGTCGCCGTGGACGGTATCGGCCTTGGGTCCTCAGGAACGATCCAGTACCCTTGGAGGTGATGGCGAACGAAGAAATGCAGGCTCTACGTCGTGCTGGCCTGTGTTACTTTGCACTTGGGGCAGGAAGCAGTGAATGTTATCAGGTCAGGTTTCGCGGCAGAGCTACGTCGATTTGATGCTCATCAAAGTATTAGTATGTTTTGAGCCAAAATTACGTCTCCTGCAAGCCAAGGAGCGGCTATGTATGGTCATCTCGCTTCGCGGGTGCGCTGGTGGTCAAACATCCTCCTTCGGGAGGTACGTGTTATTGCAAGTGTACAGTTCGGAAACTTCGTGGTAGCTTTCCAAGTATTATATAAAGTGTGTTGGGCATAGTAGAGCACATGATATGGGTTAAATTTGTGTGAGAAGGTGTAATTACCCCCATGTGGCTGAATATGGATATGGGTGGCGAAAGGCACTAGAAGGTGGTCAAACATGACGGCGACGTGAATTAATGGTTCGTAAGCCGATTCCCCCAGCAATTCCCGCCGTGCCGCCATTCGATAGATCGGCAAACCCCATCGCCTGGACTCTCCTGCATCCCGGATGGGACATTGAAGAAGTTCCAGGTCCATATATCACGTGAGCATCCATTTCTTATATAAGATTCTCAGGTCACTGATGTTATGGCCTTATAGAACAGGCCTGCAGGCACCTGGTTGGTTTATCTATTAATAGAGTTAGTTATAGCGCGCAGATAGGTCTCTAATATACACCTCTACCGGGGTTTTAAATATTAGCTTAGCAGGGGTCTACTATTAACCTAGCTTAGGTTAAGTACCTATATAGAAGAGGGGTATTCTATTTAAACTATTAATATTATATACTTATAGAATATTATATATTAGCTTAATATACTATTAATATACTATCTTTTTATATAGTAAGTTAAATTTTAAATAATATACTTAGGTTTTCTTTAAGTTTATTTATATTAACTATATTATTTTATATAAATATATTATTAATAATACTTCTTAGTAAGATAGCTTAATTATATAATAATATTATATAAGAATATTATATAAGAATATTATATAAGAATATTATATAAGAATATTATATAAGAATATTATATAAGAATATTATATAAGATAGCTTAGGTAATAAAAGGTATTATTTCTTTTTATTAACTAGTAACTAATTAAGTAGGGGAGAGAGGAGTTATTTATACTTATTCTAGCTTTTCTAGAGGCTTCTATTATATAATTACTTATATAGCCTCTAGCTACTATATAGTGATTTTACCTACTTTATAACAGACCTTCTAACTCTATACTATACCTCTTAATAATATATATAGCCTTTAGTTATATAATTCTCTCTTAACTATAGCTATACTTATATATATCTATCTATAGCTTTATAATTCTTAACTTTATAGTTTAATAATATCTATTAACTTATCCTCTTACCTATTACTTATACTATTAATACTATCTCTATTACTGCTTTATCTACTAGCAGTCCCCTTATTTAATTAGGCTAGCTAATATCTTTATAGCTATACTATTATTAATAATACTCTCTCTATTTAGTATAAGCTATACTCACTAATATTTAAGCCCTAAAGAGCTGCCTCTGCCTTAGTATTATAGAGGGTCTATTTAAAGAAGGGCTACTCTATAGAGTATCTAAGGATCTATCTAATCTCTACTACTAAGTCTACTTACTTATTTATAATAAGTTAGTATATCTATATAGAGATATTAATAAGAGCTCTCTTAAGAACTATATTAATAATATACTCTTAGTGTTATCTAGGCTACTTAATAAAATAGAGTGTTTTATTAATTATATTAATACTAAACTTTTATATAATCTTTTATATATTATTAATATTAATAGATATATTTTATATATAGCTAGTATATTAATATACTAGGTTCAATATTAATATCTTAAAGAACTTATTATAGATTAATAAGAATAAGGAAGAGGAATAAATATAAAGCTCTATTTATAAAGCTTTTTATACTTCTAGCTATAAAAACCTCTTAAGAGATTAAGGAGTTATTTCTTATATATATCTTACTAAAAGATTTACCTTTTAGGTATTTTTTCCAGGCTATAAGAGCCTTAGTAGCTTATTTAGCTCTAATATAATTAGTCCTATTATATATAGTATAGTGTTATCTATACTATTACTATTTTGCTAGTCTATTTAGCTAGAGTATAGATCTAACTTTATAATATTTAGAGAGTTTGCTTACTAATAGAAATATATAGAGTTTCTATATTATTATCCTTAACTAGTAGAGAGTATAGGCTAAAGTGCCTCTATAGTGTTTCCCAAATTATATCTATAAACTAGGTGAATTTATTATAGTCTTTTTTATAGAGGGGCTATATTATAACTATAAACTTAATATAATTACTTATATAATAGCTTATATAATAAGTTATATAGATATTAAGCCTATTTATGCTTAGTTATATATTAAAGCTATAGCTTAAACCCTTTTAGTTCTAGCTAAAAAGCTTATTAAAGATAAGGCTTTTTAGAACTTTCTAGACCTTTCTATCTATAGTATAGCTAGTATTATTAATACTATAATATCCTATATTATATTATATAGTATATTATTAAGTACTATTATTTACTATATATTTTATAGGTTTTATTAATACAGAGTTCTATAAAATATTTATAAAATATTTTATAATAATATTATTTTATTTTATAAGTTTAAAATTACTTTAAAAATATAATACTAATAAATTAAAACTAAAAAACATAAATATAAAGTTATAAGTAGTTTAAACTTAAAGTAATTAATAGTATATTTAATAAGTATATACTTACTTAGTAATATAATTTTTTAATTCTATTAATATTATAAAGTAAATATATTCCCTTTTATATAGATATACTATCTACTTACTAATATAAATAGTAGACCTCTAGCTATGCTAATATTTATAACCCTAGTGAAGGAGTGCTTAGTACCTTAGCACAGAGGATCCGCTAGTGAAATACCTAGAATCTGCTTTGTTTAACGGGCTAGAGTACACCTCGTCCAGCATCTCATATGTTAGCGTGGCCGGGAGCCCATTGTTACCAGGGTATGCTGAAATCGCATAGGGAAGTAATAACAGTGGGATCCTTGTCGCGCTAACATTTGAGATGCTGGAGGAGATGTAAACAGCCGGTCGCCGAAGTGGCCATTCAGCGCACTCAAACCCGTTTGTCCATTAGGAAGCATGAGATGGCGACTTAAATACGGGGCGCGGACCGGAGCGGACGAGATCATTGGCCCGGGGTGGAAAGTACCGTTGCAGCTAAAGTCGAGCGAGCGCTACCTTGCACAAAACGGCAGTTGATGGGATGCCAGGTTTCGCTCCCCAGGCATCGAGGCGCCAAAAAGTCGGACCTCCACACGGCACCATGGCACGACACGACGGCTGCAGCTGTAGCAACTACCTTGATTTGGTAAGAAGAGGACATGGATGGGCAGGACCCAGGAGGTTACGGTACGTACTTTGGCAGTCACGCTAACAGTCACTAACTTTGAGCAAGGGCCTGAACAGAGGGCGGGCTTCTCGCTACCAAGACACCTCTGCTAAGTTTGCCGCCCGAATCAAGTACTACTCGAGGAGCATGAAGTTCCCCAGCGTCCTCACTGATATTGCTTGCTTGGCTGTCCTTGCAAGTCGTTGCAACAGATAGGTCATTTGTGCTTTCTTGGCTCTCTCTCCGCAGCGCCAACCCCAGCGGCGCGCGATCAGTGACACGGCGACTTGCGACGAGTAATTGGGGTGCAAAGGCTCTCGAGGCGGCGTTCCCTTGTCTTCCACCCTCCAACCTTTTTTTTCTCGCTGACCCTCACCCTGTCTGTACTTGTCTGCTACCACCTCATATAGAGGTAAGGTAAGGCAGTCTCTCGCTCATACTGTCCTGACCTCGCGTTTCCCTTCCGTCCCTCGATTGGCTATACCCGACTGCAGCATACAAAAGGATACATAGCTCTGGCTTCACCCGCCCACACTTCATTGACTTTGTCTTCCTCTTCTCTACCAGTTCATCCATCCTGTCGTGTCTCATCTCATCTCGTCTCGATTTCGTCTCGATTTCGTCTCTTCCGACAACATCGTTTCTGCCTTTCTCACAACTTTTCCCCAACTTCCAATTGATGTTCATCATACATCCACCTCATCAGCAACTCCAATCCCCTTGAGCTGCTGCAGTCATTGGGTCTGCTGTCGTCCGGCTTACCTAGGTGTCACCATCTCCAAACTGCTGTCGGCCTTCCATTACCTAAACCTCCAAACTTCCGGGCTCCAAACCAACGCACGATTGCGAGCGTGCCTTCCCATCCCATCTTGGTTTTGTCTCACCTCATCTTCCTACCGCCCAACAACAACCAGACAACCGTCGGCCCTCAACCTCGTCACGTCAACAACATATCAACATACCTCATCGCCTGTTCTCGTTAATTCTCGGACGCTTACATAGCATCTACTAACCCTTATTGATCGTAGAGGAGCTTCAAAGCGGAATTCTGAACTTACCTCACACAGGTCTAACACAGCAGCATGTCATCCTTCGGTCGATCTTTCTCGTCTGGCTCTCCCGTCATGGCCCTACCACCGCAGCCTGCTCACCAAGCGAGCTTCGGCATGGAGCCGTACGTCTCCCAAACTGCGCCTTTTGGACACGCCGCCGCCTTCCAACGCTGCGCCGCGCCTGCCTTGGCTCCCTCTAGCAACCTGAGAGTCGCAGGCCGAAAACGTTCTCGCGATGAGGCCGCTCCCAACCTTGTCACGGACGAGCTCGAACCTCACACCGAACCAAAAGAACCCGAGGAAGAGTGGGAGTATGGTCCTGGTATGGTACTCATGAAGAAGGGCAGCTACGTTGCCGATGCAAGCAGCCAATCCGGAACCTGGGTCGAAGAGAAGGCTGCCGAGGACGAAACCCGCAAAGCCAAAGAGGTTATTACGCGTCTCCACGAGCAGCAACAGCGACCATCTCTCCGCAGTAACAAATCTCAACGCCTGACGCAGAACATTATGCCCAGCTCTGGCACAGCCAGCCAGTCCGTCATGGCTCCCGCTTCTGAGCACGTCGACCAATTCACCCTGCATCTTGGGATCGGCTGGAAACGCATCAGCGAGGACGAGCATATCCAGGCTGCCGCTCGTGGATGGGCTCGGTACATTGAAAATCACTACCCCGTTTCATCCGCCATCATTCGACTTGAAAGCAAGGGACTACAATCATTCCTAGTTGAGGCTGCTGAGGGCTTCTTCCTCTTCTCTGACGACCTTCGGCAAGGACGTCTCGTCAGCAGGGATCCGGAGGGCGTTTTGAGAAATCTGAAATGTTCACCTCCTGCATGCGAAGGATCGGACACGCTGGTTGCCATTGAGTCGCCAGCAGCGAACGACTTACTCAACACTGTACTCGAGGCTGAGGCAGACAGCCACATGGAAATGTGCTGAATTTCTAAACATCGACTTTCCGTCATGGCGTGTTGATTCAGGTTATTTTCCGGGACTGCGTTACAGAAAGGCACGGTTTGGGGGGCGTATTTTGTCTTTACATGGATGGGCTCGCCTGGTGGGATCAGGTTTGATGGGACGGGCGCTCGACAAACGCGCATCACTACGACAGACGAGGCTCGATTTGTAGAAAAGGATATGATTTGGGCGTTCAGTTCTCAGTGACCAGCATTCCGTCGCCAGTCTGGTTTGTTTTTAAGTTGCTATCTTCCCGTCTCATTGGAGAAAATCGGTTCGCGCTGCCGACTCATGCGATCAGCAATTGATTTGAACTTGATTGAATTCGACTATTTAGTAAGAATGACGGCCGTTCGAGCCTACCACTTTCATAGGTGCGTGCGGTTGATAGGTAGAGCAATGCCAGACCACGCAGTGGTCGTCCCACAACACCTCGTAAGTATCCGTAGACTAGGGCGATATGATTTACTTCATAAGAGCGAGCACGGGATCGCGGACAAGACAGTCAATGCCAAAGCCCCTTGGTTTTGGAGGTGAGACCTGGGGTGGTCAGGATTGCAGGCGCATGAGAACTTGGGACACGGAAGAGCGAACAGCAACCCAGCCAACGAACAAATGAGTGGCTGGACGGCTAGATTTGGTCACGGAGGTTTGCAATGCCTTTTCTGTTGCACCATTGGCCAAAGTAAAGGTCACAGTAGCATACAGTGCCGCAGACGGTGAGTGCGAGACGTGGAGTGGGTCGTTACAGGACCGCCTCACCTCCAGAATCTTGGCCTGATGATCGAGGCATTCAACGCCTCGCGGACTCCGAGTGGGGCGGGGTCCGCTGGCTGCCTTACCTAGCTACCTAAGGCACCTAGGTAGGTACCTTACCTAACTACCTAGGTACCTTAAGGGACCAGTTCCAATGTCCGCATTTTCCACGTGGTGAGCGAGCCTCTGAGGCGACGAGATAGTAGGGCGAGAAGAGAGAACCCCGGGAGCTCATGAGCAAGGGACTCTCACCCTGGGAGTGACTCGTCCACTGGCTCCCTCACTATCACTTCAGGTGAGCTCTCACGTGGTCCTCCCGCTTCTCAAAAACCAAGACACACGGTGCCCCCTCAAAGATATGAATAATCAAGGCATTGATCCTGTAGGTCTTACCCACATCTGAGCAGCTCCATCCAAAGAGAGGCACGGTCTATCACACTCTTTAGTTGTCTAAATGCACCTCAAGCTGAGGTAGCCACAACAACTGGGCTACTGCTGTGCGCGTCCAACTCGCTGCGTGCTTGCGGTCACAGCCCTCTTCACACTATCGCATGGTCTTGTTATTCATCACCCTCATCCCGGTCGATCCAGTCTACAGACCTTGCTTGATACTTGATACGCATCTCTGGGCTGGCTTTTCTGGATTATGGCCCAGGTTCAGGTCTGAGTCTTGTTGATTACCTGACCTCAACACCGCTCAAGTCACCCAAGTATTCCTCTTTTGCCCTTCTTCCCTCCCTTTCTCATCTCCCGCAACCACTTCACTGCATGGCAGCTAATTCTCGCTCCAAGGACCAAAGCTGTTGTTATATCATTGCAGCTATACATCCAACGTTAGCGTCTGCGCTCGCAGACGTCGCGGGTCGCGACGCCAACAAATTAATCCCGCCCCACCCTAAGCCTCCGTCTACCTGTCCCAGTTGATTCTCGTGTGTCTTTGGTTAGCGCCTCTCCTCAATCATTGGTTGTTCCCGTTCGGCTCCTCGTCGTCGCACTCACACACATTCATCACGTCCAAAGCTTGGTCGCTCGACCATAGCAGGGTCAACGCCTTGTTCAACCCGCACGATCCCAGTCTGGTTTCGACATTGTACTCATAACTGTGCGCCCTCCGCGCCGCGCCGCGTTGTTGTGGTCTCGCGTCGCTTTCAACCACTCGAAGAAAAAACGACAGCGACTTCGCCTTGAAGCGTTTCTCTATGTGCAGGCCGTCGTAGGCCCTGTCGTTCTGCTCGAATCCGCAGCTTCGGTTTCGAGACGTCTTCATGGTCTCGCAGCCAGACCCTTCGACCTCTCTAACCCTGCGAGGTCCCTCCTCGGTCGTTTCGCGTTCTTCCCTCTCGCGCACGAAGCGATACAATAGGTCCCACGTCGGCGCTTCAACCTATATACCTCGGAACGAGTTTCCCGTCTTCAGCAACTCGGGCGATGTCGAGATCATAGTGAAAGCCGGCGGGCACCAGAATCGCTACCTTCTGCATCGCCATACACTCACCCGATGCTCCGGCTTCTTCGAGGCTAGCACGAGCCACGAATGGTCAAAACCCATGTCCGATACCGCCTCGGGTGATCTGGCACGTATCAGCGATGGCTCCTCGGCCGACTCATCCGCGGCCACGAGTCCCAACCGAGCTCTGGCCGCTCCAACGGGCACCCGCAAACGATGGCGTTACGAGCTGGACCCTGGGACCGGTGATGGGGATATCCCGATGTTGGTGCAAAAGGACGAGGACCGGTCCAAGGCTTCCGGCGCCGGCTCCGGGTCTTTGTTCGGTTCTGGCGGCAGCGAGACTGGTGGCGCGCGAAGCAAGACGTCCCACTCGCATTCCTCGTCCGCCCATTCCAGCCACAGCTTCTTTCGATCCGTGGCCAATCTGAGCCTGGTACCGGGCTCCGCATCCGCCCCGCCTTTATCACAGGCCGATCAAGATTTGCTCCGAGATTACGACACCTTATTCCGCATCTTCTACAACTACCCCCCAGCCCTCGACGGCGTCAACATCGCGGATGCATATGTGCAGTGCAAGTCCCTTCTCACTCTGGCGGACCAATATGACGCGCTGGCCGTGGTCGGCCCTAGAGTGGATCACCACTTGCTGCAATTCCAGTCGAGACTATGGAAGCAGATTGCCAAATATCCCATCTCCTACCTTCGCCTTGGGTACCTCGCCCGCAGCAAGGTAATCTTTCAAGAGGCTTTGATACATGTGGTTGGCCAGTGGCCGGCTGGTGAGCGGAGCTTACGTGCTGCTCTCCCCGACCTTGTGCTCGATATCATAGAGGACAAGGTAGACGAGCTCGAGGAGATAGTTAGCCGTGTAGAGGGCCGCCTGTTTCGCCTAAACCTGACGACAGCCAGAGGCGAGCGTGTGACCCCTGGTACGTCGTACCTTGACTGGCTTGCTGTCAGCTTGTTTCGACAATGGCTGGCCGACAACACCAGTCCTCCAACGACAGACCGACGTGTCCAGAGCCGTGACGGCCGCGGCTTGGACTCGCAGCAACTCGTTCTACCTGCTGCAGTTCTATCTCTGGCTAATATTGGCCGTACGTATCGAACACTTGGTGCTCCTTCACCCTCCTATCTCGGCCACGACGAATGCAAGCGGTTTTTGAAATTGACGCCAGAGCTTTATAGCAGAGATAACCTACGTCGCTTCGAGAAGCGAGTAGATGAACTCAGGCTGATGGCTCGTGATATTGTACGGCCGCTAATGGGTAGCGGCCTCGAGTTAGATGTCAGCAGTGGCAGAACAGCTGATGGAATTGGTTACCTCACCTGTGTCACCGTTGGCGACCGTGATCTTCCATGGCATGTCGAACATTAGAACTACGGTAGGACGGCAGGACGGCAGAATGGCGCGGAGATTTGTCTGCATTCCGCAGATGAGATGAGAAGGCAGGCCTCAACTGATCCTTCTACTGATGATATACGACGTGACCGATTTGATTTTTCGAGCAAGGACGGTTATGATCCTGGATACCCATTGCTGAGCTTGTGTCCCAAATCGAGGGATCACGGACGGAGAGAGAAGTGTGCGTCAAGCATTCATAGTACTAGATTCCTGAACGATTTATTATATTCTTAGTATTCCACGTGTGCTAATATAACAGGGTGTCATTATTCGTCTCTGGTGAGGTCTATGACAGACACGCCGCTTTGCCTCCACGACTTGACGGTTGAGCGTTTTGGATGCCTCGCTGGCTTTCCCTCGTCGTCTTCATCCTCGCTTACTTCGACGACTTCGAAAAACCCGTAGGCGCTTGTACGGGGCACTATCTTCTTCGAACGCAGCGCAGTTGCAGTCTTGGTCATCATTGATTCCTCTTCGTCATGTACCCATGACACGAGGTCTTGTCTTGGTCTTTGGGAGCGAGCTGCGCCGAGGAGCTCAACCTCCAACACGGTAGACACTGTGGTCTGGCCGACGCTGGCAGAAGTTTCGGGGCTAGGGATCCCATTCTCCTCGTCATCGCTCAGCGATGCCAAGATGTCCTTTGGCGCTGGCCGTCTCCGAGGGGGGCTGGTGACGAAGGAATCTATCCGCGTCTGCTTCATAGATCGCTTGTTCTTAGGCGGAGTGCGAGGAGGCACTGGAGATTTTGCCGTGCTTCGCCAACCATGTCCTGATCGCTGGGCCCTTGAGGGCTGAGACTGAGCTATCAGTTTGGTAGGCTTGATCGTCCAACTTTCGTCGGGACCTGATAGGTCAATGATGCTTGCAGGAGACGTTGGTGTCAGCGACGAACAAGCATGCGTAGGCGACGAGCGCAAGGGACTAGATGACAGAAGAATTGACTCGGAGGGCTGCTGAGGCTTGGTAATCCTAGGCATGTGTTGTGAGCCAGCGAATGCCCAAGGATTCTTATGCCCGGTCGGTTCTGCGGCACTCGCTTTCCCGTTGGACCTGGATTGCTTACTTCGGGTAACTGAACTTCTTATGGGACTTGAACGTAGGGGAGCTGCGGGTGAGAGTTCGAAAGGGCCGGAATCTCTGGGTCTGACAATCGATGCCGCTGAACTCTGGCTATCGGCCAGAGTCTCTTGAAGCCTATTGGTTGTTCTCGTTGTGCCCGCAGGTGCTGCCCTCTGGGTGGTCTGCACCCATTTCTCCAAAGCTCCTGCTTCCTGGACAAGCGGTTTACTGGCTTTCTTCTTGCTGCCTTTGCCGGTGGCACGAGTACTTACTTTCGCCCGTTGTTTCTCTTCCCAGTCTTCCACTGTAAGAGGTACGCTCAACTTGAGAAGAGACTCGGGCAGCCAGATGGACTCGGCAGTTGTGGGATCGAAAAGACTTTTGGCCTTGGTCTTATCGCCCGAATTTTCAACCTCGCATTCAGCGACGCCCTCATGGTCATCATCACTGTTGAGGGCTAGTCCCTGCCGATCAAAAGAAACGGCCTCCTCAAGCTCGTGTGACATGTCAAGCCCGACAAT
Organism: Colletotrichum neosansevieriae; assembly: GCA_036785495.1. Classification (NCBI taxonomy): domain Eukaryota; kingdom Fungi; phylum Ascomycota; class Sordariomycetes; order Glomerellales; family Glomerellaceae; genus Colletotrichum; species Colletotrichum neosansevieriae. The sequence goes on from JAVHLV010000008.1 coordinate 429,444, forward strand.
ATCGGCTGGAATATGCGCCACCCTCAGCTCCGGAAGGCCGTCGGTGCTGTGATGACTCCGGATTCCGGATATGCGTTTGATGAGCGCCGACTCTTCAAGCTCAGTCTGCTCTATAGACTGATTAGAACGGTCAGATTGGTAGCGCTCAAGTAGCTTTTGCACCAACAAGCCCGAGGACAAAACCCGGGTAAGTTTTATCGCCCCGATCTTGTTGACCCAGTCAAAGGTCTCGTCGACGAAATAGCGAAGGCCCTGTATATCTATCGGACGGCTCCAATTGACAGTTGTCTTCAGCTTATTGATGACGTCGGCATTAGAAACGACCGGATGGGTATAGTGTCGTAGAACCTGCCGATGGGGAAACTCGTCCGGAATTGACAATGCCTTGTGTTTTGTTCGAAAGAAGCCACTTTCGTTGGTTCGAAGCTCATGCCTGAGTGCCGTTTTCCATTGCTCGAACTGCTCACTGTCGTCGATCTTGAGTCGACATAAAGACTTCCCAAACCCGGCCTTGGCCGCCTCGCAGGCTAGCTTGACACCACAACCGGGTACGCCCTCTGGTATGTAGTCGCCACCACTCATCAGCGCAACTAATACCATCCCTTCGCGATCCAGGCCAGTGCCAGCGGACAGGAGCTCCTCAACCTCGTACATGCTGACGTGTGTGGGCGTCCTTGGCCCACGAACCCCCTCCGCCGTCCAGTTCCGGAGTGTTTTTGTGCAACCGAACATGATGGCGTCGACGTCCTCGCTCAACACTGCGTCAACAATGCCATGCTGTTGTAGCAGGGCGCACTCGGCTTCGGCCTCGCCGGGTGAGTCGTGCACGGGAACTCCAAAGAGACGAATGAGTCTCTTTGCCATCGCTGTCGCTACCTCATCTCCCTTGCCGGAGCGTTTGTTGCGCTTGTAGGCTGGCTTGTGAGGCCCGTCAAAGACGAAAATGGGATGTATGGCAAGACCAAGAAGCCGCACCAGACGGTAAAAGAGGGTCCTAATAGCAGGATTTGTGCCACCTAGTCACAAATTAGCCTTACACATCATCAGTATCTGATAGGGGTTCTAACCTCTTGCGGCTTGTGTCTGGAACTGCCAGATTGCAATGTCAATAGCCAGGCGTAACGGCCGGCCGGTGGTCTCGAGATGTTCTGTTGCTAGCTTGGCAAGAGAAATCCTCTGGCCAGGGCCAAGCTCACGGTATATTCTGTCAGGTTGCGGTCAGTATTGGGCTGCATCGTAAACGCCAGTCATCATCCATTTTCTCACCCTTTGATACCCATCGGCACTGGAGAGCGAGAGTTTATGATCGTCGGCTCTGGTGAGTCTGGCTGCTGACAAAGGGACGAAAACGGGGGTGCAATGCCGAAAAGTGCAAATTTCTCCAGAAACAACGATGAAGGTAGAGGTTGAATCGAAGTTGTTGAGATCAGCGCATGACCGCCGTACCTCGTCTCGTTGTTCGGCGAGCAGCGAGGAGCCAGAGGTCAGCGAAGAGTGTTCTTCCAAGTGATCTTAAAACATAGCCAACCCCAACACTTAATAACTTATGAAACCAAGAATAGTTGTCTCAAAGGTGTTGACCTGATTTCGGTCGAATGAGAGCAGGTAGCATTGATGAGGCTGGAAGTTGGTTACTCGGGCTACGGTGCCAATTTGTTGACACTGGCTGTTGGAGTGCAGGGGCTAGGTACCACAACAGGTAGAGGCGGCCCCCGCAGATAGGACCCTGACGTGCCGCGTGCGTGAGTCAGTGACCCCGTGGCGCTACGCGGAAATTAGGCGCCGCTCCCACTGCGCAGCACTATGGGTACCTAGGTAGGCGCGTATAGCTTCGTTAACGCACCTCACCTGTCGCGTATAGCTTCGTTGGCGCGACTCTACACCTTCACGCCCACAAGATGACGTCTAGCACAGGCCCGAGCCTCGCACATCGGTCCATCTCGAATATTCGAACAGAGACTGGCGGCTCCAGTATTGGCGGTGGCCCGCTCAGCCCACATACGCCCTCACGCACGATATCCTCCACGTACGGCTCGCCGTCCAGCCTTCGCGCCGAAGACGATACTATTGTGATTGAGCTTGGCTCCCGCTTCACCAGACTGGGTTTTGCGGGCGAGCCGCTCCCAAAAGCTGTACTGTCGCCTGGGCCCGAACAGCAACGCCGCGTTGGGGACTTTCGGGCTTGGGACCCGGAGCATAATGATGACTGGAGGCGACGTCCAACAGACAAGACCTGGGGAAATGACCATGAGCTCTGGCAGTACGATGTGCGGTCACTAGAACTGGGACTAGTCGAAGACAAGATCGATCGGGCTATTCGTGAAGCCTTGACCAAGTGCTACCACCCCTTCCCGCATTTCGCCGCCGCAGAACGTTACTAACTTGTGCTGTGCAGGTTTCTCCTTATCGATTCACGCCCTCGTAGAACCGCCCTCGTGCTCTCGTCGTCAGTGCCCTTGCCACTACTCTCAGCCTCTCTCGAAGTTCTCTTCAACCGGTTCCAGGCACCAACTGTTTCTCTAATGTCCTCTGCCGTCATGTCATGCGTTGGGGCGGGTGCTCGCTCTGCTCTTGTCGTCGATCTTGGCTGGTCGGAAACAGTGGTGACAAGTGTCTACGAATACCGCGAAATCAGCATAACAAGGAGCGTTCGCGGGGGTAGAATGCTGGTTGATGAGGTTCACAACCTGCTTCAGAGCGAACTATCTTCATTGCCTGCCCATTCGCAGAGACTACGTCGGGAAAAAGACGTCGACCAACATTCCCTGAGCTTTGAAGAATGCGAGGAACTGGCCTGTCGTATGGTCTGGTGCCGTCAATCGGGAAACAGCAATCCCCCTCGCGCGACCCAAGAACCACAGCGACAGCCGGGGGAGGCTTTGCCGACAGTGGAAGAGCAGGACGAATCAGCCCCGCCATCACCCACCATTGCCCGGCAAGAGGATGGAAACGTTGAAATCCCCCTCCGATCCATTGATCCACCTGAAACGCTGATGTTGCCATTTCGAAGACTCTCTGAACCGTGTGAGAATGCTTTCTTCGCGCCACAATACGATCGCAGCAGTTTTGACGACGACGAAACTCCAGTACAGCATCTCATCTACCAACACCTACTCCGATTGCCCATTGATGCTCGTGCAATCTGCATGTCACGCATCGTTTTCGTCGGCGGTTGCTCCAAGGTATTCGGGTTGAGACGCCGAATAATCGACGAGCTATCGACTATTGTCCAGGAACGCGGATGGGATCCTGTTCAAGGCCGAGCTCCGGCGCAGTACAGGAACAACCCTAAGCTACGTAAATCCACGATTCGGCAAGCCGCAGGCAGGCCAGCAGAAACCGGGTGCCCGGCTCCGGCACCGGCCAACGAGGATGAAAGCGCAGGGGTGGAAAACTCCCGAAACGCTGCAGACATCATCGAAGACACTCTGAAGAAGCGGGAGAGCAATCATCCACATGTTCAGGGTCAAATACGGAGCCTGGAGTCGCTTGGACCATGGGGAGGAGCCAGTCTCGCCTGCCAGCTGAAGGTCGCAGCCCTGGCTAATATCGACCGAGAACTTTGGCTCCAGCAGGGAGTCAACGGAGCCTCGAGGCCCAGCGAGATTGACATTAAGGCGCAGCAGCGACAAAGCATGGGACCGGGCGGCCTGATACGTGGAGTTGCTGGCGGAGGATTGGCGAACTGGACACTAGGGGCCTGGGGCGTCATCTAATTGGAAATTTTACAAGGTGGTCAAGCAACCTCAGCAAGCTACGCTTCACGAACGGAAAGAATGTGGTGAACGATGGAGGTAGGAGGAATGCTAGTTTACCATTCTAGCGGCAATGATACCCCAAAAGAAATGGCTTTGAGTACACATCATCCAGTAAAACCAATCTCATGAGCAAGTCGAGCTTCAACTCCCTTGATGGTACTATCTGATGCTGTCAGGTTCGTCTTGTCTGATTGCATAAAGCGGAAGCGGGAAACCCCTGCCCCATCCATGCTCGATACCCCTGTAAGCGATTTAGCAAGCATCGTATGGTGCACCTCTCACCTCTGCCTCGCCCTCGGGTTCATCGGTCGGCTCATTGCAAACGGGCCTAGTACTCAATAAAGCATCGCTGTTCGCTCGCAGAGATGAGGAGAAATCTCTCATATGCTATGCAGAGCTCGCTAAGGATGGCGGCGAGGCCATCACTCTGGACATCACTATCAGCATACACAAGTCGCGTCGCATCCCACCGCTCTTTTGCCGATGCAAAAAGGCCATCCACCGCGCCCAAGCCAGTCATTGACATTAGGCACATCCGAGAACACCCAGAATTATACGAGAGGAACTGTCTTGATCGCAACTACGTCGCCCAGAGCAAGAGCCCCGCCCGCATCAACGAGATTTTCGCACAATGGCAAGCTCTGCAAAAAGACAGCCGCACCGTTAGGGAAAGGTCTAACCTTCTCCGTCGCCAAATCGCCAACCCAGCATCGAGCCGCGACGACGATGACTTTGTCGAGATCCGAGGAATATCGCGTGAGCAGCTCCTGGAGGAAGCCCGCGTTCTCAAGCAGAAACTTTCATCCGTCGAGCAGGAAGAAGCAAAGCTCATGGAGGAGATGGAGACCCTCGCGCTAGGCATCCCGAATCTTACTAGCGAAGTGACTCCTGTCGGCAACGAGCCGTTACTGTTGAGTCATATTAATGACCATCCCATCGAACCCGCCAGCGCTTCCGACAACGTGTGGCGATCTCACGTTCACATCGGCTCGGAGCTCGGCCTCCTCGACTTTGCCGCCGCTGGCTCCACCTCCGGCTGGGGGTGGTACTATCTTCTTGACGAGGCAGCTCAGCTTGAGCAGGCTCTCATTCAGTACGCCCTTGCCGTTGCCACGAGACACGGCTGGCGCCAGGTCGCACCGCCGAGTGTCGTCTACAGCCACATCGCCTCCGCTTGCGGTTTCCAACCGCGGGACCAGAACGACGAACAACAAATTTACACCCTCGCCCAGTCTCGGGATGATGCAGAGAGGGGCAGGCCAGAGCTTTGCCTCGCAGGCACCTCGGAGATCCCTCTTGCGGGCATGAAGGCAGAGACAACCCTGGATGCTTCCGAATTGCCGATGAAAAGAGTTGCCGTGTCCCGATGCTACCGCGCTGAAGCCGGTGCTCGCGGCGCCAATACCAAGGGTCTGTATCGTGTTCACGAGTTCACAAAGGTTGAAATGTTTGCGTGGACATTCCCCGACGCCGAAGAGACGGGAGACATCTACGAAGAGATGCTCGACATCCAGACGGAAATCCTTGGTTCTCTTGGCCTGTACTGCCGAGTGCTTGAGATGCCCACCGCCGACCTGGGCGCTTCGGCAATCCGTAAATGCGACATTGAAGCCTTTTTCCCGTCTCGCCAACAGCAGAACGATGGCTGGGGCGAGGTCACGTCTGCCAGCATTTGCACCGACTACCAAACCCGAAGGCTTGCCACGAGGGCCAAGATTGACGGCAAGCTCACGTTCCCGTGGACTGTCAATGGTACTGCCCTCGCGATCCCGAGAGTATTGGCGGCGTTATTGGAGGCGGGATGGAATGAGAAGGACATGTCCGTCGCCGTACCGGAGTGTCTTCGACCCTGGATGGACGGCAAGGACAAGATAGTGCGGAAAATCATTTCCTCGTAGGAACCACCAGTCGATCGACTACACTGAGGACCACTACCCCATACTGTATCATTACAATTACGATTCATATTGACACATGAACGCATTGTCACACACCAGCGGCGGATTCGAAAGAAGTCGAAGTAATGAGGCGCCTCGCATGTGTTGTTTGTAGGTAGCGTTGAGGGAACCCAAATTCTATGTGTACCTTATGGGCAATTCATCACAACAAAACTACCTACCTACAATACTAAAATACTAAACTTGTCCCAACGCTACCAAATACAGAAACAGCTAAGGAAACGCGCAGACAATTATTGCTTTTGATACAGTTTCCCAGAAACACCGCAGACGCCGCGTTCGACAAGCGGCTCCGTCGCCGGGGATCAATCTCCTTGCTTACTCAACGCATTGTATCCTTAGTGATCGAGCACCATGACCTCGTTCCCAGGTGGCTCTTGAATGCTAAAATTCGAGCTCGCAATGCTCTCTGTCTAGTCACTCTGCTGGTCGCTCTGCAGGCCACCTTGAACGTCATCGTAGTAGTCCGAGTTGTCTCCATCGCCGTTGTAGTTGCCAGTACTCTCCGTAGTGCCGCGGCTGCTTCTTCGGAGGGTCTCAGTTTCACTCGTGTCGTCACTGCTCACCTGGGTCTCGGTGACGACGATGCCATCTTGAACAAGCGCAGGGCTCTGCAGATTTTCCTCCTCTGTCTCCTTCAGCGTCAAGTTCTCCTTGTCCAGGTCTCCGTAGGCTTTCGCAAAGCCGCCACCCCAACTTGATTTTCGAATACCCTTTCCACCAGCACCGACAGTCCTGACACTCTGGCTGCGCTTAACACCTCCAGCTGGCACGTTGTTGGTGATCTGGCTCAGCGACAAGATGCGACGAGCGGTGCCGGTTTGCGTCGGCGGCTTCAGGTTCCGTTTGGCAGACAGGGCCAAGTTGACGGCTGGCGACGACGTCTTCTCGGGGCCGCTAGATTCTTGACTCAGCTTCTGGGTCTGGACGCGCTTCCGACTCATAGCGTCGCGTCCCTTCGTTGCCTTTGACATCAGAAGGATGCGGGAGTGATCCATAACACCCTCCAATATCCGGCGCTCCAACCCTTCCGCGCGAGTTTCCATTTCGTCTAGTTCCTCCCGACGCAGGTGCAACGCCGTCTCGAGTGATGACACATCAGCCGTCAGCCTTGTTTTCTGCCGAATCAGACTCTCCTGCTCGTTCCTCAGTCCCAGGACTGATGCCTTGAGTCGCTCTTCTTCTTGCTTGAGATCCAGCATGTTCTCCTGGATCTGCTCCTTCAGGGCAAGCTGGCGCTCTAGAGCAATCGTCGTCTCCTGCAACGTTTTTTCGTGGTCCTCTTCCTCCTTCTTGATTCTCTGAGTCTCGCCTGCAAGGAAGAGAGAAATGTCCGCGGCCGTCTGGATGACTTGCTGGTGAACCTTTTCGAGCGTCTCGAGTTGAGCGAATGCTTTCTCTGTAGCATGGCTATGGTCGACGAGTTCGTCGAGTTTGCCATGTACGGCGGTATCGTCGTATTTCTCAACGGGGAGCAATGAGTGCTCGACCAGCTTATCAAGCTTTTCGTGCACATGTGCATCGTCATACTTCTCGACAGGAATGAGGGAATGCTCCACAAGTTGATCGAGCTTGCCGTTCACACCAGTGTCAAGCCTGTCAAGTTTGTCGTTCAAGCCCAGATCATACATCTCAAGCTTCTCGTTGACACCCATGTCTAGCTTATCGAGCTTCTCATTGAGACCCATGTCAACTTTGTCGAGTCTCTCATGAACACCCGCATCGACTTTATCGAGCTTTTCGTGTACACCCATGTCGACTTCGTCCAGCTTCTGTTGTACATCTGTGTCAAGCTTGTCGAGCTTCCCCTGCATACCAGTGTCGATTTTGTCAAACTTGTCGTGAACACCCGTATCGAGCATGTCAAGCTTTTCATGGATCGCTGCGTCATCGTACCTCTCGATCGGCTGAGATGCATGCTCGACGAGCTTGTCGAGTTTTTCCTGGACAATAGCGTCGTCATATTTTTCGACCGGTACGAGAGAATGCTCAACGAGCTTATCGAGCTTTCCTTGAACAATGGCGTCGTCGTACTTCTCGACGGGTACGAGGGCGTGTTCGACTAGCTTGTCAAGCTTCTCCTGGACAACGGTATCATCATACTTTTCGATGAGTACAAGTGCGTGCTCGATAATCTTGTCCAGCTTCTCCTGAACTTTGGCATCGTCGTACTTATCAACTGGAACCGAGGCATGCTCAACCAGTCTGTCCAGCTTTTCAACCACCAGGGTATCATCATAGTACTTCTCGGGCGGTGGGAGGAGGAGGTGCTCGGGTGGCTTGGCTTCCTCGATGCGTTGCTGGATATCGGTCGTCGACGACTTGGCGTAGTCGTAGTGTTGGCCGACGATGAGCAGGATATTCTTCACTGCATCGATGATCTGCGGCTGCGAATCGCCGACTTGCCCTTGGAGGCCTTCTACAACTTCGAGAGCCTGCTTCAGATGGTCGCGAGTTTGTCGGTGCTCAGCTTTGTCCTCCGTATGGTTTTCCTCGGACTTTGTCATGAGGTCCTCCACGCGGTTGAACACTGTCTTGGAAGCCTCCTCCATCTTCTCCATCGAGTCAGTTACAGCTGCGCCCAGCGTGTCGACGAGTGATTTGAGGTCCTCAGCAACAGCCTTGGTGCCTAACACAGCTGCTTCGGTGTCGGCGTCGCGGGCTTCTCCTGCCTTGGCGCGATCGTCAAGAGCGACATGGAATTCGTCGTACTTGGTCATCAGTTCAGCAACCTTCTCGTCGATTTTGTTGCCCAGGGCTTCGGTGGTTTGCTGGAACTTCTCGTCGGATTCCAGCTTGGCTCCAACAACCCCGGCCTTGGATTCCTCGAATTCCATCTTCATGGTGTCGGACAGATCCTTCAGCTCCTGGCCAATGGTGGCGTTTTGGCTGACCGTAGTCGAGACCCCTTCGATGATTTTGGCCAGTGTCTCGACTCCGGTCACACCATCCTCGAGTCTGGTCTTCATCAAGGTTTGAAATTCTTCCAGGAATATCTTGACCTCGGAGACCCTCTCGCCAACACCAACAATCTCAGCTTGTCGCTCTTCGCTGCCCTTGGTGTGGGATTCGGTGAGGGAATCAAGCCGCGTCTTGAGCTCTTCCAAGGGGGTCCTCAGTTCCTCCAAGGGAGCCTTGAGCTCGGTCTTGAGCTCATCGATGGGAGCCTTGAGCTCTTCCAACGCCGTCTCCGTCTTCTTGAGGTCTTCTTTGGTGGCCAGAGTTGCAATATCCGTTTTCAGCATCTGGTCAAACACATTCTTGACATCCAAGCAAACAGCCTCGACAGCGCTAACGTCGGTCTTGGTCACTCGTTCCGGATCTTCTAGTTGCTTCGAGGCATTCTCCTTCATTTCTTCAAACCCCGCAGCAACCTGAGTGACCAGGGACTCGACAGTCGTCAGATCCTCCTTCCGCGAAATAGTATCCATCTGGGTGGTGATGAGATTGATTGTCTCTCTTGTTTCGAGAAGGACGTTTTCCAAGCTGTCTAGATGCTCCTTGCGTACTGCCTGATCACCGTCAATTAGATCGTCGAGTCGGCCCTTGGTATTGCGTAAGATGGTCTCAATAGCTTGAACGTCTTCCTTTGTAGAGGCCTCGGTGCTGGCCGGGGCGGGCGCCTCTTTGGGCTTAACTGACTCCTGGATGACGAGAAGCACTTCCTCGAGGCGCAAAAGGTCTTCCCTCGTGATAGCTTCGGCACCAGCTGGGGTGGCCACCTCCTTGGATTTGACCGACTCCTGAATGATGAGTAGTACGTCTTCGAGGCGTAGAAGGTCCTCCTTCGTAATAGCTTCGGTACCAGCTGGGTTGGTCGCCTCCTTGGGCTTGACCGACTCCTGAATGATGAGAAGCACGTCTTCGAGGCGCGAAAGATCCTCTTTTGAGATGGAATCTTGGGCACTACGCACGACTTCATCCTCTCGAGCTGGGTCGTCCTTGGACACCGACTCCTGAACAAGCCGGAGCATGTCCTCGAGGCGGAGAATGTCGTCTTTGGAAGCGGATTCTTGCAAAGAATGGAGAAGACCTTCCATGCGCACGAGATCATCCTTTAAGACCGACTCCACGTTGGATGGCTCCATCGCTTCAATCTTGATGCGAAGCTGAGTGATGAGCACCTCGAGATTCTTTATGTCGTCTTGCTTTAGCGAATCTGCAGGAACAATTGCACCATCATTCATCGTCGTCAATGCTCGGTCGTTCTGACCCTGCTGTTCCCGAAGTCCATCGATGTCCGAGCGAACACTATCCAGTCCAGACTTCAAGGCGTCTAGGATTTCGTCGTTAGCTGTCAGATCTGCGGGTCGATTGCTGACTTTGTCGATGCTGATGCGCAGATCTGCCAGACCGTCGTGCAGCGCGTCCAAAATTTCGGTAACACCGGCGAAGGGGCGGCGCAGCTCAGCACGGACGCTGTCCACACCGTCTCGCACAGCTTCGATGATCTCCTTCTGGTTGATTTGAGGAGTAACAGGCACCATAGAGGAGTTCACTGTGTCCCGAAGAGACTCCATGTGGCTCTCGATGGTTGATCTTGACTCGTCCGAAACGCGATCAACTAAAGCGGCCATCTCATCCCTGAAGGTGTCCAAGGTTCCAAGCAAAGTCTCGGTGATTTCATCCTGGTTCGTAGTGCCGGCTGCGAGATGGCCCATGTAGTCCTTCATATCAGCCCGCAGCTTGTCCAGGCCGTCCTTCGTGGCGTCCAACAGCTGCTCAGTATCACGACCGGTGAGTGCAATGTTCTGCTTGGCCTCCTCCGATGCTGCTCGGAATTCACCGCGCATATAGTTGTGGATTTCTTGCAACCGTGACACGATCTCGTCGTTGTTGGTTTGATGCAAGACGAGAGCGCCGGCCGTGGGCAGATCATATCCGCTGAGACCTTCTTTGACGGCATAGAGCATGTCTTCCCGCGTGAGCTCTTGGTTAAAGGCCGATGGGGCAACGGGAAACTCGAACTCCTCCAAGCACTCGCGAACTGCGTCGAGGATCTCATCTCGGGAGAGATTGGCGGGCGTGTCCACCCGCGGGGGCACGAAATGCTTGAGACCTTCGACGACTGCTTGGAACACCTCATCTCTGGACGCCCCGACAGGATGTTGGTCCTTCTTGACGTAGTCTTGGAGGCCCTCCTTGAGATACTCCAAAATCTCTTCCCGCCCAAGGCCAGGGTCCTGGTGCTCAACATCAGGCTTGTAATTCTCCCAGGCGTCTTTGATCGCGTTGATAACGTCTTCGCGGCTTAGCTCGGGGGCCTTTAGCTGGGATGCTTGCGAGTCTCGGAGGGCAGCCCTCATGGCATTGTAAATCTCCTGATAGTCGACTGCGCTTTCTCTTGAAGCAATGGAGTTGGCGGACTGTCTTCGATGTTCCCGTAGGACCTCGTCCATATGCTCCCGCATCTGGTCTATGCCTTCGTGGACGATCCTTGACATCTCGTCATTCGTCGCTGGAGGCTCTGCGGGCACGGCTTGGGAGTTGGCCTCGTCCAGCTTTCTGCCAATCTCTCGTCCCATTCCCAGCACCTCGCCTCGAAGTTCCCTGACCAGAGCTTTGACTTCCGCAGTGAGCCCGCCGCCTTGCGCGACGCTGTCCTTGACGGTTCGGATAATCTTGAGAACCTCGTCGTTCATGAGGTCAGAGGTTTTGGCGGGTGCCGAAGCAGACCTCGAGGCTGGCTCGTTGTGCATTGCACGCTCCGATCTGTGGGTCAATTGACTGGAGTAGCCTGGGTCGAAATCGAAGTCGGTGCTATTCCCGTCGTCATCAAAACCAGCTGTACGGGCCCGGTTTCCGTTGCCACCCCCGTCTCCTCCATTTCCCCGGGGGAAAACAGCCTCGTCGGATCTGCCCTTGACGAGGTGAATCAGTTCATCAACCTTGGAAGCTGGCGCGACACCTGCAAGCTTTTCGGCAACATCGGTCAGGCGAGCCAGCAGAAGATCATGCCCCTCCTTTGTGCCCATGTCCCTGATTATCTTATCCAGGATAGCTATCGTGGCAGGAGATTCCGAGTTGCAGAGAGATGGTGTGCTGAGATTATCTCTCTCTCGCTCGATTGATGCCGCGAAGCTGTTGGGAGATGGGATTCGAGGTAGTGAAAAGGGGCGTGCAGCCTTGGAGGCGGGGGGAGAAGTATGATGTGACTTGGTGTCAAGAAACAAGCTACTAGCAAACGGATCGCGAGAAGATGGTCTCGATACTGAGTCGTGAGCATTATTGATGAGTTCGCGCAAGCTCTTGCGGATGTCTTCGTCCCTTGCCTTAGTTGCCTCTTTGAGGCTCAGTAGATCGGTGGCATTGTCCCGGCTTCGTCGACTCAGTTGGGCCATGTCCTTTTGAAGAGCTGTAGCGATGCTAGTGAGGCTGAGGATCTGTCCGGAAAGGGCGTCGACCGATTGAGGCGACTTCACAAGAGCGATGGATCCGTTGGTCGTCTCAGAAGGGCCCTTCTCCGGCTCTCTAGGGCCGTGGAGCGGCATGTTCTGTATCGCAAGCATCGTCGCAGATTGAGGCGGCGTGTTTTCGCCGAGAATGCTCTGCTGCGCCCTCTTGACGGTTGGGCGAATGATTGGTGTGAGGCTTGGAGCTGACGAAGGGGTGGTGGCTTCTCTCTCTACAGATCTTGTGTCCGAGAAGCTATCTCGTCGCTTGGAGGCCGGAGTCGAAGGCCGGGCAGCTCGTTCCGGAGACTTGGTCGGGGATGGAGGGTTCGACTGCTGGCCATTCTCCAGGAGCAGACTAAGGTCCCGGACAGTGCCAGGCTGGAGAGATTGCATCCGTTTATGCTGGGAACCTCTGATGAGAGAGCGTTCTGGCGAGACGTCGGTATTCCGCTTTGTCAGCGGCGCTGGGAGCATTGCGCTCTCTCGCGCCCTCTCAGTAAGGGCCGCATGGGCAGACTGAATGGCACTCGACGTTCCTTTCCTAGAGGTGCTGACGCTGGGCGATTGCGGGTTCAGAGGCAAGGGCGGCGGTGCCCGGTCGGGATCTGAGCTATCCCACCTGGTCTTCATCAGTCGACGCCAAATGATAGACATGGCCAGCACATGATGGGAGAGGATGGGAGGAGTTGTTGATTGTGTTGATAGACGTCAGTATTATGATCACGTACATGGGCACCAGAGCTCTCCCCTGATCGGAAGACATAGAATGTTGGTGTCTCAAAGGACGATCCCCGTCTCTCGGAGCTTCGCGGTCCACGGGAGCCATTGTTCTCGTGAGAGATGGCTGAGATGCCGGAATGTGGTTCGCAACCTGGTGGCGCGAGGAATTATCGTTAGGTCGTAAAGTCGTGGAATGTGCGCGGCGGGGAAGATGGAAGCCAACACTATGCGCAACAAGTCAAACAAGCACTTTGGAGGTGCTTCCGGTACTAATGAATGGCCAAGAATGCTGCTGCGGCGTGCTGGAAGGCACTATTTGGTCTCACTCGTGGGGCATGAGGCCGTCTGTGGGATCAGTAGCGAAGCAAAGGCGCAATGCAGAAAGCAATGCAGAGCAAAGAAAAAGTCCAAGTTGGCCGGGACTGCAAGCTAAGGTCGAGTCGGTGTTGAGTGTTGATATGGAGCCGGTCTTTAGAGCCGGGTTGTGTGTTTGTTAGGGGTAGTGACGTGGATTTGTTGCGTTGCGTTGCGGTGAGGTTCTGTGTTCATGGGGTTGTACCGTCGCTGGCGGCGATGCCCCCAACCAGCAGTCGAGGCGTTTATTTTGCCCAGGTTGCGGGGCAACGATGTCCAGCTGCTCCTGCCGTCAGGAGAGCTGTTTGGCTGCGTTGGTCAGGCACCCGCCCGGCTTGCAGCAAAGCGGGGGGAGCTAGTGAGGTGCCTGTACCCAACTTGCCAAACTCGGCAAGGTGCTAGATCGACCCGATGGCGGTGGACGGTAAAGTAACAACCCACAGAATCCTGCCATGCTGCTGAATAATTCCGTTCTAACAAGGGAACCGACACTCCGTTTCGCATGGCCATGTTCACAGTACGTCCCTCATCGTTTTTGTCATATCGCCGTCCCGTAAATTCGCCTCTCACAGGATTTATTACTGAAAATAGTTCACTATTTTCGACATCGCCGCCCTCGACGCAAAGCAGAAGATCGGGTAGGTCGTCGATACACGATGAAGCTCAAGCTCTTACTAGACGATGACAAATTCAGATAAATTTGACGAAAAACTTGTCCTCGTGGCCATTGTGCGACCGTGTAGACTACCTGGTAACGTAGACGGACACATAGTCGCACAAACCAGGTAAGCGCCTCCCATTTAGCTGACAGATCTTCCAACCTCAGTTCGGCACTCAGAAGAAGTATCAAGAAACATTGCGTTAGAACTGCTGATGTATTCGCCGACATTGAGACACCGACGCCGGGATAGATGCTTGGGTAAACAACCCTACAGAATCAACTCCGCGTCTCACAAGGTTATACACAACAAGCGCAGATCACGATGGCTGCGAATCCGTGGCGCGCAAGACGTCATGATTGCCCTATAGGAAAAATCGAAGAAGTTTCTCACGAATCATGCGAGACTCGTCTGCATCAAGAGAGTGACGGAGACCCGACCCATGACTACTACATATTGTCAGGCGTAGTTCTAACAGCCCACTGAAGTGCCCTTGGCGCTGGTCGCGATATCACATCTATCAGACCACAAGAGCTTGCAACCGCAAAGACACCAAGTATTATTGCTTCATCAACATGGGAGATGCACAACCCACTCGAGATGGGTTAGTTGATGATCGACGCGAGGGGTCCGGAGACTCTATTTTCGGGTCTCAGACCCACGATTGCGGGGGCCAATCTGCATTACCAAAAAAGCCAACATTCAAAAGAGCTACAGCTTGTACACCACGAGATCGTCGAGGTTTTGTTAGGACTGACTGTCTGCCTAGCTGGTCTTTGCGCAGCCTCCGCGTCAGCTTGGTTGCGAAGCCATCTTGATCCTGGGTCAGGCGAGTATAGTAAGGTATGTAGTCTTAGTGTTTTCGACGACACCAATTCTCGCCTCTGCATATCTACAGATGCGAACTACTGCAAGACGACTTGATCTGCGGCCATTTTTATCAGCCCTCCAGACGTGCACTGCCACAGCTGGGAGACGTTGTCAACTTAGTGGCGCAAAAACTCTGCTGTGCCGCGTTGTGGCCTGCTGGACCTGCTGGACGCAACATTCTAGGACGGCTTTTTCAGCACGGCCAGGGTGTTCAGGCTTGCTGCAGCGCAACCACGGGAGACACTTTGCTGACTATGCGGTGGTGCGATGGATAGACTGGCAATGCCGACAATGGACGCTTGATCGTCATCTGGCCGTATCATGGCAGCATTGCGTATGGGTCAGTCTTTACTGGTATCATATCTGGTGGTCTGGTACCGGAATACACAGCGCCCTCGCTGTGGGCAAAGAATGACTAACCGGAATAGTGCCCTGCTGTTGACGAGGCTCGTCTGAGTTAGCTTGGCACCGTCATGCTGTCTCAATTCTTCCCACGGAGTTTTCAATCGACGAACAGCATAGATCAGGCCCTCGGGCACCCAAATGACGACCGCTGGCGAAGGACGGCTTGATTGGTAGCGAAGAAGGGACAGCCATGATGGCAGGGCCAGGCAGGCAAATGGCAGCTGCAGGAAAAGGGAAGAGCCAAGAGGAGGCCCAGGATTGTTGCCAACAGAACAGGGACATCCCTGTTTCTTGGAGAAAGTCGTCGACTATCGGGAAGCGGTTTGACCTGTGGCTACGGATACCGCTAAGCAAGCCTGTAACAACAAGGATCCCATGCGCAGTTAGGGGTCAGAAATAAGGGTCTAATAAGCGTGTTAATTAAAGTTATATAAGTAAAGCTATCCTTATACTAAATTATAGTATGCCTAGTGCTCCTCTTATATATTATTAAGCCTCTAAGTTATTATTTATATTCTTAGATTACTACTTATATCTCTAACCTATATATAGCTTAATATTATACTATATATAGCCTGTTTATTATAATAAGGTGCTGCTTATAGTTATAATACTTCTCCTTACTAAGAACTTAGTTTATATATATATTAAATCTTCTTAGTATAATTCTCTATAGTAGTATTAACTCTAGATAGCTTTATACTACTTCTCTTATAGAGTTATTTAAAGATTATTCTCCTAAGTAGTTTTATAAATAGATCTACTATATTATTTACTAATAATATATACTTAAAATTAACTTTACTATATTTAATAATCTTTTATATAAAGTAGTTATAAATCTATATATACTTTATATAGTTATTTATAAACTCTCTCTTTATAAGTATAATAGCTTCTATATTATCTATCTATATATAAAGAGGTTTTCTAAGCTTTATTCTAAGTTTACTTAGGAAATTATATATCTAAAGCACTTTTAATATAGTAGATAATATTATATAATACTTAGCTTTAGTTAAGAACTTAGAAACTATTACTTATTATTATAATCTCTATAATATAGATCTATTAGTTATAAAGAAGATCTATCTTATTATTAAGTATATTATATCTTTATAGTTAGTATAGTTACTATTAATATAGCTATAGAAACCCTATTTATTTAGGTCTCTAGTTTTATATTTATTATTATAACTTATTATAAAGAAGGAATATATACTAAGATACTATATTAAACACTTTATACCCTTCTTATATAACTTATTAAAATAATAGGAGAACCTAGTTTATAGTTCTATACTAAAGGAGAGGTCTAGCTATATTATAAGCACTCTAAAGCTAACTTTACTTAATACTCTCTAGTACTAACTCTAGAGATTTAGATTTAGTAAGCTCTCTATATTAGAAACTATAAAGTTAAGTACTCTAGTCTTAATATATATCTTTATAGATCTAATCTCTGCTCTAAATTTCTATACTATATTAGCTAAGTATATCTCTTAGTTAATAATAGTTCTTTAATACTTCTTATTAAAGATAAGTTAAATACTAAGAAAGCTATTAGGTATTCTAAGGTTATTAACCTTAATTTTATTTCTTATATATTTATAAATTATATCTAGAGTAGCTTCTAGTTCTATTACTAAAATATTATTAATATATATTACTATAATAATATTAAGAGTTTTATTATAGTAAGTTATATTATCTAAGTATAGTAGTATAAATCCTACTTACTAAAGAACCTCTTATAACTTCTTCTATTACTATTTCCCACTCTATTATAGTTTATATAGAACCTTATAAAGTTTAATAACTTACTCTTAATCTTCTTTATAACTATATATAGCTATAAGGCTGCTATATTATAGATCTATAAAAAACTCCTTAATTAAAGGGAAAGATATTATATAAACTGCTTTCTCTAGTTCTCTATTTAAATATATATTAATAAAGTCCTATTACTATATAGAATATTATTTCTACTATATATAGGCTAATAGAATCTACTATAATACTATTTAAGATATTAAGGTATATATTTAGGTAAAGTCTTACCTAGAGATTTATAAAAAGCCTCTTACTATAATCTATACCTTATATTTTATAAGCTTACTATAAGCTTTTTTATACTTCTAAATCTATTTAGCTATTAATTAGAAGCTTTATAATACCTCTTTTTTATTAATAAACTATAATATCCCTTTTTCTATAAATCTATATATCTTAGTAAATACTATCTCTACCTACTCTAACTAGTTATTTATAGATCTATTCTATACTTCTATAATAATTATTAAATCTATATAAAGCTATAAACTTATTTCTTAATTACTTATAAGGGAGTTAGTTATAAAAGTTATAGTATAAGTATAAGCTATACTCTCTCCTCTTAGAGATCTAGTTTCTCTAATTTATAGATATACTTTATATATTTACTCTATAATTCCTTATATATAGCTCTAGAACTATAAACCTTAGCTAGATAGTAGTGTTTACTAATACTTCTCTAGTTTTATTATAGATTTATAAAAGATAATATTAAAGTAGATAATAATTTTATTTTACTTTAGTATCTATATATTATATACTTAGTCTTTATAATAACTAATAAAAATACCTTTTTCTATATATACTGCTATCTTTTTACTTTTAACCTAGACTTCTAGATTAATATAAGTAAAGTAGATACTCTTAATAATCTATAACTAGCTTATATTAAGTATATAGTCTCCTCCTAGACTTAATAACCTATTATAGAGTGCTTAAATAAATATCTTATCTATAATAGCTATAGTATAGAAATAGTTAATAATATAGATTACTACTATAAGTAAATATAGCTATAAATCTACTAAAATCTCTAAATTAATACTTAAAGTATATACCTTATCTAGAATAATCTAAATTATATACTCTATTATACTATTCTATTTATATATATATAGTAGTAATAACTCTATCTTTATTTTATTATTCTATAATATAGCTTTAAGGTAAGTTACTATAAACTTCTCTATATTATCTATATAGATAACCTTTACTACTATACTAAAAGTATTTTTCTACTCTTAGAGATAAATCCTTAACTAATATACTAGCTTATTCTTTATATCTATAAAGATAATTACTTAGAAATATATTTTATTATCTATAACTAGTAAGAAGTACTTAAAGTACTTTACTAGCTTTACTTCTCTAATATTAATATAAAGAATATTTTCTGCCTTCTCTATATAGTGCCTTAGTATTTATAGAGAGTATCTTAGACTCTTTAAGAGATTATAGATTTTATAGAGTTATAAAATCACTAACTTAGGGAATATTATATAGCTCTTTATTATTTATATAGTTTTTTTTATCTCTCTAAAGCCTAGGTAACTAAGTCTCTTATACTAGAGCTCTAATTTAGTTTTCTACTATATAATATATATTACTTATATATCTAAATCTCTCTTATATATTATATTAAGGTTAAAACCTCTTTAATATATATTAAGTATTATAAATACTTATCTATTAACTTTAAGAAGCTTATTTTTATTAAGGTAACCTCTACTAAAGTAAAGTCTCTCTTTACTAAATATATTAATAGGGAAACTTAGTGTATATAATATATCTTATAATTATATTAACTCTCTATTATTAAAGTATAATATAACTATTTCTATATACTTAGAATAAATAAAACCTCTTTCTATATATATTATATATAGAGTTATTAATAGGGTATACTTATTATCATTATACTATAATATATTATTTATTATATATATATTTATATCTATATCTTATAGCTAAGTATTATTACTTTGTTTAACTATCCTTAAAATAGTCTCTTCTCTTTTAGTATTCTTAGGTATAGTTTTATATACTAAGTATATTCTAAGATTGCTCTATACTGCCTAAAAGTTATTTAAGTCTATAAAGATATAGTAAACTTACTCTATTATTTTCTAACTCTTCTTTATAAACTCCTTCTTAGATATATTTATCTTATTATTACTCTTTTATAGTATTAATAAACTTTTATTATTAGCTTTATAGATAGAGTATACTTACTATATAGTATTAATATAGCTATAGCTATAATAATTATAGTTTATATAATCTCTCTTCTTAGACTTCTTTTTAGTATCTTTCTTAGATACTTTATTTATTATTTATATAATAAGTATAGACTTTACCTTATTAGTTATATAAGCTTTATTCTAGAGATCTACTATAAGTTCTTTAACTATTATTATATATCTATTAAAATACTTTAACCTTTAGTAAATAGCTTAGTTATAATATTACTCTTTAGCTTCTTAGATAAATACTTAAATAGTATTTTTAAAAGAGATAGTACTACCTACTTATTAATATCTATATTATAGCTTACTAAACTTTAAGATATATAATATAGAGTTACTCTTTATAAGCTTAAGAGTATATATCTAATTTTATATTTATCTTCTTAGAATAATATTAATATTAATATATATCTATATAAAAGTATTCTAAATCTTAAAACCACTCTATATATATACTATAAGGGATAAAAGCCTTTCTATAAGATTATTATATATCTTAATTATAATCTAGAGATTCTTTACTAAGGTTAATATATTTCTAAGAGTTACTCTATAAACTACTATTAAGATTTATACTTATATTAACTATATAATCTAATTTATAGATCTCTTTAGGTATAGATTCTTAGAGAACTTTATTTTAAGGCTCTTAAACTAATCTAAATCTAGTTTAGGAATCTTACTAAGTATCTATATTATTAGCAAAGTGTTTATTATTATAATATCTAAATAGCTAGTCTCCTCCTATATACTAAAATAAGAGTAAGCTAGGCTTACTAAGATCTTTAATAGTAGTAGTATTATTAGAGAGAATATATCTCCACTACTATTATTAACTATAGATAGTATTAAAGTAGTTCTTTATATACTCTATAACTATATTTAAAAAGTATTATACTCTTTATATATTTATTAATAAGCTAACTATAGCTTAGTAATCTTTTACTAAAGATCTATAATAGCTTTATCTTAAGGCCTTACTATCTCTAAGTTCTATAGTATACTTACTATAACTATAGGTAACTATATAACTTCTTAGAAATATATTAATATATTTATAATATATATATTATATTAAATAGTTATATAACTTTATTTTACTATTTTAATAACTACTATAAAGTAGATCTAATTTATAAAGTTATATAGATTATATTACTATATAATAATAAGGATCCTATCTATAGTTAGGAGTTAGAAATAAGGGTTTAATAAGTATATTAATTAAAGTTATATAAGTAAAGCTATTCTTATACTAAATTATAGTATGCCTAGTGCTCCTCTTATATATTATTAAGCCTCTGAGTTATTACTTATACCCTTGGATCACTACTTATGCCTCTAACCCGTATGCAGCTTAATATTGCGCCGCGCGCGGCCCGCCTATTGCAATGAGGCGCCGCCTGCGGTTGTAACAAAGCCATTGTGGACCGTGACTGACAGTGGCTCTGGGAGCGAAGCTGAGTGACAGGTGGTGGTGGTGGTGGTGGTGGTGGTATTTAACGTCCTCTTTTAAGGCAAAGAGCGCCCGCGTTAAGATAGATACTACCTAGATATATATTATAAAGAGAAATTTAATTAAAAATTCGAAACGAAATTCTAATCCCCTTTCCCTTTCTTAATTTACCCCCTAGTATATCTACTAAGTAAGAGTATCTATATATATAAATAAGATCTAAGGGCTCTATAAAGTACTATAACTAAAGTTATAGCTATACTAAGGGGTGCTAGTTAAGTTACTATATATAATACTACTAACTAGTAACTATTACTAAATAAGTAAGTATTTTTTTCTTTCTAAGAATATCCTAGAGTAATAATTATAGTAAAGCTAAAGAGTTAATAAATAGGTTATATCTATCTAGAAGCCCTAAGGTAAGGCTATATATTAATACTCTAGCTATAAAGGTCTATAAAGCCTTATTATAATAGTATTTATATAGATAAGGCTAATATGTTTACTTTTAAAGAAGTATAAATATAGAGTTTATATATTTATACTTTCTTATAATAGATATTAAGTATAAGATATTATCTAAATATCTTAAAACTCTATATTAGTAAGACCTATAAAATATATAATAAATAATAATACTTAATAACATACTATATAATATAATATAGTATATTATAGTATTAATAATACTGTTTATACTATGGATAGAAAGGTCTAGAAAGTTCTAGAAAGCCTTATCTTTAATAGGCTTTCTAGCTAGAACTAAAAGGGTTTAAGCTATAACTTTAATATATAACTAAGCCTAAATAGACTAAATATCTATGCAATATACTGCGTAAGCTATTGCGTAAGTAATTATATAATAGAAGCCTCTAGAAGGGCTAGAATAAGTATAAATAACTTCTCTCTTCCCTACCTAGCTAGTTACTAGTTAATAAGCTGAAAAATAATACCTTATTTATTACCTAAGCTACTTTATATAATATTCTTATATAATATTATTATGTAATATAATTATATAAGCAAGCTACCTCACTAAGATTAAGTACTAAATATATTATATATTATAATATAATATAGTAATATAGTAGCTAAACGGCTTACTAAGAGTAGATCTTAGTAAAGAAGTCTAACTTTATAGTATACTTAATAAACTTATACTATTTCTCTCTAAGTTATTTAAAGATAAACCCTTCTCTATTAAACTAGGGTATTCCTTAGTATACTATCTTTTAGTAATAGTATAGATAGTATAGTATTATTAGGTAACTATAGAAGTAATATAGATTTATATCCTAATAGATAAACTATTTATAATAGACTATAAAGTCTCTATAGCTACTTTATATAGTAATTAGATAGTATAGATCTATTATTAAAAGCTATAGATAGGGGTAAGGGTAAGTTATAAGGAGTAACTATCTTAGCTATAGATTAGTGTGCGCAGAAAGCATAGTGGAATAGTCTATAGTGTGTAATTATATAATTATATACTATAGTGCATAGCTACTATAGCCTTATAAAGCTAAGAGTGCTATAAACTATATTATAATATACCCCCTAGCTATATAGTAAATATTACTAATATAGCAATCTAGCCTTATATATAGCTATAACTATTTTTAAATATATATAAAAAAGATAAAGCAGTGTTATAAATAGCCTTAAAGACATAAAATAAATAAAAATATTCTTTATAAGTACTTTAAAGAGTATAAATAAGTAATATATAACTTAAGTAATAATAATATTATCTAGGTAAGCAGCAAAATCCTATTAGTGGTGCTTAACTATCTATAAAGACAGCTAGATAGTATAGTTTATTATTTATGCTACTCTCTACCTTAATTTTTCCTCCTTTTTCTACTTAAAATACTATAATAATTATAAGTTAACTCTTTATATATATATAAAAATTATTATATATATTACTAACTATTATAGATACTTATCTTTATATAGTACTATCTATATCTATTAATACTATTATTAAAAATAGCCCCTAAGTATAAATAATCTATAGCACTAGTTACTAACTATATCACTAAGACTAAGATAATCTATAAAGCTAAGAAGAAGGTAGAGTAAAAGTAGCTAGCTACTCTTATTAAGCAGGAGGAAGCTAAGGATAATAAAGTTAATAAGTATAAGTTTTTTATTTTTACTATTCTATAGCCTCTTTAGTAACTTTAATACTTAATAGTTAAGGCTATTCTTTATAAAATAGAGGAGAACTTAGCTTAAGATAAGCTTATTACTATTTAATAGAGTTTTTTAATACTATAGAAGTTAATAATATCCTTTTAATAGAGAAGGCTAAGGTTTCTAAAAAAAAGCTAGTATATAAGTATAAGTATACCCCCTCTATTAAGGAGAAAGAGAATAAGGATAAGGAGAAGCCTATTAATATATTTATAATATTACTTCTATATACTCTAGAGATATTAATAATAGTTTAGAGAAGCCTAAGTATAAGCCTAAGGAGGTAAAGATTATAGATAGTATATATTATAGTATACCTAAAAAAAAGACTATCCCTATTATTAATAAGAAAACCTTAAGCTTTACTAAGAAGTTCTATACTTTCTCTACTATTTTTAGAGATTTATATTATAGCTATACTTATTTACTATTTATAGATAAAACCTTTAGTTACTGTTTCTATAGTATTAATAGATATTACTACTACTACCTAACTAGCTAAAGCTATAAGCCTCTTTTTATTACTATTATTACTCTCTATAAGTATTATAATTATAAATATTCTATATATATATAAGGTAATTTAGTATAGTGCTAATTTATCTATTTAGGCTCTTCCCTTTTAGCACTAGGTTCTCTAGGCTGCTCTTAAGGAGACGGAGGAAAAGGAGAAAGAGGAGGAGAAGAAATAAAAAGAGGAGGAGGAGGAGGAGCTCTAGGTTATTATATATCTAGAGGCTGCTATAGAAAAGCCAGCTTTTACTAGTTTTTCTTAATAGGTCTCTATAGCTACTGCTCTTTTTAGTAATATTATTATTAATATATATACTTACTTAGTGAGCCTTTTAGCTCTCTATAAGCTACTTATTAATATAGCTAATAGCTTTATTAACTATCTTATTATAGCTATCTATACTAAGGAATGCTTCTATTATTAAATATATATCTTTAGATATTAATACCCTTTGCTTTTTAGTATTTAGAGAGGTATAAAGCTAGTATACCTAGAGCTAGTATATCTATAAAATTACTTTTCTATCTAGCTATTATATATAGAGGGGCTATAGCTCTATAGATAATATCTACTAGCCTTTAAGCTTAATAAAGCTTTATTCTATACTCTTAAACTTACTTCTTTTTTATTATAATAATAGAGTAAGTATTTACTAGATTTAGTAATACTTAGAAGTAGTTAAACTTAGCTTAAGAGAGGCTTTTTATAAGCCTATCTATTAATATCTTATTTATAGATATATAGAGCACTTTAAAAATACCCCTTATATATTCTTAGTATAGCTATATATTTTAAATATTAATATACTATAGATAGATTAAAATATACTCTCTCTCTCTAACTATTAGTTAAATAGTTTGCTAATTATTATAATAGACTTTCTAAATACCTCTAAGGTCTAAAGTAAGGTTATAGTATAGTCTTTAAAGAGCTATTATCTCTTTAGCAGTATACTTAAGACTTAGAAGCTCTACTTTAGTATTAATATTATAACTATTACTTAATAAGCTGCTTTTTACTAAATTATATCTCTAAAGAGTATTATTATATAGCTTTATAATAATCTATAAATCTCTTTATTATTAATAAATAAGATATTACTAATACTTAGTAATAAGGAAGTCTCTTTTTTACTCTCTAAGCTGCTATAGTAGATTATAAAGTAATAAATTATATAGAGATATTATATATACTACCCTATTATAGTAAAGTGCTATATATTTAGATTTATAAGAAAGCAGGAGAGTTATAATATAGTAAAAGCTACTTTAAGTTATATTATTATTACTATATATAAAATACTTTTAATAAGTAATTAGTAATTCTTAACTTTAGTAGTTATAGCCTTACTAAGGTTTTTTATAAGCTTAATAATTAGTATATAAATACTTAGATAGATATTATTATAGAGTCTAAAGTGCTCTATAATAGTCTTAATATATTAGTTATAGACTAGATAGATCTATTTAGCTACTTAGTTTTATATAATATATATTCTGAGGTACTATTTAATAAAGCTTAGTTTATATAGTTTATATAGTTTCTTAATCTCTTATATAAGCTTCTAAGCTTTAGAAATATAGTCTTAATAGAATAAAATAAGGATATTATTAAAATAAAATAGAATTAGAACCTTATAGTACTTATCTTAAAAAAAGTAAAGCTCCTTATTATATAGAAAAAGCCTAAGCTTATATAAAGCTATAGAGAATTTCTTATATTATAGAAAAGATATATTCTTTAAGCTATATAGAGCTTTATTAAGCTTTATAACTTTACTAGCCTGCTTAAAGCTATCTAGAAAGTAGTAAGTAACTAGCTCTCTATTTAGGTTAATATCTATATTTAGAAATATATTAATAATATTAAATTAAAGTATTTTATAGTTAAACTAGGCTATAATTACTACTACTATATATAGATTTTAGGCTATAAGTATAGTAATATAGATTAAGCTAAGAGAAAAGGTATTTTATATATCTCTTTATATATAGATTTATACTTTATAGATATTAAGGTAGTTATCTTAGAACTTATAGATATATATTTACTTTAAGAAAAGAGGCTTTAAGTATATCTTAGACTAGTTAATAATATACTAAGTCTCCTTAGCTATAAGCTTATTAATTTCCTTATTTATAGCTTCTTAAAATATATATTAGAGTAGCTTTCTTAGCTTCCTAGCTTTAAAGTAGTTACTTAGAGACTTTAAGAGGTTTTTTATAAAATATATTATTTTATACTTAGTATTTAGGTATATCTTAGAGTTATTCTATAGATATATTATAATAGTAAAGTATAGAGTCTTATATATAAAAGTGCTTTTTATAATAGCTTCCTACTAATTAAGTATAAAGATTATAAAAAAAGCATTTTTAGTAGTTATTTAGTAAGCTCTTTTCTAAAAAAAGAGTTATAAAAACTCTTAGATATTACTCTTTAATACTCTATTATATGAGAGGCTTATAGTTAATCTATTAATATTAATAATAAATAGATTAAAAATCTATTTTAGCTACTAAAGAGAAGTCTTATTTAGATTATTATAAGCTCTTCTCCTTTATAGATACTTAAGTAGCTAGTTCTTAAGTATTTAAAATAAGTAAATATAGATCTATATTCTTAGTAATAGTATACTATACTTTAGAGTAGAGCTTTAGTATTATAAAAGGGTTTAAACTTAATTTTAATATACTTTTAGGATTAGAAGTTTATTTAAAAATAAGCAATCCTCTCTATATTCTAGTTAGTATACTCTTAAACTATATTATAGCAGTAGTATAAAGTATATCTAAACTATAGAAAGTAGCTAGTATAGAGAACTTAAGCTTAAGTTTATAGTTATAATGCAGCTCCCTGCAAAAAAGACTATAACAAATTTACCCAGTTTATAGGCATAATTTAGGAAACACTATAGAGGCACTTTGACCTATACCCTCTACTAGTTAAGAATAATAATATAGAAACCTAATATATTCCTACTAGTAAGCAAACCCTTATATAAAGTTAGATATATACTCTGGCTAAATAGACTAGCAGAATAGTAATAGCATAGGTAACACTATACTATATATAACAGGGCTAATTATATCAGGGCTAAGTAGGCTACTAAGGCTCTTATAGCAAAAATGCCTAAAAGGTAAACCTTCTAGCAAGGTGTATATAAGAGATAACTCCTTAACCTTCTAAGAGGTTCTCACAGCTAGAAGCATAAAAAAGCTCTATAAGCAGGGCTTTATACCTATCTCTCTTCCTTATTCTTATTCTATAACTTATAATAAATCCTCTAAGATAGCAGCACTACACCTAGCATATTAATATGCTAGGTATATATAAAGTATACCTATTATCACTAGTAATATAAACTAGATCACTATAGAGTTTAGTATTAATATAATTAATAAAAACTCCTCCTTCTTAAACTAACCTAGCCTATATAAAGAGCATATTATTAGTATAGCTCTTAGAAGAGCTTACTTTAATACCCCTATAGGGGATACCTATATATATAATTAAATTGTATATAAATAAGCAAATATTATAGTAAAAGTTAAATAGGTTATTATACACTCTATCTATTAGCTTTTCTTTAAACAGGCTCTCTATAATACTAAGGTAAAGGCAGCCCTATAGGGGAATATTAGTAAGTATAGCTTATACTAACTAATAGAGAGAGTATTGCTAATAATAGCATAGCTAGCAGACAAAGCAGTAATAGAGATAGTGTTAGTAGTATAGGTGATAGGTGAGAGAATAAGTTAATAGTTTAGTAGTCTATAGTAATTAAGTAATTAAAAACTATGTTATTATTAAACTGTGAAGTTGAGGATTATAAGGCTATAGATAGGTATATATAAGTGTGGCTATGGTTAGGATAGGTGGTTAGTAAGATTATGTGATTGAAGGCTATATGTATTATTAGGAGGCGTGGCGTGGAGTTAGAAGGTCTGTTACAAAGCAGGTAAAATCACTGTGCAGTGGCCAGAGGCCGAGAACTTAAGCTTATTAATAGTTTATTTATTTATTATAAAGTTACTATTTACTTTATTAAGTATCTCTAAGGTTTTAAGAACTATATTAAAGGATTTAATAGATATTTTAACCTTATTAATAATTATTTAGACACTCTAGATATCTATAACCTTCTTCTTATTATTTAGAGAGTAGAATTTTAACTTATTAAAGTATATATTATATATAATAATAACCTAGTTAAGTATAGAAACCTAAATCCTATATAGATTATCTTAGATTATATAATCGTTAATAACGTAATTAATAGCTTAAAAGGGAAATAATAAGTATAAATAAGTTAATATTAAAGTGTCTACTTTCTAAGTAAAAGGGAGTATTCTAGAGAGGGAGAGGTAAGTTATTTATACTTAAGGCTTAGTTTCTAGAGCCTTCTATAGCTATATAAGCTGCTTGCTAAGCTGCCCTACTTATTTCCTTATTTAGGTTATTTATTAAGTAATTTAATAACCTAAAACCCTTTTAGGTTTAACCTTAACTTAGGCAGTAAAAGCTAGTAGTTTCCACAGCCTTCTAGAGGCTTCTTCTAACAGTATACACAGTATTAATAGTACTGTAATACACTGTATTATATAATTAACCTCTATTATATAGCCTCTATATTATTATATATTTTTATTATAGGACTTTATAGTATATCTCTTATATCCCCCCTTAAGGTATATATATTATATATAGCTTATTGCTTAAGAGACTTTTATACTAGAAAACCTGATAGAAAAAACCAATACTTATTATTAATATATATATACTAGAAAACTATATAGGAAAAAACCAGTATTATTATTATAATCTTTTATTATTATTATTATGAGAATATATTATACTAGAAAAGCCTTATAGGAAAAATCCTAGTATTTATATTAGGGAAAACTAGATATATATATTATATCATTTTAGTAGTTTATTAACTCTTTAAATATTAGAGTCTTTTATATTTTTATTATACTTATTAACAGGTTTATTATAATCTAGTAAAAAACCCTTTTCTGATATATTATAAATATCTTTTATTAAGTGAAAAAGTATTTTTGCTAGCAGTTTAGTTAATATATCTACTATATTATCTTTAGTATTAATATAATATAAGAATACTTTTTCAGCTATAACGTTATCTCTTGCAAAATAATATTTTATATTAATATGCTTAACCTTTTTATAAAATTCTGGGTTTTAAGCTAGCCTTTAAGCTGCTTTATTATCTATTAAAATTTTAGGCTTATCTAAAGCCTTATAGCCCAGAACTTTATATATATAGTTATAGTTATTATATAAATATATAGCCTCCTTTATAGACTCTATTAGAGCTATATATTTAGCTTTATAGATACTTAAAGTAACTGTTTTTTGTTTAATGCTATTCTAGCTAATTATATTATATAGTCTAAAAGTAAAAATATAGCTAGGTATAGACTTTCTATTATCTAGATCTCTAGCCTAATTAAAGTCTGAAAATCCAATAATATTATTATTATTATATAGCTAGTTAGTATTATAGTTATAATATAATCCTAAAGTAGGATATTTATTTAAATAGCTCTATATCTTATCTAGGGCTATAAAGTGCTCTTTAGAAGGATTACTTATATATTAAGCATAGGTAATAATAGCTAGAGCTATATTAAGCTTAGTTTTTAAGGCTAAATAAAGTAGAGCTTCTATTTACTATTAATATATAGTTATATCTTCTAGCTTAGCTATATCTTTATTCTTATATAGCTTTATATTATTATCTATAGGTATTTCAGCTAGATATATATGCTTTTTATTATATTTATTAAGTACTTTTTTAGTATACTGGCTTTAATATATATATAAAGCCTTATTTTAACGGTCTATAGTTATTTCACAGCCTAGGAATTTACTAAGCACCTCTCTAGGCTTTATTTTTATACTCTTTAATAAAGAGTTATATATATATTTAGTTATAGTATTATTTAGTGTAGCTATAAGTATATTATCTATATAGCAGGCTATTAAAGCCTATTTATTATTATTATTTAATATAAATAAGGCTTTATTATAAGGTAAAACCTTAAAGCCTATATTTAATAAGATAGACTATAGGTATTTATACTATAGTTATAGGCTTTACTTTAAGCTATATAAGGCCTTTTTAAGCTTTAGTATATAGTTATTATTATAGAGTTTTATAGAGGAATTTATATTAAATTCTAGCTTATTAGTATTTTTATTATAAATAAAACCAGTAGGCAGTTATATATATATCTCTTTATCTACCTCTATATAGATAAATATATTAGAGATATTATACTGCTATATATCCTAGTTATTATATATACTATAATATAGTAGAAATCTATAGCTTTCAGGCCTATAGATAGTACTAAAGGTTTTAAGGTAATTAATATCTATATATTAATTAAAACTTTATACTACCTATCTAGCCTTATAGCATAGAATTTCCCCTTTTATATTAGTTTTTAAAGTATATATCTATCTACTACCTAATATATTTATATTATTATTATTATCTTTTAGTAATTTAGAGATTAATTTCTATATATTAATATTTTCTAGCTCTTTTATTTTAGTAAGTATTTCTTTAACCTACTTATCTTTATTTATATTATTTAAGTTTATAGTTATAACGCAGCCCCCCGCAAAAAAGACTATAATAAATTCACCTAGTTTATAGGCATAATTCGGGAAACACTATAGAGGCACTTTAACCTATACCCTCTACTAGTTAAGGATAATAATATAGAAACCTAATATATTCCTACTAGTAAGCAAACCCTTATATAAAGTCAGATATATACTCTAGCTAAATAGACTAGTAGAACAGTAATAGTATAAGTAATACTACACTGCATATAATAGGGCTAATTATATTAGAGCTGAGTAGGCTACTAAGGCTCTTATAGTAATACCTTTTAGTAAGATACTGCAAAAAACGCCTAAAAGATAAACCTTCCAGTAAGGTAAACGCTACTATATAAGATATCTGATAACTCCTCGCCTAAAGGTTAACCTTCTAGCAAGGTGTACACGAGAGATAACCACGTAACTGAAGGCTATGTGTATTGTTAGGAGGCGCGGCGCGGAGTTAGAAGGTCTGTTATAAAGCAGGTAAAATCACTATACAGTGGCCAGAGGCCTTATTTATATTATTTATAGCTTACTTATAGATAGTAGGCTCTACTAAACTAGTAATAGAGAGTATATAAGAAGCCTTTTTATTTATTTTATTAATAGTAGATAATATATTAAGCCTTAGGCAGTCTTCTATTAAATAGAAGTAGCGTGCTATTATTAACCTAAGTATAGGCTTCTTTATTAATATAAGATTAGGGGATTTATATCTTAATATTAGAGCTAGTATTATTATTATTATTATTATTATTATTATTATTATTATTATTATTATTATTATTTAATATATCCTCTTGTGGGTTGATATTAAACTAAATAGAGCTATTTTCAGCTTAATTATATCTGCTATTATTATTATTATTATTATTAATTATTTATAGATAATTTATAGTTATTAATAGCTCTTTATTATTAGAGGATATAAAGGTATTTTTAAGGATTTCTATATCTCTAAACTATAAAGCCCTTTTAGATATTAGATCCTATATTTTATAGGTATTTTTATTATAGTTTATTATAGCTCCCTTTTTTACTCTTATATCTAGTTTCTTTAGATTAGGGTCTTTATTTTTATAATAGTATATACTACTCTATATTCTTATATTAGATATATCTAGCTTATAGCTATTCTTTAACTTATAAAGCGTTTTATAGCCTATAAAGCTATAGGAGGTTCTGTTATATAAATATAAGGCAGCTAAAAAGGCTTCACTCTATAAGTATAGTAGTAAGCCTAAATTATATAGTATAGTTTATACTTTATTTACTATAATATATATTATAAGCTATAGATAGGGGTGAGAGCAAGTTATAAAGAGCAACTATCTTAGCTATAGATTAGTATGCATAGAAAGCGTAGTAAAATAGTCTATAGTATGCAATTATATAATTACACGCTATAGCATATAGCTACTGCAGCCTTATAAAGCTGAGAGTACTATAAACTATATTATAACACACCTCCTAGCTGCATAGCAAATATTACTAATATAGTAATCTATTATTATATATAGCTATAACTATTTTTAAATATATATAAAAGAGATAAAGCAGTATTATAAATAGCCTTAAAGGTATAAAATAAATAAAGATATCCCTTATAAGTGCTTTAAAGAGTATAAATAAGTAATATATAACTTAAGTAATAGTAATATAATCTAGGTAAGTAGCAGAATCCTATTAGCAGCACTTAACTACCTATAAAGGTAGCTAGATAGGCATAGTTATTACTTATACTATCCTCTACCTTTATTTTTCCTCCTTCTTCTACTTAGAATACTATAATAATTATAAGTTAACCCTTTATATATATAAAAGAATTATTATATATATTATTAACTATTACTAATACTTATCTTTATATAGAACTATATATACTTATTAACACTATTATTAAAAATAGCTTCTAAGCATAAATAATCTATAGTACTAGTTACTAACTATATTACTAAGGCTAAGATAATCTATAAAGCTAAAAAAAAAGCAGAGCAGAAGCAGCTAGCTGCTTTTACTAAGTAAGAGAAGACTAAAAATAATAAGGTTAATAAGTATAAGTCTTTTACTTTACTATTCTATAGCCCCTCTAATAACTATTACTATCTAGCAGAGCTTTTTAATATTATAGAAGCTAATAATATTCTTTTAATAGAGGAGGCTAAGACTTCTAAAAAGAAGCCTATATATAAATATAAGTATATTCTCTCTATTAAGGAGAAAGAGAATAAGAATAAAGAAAAGCCTATTAGTATATTTATAATATTACTTCTATATAGTTTAGAGATACTAATAATAATCTAGAAAAGTCTAAGTATAAGTTTAAAGAGGTAAAGATTATAGCTAGTATATATTATAGTATATTAAAGAAGAAGACTAACTCTACTATTAGTAAGAAGATTCTAAGCTCTGCTAAAAAGCCTTATATTTCTTTTACTATCCTAGAGGGAGCTAGTAAGCTAATAGAGCACCTATATTATAGCTATATATACTTACTACTTATAGGTAAGAGCTCTAGTTACTACTTCTATAATACTAATAGATATTATTACTACTACTTAGCTAGCTAAAGCTATAAGCCCCTCTCTGCTATTACTATTACTCCCTATAAGCACTACTATAAGGCTTATAATAGTAATAACTAGATTATAAATATTCTATATATATATATAAGTATATATAAGATAATTTAGTATAGTGCTAACTTATCTATCTAGGCTTTTACCTTCTAGTACTAGGTTTTCTAGACTACTCTTAAAGAGAAAAAGGAGAAAGAGGAGAAGAAAAAATAGGAGGAGGAGGAGGAGGAGAAGGAGCTCTAGGTTATTATATACCTAGAGGCTACTATAAAAGAGCTAGCTTTAGCTAGCTCTTTTTAGCAGGTCTCTATAGCTACTACTCTTCCTAGTAGTACTATTACTAATATATATACTTACTTAGTAAGCCTTTTAGCTCTCTATAAGCTATCTACTAGTATAGCTAATAGCTTTATTAACTGCCTTATTATAGCTATCTATACTAAAAAGCACTTTTGTTATTAAATATACACTTTTAGGTATTAATACCCTTTACTTATTAGCATTTAGAGAGATATAGGGCTAGTATATTTATAAGAATTGCTTTTTTACCTAGCTATTATATATAGGGAGGTTATAGCTCTATAGATAATATCTACTAGCTTTTAAGTCTAATTGAGTTTTATTTTATACTTTTAAACTTACTTTCCCTTTATTATAATAATATAATAAGTATCTACTAGGTTTAGTAGTACTTAGAAGTATTTAAACTTAGCTTAGAAGAGGCTTTTTATAAGCCTGTTTACTAATATCTTATTTATAAGTATATAGAGCACTTTAAAAGTGCTCTTTATATACTCTTAGTATAGCTATATATTCTAAATATTAATATGCTATAGATAGGTTAAAATATGCTCTCCCTCTCTAACTACTAGTTAAATAGTCTGCTAATTATTATAATAGACTTTTTAAATATCTCTAAGCTCTAAAATAAAGTTATAGTATAGCCTTTAAAGGGCTATTATCTCTTTAGTAGTATATTTAAGGCTTAGAAGCTCTGCTTTAGTTATTAATATTATAACTATTACTTAATAGGCTGTTTTCTACTAAATTATACCTCTAAAGAGTATTATTATATAGCCTTATAATAACCTATATATCTTTTTATTATTAGTAAATAAGATATTACTAGTAATTAGTAGTAAGGAAGTCTCTTTATTACCCTCTAAGCTGCTATAGCAGATTATAAGGTAGTAAGTTATATAGAGATACTATATATACTGCCTTACTATAATAAAGTACTATACACTTAGATTTATAAGAAAGTAGGAGAGTTATATTATAGTAAATGCTACTTTAAGGTATATTATTATTACTATATATAGGATACTTCTAATAAGTAATTAGTAGTTTTTAACTTTTATAGTTATAGCCTTACTAGGGTTCTTTATAAGCTTAGTAACTAGTATAAGAGTGCTTAGAGTAATATTATTATAGAGGCTAAAGTACTCTATAATAGTTTTAATATACTAGTTATAGACTAAGTAGATCTTTTTAGCTACTTAGTTTTATATAATATATATTCTAAGATATTATTTAATAGGGCTTAGTTTATATAGTTTATATAGTTTCTTAATCTCTTATATAAGTTTCTAAGCTTTAAAAGTATAGTTTTAATAGAATAAAATAAGGATATTATTAATATAGAATAAAAGCAGAACCTTATAGTGTTTATTTTAAAAAAGACAGGGCTTTTTATTATATAGAGAGAGCCTAAGCTTATATAAGGTTATAGAGAATTCCTTATACTATAGAAGAGATATATCTTTTAAGCTATATAGAGCTCTATTAAGCTTTATAACTTTACTAGCTTACTTAAAGCTATCTAGAAGATAGTAGGTAACTAGCTCTCTATCTAGGTTAATATCTATATTTAGAAATATATTAATAATATTAAATTAGTGTATTTTATAGTTAAACTGGGCTATAATTACTACTACTATATATAAGCTTTGAGCTATAAGTATAGTAGTATAGGTTAAGCTAAGAGAGGAGGTGTTTTATATATCCCCTTATATATAGATTTATGCTTTATAAATATTAAGATAGTTATCTTAGAACTTATAGGTATATATCTACTTTAAGAAAAGAGGCCTTAAGTATATCTTAGACTAGTTAATAATATACTAAGTTCTCATAGCTATAAGCTTATTAATTTTCTTATTTATAGCCTCTTAAAATATATCTTAGAGTAGCTCTTTTAGCTTTCTAGCTTTAAAATAGTTACTTAGAGGCTTTAAGAAGTCTTTTATAAAGTATATTATCTTCTAATTAGTATTTAGGTATATTTTAGAGTTATCCTAAAGATATACTATAATAGTAGAGTATAGAGTTTTATATCTAAGAGTGCTTTCTATAATAGCTTTATACTAATTAGGTATAAAAGTTATAAAGAAAGTGTTCTAGTAGTTATTTAGTAAGCTCTTTTCTAAATAAAGAGTTATAAAAACTCTTAGATACTGCTCTCT
The DNA here is from genome assembly GCA_036785495.1 of Colletotrichum neosansevieriae. Lineage (NCBI taxonomy): Eukaryota > Fungi > Ascomycota > Sordariomycetes > Glomerellales > Glomerellaceae > Colletotrichum > Colletotrichum neosansevieriae. The sequence goes on from JAVHLV010000008.1 coordinate 464,500, forward strand.
AGTACTCTATTATATTAGAGACTTATAGTTAATCTATTAGTATTAATAATAGATAGGTTAGAAATCTATTTTAGCTATTAAAGAGGAGTTTTATCTAGATTACTATAAGCTCTCCTCCTTTATAGGTACTTAAGTAGCTAGTTCTTAAGTATTTAAAATAGGTAGATATAGATTTATACTCTTAGTAATAGTATACTATATTTTAGAGTAGGGCTTTAATATTATATAAAGGTTTAAACTTAATCCTAGTATACTTTTAGAATTAGAAGTTTATTTAGAAGTAAGTAGTTCTCTCTATATTCTAGCTAGTATATCCTTAAACTATATTATAGTAGTAGTATAAGATACTTTTAAACTATAAGAAGTAGTTAGTATAGAGAACTTAAGCCTATTAGTAGTTTATTTATTTATTATAAGGTTACTATTTACTTTATTAAGCACTTTTAAGATCTTAAAAACTATATTAGAGGATTTAATAGGTATTTTAACCTTATTAATAATTATCTAGGTGCTCTAAATATCTATAGTCTCCTTCTTATTATCTAGAGAGTAGAATTTTAACTTATTAAAGTATATATTATATATAATAATAACCTAGTTAAGTATAGGAACCTAGATCCTATATAGGTTATATATTTCTAATATATATCCTATAAGGTATCTAAGATAGGTCCTGGAGTTAACCTTATAATAGTATCTCCTAATACCTTTTTTATAACTCCCTTTAAGGGGGTAAGCTCTATAACTATAGATATATAAGCCTCTTTAGTATAGGTATAGATCTTAGTATATAGTAAGTATAAAGTCTAGTTACTACTATTAGAAGTAGTTCTAGAACTATTTAAGTTCTATCTAAATAGAGCTTTACTAGTTATTTATAGTATATAGGCTAATATTAAAGATAAAGACTACTACTCTCTAAGCCTCTAAGATAAGGTATTTTAGTAAGTGAGTAGTAGTTAGTATTATAAGTGCTTTTAGGATAATTTCTAAGCTAGTATACTCTCTGCTACTTATAGGCTTCTTAGTGTTTGCTAGTAGGAGCTTAAGATTAATTCTAAGCTTCTCTATCTATTATTTATACTAAGTAAAGCTTTATATAGTAATAATAGTATACTTAATATTATAGTAGATTTTATAAATAGTAAGTTTCTGCTATCTTTATACTTAGTATTTAAATATCTAGAGTATCTTAAATACTTTATTATACTCTTTTAAGACTAGGAAAATTCTAAAAAGTCTTCTACTATACTTATCTTTAATAAGAAGTATTTAGATATATAGTTTACTAAGCTTTTAGTAGTTAAAGAGGTTCTAAGCTATATAGTAGTAGAAATAGAGAGATCTAGTCTTAGATATACTATATAAGATAACTTACTAAGTATATATCTAAGTATAGAATTTATATTAAATATATAATAGAGTCTTAATTCTTACCCTCTAAGTGTTATATATAAGGTATTTAAGAGCACTCTAGTTTAGATAACTAGCTTAGAGGTACTATAGTTATATATTATTAGACCTTTTAGCTATATAGTAGTATAAGAAGTATATTAGCTTCTAGTTATTTAAGAGAGCTATAATACTTATACTACTTATAGGAATACTTAGACTAGGTAAATAGATAGAAATAGAATTATATTTAAAGAAAACTAGGTTACTTTTATATAGTAGCTGCTTTATATAAGTAAACTTACCTAGCTTACTAAACTATAAAGAGTAGTTATAGCTATTATACTAGATATCTATCTTAAAGAGGAGTGCTTCTAAGATAATATTAGTATATATATTTTTAATAATAGTAATATTATTTAAGGTTAGAGTGCTCTTTTTACCTATTAAGGTATCTTTAAATATGCTCTAAATAATCTAAATACTCCTCCTAATAATTAGTATACTTATACTACTAACTTTAATTACCTTATTATTATATAAGTATATAAAGGTGCCTAGAACTAGCTTTCTCTTATTATTAATAATATAGAGAGCTTTATAATTATCTAGAATAATACTATTAGAGAGAGTATATAGTTCCTTAAAGAATATAAATACTATAGAATAAACTTAGATTACTTAGCTTTTATTTTTAAAAAAGCTTTAGTTAATAATATAGTAGAAAATATTATTAGAAAGTTACTCTTTATTACTAGTACTATTCCTATTACTATACCTGCTCTAGCTACTACTATAGTATCTACTATAGCTATAGTTAGATAAGTGCTAACTGCTCTTCTAAGATTTCTTTATAATCTACTCTATATATATAAGGTTATTATAGATATAGTTCTACTATAGAAATATTACTATCTCTTATATATACTATACTTTATCTTTTAGTATCTTATAGTTTTTAAAGCTATTTTTTAGTAAGCTTATAAATATCTATTAAATATAGCTATAGTTTTATAGAGTTTACCTATAATATTATCTATAGAGGTAGCTAGGGATTTTATTAGATATTACTACTAGAAAAGAAATATCTAAAGCAGTCTATAAAGCTTAAGGTAGATCCTCTAAGTTAGAGCGGCCTATAAGAGTAGTATATACTCTAAGTAATCTACTAAAACTCTTAGTAGAAGCTAGCTTACTATAAATCTTAGTAGTAAGGATAATTCTAAGCTTTTTAAGTAAGAGATAAAGTATTCTAATCTCTTCTACTTAAATAACTAAATCTAGCTAGTTTTAGGTCTAAGTAGAAGCTATTCTATAATATATTACTTTAAGAAAAGCATATCTATTATAGCTTCCCTTAGTATTAGTAATATTCTAGCTTACTACTAGCTTATAAAGATAGTACTACTCTCTATACTACTTAGTAAGTTAAGTAGTATACTTAGTATGCTTTAGAATATCTTTATAATCTTAGTATATTTATTCCTATATACTATTATTAGAGTAGGTAAGTTACTATTTAAGGAAGTAGAGTATATTTTAAAGGTTAATCTAGAACTTATTATTCTTATTATTAAGCTTTATTTCTACTACTTTAAGGTAAACTATATTAATAGTTTAATAGATAAGTATCTAATAGTTATAGTATAAGGTAATCTATAATAAGAGGTTTATACTATTAGCAGAGAGATATTTAAATATATTACTCTACTTATCTTAGATATCTTTATACTTAATAGGGGTTAGTAAGGTTAGCTTTATAAGCTTAAAAGTAGTAAGACCTATTCTATTAGCTTATTAGAAAGTATTAAACTCCTTACTCTTAATAATATTAATAGAGTTATTATACTTAGTAGTCTTATAGAATATATAAGAGGGATTCTTCTTAGTATTCTACTTCTAAAAAGCTGCTTTATACTTACTAAGATTAGCTTTATACTTAGCTTAGAGATAGTTATTATATTTATTTATAAACTTCTAAATAGTTAGAGTGCTCTTAAAAGTATTAAAAGGTTTTCTAGTATTAGAGCTATTAGAATTAAGATATTTCTAAATACTCTTACTCTATATAGATAAGTATAAGTTAAGATATTAATAAGGCTAGTTAGTAGAGCCCTAGAGCCTTACTTCTAGAAAGAAGGTTATTAAAAAGTATATAGCTATTATTATAAAGCTGCTTTAAAAAGGGTTTTAAGTATTATAAGGTTATTTTAAATAGGTAAAAGATAATAGGAGAAAAGCTACTTGCTCTTTTCTAGGCTTAGAGAGGTTAGAGAGGTATTTATAAGCTATAAAGCTAGGCTTATAACTATTATAAGCTATAGATAGGAGTAAGAGTAAGTTATAAGGAGTAACTATCTTAGCTATAGATTAGTATATATAAAAAGTGCAGTGAAATAGTCTATAGTGTGTAATTATATAATTATACACTATAGTGTATAGCCACTATAGTCTTATAAAGCTGGGAGTGCTATAAACCGCATTATAATAGTATAAATTATTTATTTAACTATACTATTAAGCTTATAGATATAAGGAGGCTTTATATTATAAATAATACCTTAATAAATATATATAGCTTTTATTTATTTATTATTAAATTCTAAGCTACTATTAATATTAAATTCCTTAACCTATTTATTATTATTATTATTATTTAGTATATTTATAAATTCTTTAAAGGCAGTAGATACCTCTTTAGAATCTTTTATTTTTAGGAGATATCTCTATATATACCTAGTATATTTATCTATAAGTATTAAAAACCACTTATAGTTATTATAAGTAGGTGGTTTTATAGGTCTATATAGGTCTCTAGCTACTTTATCTAAGTAGCTATATTATCTATTTATATAGTTATTATATTTTACCTTATTAGTTAATTTACCTTTAAAGTAAGCTTTATAAGTTATTTTTTTATTAAGATATAGTATATTAGTATTAGTTATAGCAGCTTTAGTTAGCTATTATATAGCTTTATAGTTAGTATAATCTAGTCTTTTATGCTATAGTATATTATTATAGTAGAGCTTATAGAGTATAGCCTTATTATATAGGTTATCTTTAGTTATATTTATAGTATTATTATTATTATTATTATTTATATTAGTAGAGGGTATATTAAAGAAGTATAAGTTATTCTTCTTCTACCCTATAGCTAGTATTCTATCTTATTTATATTATATAGAATAGGTTGCTTCTAAAAGATAGAAGCTATTTCTAGGTTATTAAGCTTATTTTAGCTAAGTAAATTAATACCTAGCTTTAGTATATAGTAAACATTATTTAATATTATAGAATATTAATTATTAAAGGATAGTTTTATAGATCCTTCTTTAGTGGTAGTTAAATAGCCTGCTTCTCTCTATTTAATCCTTTCTTTTCTATCTTTTATATTATATAGATATTTTATATTACTAATAGTATAAATAGTAGCAGCAGTATCTAAACAGAAAGAGATTTTATTTAAAGAACTAGTTATATTCTGGTTATAGTAGTTCTTTAGGTTATTAAATTCCTGCTTTATTAAACTACCTAGTAATAGGTTAGTATTATTATTATTATTATTATAAGGGTTATTATTATAGGTTATATTTATGTTTTTAAATTTATAATCTTTCTTATAGAAGTTATTAACTGCTAGAGGAGTATTTCCTCCTTTATAGTTTATATCTATAAGGTTAAAATCCTTAGTAATAGAGGAGTTTTTAGCTATATTATTAGCTATATTTATAGTGTTATTTAGCTAGTTATTAATAGTTATATTAACTGTTTTAGCTGAATTATAGCTTTATTAAGCTGGTCTTTTAGCTTTTTTATTATTATTATTATTTTTAGGCTTTTACTATTCAGGAGCTTTATCAGGGTGTAAAAAGGCATAGTTTTCTTTAGTATAGCCTCTTTTTCTATAGTTTTTGCAGAATAAACCCCTAGTCTTTTTCCAGAGCTTTTTATTAACCTGATTAGGCTTTTTCTTAGTATAATTTATAGTGTTATTTCCTTCTTTTCTTTTATATTTATTTAATAAATTAGTAAATAAAGAGTTAAGAGTATAGGCCTCTAAGTTAGCTCTAAGGCTTTAGGTTATATTAGTTATAAAACCTTTATAGCTTTTATCTAAGCTATTTAAAATCTAGGCTATAATAACCTATATAGGTAAAGCTAGCTTATAATAAGCTAGATTATTAGTTAATTCCTTAACTTTAATAAGATGTCTTTCTATATTACTAAAGTTTTCTAAAGTAATATTAAAGAATTCTCTATAAGTTAGGAATTTATTTATAAACCCCTTAGACTTATATAAATTAGTAAGTGTTTTCTAAGCTTTAGGTACTATTATAGTATCTTTTATAATCTATAGGGGCCTATTAATATATAATAGCTATATATAAGCTAGTGCTTTATTCTTTAAGTTCTTATTAAACTTACTTATAGATATCTCTAAGTTAATATTTATCTCTTTACTAGCTAAAAGAGCCTTAACTCTTAAAGCCTAAGTAGTATAGTTAGAGGCTTCTTTAAGCTTAGGGATAGTAAATTTAGTATCTATTATAGATATAGTTATTATAATTAATAGTGTGAATAGGTAGGAGGTTATATAGTATTGCAGTATAGATATTAGCCTTATATAGAAGGGCTTAAGGTTTGAATTTTATTCTTATTATTTTTGGTTTTTTAGTATTATTTAGTGTTTTTCAGCTTATATAAGCTAGGCTTATAACCTCTTAGGTTATATAATTATTAATAATATAATTAATAGCTTAAAAGGGAAATAATAAGTATAAATAAGTTAATATTAAAGTGTCTACTTTCTAAGTAAAAGGGAGTATTCTAGAGAGGGAGAGGTAAGTTATTTATACTTAAGGCTTAGTTTCTAGAGCCTTCTATAGCTGCATAAGCTGCTTGCTAAGCTGCCCCACTTATTTCCTTATTTAAGTTATTTATTAAGTAATTTAATAACCTAAAACCCTTTTAGGTTTAACCTTAACTTAGACAGTAAAAGCTAGCAGTTTCTATAGCTTTCTAGAGGCTTCTTCTAACAGTATACATAGTATTAATAGTACTATAATACACTATATTATATAATTAACCTCTATTATATAGCCTCTATATTATTATATATTTTTATTATAGGATTTTATAGTATATCTCTTATAGATTATATATTTCTAGTATATATTCTATAAGGTATCTAAGATAGGCTCTAGAGTTAACCTTATAATAATATCTCCTAATACCTTTTTCATAACTCTCTTTAAGGGAGTAAGCTCTATAGCTATAAATATATAAGCCTCTTTAATATAAATATAGATCTTAGTATATAGTAAGCATAAAGTTTAGTTACTACTATTAGAAGTAGTTTTAGAACTACTTAAGTTCTATCTAAATAGAGCTTTACTAGTTATTTATAGTATATAAACTAATATTAAAGATAAAGATTACTACTCTCTAAGCCTCTAAGATAAGATACTTTAGTAAGTAAGTAGCTATTAGTATTATAAGTGCTTTTAGAATAATTTCTAAGCTAGTACACTCTCTGTTACCTATATACATCTTAGTATTTATTAATAGAAGCTTAAGATTAATTTTAAGCTTCTCTACTTATTATTTATACTAAGTAAAGCCTTATATAATAATAATAATATACTTAATATTATAGTAGATCTTATAGATAGTAAGTTCCTACTATCTTTATACTTAGTATTTAAATATCTAGAGTATCTTAAATACTTTATTATACTTTTTTAAAACTAGGGGAATTTTAAAGAGTCTTCTGCTATACTTATTTTTAATAAGGAGTATCTAAATATATAGTTTACTAAGCTTTTAGTAATTAAAGAGGTTTTAAGCTATATAGTAGTAAGGATAGAGAGATCTAGCCTTAGATATATTATATAAGATAACTTACTAAGTATATACTTAAGTATAGAATTTATATTAAATATATAATAGAGTCTTAATCCTTACCTTCTAAGTATTATATATAAGGTGTTTAAGAGTGCTCTAGCTTAGATAACTAGCTTAGAAATACTATAGTTATATATTATTAAACCTTTTAGCTATATAGTAATATAAAGAGTATACTAGCTTCTAGTTATTTAAGAAAACTATAATATCTATACTACTTATAGAAATACTTAGACTAAGTAGATAGATAGAGATAAAGTTATATTTAAAGAAGATTAAGTTACTTTTATATAGTATCTACTTTATATAAGTAGACTTATCTAGCTTACTAAAGTATAGAGAGTAGTTATAGCTATTATACTAGATATCTATCTTAAAGAGGAGCGCTTCTAAGATAATATTAATATATATATTTTTAATAATAGTAATATTATTTAAAGTTAGAGCGCTCTTTTTACCTATTAAGGTATCTTTAAATATATCCTAAATAACCTAAGTACCCCTCTTAATAATTAATATACTTATATTACTAACTTTAATTACCTTATTATTATATAAGTATATAAAGATACTAAAAACTAGCTTTCTCTTATTATTAATAATATAGAGAGCTTTATAATTATCTAGAATAATATTATTAAAGAGAGTATATAGTTCTTTAAAAAATATAAATACTATAAAATAAACTTAAGTTACTTAGCTTTTATCTTTAAGAAAGCTTTAGTTAATAATATAATAGAAAATATTATTAAAAAGTTACTCTTAGTTATTAATACTATCTCTATTACTATATCTACTCTAGCTACTACTATAGTATCTACTATAGCTATAGTTAGATAGATACTAACTACTCTTCTAAGACTTCTTTATAATCTACTCTATATATATAAAGTTATTATAGATATAGCTTTATTATAGAGATATTACTATCTTCTATATATACTATACTTTATCCTTTAGTATTTTATAATTCTTAAAGCTATCTTTTAGTAAGTCTATAAATATTTATTAAATATAGCTATAGTTTTATAAAGTCTATCTATAGTATTATTTATAGAGATAGCTAGAGATCTTATTAAGTATTACTACTAAAAAGAAAGTATCTAAAGTAGTTTATAAAGCTTAAGGTAGATCCTCTAAGTTAGAGTAGTCTATAAAAGTAGTATATACTCTAAGTAATCTACTAAAATCCTTAGTAAAAGCTAGCTTACTATAGATCTTAGTAATAAGGATAATTTTAAGCTCTTTAAGTAAGAGGTAAGGTATTCTAATTTCTTCTACTTAAATAACTAAATCTAGCTAGTTTTAGGCTTATATAAAAGATATTTTATAGTATACTGCCTTAAAAAAAGTATATCTACTATAGCTTTCCTTAGTATTAATAATATTCTAGCTTACTATTAGTTTATAAAAATAGTACTACTCTATATACTACTTAGTAAGTTAAGTAATATACTTAGTATACTTTAAAATATCTTTATAATCTTAGTATATTTATTTCTATATATTATTATTAAAGTAAGCAAATTACTTATTAAAGAGGTAGAGTATATTCTAAAAGTTAATTTAGAACTTATTATTTTTATTATTAAGCTTTATCTCTATTACTTTAAGGTAAACTATATTAATAGTTTAATAAATAAGTACTTAATAGTTATAGTATAAAGTAATTTATAATAAGAGGTTTATATTATTAATAGAGAGATACTTAAGTATATTACTCTACTTATCTTAGATATCTTTATACTTAATAGAGATTAATAGAGTTAGCTTTATAAGCTTAGAAGTAATAAAAACTACTTTACTAACTTATTAAGAAGTATTAAACTCCTTATTTCTAATAATATTAATAAAGTTATTATACTTAGTAGTTTTATAGAGTATCTAAGAGAGATTCTTCTTAGCTTTTTATTTCTAAAAAGCTACTTTATACTTATTAATATTAGCTTTATACTTAGCTTAGAGATAGTTATTATACTTATTTATAAACTCCTAAATAGTTAGAGTGTTTTTAAGAGTATTAAAAGGTTTCTTAATATTAAGACTATTAAGATTAAGATATTTCTAAATACCCTCACTCTATATAAATAAATATAGATTAAGGTATTAATAAAGCTAGTTAGTAAGGCCCTAAAGCTTTATCTTTAGAGATAAGATTATTAAAGAGTATATAGCTATTATTATAAAGTTACTTTAAAAAGGGTTTTAAGTATTATAAAGTTATTTTAAATAGGTAAAAAATAATAAGAGAAAAGCTACTCTCCCTTTTCTAAGCTTAGAGAGATTAGAGAGGTATTTATAAGCTATAGAGCTAGGCTTATAACTATTATAAGCTATAGATAGAAGTAAGGGTAAGTTATAAAGAGTAACTATCTTAGCTATAAATTAGTATATATAGAAAGCATAGTGAAATAGTCTATAGTATATAACTATATAATTATATACTATAGTATATAGCTACTATAGCTTTATAAAGCTAAGAGTGCTATAAACTATATTATAATATCTATATAGTAGAGTATTTATAGCTTTACTATCGATTTTATGAATATTTCTTACTCTATTTAGTAATAGTTATATAGCTAGTTAGATATCTATTAATAGTTTAATACTTTATATAATTCCTAATATATCTCTCTCTTAATATAGCTATAGATAGATAATTATATATAGAGATCTAAAGAGGCTAGGTAAGTACTCTATTTTACTAACTAGTCTACTATCTTATTACTTAGAATCTCTATATAGCCTAGAGTTTAGTATACTATAACTAAAACTATCTAGCTAAAAGTAAGCCTTTAAAATTTAAGGATAGTATTTTATATAGATAATAGTAATAAGTTTTCTAGGTACAATATTACTATAATATTATTAAGATAAATAGTAATTATAGTTATCTTACTATTTATAAACTTAGTAGCTACTTAAAAGCTAGTATAAGCTTTTTCTAGTTTAGTATTAAAGACTTTTATTTATAATAGCTAGTAGTAACTAGTATAGATTAGCTATAGACTTTAGTATACTATATACTTAAAGCTAGTCTTATATAGGCTAAGTTATAATCTATTAATATATATACTAATATATATAGAGAAAAGAGTTATAGCTTATTTAAGATAATTCTTAATAGCTATCTTCTTAGATATTAGCTTATATTAGGTATCTTATAGCTAGTAGTCTCTAGAGTAGAGTACTAAATAAAGAAAACTTAGTATAAACCTATTAGTACTAGTTAGATTTATTACCTATATTAAAAACCTCTATACTAAATAATTAGTAATTAAATAAAATAATTACCTTTATTAATATACATAAATAATAATAACATTTAATAATAAAAATATATTACTTACTATAATTACTTCTATTTGAAAAAAAGAATAAAGAATATAAAGTATAATACTTATTATAACTTATAAATTATATAGCTTTCCTTATATTAATTAACTACTTACTAAGCAATAAAGATTACTAAAGAGCTATATACTTTATATAATACTTTAGGGACTAAAGCTTTAGAGAAAAGAGTAGTTATAAAAAAATAAAGATTTTATATATATATATATAGTTATATAATTAGTAGAAAACTAACTAATAGGTAGCTACTATATATACTTTAAGAAAACTTTAATAATAATAAACTTAAAATATTAAGTAATAGTTTAATATAACTATAAATATTTATATTTAGTATTTTAGCTCTTTATAATTAAAGCTTATAGCTATACTTTTATATTACTATAAAAAATAGTTATATTACTACTATATAATATAACTATTATACTAATTATAGAGTAGTTAAAGATATTTAAAATAATTAGCTCTAAGACTTTATTTTTAATAAAGCTTTAAAGTATATTATTTATATCTAAAATAGTAATATATAGATTAATATTATTATATAGCTTAAAGTTAAATACTTTTATATATAAGAAGTTAATATAAAAGATCTAACTACTATATTTATATAGCTAAAAAGTAGTTATAGTAGTTATTATTTTATAAATAAGTTTTTTTAGATTAGTATCTATAGTAATATAATATATATTAAATTATTAATTATTAAACTAAGTATAATTCTATATATATTAATAATATTATATATATATATATATATATATATATAAGCTCTATATATTAGCTCTTATTTAGGCGCGTCCCAGCCCCTTTTTCCTGCACACACCCCAGTTGTAGTTAGCGCGCCCGAGCCGCTTCAGGCCCGCGGGCGGAGCCGGGCTAACGTCGCGCCCGACTCACGCCGCACGTTCCGGACCCTACAATCTAACAGAACTCTGATCTCTCGTCTAGGGGTGGCTAAAAAGCGCTTTTAACTCAAAAAGCGTACAGCTTCGCATATTACATAAAAAGCAGCAAAAAGCGTGCAAAGCAGTGCTATACCTAATTAGGTAGGCGGTAAGCTACTACTACTATTAAATTTTTTATATTATTAAAACTTTAACTATAAAACTCCTATATTATTAAGTTAGTAAGAATTACCTAATAATACTAAAATGCTATACCTACCACTTAATATATTAATTATAAAGTAATTTACCCTTCTCCTATATAATCCTATTATTAATAAATATCTATAATACTGCTATAAGTTTTGCAGTTAGAAATAGATAAAGGGGATCTTATACTTTAAATCCTACCTTAAAACCTACTAGAAATATCTTAACCACTAATAATCCCTTACCCTATTAATCCTTATCTATATATATCTATAACTATATTACTTAAAGAAGGAGAAGCTTAAATATACTACTATAGTTACTATTTTTGCTAATAGTTATAACCTTAACTTATTTAAATCTAATAAAATAAGAGAGTATCTTTAACTACTTAATCTTACTAATAAGGCTATTATACCTAGTTAAAAAGTTCTCTATAACTGCCTCCTACCCACTATTTATAGTAACTATATTATATATATAAAGAAGGTCCTTAACACCTAGCCCTACCTTAATATTATATTTAATAGGTTTAATAATATTATAGATAACTATATAATAAATCTCTCTATTTAACTACCTAATAGGGTTACCTTCTACTAAAAGACTTTTAATATAGGATTATAAGTTTATAATATAGTAGGTATTATTAACCTTATTATCCCTTATATCTATAACCTTATAACTACCTCTATAGTTAGAGACCTCTTTTAAGTAAATATATTTACTACTAATATAAATATAATAATATAGAAGACCTATTAGGCTCTTATAGAGCATAGTAATCTCTCTTATACTTTCTATATACTCTATAATACTTATAGTTTCTAACTTCTTATTAAAGATATCTTTAAGCTCCTATATTAAGCAGCTACTATATAATAAGTGCTCCACCTTATCTATATTTTTAGGAAGTTAAAGCTATAGTATATATACCTTTAAGAGGCCTAAGTTATTAAGTATAGCAAAGAGAAGGCTATCCTTATATTAGTTATTACTTACTAGGAAAGTTAGATATAAGCCTTAAAGTTAATACTTAATTTAAAAGCTACCTTCTATTACTTCCTCTTCTACCCTCTTATTATTAACCCTCTTATCTTATAAATTACTCTTATCTATAAAATTATATTAATTATAACTAATTCTAGGTTTTAGTATAATATTAAGATCCTTCTATAAATTATTAAATCTATCTTAAAGGCTTAGTTTCTCTCTAAGAGTAACTATAGCTAAATTAGCAGAGTTATTTCTTATTAGTAAGCTATTTAAGCTAACTAGGCTATAAAGTAGTAATCTTATATCTACCCAGATATATCCTTCCTAAAACTCTTTACTATTCTCTAGTACTATAAGCTTAAGTAAATCTCTATAATAAATTAGGTAACCTATATACTTACCCTATTAATAGTTATAGATAGTATTTACTTATATAATTACTAATAGTATAGTATAAAGGGCTTCCTTAAATCTTATACTAAAACACTTATAGAGAGAGTTACTCTTATTAAGAAGTTTTTATAGTTTTAAAGTTATAATACCCACCCTATTTATAGTATAATAATAAACTTCTAGAACCTATAACTAAAACCTCAGTTAGCTTAGTTACTAGCAAAATTAGAGAGATCTAAGCTTACTTCTATTACCCTTTAAGTTCTTAGTTATATTATTAATTTAGTTTCTTTAAAGAGATCCTTCTCTATTTAAAACTTTATCTATAATAATATATATAACTAACTAGTATCTAATATAGCTAATAAGTAGATATTTATTTATATAAATAAGAGGGTATTATAATAGGTTAAATTACCACTTAGTAGTACTAATTAGGAGAGAGTAAGTAAAGAGGACTTATTATATATAGAAGTTAAGCTTTTTAATAATATAGAGCCTAAGAAGGGTTATTTAGCTAAAGAGGACTATATATCAGATAATTAAGAGTTACTATAGGTACTCCACACAAAAAAAAATCTCTACTTATTAAACCTACTTGCTTTAAATAATTAGAAGCGGGCGCCCTGCTTGCGTCAAATAAAAAAAGCAACCTGCTTGCTTTACTAGGAGCCATCCCTATCAGGTCGGTTATCAAGGTTCGGAAGATACATTGACTGCAGGTGCCAGCACACCGCGAGAACGGGAGGCTGGGGCAACGGGCTAGAGCAAGGCTAGCGGCCTTCCTGTCCCGGCTTGGTTCCGTGGTGGCCGCAAGAGGGGACGTTTAATGAGGGTGTGCAGCAGCTAGCGAGGCCTGTTTAAATTACGCGGTCCGCAACTGTAGGGATGGCCCGGACGGATATCGTCTTGAATCAAGGTTGGCGACAGGCGTGGCCAGGGGCCGGCACTTTTGAGGTGATGTCTCTGCTTGGCTGATTGATGCCGTATGCGCCCGGTATGCCCATGGCGCGACGTGAAAGTGATGTCTAAACAATCGACTGGGACACCGTTTATACCATGCCACCCCTTGATGCAGAAGGCTTTGTGCGAGAGTCAGTACCAGCGAGGCCGTGACGATGTCGCAGAGCACAGGCTCCGGGGTGCCACATGCATTGAACAGACTTGGGGTCTACCAATGCCTCTCCACTTGAAATTTCTGCGGATTGGTGAGGACCTAACGATGCTGCACGAACGATATGCGAGAGGGGCGGTCTGAGGAACAAACGGTAGCTGGTATTTTGACGGTGCAGTTTTGGTATTTGGCCCGATCTAAGCCCAATATGTTAAGCAAAACCTCTGATATCGCGCCACACCCACGACACCTACCTTTCTTAAAGTACCTCTAGCTTAAGGTATATTTATGTTATATCCTATTATTACTATTTAGTGAGGTTATTACTTATATATTAAGTATATATAGGCTGTAGAAAATTCTAAGGGTTATAATATCTCTAGATTATATTAAAATAACTATTTCTTACAGTAAGATTATATTTTCTAGCAATAAGGCTAATTCTAGTATAAATAACTTACTGATATATTAGTACTTTAGGCATTATTACCTATTGTGGTGAAGGTAGCGCGCCTAATGGATATGGCTAGATCGGGCTAAATACTAAAACTGCACTGTCAATTTACCAGCTACCGAACAAACGACTTTGGGGTCGAGGCAAATACGTCAATGTCTCTGTCTCGGCCGACAAGAGCAACACTGGAACAGAGACACACGCGCGGGGCCCCGGAGTAGCAGGCCAGGGTCACAAGAGGAGGCGATCGCGAGCGTCTGAGATATGTAGAGGGAGCAAAGAGGAAGGAAATCAGAGGCAGATCTGTCGAGGGCAATTTGGATAGGATGCGCCAGGGGTAGATCAACACAAGGGAACCGAAGGGAGGGAGCTCGAGGTGTGCTTGAGGTGTGCTGGTGGTGAGGGAACCTGTCGCCGCTGATGTGTCGCGGCGCATGAAAATAGGCAAGTTACCGACTGATTATCTCATCCCGTCACTGACAAGCAGAAGCTGGATGCGTATATGGCAGTTGCTTCTTCTTCTTCTTCTGTCTGACCACGGCTGTGCTTGCCTTTCTGTTGGAATTTCTGCCATGGATTCACTCCCCCGGATTTTCGGTGCTCCCTGCATTATGACTGTGTTTGCGGATACCGCATGTGTTGTTCAAGGGCCGAGTGCCTTCCGCAAATGAGGTCTAACAAGTCGTGTGCTTGCTCTTGCTCTTCTCCTCCTCTATTTGCGAAATCAGACGAGCATCATGTTCTCAGCAGCTTGATTACGGTGACTACCTCTACCTAGGTACTGGGATAAGGTGCGCGAGAAGGCGCATTACCAGAAATATCTGGCCGATGATCGGTCCAGATAGAAAGCTAGGTTGAGGGACAACGGAATATTCCCGCCAGACCTTAGACGCTGGGGGTTCAGATGCATTTCATCTACCTATCGTGTGACTGTCCACCTGTCTTGGAGTCACGATGGAGTGGGTAGGGAAGAAGAAGAAAACAAGGCCCTCCTTTAGGAGGTATATATTATTTTAAGTATATATTTTAGAAACTTTATACTACTAACCTAGTTTACTTTATACTCTATATATTTAAAGTTATTTACTCTCTTTTTCACTCTCTTATTAATTATTATTTTATACTTTTAAAATAGTAATTAATATATTAATTAATATAAAAGCTTATTAATTAATAAAGCTTAAAAATATTAATTTAATAATTTTTAGAATTTTTAAATATTAAAAGTATTTCTTAATAAAGATATTATAATTTTCTTAATTATTAAAAAGCTTTATATTAAGTATTTTATATATTTCTTTAAAACTTACTTTTATAAAACTTAAAATAGAGAGAAGTATTTTTAAGCTTTAAAATTAGAACTATAAAGAAATATAGTATTGCTTATAAGATATATATTATAAAAACCCTATAATAAAAATATATAATAATATAGAGGCTATATAATAGAGGTTAATTATATAATATAGTATATTATAGTATTATTAATACTATATATATTATTAAAAGAAGTCTCTAGAAAGCTATAGAAACTATTAGTATTTACTACTTCAGTTAAGGTTAAACCTAAAAGGAATTTAGGTTACCTAATTACTTAATAAATAACCTAAATAAGGAAATAAGTAGGGCAGCTTAGTAAGTAGCTTATATAGCTATAGAAGGCTCTAGAAACTAAGCCTTAAGTATAAATAACTAGTCTCTCTCTCTGTAAAATACTCCCTTTTACTTAGAAAGTAAATACTTTAATATTAATTTATTTATACTTATTATTTCCCTTTTAAGCTATTAATTATATTATTAATAATTATATAACCTAAGATTACTTAGTGTTCTTTTTAAGTTATTATAAATAGCTTATTTTTTATAAATTTATTAATATATTTTTTAATTTATCCTAATTTTAAAAATCATTAATAGTTTTTTTTTATATTAATAAGTTAAATAATATAAATAATATTTTCTATAAGTATTAATATTATATTCTTTTCCTTAAAGATAAAAAAGAAATATATAGAGATAAAATAATATATATTATAAATAGTAGAGTATATAATATAAATTAAATTTATAAAAAAGTATAATTACTTTCTTATAGCTAAATATAGTAAGTAGCAAAAGGCACTAGATAAAAAAAAGGCACAGGCTGAGAACTATATAGGGTGGGTCACGTGTGGGCAGCTAGGATACCTAGGTGGTCACTAAATTACACCTCCTCCAGCATCTCAAATATTAGCGCGACAAGGGTCCCACTGTTACTCCCCTATGCGATTTCGGCCTACCCTGGTAACAGTGGGCTCCCGGCCACGCTAACATATGAGATGCTGGAGCAGGTGTACACTTTTTAGTCAGGACCCACCAATTGTTCGCAATTCCTGGGAAAGGTCTTTAGAAAAGCCACTTCGTCCAATCATGAAGCGTGAAGTCGCACCTATTGGAGCGTCAATTGGTCCAGCGTCATAATATGGGGCCAGCGTTTTATTACCCTCGTCTCTTTCCAGGCGCCCAGCCCTGTTCAAGCAAAAAACGTCGAGGTAAGGTACCTTACCTTACCTTACCTTACCTAGGTACGTAAGGTACCTTAGGTATGTAGGTATCGTAAAGTCTCAGTCTTCTATTCGTCCAGTACCTTACTAAGTACCTAGGTAAGGTAAGGTAAGGTAAGGTACTTCAGTAGATGAGGTAGGTGACATCCCATCACAACGTGCTGCTTGCCCTCACCACCTTCTAGTGCCTTTTGCCACCCACTTGGGTAATTACACTTTCTCACCTGGCCTCGGCCTGCACAGCTGTTTGGTCCCTTCCCCCCTGCCGATTCTTTCCATCTCTTCGCCCTCTGTCCAAGGTTGAAGGCTCAGTTCCCAGTCGCCGGCTGCAGGGCCCCACGACCAGTTACTGGTGTCCCTGTTCCTGCCTTAGCCATCCCGGCGCTATTGCTGGAAGAGGAACCGGTACGACTGCCAAACGTTCCAAAGGCCTCCACTCCCTACCAACTTGGCTTATATTGTCCCACCGCCCACGGCGCCGCGTCCGACACTCTTTTGCGCCTTTTCCGTCTGTTGCGCATGGCACCTGCTGCACCCGCTCGCACGCACACTCGCACCTGTTCACCGTACTGCTTCGTAAATATTCGAGCGATTCGGCTGTATACCTACTTGGCTGGCTCGGGCGATACCAACGACAGTGAAGAAGCCTGAAAATAACCGCCGAGGAACGAAAAGGAAGCGCGATTTGGATTGACGGACTAGTGAGGTCAGCTCAGCCGAGGGGAAAAGTCGTCGCATTGCGTCCAACCCAGGGAATATTGAAAATACGAGGCTTCGAAACAAGGAGCAGAACCCACAACCAACACCACCATCTCGACCTCGACCTCAACCTCGACCACGACCTCCACCAGCCACCTTCCCCGACATAATTATTTGCTTGTCGTTCCGCGACCCCCCAACGCAACAACCGAGCATTGAATAGCATCACTTGCGATCTTATCGCCGCCACTTTCGATATCGCTGAGGTTCAATGCCCACGACAAGGCCCTCGTACTACTAGCTTCACCGTTGCAATCCATCCGAGACGCCAAAGCCGTTGTTTGCTCGCGGCACGCCTTTGTGTGGTGTCGAGACATTTGCTGGCCTTGTAGCCATTAATCCCCCGCATTTCTCCGCCACAATGGGCTCAACGCAATTCGGCAACTTCTTTGTAAGTCTCGCGCCCACAGCGTTCCAGCGGGCTCTGCTGACTATTTCCGCAGAACTTCTGCCGAGACTCGACGCTACCCGTCTGCAACGTCCTCTCCGGGAACCATTCTCAAGCCGGGCCGTGGAACGGCTGCGAGTTGAAAGGAATCCCTCTCAGCGAGAACCGCAAGCTGGGCAATTTGGGTGTGATTCTGCTGTGCGCCTTGGCCATCCTCACAACGGGCTACCTCTACTTCAAATCAGAGCGCAAGAAGGCTGCAGTCGGTCGAAGGTAAGCCTGTGACGTCGCCTGCGTCGCGCTCATCTCCGCTCGGCCACTGTACTAACTAACGCGTCTCAGGGAAATGCAGCTATTTCTCGTCACTTTCGGTATTATTGAATTATGCGAAATCTTTACCGTGGGGGAGTTTCCCTTGAACCCGACTGTTCGAATTGTTAGTATCATGAGAGGTCTGGGCTCGGCAACTGCTAATATAACATGGTGTCAGGCGTTCACAGGCATTCACATCGGCATGATCATTGCCGCCACCTGGATTTTGATGCTCAATGCTGTCGTTGGCTATCAGATCGTTGACGATGGAACGCCATTGTCTATGGGTCTGATCACCGGCTCTGCGATTGTTCTGCTTGGCGGCACACTCTACATCACACTTGACACTGGCTTTCAATGGACAGGCTTCTGGAATAAGGCCTACACACCTCCTAACCCTCACATCGCCCTTTACGTCTTGTATCAGCTAGTGCCTCTCATTTTTCTGGTCGCCTTCTTCGTCCTCGAGGCCATTCTCGTCATCCGCATCCTTGGCGAAATGCGTCCGATGCTCTACCTGACTGCCGCCCTACTCCTCTTCGCTATTGGTCAGATCTTCAACTACGTCGTCAGCAACCATATTTGCGAAGGAACCGATGGGAAAATTGATGGTTCGCTATTCCAAACTCTTTTCACCCTTTTGGCCGTTGTTACTGTGTGGATCTTCTGGTCCAGTATCACCGAAGACGACTGGCCCATGCCTGTTGGGAACGCATACCCATAATCAGATTTAAACAATGGCATTTATAAGGGCGGTTGAGCCAACGAATTCAACCTCCGTCGCCGCTGTCAATCAGCGGCTCTCCAAGGTTATGCTGACCGAAAGGACTGACACGAAGTATTATTAATGTTTTTACAGCAACGCGAGACCCCAGGTTTGTTTCCTGCCATTCCTCTCACTGGGTCAATCAACTGCAGTGGGGCCGGTTGAAGGGGACTGGGAGGAATGAGGGGAAGAAACATGGTGTCTGTCCCACCCAGAAACATAATTGATGAGTATGACTAGCTGGGCCTCTTGTTGCACATTTCTGGACACTCTTTTGCGACGACCGACGGAGTTTCACCACTCGCACGAACATTCGATGCCGAGGCATGGAAGGGCATGGTGATTATTTATAAATTCGATTCCCCAATCACCGCTGGAGTTTGGATATGAGAGCACGTGTCGTGCTCTTTGAGCGTTGCCCCTGCAGTAGAGAGGGTTGGACTGACGCCTTCTTGATGTGCACAAGCATAACAAAATGGTGGAAGCAACAGTGGTTTTCTTTTTTAGTGTTGCTTGGATGCATACGACGACGGATGGGCAACTGTCCGTTGATGACTGTACAGCGCATGGACAAATTTACGAGTTAGCGGATAGTTATACCCCGACGGATGGAGCGACTAATGTACATGAAGGTCGAATGATAGAATTGAAGCATTGACGCATAATAACAATCGAACCATTTTCGAGGCGCGAGAGTTACATGTTATGGAACAGAGCTAGGATGTACTACAACCGTCGTTCTGACAAGATCGTTGCAACATGAGAGCGTTGCGACAGCGCAAAGAAAACTGCGAATAGGATTGTCGTTTGACTAGGTAGCTGAAGGTCGTACGTTCAAGAACTGCCTGTTCCGGAGCAGTCGGCGGACCAGGCCCCACTCGTGAAAGTAGCCCGCATCCGGCATGTGCGTGGAAGCCGGTTCTCCGTGGATCGCCTCAACGAGCGGGCGGATCCCACTCCGGCCCCACCGGTGCTTTTGCTATCTAAATTACATAGTAACTTATCCAACTACCTACCGTGTTAACAGGCAAGTGCCCAATAGACAGGCGGTTAACTTTGTGAGGTTAATTGCCTGATGTAGGTGTTGAAGAGTGGGTTCAAAGCCGCCCCGCTGAGGATAGGGGGATAAAATGAAGAGGAAAAGGCCTCGCCCTTGCCACCAACCGACTTGGCAACCTGTTGATCGTCAAGTCTTCCTGTCCTTACGACACTTTAACCACATGCTGCCTTACAAAAGTTTCCTCCTCATTCATACCAGCATGACATCCGCATCGGCAACAGAAATAGAATAAACAGCTTGGATGGGCCAGACCGAAAGCAAATGAGGAGCTTGGACAAGGGCCTGTGCATTAGACCCCTTCTGATTGGCTCTTCAGATTTTGGTCTCGGGCCTCACCTACAAGGCTGCGATACTTCTTCCTCCAGCCTCGTGTCTGCAGCACTGGACTCTCTCTCGTCATCATCTACCACATCCCAATTCACTGTTCCGTTGCACCTTCCCCTCGAACACGCTGATGCAGCTGCGAAAAACAATTTCGCGACGATTAACCCATAGCACCCAACACCGAGACATTGCATCGAAACCCTCCGTCACACGACCTCCAACCAACGTCATCCATAATGGCCGACTCCGACGGCGAGTACGTCGAGGACATGTCGGATGACGACCTCAACGATCACCAAGTGACAGACGGCACAGGCGCCGATGGAAAAGCAGGGAAGAGGCGCGGGAAAAAGGGCAAGGCGGGGCACTCCAAAGCACGATGGGAGGACGTTAAGCGAAGTTGGGAGGAAGTCACAGAGGGCGCTGATGGCAGTCTGGCAGTGGGCGCAAGCCGAGAAGCCGAGAAGAGGAGGAGACTGCTAAGAGACACGACACCACTGCAGCGTGGAATTATTCGTCACCTCGTCCTGGTGCTGGACATGTCGTTCGCCATGACGGAAAAAGACATGCTTCCCAATCGCTATCGCGTCGCGTGGGCGTACGCCGCAGACTTCGTCAAGGAGTATTTTGAGCAGAATCCAATCTCGCAGCTGGGAATAATCGGAATGCGCGACGGTGTGGCTCTTAGAATCAGCGACATGGGCGGCAACCCGACCGACCACCTCGAGAGGCTGAAATCATTCGAGAGGCAAGATCCGTCCGGCAACCCAAGTCTACAAAATGCGCTGGAAATGTGTCGCGGAGCTCTATTGTACGTATAGGAAAAGAAAACATTTAAATTTTCCCACGCTTGCTAACAGGCCCTTTCCCAGCCACGCACCTTCGCACGGCACCCGCGAAGTGCTCGTCGTTTTCGGCGCCCTCCTCTCCTCTGACCCCGGCGATATTCACGAGACGATATCATCTCTTGTAACCGACCGAATCTGCGTCTCCATCGTCGGCCTCGCCGCCCAAGTTGCCATTTGCGCTGAGCTCTGCACACGCACAAACGCTGGAGACGACACTCAATATAGCGTCTGTATTAACGACGCTCACTTCCGGGACCTACTCCTCGCTGCCACAACACCGCCAGTGACCCGTACCGTCGCCCAGAACACTGCATCCTTGCTTATGATGGGGTTTCCTTCTCGAACCCTTGCGCAGGGCGAGGCTACCGCCATCTGCGCATGCCACAACAAGCCCGCCCGCGAGGGCTATCTCTGTACACGCTGCGGCACCCGCGTATGTCGTCTGCCTATTGAGTGTCCAGCGTGCTCGCTGACTCTCATTCTCTCTACCCATCTTGCCCGCTCATACCATCATCTGTTCCCGCTTCGAAATTGGGTGGAAGTTCCATGGGCAGAGGCCAGCAAATCCAAAGCTTGTCGTTCTTGTCTCACGTCTTTTCCCGAGGCGCCCAGGTCTTCCAAGAAGAAGGACAAGGACAAAGACAAGGCCGCGGACGCGGACGGTGTTCCAATTACGACACCCGTCACCTCTACTCCCGTGGCGCCTTCAGAACTCAAGGGGGTCAGCGAAAGCGGGCGCTATGCTTGCACTGTGTGCAGCAATCACTTCTGCATCGATTGCGATGTATATGCTCATGAAGTCATTCACAATTGCCCTGGATGCCAGAGTGACACACGCGGGGCGGCGATGGGGTTCGCTGTTGATAACAATGGTGCGCATGAGCACCCGATTAACGGGACGGCCATGATTCTCGACTCATGACATCATATTTGGAGACAACATCATAGTAACAAATAAAGGTCGATATGGGTAGAAGGGCTTAGCTTGGGACATTACGGTCGGATGCGATAGATGGGCGCCACCTGACTACAACAAATCATATCAAACGTAGATTCGTGCAGTAAGGTTTCCGTCCGCTTCAGCGGACACAGTCGGAAGGCGGAAGGATGAACGGACGGTACTGGCTGGAAAACGTAGGATACGACATAGTGGTACAGTAAACTGGCGCAAGGGATCCAAAGTCGGATCATTTTCTCGGTATACCTATGACATATGTATAACTAAATACAGGTGTAGAAGGCCTCGTCTGTCATCTCACTAGAGGTCGAAAGCCGTCTCTGCTTCCATACACGCTGACTATGATTTTTTCCATCTGGAATCTCGACGAGTTTACAAGTTTCCGCGTTCAGCCTGTTCACGCTCAATCGCCTCAAACAAGCTTTTAAAGTTACCCGCACCAAAACCCTCAAAGTGGTTGCGCTGGATGATCTCGATGAAGACAGTAGGCCTATCCATTAGAGGCTTCGTAAAGAGCTGTAATAGATAGCCCTGTTCATCATAATCGATGAGAATGTTAAGGGCCTCAATGGTCGCAAGGTCCTCCTTCAGCTCCCAATTGCGCTTCTCCGTCTTGAGACGGTGACGCATGGTGTCGTAGTACGTCGAGGGTACGGCGATAAATTCGACCCCGCGAACACGCATCGCTGAAACGGTCTCGATGATGTTGGAGGTCAGGAGCGCAATGTGCTGGACACCTGGACCGGAGTTGAAGACGACGTACTCCTCGATCTGAGACTTCTTCTTCCCCGGAGCCGGCTCATTGATGGGCATCTTGACCAGGTTATTGGCCGATGACATGACGATAGAGTTCAATGCAGAAAACTCGGTACAGATCTGCGAGTCGTCGACAGACCAGAAGCGATGAAATGAAAGGCACTGCTCGTAGAATGCACAGGCAGCGACCATTTCGTTCCAGGACTGGTTGCCGACGCAATGATCAATGCGCATCAAAGGCGCCACAGGGAGCGTAACGGAGGCCGTGGAAGGCTTCGCCGCGCGGAAGTCAGGGAGAAACGGTCCATTGTAGGTGCCCCGGGAAATCAGTGTGTGGGTAGTATCACCGTAGGTACGGATAACGGCGGTGAGCACGTCACCATGGTCAGGGTCGGTGAGGAGCGTCGGTGGCTGAACCGATTGAGCGCCCTCCTGGACGGCCTTGTTGTATACGCCCTCTACGTTGTCGACCTCGAAGGCGACATCCTTCACAGCATCGCCATGCTTCTCTAGATGCGCGTGGATCTCGCGCAGGAGCTCTCGCTCCGCGTCAGAGATGGGCTCATCCTCCGGCAGATGGGCACAAGACCGCACGGGGGAGGTGAAGACGAAGCGGACGTCGTTATTGGCGACGGCGTATGAG
The DNA here is from genome assembly GCA_036785495.1 of Colletotrichum neosansevieriae. Lineage (NCBI taxonomy): Eukaryota > Fungi > Ascomycota > Sordariomycetes > Glomerellales > Glomerellaceae > Colletotrichum > Colletotrichum neosansevieriae. Next base: position 488,567 of record JAVHLV010000008.1, read on the forward strand.
GAAAGGTACCTGCTGCCGGTCTCGAGTCCCTTGTATGCAATGGTCTTGAACCCAAAAAGATTGTTGTAGTATGAGGCGGCTTGTTTCGCGTTCCCAACCCACCAGGTTACATGATCGTAGCCCCGGAAATTGGGAGGGGGATGTTGTACGGCGAGTCCATCGCCGAGATCTGTTGATGCCGGGTATGCGGCGTTCTGTGGAGGCGAATCTGTGATAGCAGAAGGGGACATTGACACTCAGAAGTTTTCGGACCTATTGTCACCGACGAAGAGTTGGTTAAGTGATGATATTTGTAACGAGATATGGCACTGAAGTAAAAAATGGAACACGGTACAAAGGACGAGGGGGACCTTCAGCTTTATGTCAGGCGCACCGTCTTCGATATCAGTATTCGGACACTGTATATCGCTGATGAACTTTAAACGGCACACCCAGGACGGACTTCCGCCCAGAAAGCACCAGGCCCTGAAGCGTGGCCTCGCATTTCACCTCCGCGGTGGCCGCATCTGACGCTTGTCCATGGCTAATGCCGGGGCGGGGTTCCTTCTCTGAGGTAATCCCACGTCTAACCCAGCACATGCTCAGAACGGAAGCCATCCTGGAATCGCTTCGATTCCTGGCAGTAGTGCCGAAGGCAGAAGCAGAGGTTGGCGGCGGGTTGCGCAAAGCCGTACAATGTTGAGATTGTGAGTCGTATGCGGAATCTCGCCGGCCGAGCAAGTCGCCCGTGGTCAGCCGAGATAAGCCGCCGCTGGCCGGGCCATGTGCGCGACGCGGCTTTGACGCCCCATCTTGCTTCGGATGCCCCAGGCTATACCCGCCTCTATCTTGTACCTCTCCCATCAATTGTCGGAGTCAAAGAGTGCGAAGTCGTAGCCGCTGTTTCCGTCATCCTGGGGTAAAGTCTGGGATAGGTATGGTATCCACTTGGAATGAGCGCATTGCTTGTCCCTTCTCCTTTGAAACCCTAGCATAGCCGTTAGGGTGCGGAATGATCAAACCTGCCTCGCCGCCCCCCGCCGCATCCCCTTGAATACTAATGTGTCTGATAAAGCTCCTGGGGTTGCCTGGGGTTTCCTGCGGGTTGATTGTCTCCTAGTTAAACAAAACCAGCTGTCAACTCGACACGTATCTCCATACCATCGATTGGATTCGAGCCTGCGCCCTCATAGAAAGACGACTGGTCATTTTTTGCACCTGAGCGTCCACTAGTCTCCTACTCGCAAAGATGGCTTCCGTATCATTGAGTCGGCACGACGTCAACGTGCTTGACAAGATCAAAGACCCCGAATCCGACCCTTCCGCGAACGTCTTGCTCGATCCGTCGCTGCCTCGAGACCCTCAAATCATCGACAGGTCCGTCTATGAGCGCATCATCTTGAAAGAGAGAGAAATCATCTTGTCCATGCAGCAGCTTGAACTCCAATTGGCAGGGCTCAGACCGAAACGCGTCACCGAGCCTGTCCAGGAGTACAAGGCCCTACTCTCAAAGCTGGACAACTTCATCTCCGAGTTCCCAAACTACGCCAGCGCCAGGAACAACCGTGTGCAGGCGTTGAGACGCTTGTACGGAGACACGATGCTGTTGTCGGGGGCACCACCTTCTCCGCAGCGGCTCATCGAGAACCCTAACGCTGTTGAAATGAGGCAGCAGTCCAAATTGGCCTTGGAGGATATTGACAAGTCTATTGCGCTTTTGACCCCTCGGACCACGTTCAGCGCCATGTCGCCTCAAGCAGCCAAGACCATATCTCTTGCATACACTCAGCGAGCAGCCATCTATCACGTGACTGCGAAGTTGGTGCCAGAGCTCAAGGTGCATGTCGACGAAGCCAGACGGGAGGCGAGATGGAGCAAGCTCGATTTTGAGGAGGCAGCGTCGCGAGACTTTGCGATGGGCGGTAGGTACGGGAATGAAATAGCCAAAGGCCTGGCTGTAAGCACGAACCCGACGGCGAAGTTGTGCGGGCAGATGGTCCGAGAAGCATTGAAGAAGGAGTATGGACCGTCGTTTGGTAATTAATTAAATTTAGACCGTAGAGACCTGCTTAATTGAACAGGCCGCCCTGTTGTCGCATTGCCTCCCTTTGAAAGTGAGAGTCGGAGAACTCATGCGAAAGCCTTGGCCAGTCCCAGTCGTCTTTGGTGCACTCTCGTGTCAGTAAAGAATTCGAAATTGGTCCACGTCAGTTTCGAGCCTCATACCTCTTGGCAGCAGCAATCGTCTCTTGGGTAGTTTTACCCTTCTCCTTCTCCTCGCGGTTGATCCTCGTGGCCGCTGCACCAAGGCCGATCACCAAAGCGAAGATGGGGTCCGCCATCTTGGAGATGATGTAGGATGGAGGAGTGGCCATGTTGCACGGTAAATCGTGGTATGTCCAGATGGGCAGAGGAATGCTCAGTGGGATGGAGTTTTGACTGCTGGCGAGTTGAGGATGAATAGGACCTGACGCAGGTTCAGAAGATGCGCCGAAGTGAGCTAGAGGTGTGAATCATAAGCTGGATGGGGTGTTTGTAGTGCCTCACTCGGGGTGGCGAAGTCGACGAAACGCACGGACCATATGGGTCACGTGCTTAGTGCCCTCGGGAACTGGCTAGGTACGCACAACGAAAAAATTACACACATTTTCAACTGGAGAACATCACCACGACTGACGACCAACTTCTCAACAGCACGCCCAGAGCCCTCGACAGCGCAGGTCACAATGAAGTTCCTTAAGGTCGGCAGAGTCGCCATCATCACCCACGGCCGCTACGCCGGGAAGAAGGTACGAGCCCACGATTTCTTGCGAGCACCGCAGAGTTTCCTCCCGCCGAGTGGGCGCGAAATTTCACGTCGTCGGACGGGTCTTGGGATTCGAGAAGGGGGAAATCCATCGCCACATCGAACGGAACAGGGGGATCACATGCCGGCATGTGGATTTGAAGACCGCCGCGATGCTGGAACTTTACGCCCAGCGCCCAAAGACGCGGCTGGAGGAAAACTAAACGAGCAGCGTCCAGGAATACTAACATGAATTTCTACTTAGGTCGTCATCATCCAGCCTGTCGACTCCGGCAACAAGGCCCACCCCTTCGGCCACGCCCTCGTCGCCGGCATCGAGCGCTACCCCTCCAAGATCACCCGCCGCATGTCCAAGACCCGCCAGGAGAAGCGCAACAAGATCAAGCCCTTCGTCAAGCTTGTCAACTACAACCACTTGATGCCCACCCGTTACACCCTCGAGCTCGAGGGCCTCAAGGGTGTTGTTTCCAACGACACCTTCAAGGAGGTCTCCCAGCGTGAGGATGCCAAGAAGACGGTGAAGAAGGTCCTGGAGGAGCGTTACACGAGCGGCAAGAACAGATGGTTCTTCACACCTCTGAGTATGTTTCCACACGAGCACAGTCTCCCTTACGCGCCTCCCCGCTTTCGGTCACTGCCATGATGGACTGGCAGCCAGACTTGGTCAAGGATCGAACAACAGCTAATACGCGTAATAGGATTTTAAAAGGGAAACCATTTCTGCAATCGTCAACAGGTCGGGGAGTTGGGCTGGCTTGTAAGGAGCATCAATTGGCATATGAGGTCCTCGGTTTAAGGGACCCCCAATGTGAAATCATTGAAATCGAGACGTTTGCCTGTGATATCTCAACGAAAGTGGATGCAGCTGCTGTGACCGAAGAGAGTGACGGAGAAAAAAAGGTCTTGGGTGACTGATGAATAGATCCAGCCATCGGCCGTAGGAGACGGCCATGATCAATGAATATGAAATAAGCAAGCCAAATTTCAACCTCCAAGCATCGTGTAGACAGTGAACGAGAGAGTGCCTTTACCATGTGAGGATCTGCAGCACCAGCCGCAAATCCCGCCTACAACGTACACGCTAAGTCATCTCTGGAAACAGCAGAAATACCCACCTACATACAGCTGCTCATCTGAGTACTCCTCATAGTGCTGCCGTCACGCCCGTCGCCGTTGAACTTGCCATGACAGGTGGATCAGGTGAGTCGCATCAACATGCCGTGGGAATTTCTCACTTCAAAGCATGCGCAGTAGGCTTTTGCGCAGTTTTTGTGTATCATTGCGTACGTACATGTCTATATCCTCCGCCGTCTAGAGTACATCAGATTAGAACTTCATGATGCAAACCACGCAACCTAGTCCCTTTGCGCTCTGCGCCTATGCTCTATAGCTGTACACGGGGTAACTCCCAAACAAGAAATTCCAATTTCCTCCGGATTAAAAAGAAAAAGGGTTCAGAGGACGCAAGGATGAAGAGAAGCTCGTAATATGTACTTGGGACAGGCTAGTTTCGTCGCGGAAGAGAATCTGGTATCGTCACATCTCTACGCTTACAAGTAGGAAATGACAGACCAAGGAAAGGTGTTGTCTATCTAGGAACCTATACCCTGCTGCTGCCGAAGTGGCTGTTAACCTCGTTGATGAGGTTATGAGGGTCGTACTCGGGAGCGTACGTCGGAGCCAGGCCGCCGAGCAGCGTGAAGAGGACGAAAGCGGAGAGGACGATGATGCTAAGCTTGCGCAAGATGGGCTTACGCTGGCCGAAGTCGGCCCACTGGCGGCCGGCCTCACCCATGTAGCCCTTGATCTGCTCGTAGCCGAGCTTGTAGTAGACCATACCGCCGAGAGCGATGCTGTATCCGAAAAACTGGAGACCAGTCACCTGGGTGCCCCAGATCATCATGGAGGCAACGACCAGCATGACGTCTTTGAGGACACCGCAGAGGGTCAGAACCAGGGAAGAGGTCTTGCCAATCTAAGGGTGACGAGTGAGCATTTACGATCGTTGGATTTGCTTGTGGAGCCACTACTTACCAAGAAGACCACTGAGACGTTCAACAGGAAGGCGCAAAGACCGTTCAGGAAAAAGGTGAAGAGGCCGACGTTGTAAACCTGGTCCATAGACACCTTGGGAATTTCCCAGACAAGGGCGACCGCCAAGTTCATGACGGCGCAAACAGGGGCGAAGTAGTAGACAGACACGAGGGGGTCCATCTTGTAGTCGGCAGAGCTAAGAAGGCGCTGGACCATGGTGAGACGCAGAGCCTCAAAGATCACACCTCCGATCTGGTAGATAACACCGATCCAGACAAACTTTATCTCTCCGATGGAGGCAATGATGACACCGACGACGATGATGGAGACGTTGAGGAAGACTTTCAAGTTGGGCTGGGAAACACCGAGAGCCCATCCGGACAGCAGCACGGCAACGGGAGTGGTAGCCTAGGTTTCTTGTTAGGGCTTGCGTTCTGACAGTCGTAGCCGTGGAATCGTACCTTGAGCATCTGAATGAAAGCGACAGAGAGGTACAGGTAGGTCAGGTTACCGCAGATCAAACTCAAGCTGAAGAAGATGCCGATAGGGACAATCGCCCGCACGTATACACGACCGGTCATCTTGACCGATTTACGTCCGTCGAGAACGTGGGTCCAGCGAGCGAGGATCTGTGTCATAATGGTGGCGAAGGTCAAGTGGTAAGTCGTCAGGATGACGGGGTAGCCTTTACTCGATTAGCATCGTCGCCAGTACTCGTCTGGCGCAGGGAAACGGCTTACGGAAGTTGAGGGTGTCGAGAATCCATTTGTTGAAGAGAATGACGGAGGAAGACAGAGAGATCCAAACGCTGCGCGGAGAAAGCGTCAGTACGGCAGTCATCCAAGCGCTCGAAGCAGAGATTGGCATCATTTGAGGATGGATTCTTACATAACGTAGAGTGCGGGATGGATCGCAGCCTTGGGAGGCTGGGACTTCTCGATGTCTGGATTTGTGGTGGGCAAGATGGAACCGTTGTTCTCTCCGCGAGGGACCTCGCCCGAGACGCGCGTTTTCTCGTCGGCGCCCATTGTGTCGGCAGTGCGGTGCGGTGGGTGAGAAAACGAGGGGAGGAGGGAGATGGGAGGTTGGTGGTCGAGATGGAGAGGATTGGAGGACACGACGGTCGTTGTTGCTGTGGTTGTTGTCGAATGAACGAACAATTTGATACAGCTAAATGCCACTAAAAAAAAAAAGGACGGGACGCGCAAAACGAGAGCGAGCGAGCGGACGGGACGGCCAAGCACTCGTTAAAGGTGTCGTGGGGTAGGCGACAGGTACTTAACAAAATGCGATTCGGGGGTCCCAAGGATAAAATAGGTAACAGACACCGGTTTCTGGCCTGAGCCGCAACTAAAACCTTGAGGGTTAAGCACGGCTTTAGAGGTACTGAAGTTGATGGCGGAGGGGGAAAAATGAAGAAAGGAAGCCCAAGGAGTTCTCGCAGCTACGACTCTATTTGGGGGGAGAAGATTTAAAAAAGGAGGACTGGGTTGCTTCAAAAGAGGGTTAGGAGGGTTTTTTTCCCTTTTTCCTTCTTGGTCTTTCGAGAAGGGGGGGGGGGGGAGAAAAGGAGGAGAGTGGAAGGGGTGCGTGGTACCTTAGGTGTGAGATGGGGAGGCTTGGGTCTGGGATGTTATGGTAAGGTAGCAGCAGCAGCAAGACACTGGATATGTGTCGGCAATTATTTCGAGAGAGAGAGAGGGGTGGGGGGAAAAACCAACTTCTTTTTGCTGCACACTCACTTGTTCTGGAAATGGAGGTTCATGTTGACGCGATCGAGCCCGGCCCAATCCAGGATCCGGCAGACGATGTACCTGACAGTCACGACTACTTGTGAGAGTGGAGCCCACCTGCCCCATAGCATGGCGCTCAGCATGTCCTGCTCGGCGGCAACGGCCGGTGACAGGCTGGCCGGAGCGCAGCCCTCATGTATCCGGTACATTCCCCTTGCGACTGGGGGCCACTTCGAGGGACCACCGTGGTACGCCACCGTTCTCAGGGGGTCCGATGGGCCTAATATTAGTGCTGTCAATCTTGGATAGGGGCCGCAAATCAAGCTCTGCCCGCTCGCCTCCTTGGCATTTCACCAGCTCTTCACTTTAGAAGGGTACATATCACCTGCGCTTATTACTCGCTGTGAGTTAGGGTTACCCAAAGCTGTGTCTCCAACTGACGATCCGAAGCTTTGCATAGATGTGCCTTTGATGACTGACTGAGTAGCCGAGGCCCGCAGCCGCCACTCTCTTTGTGGCTCTGGATCAGCTACCTTACCACAAACATATTTCGAGTAGGTAAGTAAGGCCAGGTGAGGTAGGTAAGGTAGATAGATACTGGACTAAAGTACGATACTAAGAGCATCTCATCCAATGGAACCCATCACAGCACGGAACCTTCAAGGGGTTTACCTCTAGGTAATGTCAACCCAAAAATTGGCAACATGTAATGCTTGAGTATGCTTCCCAATCATCGCTCAGCAAACTCATCACTCGACTAGCGACTGACGCTTGACGGCTGATGACTGCTCCCCATACCTTAGCTAAGCTAAGGTACGGTGCCTTGCTGCCGGCAGCGAGGGGCTCGAAATACCATTCCTGGCCGCCTCGACTGACAACGGCCTCGCCATACTGCGCCCATGAACGTGACGTGGTCTACTTAGCAGGATGCTTGCGGCCAATACAAAAATATCAGATAGTCGTCCGTCACTGGGAGGGGTTTACCTCACATCTATCTCCATGCGTTCGTCGGGCATTGACATGTAGTCGCCTGGAAGGACATGGTTCCACCTACGCCTCAGAGTTTATAAAAACGACGACAGAGGACTCTGGCTGAGTTATTATTCCAAGACATGAATGACGCCCTACCGAGATCAATCCATGCCTTTAGTATGTGCTCCTCCGAGTCTAGTCTGTGTACCATGCCGCTTCGAGATCCACGAATGCCACCGTTCAACGGCCGAGTAAGAATAGGCTAGAAGAGCCAGCGAAGAAAAGAAAACCCTCAACCCTTGTTCCGAACTCTGCATTCCTTCCCGCTCTATTCGACCAGCTGCAGCGGCGACGGCACCAAGACGTGTGAATACATTTGAGGGACTCAATCTACCCCAGACCTGCGCTTGGTTTACCGGCTACGGGCTGGGCGGTTTCCTCGCCGGGAACGACCGCTCAGAGTCTCGGTGCCCGTCGACTATCATTCGCTTTGCACCCTTAATTGGAACCAGAAGTGACGGCAGAAGGAATCAACCTGAAGCCCACGGCCGACGTTGAGGCTGAGGTAAATTAACTGTGACTTGCAGCTCTCCATTTTCAAGGTAGGGCAGGGACGACTGCTGATTGCAGGTATACGGTATGACCCTGAGACGCATCTCGTCCCAATGGGATTCTTGATTGCTCTTACGTCCCACGAGTGGGACCCCTACTTTATCGGGCCCAATCCAATGTGCGTACTGCAGTACTACGCGGTAGTGAGTGCGATGATGCATGCTGGTTTTGGACGCATCGACGACTCGCAAAACAGACGCCGAAAGCAAGCACCAGCCCTTACCTCACCAGTTCCCACTCTCGTCCATTAAGTCCCTTTACGGACCGACTCCATGGGCAAACCAACTGCCACCGTGCCAGATTGGCGACAATTTCCAAGGAAGACGGATGCCGGGACGAGGGTTGCTGTGCGATGCTCCCGTCCAAGCTCTCCCCCGGCACAGATACTGCCCTACTCAAAGTGAGAATAGTTGGGACGCCATCGTCGACATCGCACGTCGCGTCTGCGTGGCAGTCTCGATGATGTTTCCGCTGGCACCGGCCGCTTGGATCGCGGACCCTCGGGAGGGATGCCTTCAGGCCGCCGCATCGCAACCTCGAGCTCCATTTTCCCTGGCTCACTACCTAGGTGTTCAATCTCATTCTCCCCCGTCCTCGGGCCCGCGAAAGGTTCGTTCGAATTCCCGCCTCCGACCAGGTCTCAGCTCAGCCTTACTCTAACCAGGACCTGCGTGGCTGCCACACTTGCCGTACTAAGCCATCCCTCCCCTCCGTACCACCAAGCAAGCCTCTGCATCGGCCAAGGCCGTGAAGAGCACTCCTTGTAACTGGACGACTAGTCGTAAGAATGCGACTCTGTACGATGCAGGGCCGTGACAAACATGACCGGATCTGTCAGGTTGAATCTGGCAGATGGCCGCGTCCACTAGACGAACTAACCGGCCGCTCTTGCGTTCCCTTGGCTCTCGACTGCTATTTGGAAGTTATCCCACCTGTCTGGCGGGTTGCAGACGGGCAGCATCGGACAAATGTACAAATGCCAGCAACAGCAAATCTACCTACCTACATCCCATCGTAACGCCCGGCGGCGTACAGCCTCGATACCAAGCATTCTGTCAGCGAACGACTCCGCAATATTCCCCAGCCAGAGCTCTGCAGCTGCTGTTAATAGAAAACCGCTGTTTGGAATGAAGCCTGAATCAAGTGGCTGAGGTTCATGCGGCGCCTCGAAACCGACCCGGCCGATCTACGAGAGATCCAGTTTATGTGTTTCAGACTCTTGGAGTTGGCCGTCATTCGATGACCCCTGGTGGGGGGAGACACGCACGCTTGCAAAGCTTCTCAATCTCAACTCAACTCGGGCCCATAAAGGTGCTCAATGACGGACCGATGGACGAGTTGGCGACTTAGTGATCGACTCTCACAGCCTCCTTTGCAACTCTACTCCGCAGATGAGAGGCAGGGGCAATCCCGCATTAGGGATGGAAACGTCAATCGTTAGTCCAAGAAGCCAGCAGGGGATCCAGAACGGCGTCTGTTTGTAACAACCGACGGATCGAAATTAAGTCGACCTACGGAGTACTCCATCAGCAAGTCCAACGCGGACCCAGCTGTGACGACAACGGTCGGGATCAGGAAGACGGAGGCACAGGAGGCGGGAAGATTTTCCAGATTGCCAGAAGCTCAAACCGTGGCACCTTGCACCTGGTGTGCTGGCCCGAGTGTCGCTGTGCCCCCTGCTTCCTCAACTTTCCCTTGCTCATCTTATCACCCGTCGTCGTGCCAGCCTCGGGGGGGAAAACCATGGGCAAGCCGGGTACGGCAGGACAAGGCCGCGACGCATGGCATTGCGGACGAGCAGAAAATAAGAAAAAGACCACAACTTCAATTTCCTCGAGCGACGATCGCTGGCCGAAAGGCGAGATGCAGGACCAACCTCGCACCAATGCGGGAGGCAACGATATCCCTGTCCGCATCTTGATTGGCGATGCACGAATGAAAATGAGCAGACGGAACATGGGGCTTTTCGCAAGCAAGCGATGGGAGCTGCAGTCCTCCAAACCTGGTACAGACTTGGTACACCGGCATAGCCAGTGTCCAGACGTCGACTGCTTCCCCCGTTTCGGCTCAGTCGATTCGCCCACAGTTCCATTCAAATCCAGGCCGCGTACTCGACTCAGGAACGGCCAAGTCGCCAAAGCGAAACGGTGGCAATGCCGCAGTTGATCCGTCGAGCAAATTACAGCACCTGTTAGTGTGATTGAGGATGGCTGCGCTGGCGGCCCTCTGAATAATCAATCAAACGAAGCTTGCTTTGCATCATTGAATCAATGGCCAGCTGCAGCGTGCCAATGAAGGTGGGATTGCGGTCATTCTTAAGAGATTGCACCGCGCAGGGTTCCGTTATCGAAGGCATTGCGACAACTTCGGCTGGCACAACGACCCCCAAATGGAGGGCGTTTGCATGTCACCATGAACGCTCTGGAGCACGCAAAACACAACCAACAAGTAGTGACATTGTCAAAATGAGACGGCACTCTCTCGGCCGACCACGCCAAAAAGACCACTAGCTCGACCCAGGAAGACGAGGATGGGTACCTTAGGTATTGTGACAAGTCGGTAGCGGGGCCGGCAGCGGCAGCGGAAGAGGCGAACGGCGGGTTGCAAGGCACGGACGCCACACGCAAGCCCGGCGACAGCGACTGGACAGTATGAACGTGTCAGAGTCTGAGCCAAATGACGGAAAACAGCTACCAGACTAGGAAATGGAGGCGAGAAGGACGTGAATGCGGATTGATCATTGAAAGACCGTAGGTTTGACTCGATTCGGAATATAAGAAAACACAATTAGCGCAAGATCCACTTATGCACAGCTGCCGGCTTGTAATGGCGGTCCCTTTTTTTTTTTTTCCTGCTTAGAAAAAAAAAATTCCTTTTGGACGAGAAATACGCCGTCTGCTGTCAACGGGTAAGCGGTGTTGAGCTGAGGGTGCAGAGACGGCCTGGGTTGGGAATTAGTCACGATTTTAGTCAATTAGTCAAAAGACACTACTTTTTTAAAAATATATATATATTAAATATAAAAGTAAAATAGATAATATAAATACATAACTATATAGTTTAATAATTAAATAATATATATATAGCTTTTAATTCTTATATTTATTATATATATAGTATATAAACTAGAATTAGTCAAATTAGTCTTAAATTTATCTTAAAAGTGACTAAAAAGTGACTAATCCACTTAATAATTAAAATAAAAAGCTATATATTACTAATATAAATCTAGTAAAATTATATAGTATATATAACTATTATTAGTATTTAATAAAATATTTTTTATAATTTTAGCTATATCTTCCCTATAGTGACTAAAGCTTTGACTAATTTGAATAATTTTTTGACTAAACCTGACTAATTCCCAACCCTGGAGACGGCGGTCAAGGCAACAAGAATGAAGCGAGCGAGTCGCGCTGCAGAGCATTGCCGGGCCCGGGTAGAGGATCTGCATCGCCGAACCACGGAGCTTCAACTAGCAAGAGTCAACCACAGACGGCAGGGTAGAGGCACAGCCTAACGCAGCAAGACCGTCAGTGTCGAGCGATGAGCAGGAAGCGGTCAACAGAAGACAACGTCGCACAATGCTGCCTTCGTCTTGGCGGTCTGTCACTATCAAGTCAAGGTCAGGTCAGGGTCGGGATGAAGGTGGTGGATGGCAATTGTATTACTATAGTGGGTGCAGCGCGACGGCGTAGCAAGTTAGATTGGAGTTTCATCAATCAGAATGACGAGCGGCCTCGAGCATGTTTCCGAACCTCGGGGAGATTATAGCCCCTTGTTTGTCTTTGTTTCGGCGCCTGCAGCCGGAGACGGAGATATCCTACTCTGTAGCACGAAGCACATATGGATCTTGGGTGGTGCGGCCACCCATCTCGTCTGTGTATTGTTTATTTGTTTCTCCTATAAATTGCAGTTGGTGATGGATGTATCAATTTGTGTTTCGTCCGGCGTTGATTGGAATGGCGACTGATGAGGATGATGAGGAGGAGGAGCCGGATGGGGCCATGGATGAGAAGGGCCTGGCACGAAGACTGGGAACAGGACCGGGAAGGAGCTCCAAGGGCCCCCCTACTAGTGTAATGGGAACGGGTTTGCGGGTGTGTGTGCGTACGTTGTTGATGGACCATGGACTACCTAGGGACTATGGGGGAGGAGAGAGAGAGAGAGGAAAAACTGGGAATTTTGGGAACGTGTCCTCGAGTCCTTGGGGAAGCGAAGGCGAAATGCCTCCACAGCTCTCTCCAGTTCCCAGTTTCCAAACAGTCCAGACGTGGTGGACCAGAACCAGACCGACCAGACCAGACCAGACTTAATTCGAGTGGAGGATGGGGAGGACCCGTTCTCAATCCGATCCCATTATTTTTCTTGGGGTCTGATCTGTCCTGTACTCTGATTTACGCTTGTAAGAGTTGTGTGTATTCGTCTCAGCCATGGCCAGCCAGTGAGGTGTTGGAAGCTTCAATTGGAAATGAAACTGAGTCTCGCTGTCTTTCTTTGGTCCCTTGCTGTTTGCTGCTGACCTTGTGTATCTGAGGCGAAGTGTCATGGGATGGAAATAAAGAGACAAGAACGACACTTCTGGAGGTCGCCCACCTTACCTTACTAACTACTATTCCGCCACGCGGGTATCAAGTACACAGTCTGGCACCCAAGCCTCAGTGGCGATACAAGTACCTGAGCATCAGAGCTAATCAGAAAAGCCATATCGACTCTGTAACGGTTTGAACTCGCTAGTGTCACTGTCGGAAACTGGAGTCCGCAGTTGCAGGACAAGCTTCTGGCCTCTACTGTTGTGGCTGTGACATTGGCATCCGTCGGCTAACTCTAGGTCTGTCTGCCCGTACGATGCAGCATCCCTTCCACGTCTTCCCCTTGCACGGCCGCTGTGTCTTCTTAAGGTAAGGTATCTTATCTTTTCTTCTCCCAAGGCACCCCTCGATCTTGCCCACAGTGTTAGACATGCCCTGCCAGCCAACGTCCGCTGCTGCATCGCACATGTGGTCCTGCTAAAATGCTCGGCAGCAGGGCTGGGGCCGGGACTGGGCTCGTGGTTTGTGCCTACCTTTACCTTCAAGTACGTCTTGCTGCTGGGCCTCGTCATGTTGCGCCAAATACAGCTCAATTTGCAGTGTCGCGGGCGCTTTCGGTCGGTGTGGATTTGCTTCTTGATGACGATGACGAGAAGCTGCTGCTCTCGTTGCTTTGGTGCTTTGGGGGGGAAGCATGTATGAGATATGGATGTCGTCTTCGCCTTCATGGTCGTTCATCGCCATGCTAATACGGGTACAATCAAGTCTTGGTACCTACTGGGTAGTATATCAGACAGTGACCGCCAAGGTATTTCAAAGATGCATCCAATTAGCACAGCAGCCGCAAGGCCTTATCTAAATAGAGGATCTCAAAAAAGGAACGATAGGTTGAGGAACACTACCTTACTTACCTGGTACTTACCTTACCTCATCCTAGGTAGGTAGGCACCAAAGGTACCTAGGTAGTAGTAAGGTAAGTAGGTACTTTATTACTGGTAGCCATGGTGAAATGGAACAGACGGGTGCTCTCCGCGGCAGCCAAAGTATTCTGCCGCGGCTAAGGCACCTTATATCACAGCAGGTAACATATGCCTTCCCTTGACTCCTCTCAATAACTTGCGTAGACAGAGATGGGCACCATCTAACCTAAGGTAAGGGAGGTAGGTACGTTAGCCAAAGTAGAGGTAGATGCCACCACCTATGATAGGTAGCTTCATCTCATCTCATCCGCCCAGGTTAATGAAGAGCAACAGCACCATCACCACCACCCTCTCTCAAAGGTGGGGCCGCAATTGCACTTACAATCTGTCCGGCTGCAGGTACCTTACCAGAAAGACACCACACGCACCTGCGACCTCCAGCAGCACGTCGAAGGACCGTCGACCAGGGGGCCCCGCCATCCCCCCCTGTCCCAAATAATAATTTTGGCCCCTCCATCACAGCAGTCGGTCCCCTTTTCTTTGGAACCAGACGAAACCCATATCTACGGCAACGGTCTTTCTCCTTCCCTTCTTTGCTGCCAACCTACTCATCCTCTGCCTCTCACTTTCTCTATCTCGACGATACCCTCTTTGCCGCTGTCTTGCGAGCCGTGCCATCGCCAGATCCCACAGAGTCCTTCTTTGCTGCGCTTTTTTGCAATACCCCCGTTGTAGCATCATCATTCATTCCCCCACCATGGCTGACATGTGAGTACATTTTACCGCCTTTCCCAGCTCGCATGCTGCTTCGGCTGTGTTGCAGAGCTGTGACGAACGCTTTGTGGCATTTCAGAGAAGCCCAATTGAGCATGTTTCGCTGACGATTCCTGCTCAGTAACGTTGATGTCTTGATTATCGGCGCTGGCCCGACCGGTCTTGGTGCTGCGAAGCGCTTGAACCAGATTGTATGTCTTCACCGCCAAATCCTCAACCCCTGTTCCCGTCGTCTTGCATGCTAACCTGGACTCGCAGAACGGCCCTTCATGGCTGCTCGTTGACTCTGCCGACAAGGCGGGTGGTCTCGCGTCTACTGATGTCACCCCAGAGGGCTTCGTAAGTGTCTCCAATGCTGTCGGGCTTCGTTCAGCCTTGCGCCCTCTCCCGCTGACACAAACTCCCAGCTCTACGATGTCGGTGGCCACGTTATCTTCTCCCACTACAAGTACTTCGACGACTGCATCGACGAGGCACTCCCCAAGGAGGATGACTGGTTCACGCACGAGCGGGTTTCCTACGTCCGCTACAAGGGCCTCTGGGTTCCCTACCCCTTCCAAAACAACATCTCTATGTTGCCCAAGGAGGACCAGGTTAAGTGCATGAACGGTCTCATTGACGCCGCTCTGGAATGCCGCGTTGCCAACACCAAACCCAAGGACTTCGACGAGTGGATCCTCCGCAACTGTGGTGAGGGTGTTGCCAACATCTTCATGCGTCCCTACAACTACAAGGTCTGGGCTGTTCCCACCACGAAGGTAAGCTCCTACCCGACTTCCGGCACGATAATAAGAAGAAAAAAGTTTCAGAATGTGTCACTGACTCTGGTCCTCAGATGCAATGCCAATGGCTCGGAGAGCGTGTCGCCGCTCCCAACCTGAAGCTCGTTACCGAGAACGTCGTTCTCAACAAGGTCGCTGGAAACTGGGGACCCAACAACGTCTTCCGCTTCCCTGCCCGCGACGGTACCGGTGGTATCTGGATTGCCGTTGCCAACACTCTGCCCCAGGAGAAGATTCGCCTCGGCCAGAAGGGCACCGTCGAGAAGGTTGACGCCCAAAGCAAGGTTGTCACCCTGAAGGACGGCACTACCGTCAAGTACAACAAGCTTGTCTCCACCATGAACGTTGACCAGCTCGTTGAGAAGATGGGCAACCAGGAGCTTGTTTCCTTGTCCAAGGGTCTGTTCTATTCTTCCACCCACGTTATCGGTGTCGGTCTGCGCGGTGCCCGCCCTGACCGCATCGGTGATAAGTGCTGGCTGTACTTCCCCGAGGACAACTGCCCCTTCTACCGCGCCACCATCTTCTCCAACTACTCTCCCTACAACCAGCCCGAGGATAGCAAGAAGCTGCCTACGCTCTACCTGGCCAACGGCCAGAAGGCCGAGTCTTCTGAGGCCAAGGAGGGTCCTTACTGGTCCATCATGTTGGAGGTTTCTGAGTCTTCCATGAAGCCCGTGAACCGCGAGAAGCTCCTCGAGGAGTGCATCCAGGGTCTCATCAACACAGAGATGATTAAGCCCGAGGACGAGATTGTTTCTACCTACCACCGCTGCTTCGACCACGGTTACCCTACTCCCTCGCTCGAGAGAGAGGGTGTCCTCAAGGACCTCCTCCCCAAGCTCCTGGACCAGGATATCTACTCCCGTGGTCGCTTCGGCAGCTGGAGATACGAGGTCGGCAACCAGGACCACTCCTTCATGCTCGGTGTCGAGGCCGCCGACAACATTGCCAACGGCGCCGTCGAGCTCACCCTCAACTACCCCGACTTTGTCAACACCCGCCGCAATGAGGAGCGCCGCCTGGCTCAGTCGTTCAACTTCGCGTCTAAGCCCGCTGCTAACGGAACTGCCATTGCCTCGCACAGCAAGTAAAGCTGCGGCGTGGGAGGCGCGAGGAGAGTGTTAGATTTTTCGTCTTTAGCTGTAGAGCATTAGAAAGCATGAGCATGACCAATGAAGGGAGGCAAGCTCGGGGAGGGGAAGGGAGCTTTGGCTAAGCATATAAGAATACCTGGGAGTTTTTACGTTGTTGAATTGGGGAAAATGACTTTGCGCCATACCCACGATGTTGATGAATCGTGCGCAAACGAAGGCGTAGGGCTTACTGGGCCCTGTCAAATGGGAAACCTATATAGAATATAGAGATTTTGACAACCAATATGTGTTGATACCGTTACCAAGAGATTTTGCGTCGGCCAGATGTGACAGTCAAGTATCGCACGGCGAGGGAAGGCACTCACACCCAGCCAACTGATTTACCAGCGCGACGAAGCTCTTAGACATCATGGGCCCGTACTCTCATCTCATGTAAGTCAGGCACCCACAGCCAGAACCAGCCTCGAGCTTACGTCTGGTTTATGAAAATACTTACTCTGACTTGCGTTCCAGCGTTGCGTATACTTCATCTATGCAGTATCAATGCAAAACACGAGGTGGAGGAACACACCACCAAGGCAATTCGTTGACATACGAGCAAAAGCCAACCTCAGACGGCCTAGTCTGGGAGGACGCTACTTCAATTTCTACCAGAACCATCTTCTTGCGCAGGCTGACGGCAAACCCGGACGAGGTCGCATTCGGCCGGTTGGCGACGATGGCGACAAGCAAAATCACATACTGACGTCTGTTACCCCGCGGGCCCGCGGGTCACGAGATATAGTTTCGTCAAAGCCAAAAGATGAGACGGACGGGTGGCGTCCTCATCTTGGTTTTTCTCTCTCTCTCTCTTTTTCCACATTTCTTGCGTCCAAGTTCCACAATTGAATTCTGCTGCAGCGAGTGCAACACTTTAGTCGGGGTTTCCTCCCAGCCGTCTTCGGGAGAGCGACAGGGTCTCGTTAACATCATGGCACATGCGGCAAACAGAGAACTGTGTGGACGAGGTTTTGGAGAGAAATTTGTGTCGGTATGTGCGTCGCCAATGACATCATTTCTCGTTCAAGTTTTGTTGAGCTTCTTCTGAATTTGTGGCCAGGGGGAAAGGACAGGGCGTCGGGATGAAGGGGAGATGCGACGGTGCCGCGATTCAGTTCACGATGTTGGAAGGTACGGAGTTTTCCGCAAAGCCCGGAGGGTGGGGCTTCTGCAGCTGACCGTACGAGTCGCGATGGCTCTGTTAAGGACGCGGCGGCGGCTGACTGCCGTTTTGATAGTAAGTTGACGGCGCCCTGTTCCGGCGGCTTCCTTTCCTCTTCCCTCGCTCTCTTTTTGGCGCCTTGGACGTTGAGATGGGCCGGTTGTGTATTTCTGGCGAAGGCACCCCGTTTGCTGGCGTACGAGGTTTCCTTAGCAGGCTTTGGTTTGCATCAGCGGAAGTCCGGAAAGGTTTGGCGGACCAAGACTGCCCAAGTGAGACAAGACGTTCCCGGGGGGAAGGCTGCCCGCCCGCTGCGGTGGGCAGAAACAGGCGGTCAAGCCCGTCTTAGCCAAAGAGGGAAGACTGCTGGGCGTAGGCACTGCTGGGCAGGTGGCAGCAGGTGGCCCTATTGTGCATATGGAGCTGACTTAGCTAATTACCTATAAGTTTCTTTCTAGCTAATCAGCTATAAGGTTCGTTTTTACTAATTAGAGAGCTAGATTTCTAGCTAAAAGACGTAATTTTAGGGAAATTTTGTAGTGGGAAAATCATCCCTTAAGTAGGTCGGTAGAGTTTGGCGTGCCCGGTCTTTTCCTGGTGCCACTGCCGCTGCCTTGTGAATGCTACCGACCGCTGCACTGGGCTGGATTACACACTGAACAGGCCATCTCTGGTCAGTGAAGGTCAACAACACACGGGCAGGCTTACGTTAGGTGAGGTGTCTTCCGTCCACTGCACTGACGACAGCTGCACAGTCGCACCTCCCGATCCGTCAAGTCGCCGACGACGACGCTGCCGACGCACCCAGACGTAGGCTCATATCTTACTCCGTCTTTCTGTCCGTCCCCTCGGAGAGCCTGTCGCCCTCCCTCCCACGCAGTCGGTTGCGGTGGCAGTTGCGGCCCCTTCGCCACTGAGCACCACCACAATCACCACCCCACGCTGCACCACGGCTTTCCCAGTTCTCGTCATACAACTTATGCGCTCCTCGTCAAAACATGACATGGCCTGCCGCGCCTAGTTGACGCCTTTGACGCCCTAAAATATCCCGTCGACCTTTCTCTTGCGCGTGTAGCGCCTATCGAGACGACGAACTCGCATTGTCGACAATTGATTGTCTGGACCAAATCGGATTCCGGAACCCCCCATCTCCCCACCATCATCCTCTGCGACGACATAAACGGCCTCCAAGCTGCGGGCTTGCGCCTATGACTGACCCCAATGATGGACGGCACTGCTATCGTGTCGGATGATCACTTTGACCCTCCGTCGCGTCTCTTCGACCGCCTTCGCCAGATCGCTGGCTACACCTGGGACGAAGCCCGTCTTCCATTCCACACGTCCTACGACATTTGGTGCGTCCTTGTGCAACACATACCCCAACATATGCGCGACGCTTCGGTGCTCTGCTCTGCTTCCTCTAATCCCTGTCTGACTTGCGCTTCCCAGGCACATTTGTGGCACTAGATTCGTGTCACCTCATCAACCCGCTTCCTCTCACCCTGCCTCGAGTCCCGGATCGACCGCAAGAATACAGTCCGGCCGACCCTCGCCTTCCGAATATGCCAGCTCCTCGAGCCTTCACGGTGGTCTCCCTAGCGATGTCAGCAGCGATTTCTCTGCCACCTCGCCCCCAGCGAACCCCGCTGGCGCCGCCGAGATATCATATGTAGAAGAACCCGTCGTTGCTCGCGTCTCATACCACGTCCTCCGGGAAGAAAGAGCCTTCCACATTGCCAAGAACCTGATCGCTACAGCAGATCCAAACGGTCACCATATCGTGAAGCCTCTTGACCTTATCCGCCTGGCGCCACACCCGGGCGACCGTGGTTCTATCGTTGTCGCAATTTACCAACATCCCGGTCAGAACAAACTATATGACCTGATTGACTTAGGCCCAGCCTTTTACAAGGCCAAAAAGGTGGGCGACAGGTACGAAGCATATCGAAGAGACAATTTTCGATTGGAGGAGCAGATAAACCTGCAGGAGTTTCTCGATTTCGCCATCGGCGCAAGTCAGTGTCTGGAAATCCTTCACTATGGCCAGGTCATGACCCATGGAGAGATCAGACCTGACGCCTTCCACTTCAACCTCGAAACGAACTCCGTCAAGTTGATCAACTTCGGTACCGGCACGAGGTCTTTTGAGGGAGGTTTGTCCAGCACCTCTTGGTCGAGTTTGTCCAAAGAGTTGGGCGCCAAGAATAAGCTTCTCTATATAAGCCCGGAGCAAACTGGGCGTATGCCGGCAGAACCTGACAGTCGGACTGATATATACTCTTTGGGCGTCGTCTTCTGGACTTTGCTCACTCAACAGCCCGTTTTCGAGGGCGAGACGCCTCTGGATATTGTGCAGGGCGTTCTGGGTCGGCGAATCCCAAACGTCTCCCAGGTCCGGCTCGATATACCTGACGTGATTGGGCGCATAATACAGAAATGCACCGCCAAAACCGTGGCCGACCGATACCACTCGGCGAGCGGTCTGAAACATGATTTGTTGAAGGTACAGCAATTTCTCACGGATGGCGATTGGCTGGCATTGAAGGAGTGGAAGATTGGAGAAAAGGACATATCGTCATTCTTCATCTTGCCTAGCATGATGATTGGACGCCAAAAGGAAAGAGCAGAGGTACTAAGGGTAATTGAGCGAGTCGCAAAGAGCCACTCGATGAATCAAAAGTCGTCGAGTAACCGTTTCTCAGACGGGTCCCAACTTTCAAACGAACTCCAAGACTGCGCCGATCTCTCGAGTG
This sequence comes from Colletotrichum neosansevieriae, assembly GCA_036785495.1. NCBI lineage: Eukaryota > Fungi > Ascomycota > Sordariomycetes > Glomerellales > Glomerellaceae > Colletotrichum > Colletotrichum neosansevieriae. The sequence continues at coordinate 508,762 of JAVHLV010000008.1, forward strand.
AGGGCGCCAGTTCGGCCGAAGGCACTACCCGCCGAAGCGGCTCCTTCACTCACACCACATCTTCAGATCCTAGGCAATCAAAAGCCAGCTTCGTGCCGTCCATTTTGTCCGACACCCAAACGATATCCGGGGACACGATCGCTTCATCCAACTCTGGTTTACTGGCACGCATGACCAGGCCGTGGGAGAGACATCAATCTGTGTCGATAGAGACCCGTAGCCTCATTGATGGAATGGCAACTCCGACAGAGAGTAACCGGCACAGCGCCGTTGAGTCAACATCATCCAGTCTGTCGCGCCAACTTGGTTCAGCAAAGTTCCGGAGGCGGGGGCATTGCGAGATCGTCCTCGTGGAAGGTGCTGGTGGCCTCGGTAAGAGCTGTCTATATCAGTCGGTTCTTGCCGAAGCGAGGAGGAGAGGATATTGCGCTACGGCCAAATTCGATACGGCTCGTCGAACTGCTTTTGGACCGCTGCTGAAGTTGTTGTCATCCTTGTTCAAGCAAGTTTTTGGAGAGCGGAATACGGATACGCCATTTCATCAAGCTTTGAAGCAGTACGTGCGACCTGTGTGGCCGACACTTCACAAAGTCCTCGGATTGCCTGATTTCCTCATTGGTGTCCTCGATGATTCTCTGCCGCGATCCGCGTCAATCAGCCAAGGTGTTAGCCAGACTCGCAATATCAGAGCTGGACTCAAAAGGCGCGGCTCGTCGCCGGGGAGCTCTCCCGGCCGCTTGTCAAAACCTACCGCCATCTCCTCTCAGGCATCACAGGACTTTCTACGTGCGGGAGGCGCGACGAAAACCATGCGGTTGATGAACACCTTCCTCGATGTTCTGCGGATGTTCACATCGCATAAGTTTATTTGCTTTGTGTTGGATGACCTCCACTTTGCCGATGACGAATCTCTGGAACTGATTACTCAGATCATCGGCGCGAGGATGAAGATGGTCGTCATCATAACCTATCGCCCTGAGGAACTGTCGCCCGAGCGGGTCCAATCAATTATTCAGCCCCCAGAATCCGAAGGTCAGTTTTGCTTCACCGTCTAAGAGCCGCAGATCTACTAACACTTGGTAGAATTCCCTCGATCTGGTGGTCCTGTGGTAACGCGGATCAGGCTTGCTCCACTAGGCGAAGAAGAGATCATTCAATACGTCTCCACAACGCTTTGTAGGCCAAAGGAGGAGGTCCTGCCTCTGGCCATCGTCATCCAGTCGAAAACAGCCGGAAATCCGTTTTATATGCGAGAGATGCTCAGTGCGTGCTACCGGAAGAAGTGCATTTGGTACGATTACAGAGATAGCAATTGGCACTTCGACCTCGACAAACTCTTTGAGAATTTCCAGGGCGAAAGCGTCTACGACATTCTCGACACGGGTTTCATCACGAGGAGACTGAATGAGCTTCCACCATCGTCTCGGGCCATCCTTGCCTGGGCGGCCTTGTTAGGATCGTCTTTCTCTTTTGAGCTCATTTCCAGACTCTTGAGCGGCGAGTTCCAGTACGAGGATGAGGACGAGACAATGTGCGATGGACCGGGCAACGAACAGTATCACGCATCTTACTCGTCACAAGAAGCAATTAGCGGACTGCAAGCTGCTGTTCAGGCCTACATCATCGTTCCAAGCGAGACGGATGATAGATTCCGCTTCGCTCATGACAGATTTATTCAAGCATCAGCAGCTTTGAAGGAGTGCAACGCAAGGAAAATGCACTTCGTCATCGCTCAGACTCTGTTGAAATACTACTCTGCCGATCCGAGATCGAAGGACAACACCGCTTCCCATATCTGCGAATCAGTCGACATCATCAAGAAGCGTGTTCACCGGCGCGGACCATACCGGAAGCTCTTGTTCGATTGCGCCCAATCGGCTGTGGAGAACTGTGCCAGGCCCACGGCTTCCAAGTTCTATAGCACAGCGGTTGCACTACTGCAAGCAGATCCGTGGAACGATGAGCTAGACGACGTCTCCTACGATGAAACCATGCAGCTGCACCTCCGAGCTGCCGAATGCTATCTCTATATGGGCAATCACCAGGCCGCAAATGCACTGCTTAAGACGGTCTTTCAAAGTGCGCGAAGCCCTCTGGATAAAGCACCGGCTTATGTCTTGCAATCGAGAACGCTGGCACAGATTGGTAATGCCGAAGGAGCTCTGGCTGCGTTGAAGGAATGCTTGCGCGCGCTAGACGTTCAATTTGACGACGAGCCAACATTCGAAAAATGCGATGATCAGTTCGAGAAGATGTCTGTAAGGATTCAGACCATGGACAAAAACGAGCTCTTGAATCCGGCACCGTCGCTTGATCCGGGCCTGCCGTCCATCGGAGCTGTGCTGGCTGAGACTGTCAGCGCCGCGTGGTGGAGCGACTACCTCCGGTTCTACCACCTTTCGCTGGTTATGTTGGACGTCCATCTCACCCATGGTGCATTCCCGCAATCCGGAATGGCGTTCCTCCATCTCGGGATAATTGCCCTAGCCAGGTTCAACATGGTAAGCTTCGCAGTCGAGGTTGGCAATGTTTGTATCGAACTCCTCGATCGATTCCGAGATCCTTTCTCCATGGCCAGGGGCTACATGCTCTATGCCAATTTCATCGGCCATGTACAGATTCCCGTGGCCGTTGCCCTGAACCATCTGGAGGGCTCGGTGGAGTATGCTGCCGCGGCCGGGGACAGAATCTCATCCATCCTCAGCTTCGGCTTGGCGGCGCAACTCAAGTTCTTCTCCAGCGAGAATTGCTCCGATCTAGAGGCATTCTGCCAGTACGGTTGTGAGGAGATTCCCAATTGGCACCAAGATACGAGAGGCGGTACTCTTCTCATCTCTGTCCGACAAGCTTGCCGTGCCTTGCAGGGAAAGACTCATACGACTGAGCCTCTGGAGGTCATGACCGATGACCAGCACAGCTCCTCAAGTTACAAATCCTGGCTGAGAGCAAATACCCAAAACGGCAACAGGTCTGTACTGTGGTACGAAAGTATCGAGATGGTACCCCTCTTTATTTACGGCCACTACGACCGCGCTATCGAAATCGGGCAAGCATGCTTCGAGAGTGTACGAAATCTGTGGTCTGCACGCAACAGCCGACTGGTCATTTTCTTTTACGGCCTAGCTCTCGCGGGACGCATGCTTCGCAGAATACACGACCCTCGCCTAAACCCCAGCAGCCTGACCGAGGAAACGGAGGAAACCGTGCGCAAGCTTCGAGAACTGATGAAGAGAATCAAAGAATGGGAGGTCTACACCGAAGTGAACTACCTGTCGTGGTCTAAGATGCTTGAGGCTCAGATCGACGAGTTGACCTGCGACTATGGCGGTGCCGTCAAGTCGTACGAAGAAGCCCTGGACAATGCTGAGGAACATAATTATTTGTTCGAGGCGGCATTGGGCAACACGTTGATGGCTGGCACCTTGGTAAGACGCAAAGCTCGAAGACTCGCCCGCTCTGCGTTTAGGGATGCAATCGCCTTCTATCGACAATTCGGTGCGGTGGCCGTCGCCGAGCGCCTGGAAGAGGAGCATGCGATATTACTTCACACGCCGTCAAGAAATCCAAGGACCACTGATGCCGCGGTCCAAACCGAGTTCGCCGGAAACGATGGTACGGTTGATTACCGCGCTGTCGAGGGCGAAAACGGCCCCGATGGCCTGCAACAGACCAATCAAACTGCAATTGCCGACATTAAGGGCGAGCGCATCGGCGCATGGCGCGGCTCGATGCATGAACACAATGAACCTGGGGCAGGTTTGCCTGCCCTCGATATGATCGACCTGCACGCAATCCTGCTCTCCTCCCAGGTCATATCGGGTGTTCTTCGCGTCGACGAGCTCCTCAAGACCATGTGCGACGTTATCCTGCAGACTTGTGGTGGATCGGCAACGCTCGCCGCCATCGTTGTCCAGGACTCGGACGAGTCGGGCTGGTGTCTTGCGGCTAGTGGCGATCCAGAAAGAGGTGCTTCGGCGCATATTCCGGGACTGCCACTTGCGGGTACGTCGCTGGTCGCAGAAAACGTCATCCTGTACTGCACCCGTTTCCGTGAAGCCGTCTTCATCCCGGACATCATCAGTGACGAGCGTTTCGGCAACGTCAGCGAGGCTTGGCTGCAAAGGAACGTCTTGAGCAAGGCCATCATCGCCATTCCCATCTGTCATGGATCCAAGCCACTTCTTGGAGTCCTATACTTGGAGGGTGAGCCAGGCTCTTTTACCGACCGTAATGTCTCCGTACTCCAGCTTCTCGTGAATCAGATCGGCATCAGTTACTCCAACGCCCTTGCGATGAAGGCCGTGGAAAAAGTCTCAGCCGAGAACGTCTCCATGGTTGCTCTCCAGAAGCGTGCCCTCGCCAAGGCATTGGAAGCTGAGACCAAAGCCAAACATGCCGAAGCCGAGGCCAAGCGCAACGTCAAGCTCGCAGAAGAGGCTGCCAAGGCAAAATCGATATTCCTGGCCAATGTCTCCCACGAGCTGCGCACGCCCCTCAATGGTGTAATCGGCAACTCGGAATTATTGAAAGATAGCAACCTAGACAAGGACCAGCAAGAGATGGCCGATTCAATAAGAGTGTCAGCCGACCTGCTGTTGACCGTCATCAACGATATCCTCGATTTTTCCAGAATGGAGGCCGATAAGATGAAGTTGTACGTCATTGCGTTCAACCCCGAGGAGATGGTTCGGGAGGTTGTTCGCGCCGTTTCCTACAGCAACAGGCAAAAGACTCAGCGGAGGAACGTCAAGATCATTCAGGATATCAACCTGCCTCCCATGCTCATTTACGGCGATCCTATCAGACTGCACCAAGTTCTGGGCAATCTCATCGGCAACAGCCTCAAGTTTACTGAAGACGGCTCGATCACTATCGGTGCCCGTATCGATTCGGAGACGAAGGACAAGGTCACCTTGTCCTTTAGAGTACAAGATACCGGGATCGGCATTCCCAAGCAACAGCTTGTCAAGCTATTCCAGCCATTCAGCCAGGCTGACAACAGCACGGCACGCAAGTATGGTGGTAGCGGTCTCGGCTTGAGTATTTGCAAGTCCTTAATCGAGACAATGATGAAGGGTAAGATCCAGCTGGACAGCCAAGAAAGTGTGGGAACTACAGCTTGGTTCACCGTCACGTTTGACAAAGCCAAGTCGGACGTGTCTGCCGGAGATGCGCAACAGGTCAAGTCTCCGCCCGCTGTTGAGCGTTCAGCGTTGCCCATCACAGAGCGCCGAACCTCATCCCCCAACCCTTTCCTGGACCTCACCGCCATCCCCAAGGACCAAATCAGGATATGTATTGCGGAAGACAACCCCATCAACCAAAAGATCGCCATTCAGTACGCACAACGGCTTGGATACGTCACCGTGGACGCATTCGAGAATGGCCTGAAGGCAGTGGAGGGTTTACGACAAAAGGCTAGGGAAGGTCGGCCGTATCACGTGGTTCTCATGGACGTACAGATGCCGGTGCTCGACGGCTACGAAGCGACGAAAATGATCCGCAAAGATTCCATCGATGCCGTACGAAAGGTTTTGGTCATCGCCATGACAGCATCAGCCATCCAAGGAGATCGAGAGAAGTGCCTGGCGGCTGGTATGAACGACTACCTGGCAAAGCCCGTTCGGTCTGAGGTCCTAAAGAAGAAGCTGGACACCTATGTCAGCCCTCAAATATCCGTAAGTGAGCCCTGGAGGATGATATGGCCCCAGGGGACTGACCGACGCCCAGAACGCATCTTCTCCTGACGGAGTACGCACAAACGCTTCGTCACCGTCTTATTTTACCACGGATCTCAACGGAGCCGCAGCCAGCTTCGCCTTGTCAATCAGGGACAATCCGGCTTACAGCCGCCCAACAGGTAGCAGCACGGCACCCAGTCAAATATCCAGCGATACCAGATCTACCACGGACATAGGCTCACTTTCTGAGACACAGTCACAGGCAGCCTCGCAGAAGAGGGTATCCCGGAAGCTTACCAAAAGTCCGCGAAATAACAGCGACTCGATACCTGAAAAACCTCGAGCCGTACTTACCAAGAAGCCACCACATCGTCAGGGTCAGGGGACCGGATCGTCTTTGGATGGCTAAATCAGACCGGATAACCAGGCGTACGCGAAGAGCCGCAACAGCGTGAGCTCCCAGGGATCCATGAGCAGGGATAACATTTACCCAGGCTAAGTGCGAGAGGGGATATTGCCCCTTGCTATCCTGGACCAAGGAACAGGAAATATTTGTCACTGAACTTCTCAACGACCAAGGTGAAGACGTTGTGATTACAAAAGGGGTCGTGTCTCGTATATGTTCTCTCAAAGTCGACAACAGTAGAGGCGGGAAAAGCGACGTTGTATATCGAGAGGGCACGTAATGACAATTGGGGCTGCATTGTGTGTGGGCTACCAGCGTCCTGCCCTAGCTTTCACATCACATTATTACTTGATTCGGAGGAAGGACATTTCCTAACAAAAGGAGTAGGCGCAAAAGCGCTTCAGGGACAAGATACATTGCTTGACGTGGTCGACTGCGGCCCAGTCATCTTCTGTACCATATCCAGCACCGTGACAATGATGTGCGGTCTGCACAGCTGTCTTCACAAGTTTATGAGAATTGCTGTCGCGACGATTGGGAAAGTACCGACTGGCTCCCTCCATCTACCGCTCGACATCTCTCCCACGCCAATGTGCATGTCTCCGTTGTACCAACACTTGCTCAAGCTATGAGTATGGTGACCTATACTGCTGAATCCGCTTGCGACTCTGACGCAGACTTGCTTTTCCCACCAACGTCAGGCGATCATCGAGACCGACCCATATGCGTTGTAGCGACTAAGATACACGCACCATGACCATGTATCAGTATGGATCTTTTCGTCATCAAATGTCTAAGACAACCATCACAAACCAAAACCAAACAACGACATGTCGCACAGTATTCAGGCAAAAAGGGCCGTTCCCGCCCCCGAAGTCTCAGAACAACCAGGCTGCATGAGGCACCAGGGGCACGTTTAGAGTTCAAAATCATACCCGAGTCGTTCACTTCCTAGTCCTCCCGATTTTCGAGAGCGGAAATCAGTTCTGGGTCAACAATCTCTCAGCTAATTACTTGAACTGTTACCGAGCTTGCCAACCCAGTCCCGCCATGAATGTATCGACGATTGACCCTCTGGGTCCGTCAGACTCATCCTCACTTCACATTCGGACGGTGCATGTCGCCAAAGTCTACGTCCGTTAGCTTTTATGACATGACTCCCTACCTTTCTCTCTCCGTCTCTCGGTTCGCGCTACATCATGCCCAAGTCACGTAAATCACGTCAGTTCATAGGAAGAGTTTCACGTAAGATGACCAGGGGGGAATGAAGAAGAAGAAGAAAACCTAGCTGAACAGCTGATACGAACAACGGATATCAAATGGCACGAGTCTGGATCCATCCCTTTATGGAGCATACCTCTCTGCGTTGATGAAGATGAGCAAGTCAACCCTCCTCCCTCATCTACCTAAAAAGTCCTCCGAAATGCCATTTATCAAACGAAAACAGTTCCTCCGTCCCAAAGCCCAACTCCCAACTCCCAGTCCCAGTCACCTGTTCCCACCCACCGGAGAATCTCTCACCGGTCTTCCTCATATTATCGCAGAGATTGCGCTGGTCAAGCGTGGCACAACAAGCACCGAGCCCCATCTGGTATCATGAGGCAGCCTTACTCGTAAGCCATGGACCATATCCGACAAAGGTGGGGGAAGCGGAAGAACAGAATCGAGACGTTCACAAGAGGGAGAAGTTCTGCCTCGCCGTTGGGTGACGGCTGGCGGGCGATGATCAAACTCTGTCTTGCTTCTCTTTCACTCACTCTCTCTTGTTCTAGCCCCCTCCCCCCGCCCCTTTTTTTTCAGAATTTGATCGTCATGATTCTCATTCCTCGGACTCGGAAACTGGGTAGCTGCTAGATATCATTGACTCTCACATTTGGTGATGGCGTATAAGTCTTCCACGAAAGGGAAAAACAAATCTTGTCCCGTGTTAATGACACATGTTTAACAAATCAAGCAACCGCTCTCCACAAGGCAGAAACCTTATCCAGCTCAGGTTCGGTTTCTGTTCAGCTGCGACCACCTCACTCATGCAGCAGCTCACAGATCACAGGATCATCCGATGTTAGAGGAGCCCTCCCTTCCTGCCCCCCTCCCCCCCCCCCCTCTCTCTCTCTCTCTCAAATTCCGCTATCCGTTTTCCGCCTTATGCTTCCCATGCGTAATCCAGATCTCGCTTTCACCCGACTATCAACAAGCTCTTGCCTCCCAACCAGGCCATGCATGGACGTCCTTCATCTTTCAAGATTCAAACTCTCGTCCAAATTAAGACGAAGTGGAAGAGGGCGCAGATGAGGGTGTGGGGATGGTGGGCCAAAATTCCATGGCAGTCTGGATCCCTAACCGACTCTCACGACCCCTCGAGCAAACACAGCGAGATGTGCCGAAATCCGACGAGAACACCCACTTTGGGGGGTTTGCTTGGGACCTTGACGACCCTGGAGAGGGGCTCTTTTTTTCTTCTCCCTTTTTTTTCTCTCTCCTCCTCCTAAGGCTTCTTCTTCTGCTTGCTTCTGTTGATGGAAGAGGAATAAGGGCTACGAGGTGACTGTATATTACTTATCTCCGCAATGGTGGGGAAAAGGGGGGGGGGGGGGGCGGCGCAGAAGGGAAACCCAAAGAGGCATGTCCACGATACCGGTCGACGAAAGGTATAAAGAATCATAGGACGACTCGCTCTCTGGCCGAGGTTGAAATAGCTCATCATCACAACCATCACTCAGACAACCACGAAACATTCCTCATCCATTGAATAAACTTCCGCCCTCCCGTCATTGACAACGCCGCCATCGGCTCTCCAGCTTACCAATCTCCTCCAACTGCAACCTTATCAGGACATACGATATACCTTCCCGCCCAAGGAATCTCCCTCCCATTGAGCCAGCTCACTCCTGCTTCTCGAACTTGTCTCTCTCTCTCTCTCTCCAAGGACCTCACATAATCCTTCCAATTGTCCATAATCTGACAACATGTCTCGGTACGTAACCCGTCTGAGGCCGTTCTATCGAGGCGCCCAACTCAACATGGCGCAATCTTCCAGAGTCGCAACCCAGCCTATCCCCGTGGCCACTCTCCCGGTCGAGCCGGCCGCCGGCGCCCAGCCTCTCTCCTCGGTCCAGCCTCTCGTCGCCCAGGCCAGAAACTTCCACAACAGCCCCAAGCAGGCCCTCAACATCACAAACCCCACCGCCACCCGCGGCCTCCCCGAGTTCAACCTCCAAGGCAAGGTCATCGTCGTCTCCGGCGGCGCGCGAGGCCTCGGTCTCACCCAGGCCGAAGCCCTCCTCGAGGCCGGCGCAATCGGTAAGAAATCTGACTCCATGACTTTGCGCAGAAGGAGGACATTTACTGAGAACCGTGTGTTCCTAGTCCACGCCATTGACCGTCTCCCCCACCCCGACCCCGACTTCGAAAAGGTCGCCCTCAAGGCCGAAGTCGAGCTCGGCACTTCCCTCACATACCACCAAGTCGACGTCCGCGATGTCGCCCAGCTGAACGAGATCGTCGAGGGCATCGCCGACCAGCACGGCCGCATGGACGGCCTCATCGCCGCCGCCGGCATCCAGCAGGAGACCCCCGCCCTCGAGTACAAGGCCGAGGACGTCGACAGGATGCTGGGCATCAACGTCACCGGTTGCTTCATGACCGCGCAGGCCGTCGCCCGTCAGATGATCCGCCTCGACTGCCCCGGCAGCATCGTGCTGATCGGCAGCATGAGCGGCACAGTCGCCAACAGGGGATTGATCTGCCCGTAAGTAACCATCTTATCCCCACGAATGGGGGGGCCTGACCTCGAATCCCCGTGACACATGACTGACGTAACACGCGCGGCGCAGTGCTTACAACGCCTCCAAGGCTGCGGTTCTGCAACTCGGGCGTAACCTCGCGGCTGAGTGGGGTGCGCACAACATCCGCGTCAACACCATCTCGCCCGGCTACATCGTCACCACCATGGTCGACGCCCTCTTCAAGTCCCACCCCGAGCGCAAGACCGAGTGGCCCCAGCAAAACATGCTCAACAGGCTGAGCAGGCCAGACGAGTACCGCGGTGCCGCCGTCTTCCTGCTGAGCGATGCCAGCAGCTTCATGACGGGCAGCGACCTGCGCATGGATGGCGGGCACTGCGCTTGGTAAAAAGGTGGTGTTGTTTTTGATGAGAAAAAGTCCCAATTTTTGAAATAAGCCGTCATAATTCTTTTTAGACACCTGGAGTCTAGCGTTATGTTTAGGGTTTTGCTTTGCCACATATACAATAATACAATCTTACATCGTTAAACAGCTGCTTTCTTTTCCCTTCAAGCGACACTCGTGATGCCAGGTCGACCGAGCTTCTCAACGACGCCCTTTCTCAAGTTGAGTCTCTCCTCGATCTCGCCCGATGATGCGCCCTTGTCACGCATCAAGTGCATCTGCACGATAGTGTTAAGGTCTAGTAATGATCGTCCCTGGCTGCCGCTCCTGCCGAGGCCCTCGAACTCCTCCTCGGCCCGCTGCTGCAGGATTCGCCTCGCCTCCAAAGTTCCGAGCGTCGTATTCCTCGACGTGGGAGGGAACAGAGGGCCCGGGTTCTGGATTGCTGCGGCGTGGGGAGCTGGTCCCGCCGTTGAGGTGGGAGAGAAGGTAGGGTTCGGCTGGACGACGCCCATCTGGCGCAGGCGAGAAGAGAACTCGTCCGTCACTTCTGGATTGAGGGATTCTTCATGGATCTCTGTGAGGAGGAAAAACACGCGGTTAGGATTCGGCTTCTTCCCCCTCCAAGGCAATCAGTCGAGGACAGGAATCTCACCATCCGTCTTGGCCGTGGCAGCTTGTGCCCTTGGCCGGGCCTGCGCCCGTGTCGGCTGGGACTGAGGGGGCGCCGGAGCTGCTCTTCCGGCCGATGTTGGCACCGCGCCGGGCGCGCGGGCCGGGAACTTGCGTGCTGCGCCCTGCGCTGCCTTTGACGAGGATGCGCCCATTGTGTGTGTCGATGGTGGTGGTCAATTGATCGTCGGTGATTGTTGATGTGGAAATCGAAGATCGGAATCCGGGGAAGCTCGATATTCTTTTTCCCTGAGGTGGGCAGCGACCAGAGCTTATCGATAAGCGTAGCTGCAGGGGGCGTTCGCTGCCATGACGCAACCCATGATCACTGCACCTTTTTGGGGTAGGACGCCAAGGCCCCCTGTCAGACTATTTTCTGAAGATGTCATTGGCCGATGTGCAGCTTGATCCTTCACGAGTTGTAGTCCTGCTTTTGGCATCCCGAGTGGGTGTGTTTCGAATCCGGCACCAGCATGGGTCAGATGCGAGAACATGTCAGATTTAGTGATGTTCAATATGTACAACGAAGACGATATTTACGGTATTTAGCATCATCTTGAGATCTTGGTCTCTTGCCACACTTTCTCCCCTCTCCCCGCCCTCTCCAACCAACTGTACTCAGCCAATGGTGGCAACATGGTTCGTAACCAAGCAGGTCCATTCATCCGTGCCCTAGATGACATTAGTTAGACTGCCTACCTCCGAGGTGGGATGATCTGGGGGATGGGCATACGTAATAGATGGTATTCCCGTCGTTGTGGGTCTGTCCGGTGCTGATGGTATCGCCAAACTGCCAGAAGGCATCAGCAGCCATACCCGCAGTCGTAGCAGAGGTGATCTGCCAGGGCCTCTCCAACTCGCAGTGGCGCTCAGGTGTACCGTCTGGATTTCCTTTGTGTCAGTAAGACCACAATCTTCCCTTGACACCGGCAGTGTCGCTGGCTGATATGCTTCGATATACTCACATTCCTCAAAGAAGCAAGGCTTGTTCGCGGCGGCGCAGTGGACGGCATGGTCAGTCACCCACTTGCTACCGGCATCGTACCCAAGACCCCCTATTTCATGTCAGTCGCTCTTTTCTAATGATTCTCGAGTTTGAGAGGGCACGTCTCCGTCTGCACTTACATGAGTTGGGGTAGAAGTGGAAGGTCGCAAAGTCCAGAGTCGTGATGTTCAGCAGACCGACCCAGTCGGTGCCCTCCGAGTATCCGTACGGGTACGAGGTGTCGCCGGGCAATCCCATGCCCTCGTCGCCGAGCGTCACCATGTGGTTGGCGTCGAGGCTCTTGACGTACTGCGACGTGGTCTTGGCCCAGTTGTAGATGACATTGGTGCTGCAGCCCTGGCAACGGGGCTCGTTCGCGAGCTCCCACGCCAGGATCGCCGCGCTGGACTTGTACCTGCCGACGACGGCCTCGATGTACTTCCTGTACTGCGCCTGCGCGGCCGCGTTCGTGTACCAGCCGTTGTGGTCACCCCCGAAGGCGTTGACGTACGCCTTGATGCCGCCGTAGTCGTCCCAGTTGTTGACGAAGTTGACGATGAGCTTGATGCCGTTCTTCTCGGCCGAGGCGACGACGGCGTCGAGACGCTGCAGGCCGTTGGCGCCCGTGTTGATGGTCGAGCCCGACGCCGAGAGGTGCTGGAACCAGTTGTCGTACTGCGGGATCGTGTTGACGTCGTTGAAGCCCCAGATGCGCAGCACCTTGATGCCCGACGTCTTGAGGTGGCCGAGCACGAGGTCGACGTCGGCCGCGTTGGTCAGGAAGCTGCACCAGTAGCAGTTGGTGCCGGCGTAGTACTTTGTCACGCCGTCGATGTTGAACTTTGTGCCGTTGGCCTTGGGGAAGCCGGTGCTCGGAGGCGTGGAGGCTGACGAGGTCCTGGTGGAAGATGTCCGGACCGTGGAGGAGCTTGCTGAGCGGGTAGATGTTGCGAGCGTGCTCGTGCGTGAGGTCGTCGCCGCGGTGCCTTGGGGAATCAGATTCGGGGCTTCTTCATCCAGGGCACTGAAAGAACATACCGGGGACACACTGAGAGTACCATGTATTCCCGTATTGGCAAACTGCGCCCGAGACGCAAGTCGTCGGTCCAGTCCAGCCCTGCCCACCACACTGTCCATACATAGCCTGCTGCGCAGAGGCAGCGGCGGCGAGAGAGAGTACTCCGGCAACGACTGACTTCATGATGGGAAAGTAGTGATGTTGTTCCTACAGACAATCATCAGAAGCAAAATGAGATCGAGCCGGTGGGATGCTTCCAATTTGTACCCTCAACATACCTCTCATGGAATCGTCTTCAGTCCTGATCGGAAGCATCTACTTGAGCGGATCGTCGTCCTCCTTCCCCTCGAAAGCTTCTTGCCATGTGACTTCAAAATCCCATCAATTGCGTCCCGGGGCTCGGAGCCACGGCTAACGCCTGGACCCTTGGATCGACTGACGCGCTGCTCCGGGCCGCCATTGAGTAAACGCAGCCGGCAAGGACGGGGAAGCGCAACCGCAGGAACGGCCAACACCACCTCCAGGTCATGGAGGCGGATGAGCCGACGTACCTGCACAACCAGGTTTCTGTGTTGCATTGCATATGTAGGTCGCCCAGAGCTCTGCGGTTTGCATCATTGCGGAAGCTGGAGAAACCAAGATCTTTTTGCTTTCGCTTCCACCGATCTAGCAAAAGATAACAGACGTGCTGTCTCACCATCGAGTTGAAGAACCAACACTCGAGACACATTACCTCACTTATAGCAACATGGCGGATAATGTAATTGATTGGAAACCTCGCTTGGAAACACATGGCGAGACCAGGCGAAAACTTGGATCCCAATACCGGATCTCCTTCTCGAGCGTTACTTCCGCCTCGTCGTATTGGGGGCTGCAACGGCGGACCGTCGTCCCCCGAATTCCTCTTTCGACAGCGCGCCCTCAACCCCGCGAACGGGAAATCAACGCTAATCCGTCCTTGCAGTAGCCGGTTCTCTGGATTGAGAAAACGAAAACGAAGTAGAAATCATCGGAGCTCGGGGCTGACAGTCTAAATGTACTCAATGCCTTTAAAGATTCAAAGCTTGCGGGATATCATCAATGTAAGTGGCTGCAGGCTGGACCGAGCAGGGCTCTTCCGCCCACCAACCCAGAAAAGATGATGAGAATAAAACTAAACAAATCGAGAGAGCTATTGTTGTCAATGAATCGACGTTGCACAACATCCTGACAGAAATTGTGGCTCTCGGTATGGCATGGGATCGATCGGATCATCTTGCCGAACTGGCTCAAGACTGTACAATCTTGAATCACCGTCAGGATATTTGAAAACCTAGCTACTCAGTCAGCATTTCCTGCAAATAGATATTGCACACTCTGAAGCCCACTGCAATCTGAAGTCACCAGCGAGCCTTCACACCCTCGAAGTGCCATCACACACAACAATTTTGTTACTAGCGGCACATACTAGCTGAGAGAACGGCACAATTGCTGTTCACAGAAAAGCTGCAACAGTGCAAATGATGATACTGCATCAGCCTCTTACTTCGAAGCAAAGCCCTCGTGGCAGTACCGAAGACTTAGTCCGAGGCATGGCCAGTTGTACCGCTGTGGGTGTCGAGCCTCCCTCACGGCAGCATGTCTATCTACCTTACGAAATCCTTCGTTTCGTCTCCCTTGACCTCTTTTGCCGTAGCGGCTACTGACCCCTTCTCCGTCGCGATCGGCGCGACTCCGTCGGTGTCCATGTACAGAGCCATCACTTTAGGACCAGGGTAGTGCTTGACCGCATGAAGCGCCCACCAGAGGCCGGTGATCGCCACAGTCCCAACCAGTATCACGCTGCTCCAGTTCATCGTTGCCTCTGTTGCTGGCAAAACGAAGGCTGATCGGCGCTATTAGCATCCACGGACGACTCATCATCATCTGGAAGCAGATCAGACTCACGAAAGCAAAAGAGAATGTCAAAGAGAACGATGAACAGCACGGCAAGCCCGTTGATAACGTAGCCAGCTTTCCCGAGGTGGAATGGCCCTCGCGGGAAGTACCTTCGGCCAGACAACATGTTGGCCGCAAACGGGATGGCAAATGAAACGGACGTCAAGATGATGAAGGATCCTACCAATGCCAGGAAGGCGGTCGGACTCCCGAGAGGGATAGCACCCAGACCAGTGGCGAGCACACCTTGAAACAGCTGTGAGTATTTGAAAAGATTATAGGTAGTTGAGGATGCTTGGCCTAGGTGACTTACAGACAAACACGGTTGACCAGACGGGGCAACTGAGTCGTTCATCGACCAGGCCAAATAGACTCGACAACGGCACAGCATTGTCTCTTGCCAAGGCCCAGTAAGTCCTCGAAACCTGGGAGTTGATAAGCAAGTACCACGACTCAGACTCGAGACTATGCAATCAATAGACGGGCGCTTGCGCTTACAGTCAACGTCAGGCCCACACAGCAAGTCAGCATGCATCCAAGCACGATGAACAACAGTCCAAAGGCCGCCCCTGGATTTCGGGCTCCGTCCGCGCCGGTTGTTGCTTGAACATAGATATTCGCCAACGGAAACGTGTTGAAACCCCCTTGAAGGGCAGCTATATCCGTAATGGCGTACGACAGCGCAACAGCAAAGCAAAAAGCATCTGCACGGTCGTCAGCGAGAAATGTTTTTATTTTTTATTTTTCCGCGAATATGCAAACGTAGCTTACAGATGAATCCCAAGCCGATTTGCAACATGATGGCTTTGGGGAGATCCTTCCCGGGATGCGGCATCTCTTCGGCCATGTGCGTGACCGAGTCAGGAGTACCGATCGTGACGGCGCCGTTGAGAACGCCCAGGAGAAAGGCGACCCCGCCCGACCACCCGGTCGCGTTGTTCTCGTCGAAAGACGCCCACACGAAGTGGTTGCTCGCGTGGCGCTTGGGCATGGCGGCGAGCACGATGATGGTGACTATGCCGCCGACGATGACGAAGAAGGTCCCGACGTGTTGCGTGTGCGGAGCGTACTTGTTGGCGAAGATGACAAAGGCGGCGGAGCCCCAGAGGATGACGAGATAGCCGATGAAGACGTGGAAGGGCTGGCTGACGTAGGTCTCGAGGTTGTAGACTGCATACAAGCTCACCGCGACGTTGCTCGAGACCTGCATGAGCGATGCCAGGGAGAACATCCACCCGTAAAAGTTGATCCCTGGTAAGTTGGTTATGGATACGACCCCTATCAGATTGGGAGACCTGAACGACTTACACCCGGTAAAGAAGCCAAGGACTCTACCCCATCGAGGACCGCCGGCGATGGTTGCCCAGTGGCAAACACCGCCGGCTGTAGGGACCGACGAAGCAAGCTTGAAACCGCGTCAGCTCGGATTCTCCATTCTCAAGGGCAAGGGGCATTTAATCGCAGTTCGAGTACCTCTGATAAACTCAGTCCGATGAGGGAGTAGTAGAAAACGGCAACAAGGAGGCCATAGATGATGCCGGGCGGGCCACCATTTACTATACGAATACCGGTTCGTTATGGGACTCAAGCAGAGAAGCGTCGGCGGTAAACTCACGGATGGAAACGGAGATGGACGACCCCAGAGCAACCCAGGCGTTATCGACAGTGAGGGCCATGCTGGCTAGCCCGAGAAGGCCGTATTGGCGGGATAACTGGTCTCTGTGACCCGCCGCATTCAGGGCGACACCATCTTGAACAGCGACGATGGTTTCGTCGTCGGATATGGCGGGCTGTACGGTGCTACTCCGTATCGTCGATTCTCTCATCTTGGGCATGCTCAACAACGGTGATAGTTGGGCTAGCTGAGGCGATGTGAGAAGCCGGTATCCCGCTGTTGATACCGCCGCGAGCGGACTTTAACACAAGAGCTCCGAGCAGGAGTGTGTGAAGATTACCAAGATGGCAAGGTTGCATGGACTATGAAGTCGTAACTGGGATATGCGACAGCGACAGAACGGACGAAATATGCATCATTCAGAGAAAAGCGCTGTCCGTAGCTGAGCTATGCCGGCGTGACATCAGATCATAAGGTTACCAAGTGACATCAGATAGCGCACTGTCTTGGGACGAAGTGTCCTATATCTTTTCATCCCTAGGCTCGCCAAGACAGACCACGACGGCGTCGTGATCAGTCTGAGGTTACATGGTTGTCGGACTCTGTCAGCCTGCCCGCAGAAGCGTCTGCAACCTGGCTATCCCGAGAGGACGATCGTGTAAAACCCACGTCTAGATAAGGAGGTGTTAGAACTAACATACCGCTCGAGGCAAAGAAAGGGAGTAAAATCCTCGCATATCATTGTCAGTGATCTTGAGCCGTGGGATTTGCTTGAAATATGCGCCGCATCGCTTCGTGGGACGGGCCGTTCAGTGAGTACCGACGTGATCGACCACTCAGAACAAGTTGGAAAATGGGTGAGGCGCAACGTTTGCCTCCCAAGCTTTCCGGGAGGGCTTCCCCGTGTGGCGGCTTCAATGTCTGTGCAGCAAAACGGAAAACGTCTTGGCTCACGATGATCACGGCAGGGAAATGGCGCCGAGCTGAAATCCTAATCAATCCACGTGTTGGGAGAAATGAAAACGCCAGCCGAGGCGCGCCCGCGACCTGTGTCAACAGCTACGGCGACAACTTGTGGATGGTGTCTCCTTCTTTTCTCTGGTCAAGTATTCCGATGTCAGCATCAGCATCAGCATACGGCAGGCTAAAGTTGGCGATGAAACGCGGCCACTTCATATTATTGCTGCGGTTCAAGCCCTTCAACAGTCTGGATTGCCAATCTCGAACTCGCTGCATGGTATGTTCGGCTCGATGTGACCTTGACAACGACACAAAAGACGACCTAACCCACATCTGTATTCGTGCCTTATCTGAAGCAAGTGGCCGTAGCAGGAGCACTGAGCCAAATGTCTTAATCAGATGTAGCTGAGATATATCTACCAATGTGTTGAGAGGCTGGGGTGATACGAGAGGCCTGATTGGGGTAGAATCTGCGTTGGTGCAAGGAAGTAAAGTTCGTAGTTTTTTTTTTTTCTTTTTTTTTTCTTTCTTTTGGCGGTCACCACTTCATACCAGATGACCACTGGGTGAGTAGTTAGGATATTCGGATCTTTGGATGTATGAACCGAGATGAAATGAAATGAGAGAAGCTGTGGCAGCGAGTCAAGCTGAAGTCTATGAAATAGAAGAGAACGAAGAAAGCACCGGTCTAGGGAATTAAGGTAGCCGCTAGCTGTCCATCTCCACTATAATTAACCCCGCAGACGGTAGACCGGCAGCTTAGCGCTGATAGCGATCCTCACGGGCTGCCATTCTGCGATTAGCGCCGTCCCTTTGTGTTCACCCTAGCGAGAGTCCCCCAAAGCTTAAGAGGCATTAAGCGAGGCGCCAAGAGGAGGAGGAGGCCCTGAACGTTGCACCAGCTGAATCCCGTCCGACCAGGAACAATCTCAGAGCGAGAATTGTTGATCCGTGGTTTCTTCTAGTGCCTTTTGCCACCCACCATGTTCCCCCGTTGATCCGTGGTTTCCCACGTTGCGGCACCTACTGCGTAGTCGGCAGTCATTTCCACTGAATTGCAAAACCGACCGGCGAACCTTCAAAAGGTCGTCTCATCCCTGAGAGTTTCTACTTTTACCAACAAGATTGTGTGTGAGGAGAAGGGGGAGGAGGATCCCACCTTGGATGGCACTCTGAGGTATCACGATTAATGACCGGGAAGCCGCGGACTCCCTCCTCGGGCCTCTCGCTGATGGGGTACATCCGTGGCGCCTCACCAACGCGCCATTCTGGAGGATCCATTACCTTCTCACGTTATCATCTTTACACAGGTACTCCTACAGGAAAATTTCCCCCTTAGTATATCGTCTCGTTTGGGCATATTTGCTCATTCCATATAGATACAGCTCGTGTCGTTCGCCAGGTGGCGATGCTACTCGTCGTCATCGTCGAGTTGATGATCCCAACGGCCTCGTCCAATACTCCACAAACTCGGAAAACATCTCGCCACTGCCGATGTCGGCATTTTCCAAAACCTGTCATTCCCAAAAGCCTCTTAACTGCCGGTTCTATGATCCGGGGTACAACGCTGGCAGAACCTCCCTGCCATCCAGGGTCCCCCCTTCCACTCAGAATACCCATCCCGAATAACCACCGTGCCGTCTCGCGCGCGAATCCTACAGGAAGTGATGTTGCCATTTCCAGGCAACGCATCAGGGGTCCCGTAGGAACCCTAGGAACGGTGTCATTTTCGCTGCTTCATTATTCATACGAGCATCGAAAGACTAGTGTAATTTGCTCGGTGGAGCGATTTGTGATCACCATGGGTTTTGAGCAGAGTATATACATGGCCAGGTGAAATCCGACAACTCGTGGATAATAGATCGCGTCTCTCCCTCTTCGGCGCTTGCGTTTGTCCTCTACACGCTTGTTCTGTTTACGTTCGTTGCTTCCTTCTGTTGTACAATGCTTCGCACCCAGGAACGCCGCGCGCGTTCTCACACCATGGGCGCTCGACCTCTCCTGACGGGCCTCGTCTTCGTCCTGATCGCCCTCTTAGCCCGGGCAGAAGCCGCCCCCAAACCACCAAAGGCATGCCCTCCCTTCACCAAGGGCAGCTTCACGATCCAGCAGTACCAACTGTACCCCGAGAATGCCGACTGGGACGTCGACAACTGCATCGTCTACTTTGGGTAATCTATCCCATGTGCAACATCAGAAGAACCCTTCCTCAACAGCACGCCACTGACTCTTCACACACACAGATCACTCTTCAACGCCAGCGTCGTCGTCTACGACCCCTACAAGGACTCCGTGGTCGACATCATCACCTTCGACGGCATCACCCACAACCCTAAACTGCACATTGGCGGCGTGCAAGTCGACGCCCGCACCAAGCTCGTATCCGTCGTCGTCGACGCCGCCGCCGCCTTCAACACCGGCGGCAAGGACGTATCCGGCGACAACTTCATCATCCAGTACGACCCCGCCAAGAAGCAGGTCCTCTGGAACAAGAACATCACCTCCGTGACGCAGGGCCGGTACGGCGGCTTCCAGGACATCGAGCACGACACCCGCGGCAACACCTACGTCGTGGGATCGTTCCCGGGGACCATTATGAAAGTCGACCCCCAAGGCTCCGCCGTGGAGCCCTGGTTTCTCCCGGAGCAGATCGTCCCCACGAAAATGGGCTTCTCGGGCCTTGCGGCCAAGGGGAACCTTCTCCTGTCCAACAACAATGAGGATCGCCAGATCTATCGGTTCAACATGGAGGACGACAAGGGCAGGCCGGAGCTCGTGCCCCGTACGCCGAACGCGAGCCTCGATGCGACCGATGCCATCTACCTGCCACCGAGGTACGACGGCAGAGTATTGCTCGTAGCTGAGGATGCAAAGGGCATCACGGTCCTCCGGTCCCGTGACGGTTCGTGGAAGACTGCTGAGCACCTCGGCACCGTGCCCAACAACTCTTCAGCAGCCCAAGGTGGGACCGTCACTGCGCCGGTTCAGATTGGCGACAATCTCTTCATGGTAGAAGAGTTCTTTGCAGATGCGCCCGTGCCTGGTTCGACTGCAGGGAACAGGACGAGCTTCCCCTTGGTTGACATTACGACAGAAGTTGAGAGATTGCTAAAGTCCAAAGATTCTTGATGTTGAAGAAGTGGCATCTAGCGTATACCAGCCCCATAGCATAACAGTGGTGTCACAGTATTTTGACACCGAGGTACATCTAATAGTACACTCTCGATCTTGGTCGCAGTTTCTCATAAGCAATGCTTTATAGGAAATCAAAGCGTTCAGCGGAACCAACTGTTCCAACTCGTATCGGGTAATCCAACAAGATGCCAGAAGACTTCACAACATCCCCAAGTTTCAACCCCTGACGTAGCATCCCAACTCCCTTCATTCCAGAACCAATCTTGTGCAGGAGCAGACTTTCCAACTTCAGGGATCGATGCCGTCGTGGTACTTGAGTAAGTCTGAGGAGAGATCGTCGTCGTTGCTAATATCCAATACGGCGTTCGCTTCCTTGATCCAAAATGGGGTCGGTCCTAAATGTGCCGTAGGCTGTTGGGCGCCTTCATTGCGGACTTCCTCGAGCGCGTCTTCGGATATGAAAGACTCGGCACCCATCCAGGCATCCTGAGCACGTGGGTTCCAAGGGCTGTTCTCTTTGTTGGGCTGCGTATGCGTCGCCGGTTTCTATCCGGTGCCAAACACACACGCAGCAGCGTAGCCCTCCTCGAAACTATGAAACTCGCCCTGGTCTCCCCAGGCCGGCACTCCACTGTCGAGGACCCCGCCTTCAGAAATGCTCTGCCCGGTCTTGAGGTCAATGAGTTGAGAGCCTCCCTCGCTGTTGGATCTCATCAGAGCAATCGCTGTAGGCTCACCAGTGCGCTTGTCGATGAAACAGAGACGTTTGCCGATTTGAAACGGGCCAGGGTGACCAGTTCTGGTAAGAAAGCGGGCTTGTGCCACCTGGACACCGATGTATGCTTGATAGTTGGCGGGCCAGCTCTTCCTAGGTTGCGCCTGCGCACGAGCCTTCTTCGTAGTGTTACTGGTGTTGAAGGGATCTTGCACGGGTATCTCACGAATTGGACTGCTGCTCATGATGGCACCAGACTCGTATCGGGCTGGGGATTGGTCAATAGTGACGGTTGATCCTGAGCTCATGACGGTGTCGGAAGAAGGGAACGTGATGTTGCGGAGAAGGGATGGGCGGCATGGCGTCGACGGCAGGATGTTCGGATGCGGACTTCGAGATCGGACGACACTTGCGCGGTTATTGCGATCGGTTTCTGAGTGAATCAGTATGAGATAAGATGGAAGCTTTTTCCTGGAAGGACTTTGACGTACGAATATGAGCTCGAATGCGCGGAAATGCTCTAGAAGAAAGAGCGGCCGTCATTGGATTCTCAGTCGGGCGGCCCGATGGACTGAACAGCGACACAGTCGCTTGAACTCGTCAGTGACATAAAACGATATGCAATTTTGACATCAAACTTACGAGAAAATGGCATTTGGAACGCCGGTATCATCGTTCCACTGTCCGTACTCACCGGGGGCGGGCTGCTTGGGAGCAAAGGATCGGATGAGATCTCCTGCTTGATGGGATCACCGGCTGACCGAGGACTGCCATCCGAAGCATGACTGAGCGCGGACTGCGGAACCTCTACATAATCGCGAATCTTGTCCGCCCGATTTTGCTTGGAATTCTCAGCGCGACGGTTCGGAATCTCAAGGCGGTCGCGGACTTGGTCCGCTCGGTATTGAATTTGAGGCTCGGCGCGACGATCCGGGATCGTGAGTCGCGAACGGACGATGTTGGCATCGCGATCCCAGGTGTCTTCCTCTGCAGGTCTTTTCGGGGCCATCGTATCAGGAGGATTGGCCCGGAGCCGGGAATAGGCAAGCAGAATGGTGCTGGATATCTCCTGAAATTGTAGAGGATGTCGTAGACCCAGCGACCGGGCTAAAGAAGGGATTTTGAAAGAGGGAACCAAGGAAAAGGTGGCTATTCTCGTAATAGAAGAGCTGAAAAATGAAATCGTTGTTTCCGGTCTAAAGATGAAAACAAGGATGGGAGGTGTTCAGGACGCGATGCGTATCAGGTGTCCCGAGGGGTTCTCGAGTCGAGTGTGTTTCCTAGGAGAAATTGACCAAAGTTCCTTATTCACAAAGAGACGCTGGCTGTGCGTTGAAAGGCCTGACTGCCTTAAGAAGGTGCCTCTCCTTCAGTGGTGCCTTCCTTTTGTGTCGTGGATGCCCTCCTACGGCCACTCGCGCTGTTTTAAGATTCTGCGTTCATCCAATGCGAAGGGAGCAACACAGGCTATAAAATGCTCTCAAATAGATCCTTTGCAGGCATCAATGAGGCAAGGTGAGGTAGGGTAGTTCGTCACCTTGTAGGCAAGGACAGCACCATCGACCTCAATACTTTTCCTTTGGGTTTGTTCTTAATCGGCCTTCCCATAATCATCCAATCATTAAGCAATATTCATCTATAGGGACAATTTCTTAGATGCTTTAATGCACAATCAGTCTTCATGTTGGTCCAATTACACACTGAACTCTCTGTACTGAGATTCAATGACTGCCTCACCCATTATCCACCTCGATTCCCAATATAGTCCAGGCAAAGACATCCTGCATTCTTGATCGAAAGCAGCTTCATTATCAGGCCCCAATCCTGAGGCATCCTCCAACTCCCAAGTGCCAACACAGGGTCGCTCAAAACGCCTCCACGCTATTCCGTGTTACCATAGTAGCGCTCGCCGCCCAGGAGGCGTCGAGGGCGGCGGCTTCGACGTCCCATTATTCGAAGTCATCGTTCCGTTATTCGGGGTAGAAGGCTTGGGTTTCCCCTCGTCGGCCCCCAATCCGCCACCGTCACAGCCGTCCGCGTACAAAGCGACCTCAGCGCAATTCACGCCCTGGCCGCCTTTGCGGTAAATATTATACTGCTGGTTATCCGCCTCACACTGGAAGAACATCGTCTGGTTCTTGAACCTGATGCGTCCGTCGCAACCAACCTCGAATCCAGCTTCAGGCTGCTGACCAACATCACACTGGAGAGTATCAGTAGGAGCTGAGAGAGAGAGTATCGTTAGCGTCAGGGCAATTCACGCAGATGATAAGAGGAGGTCACTTACGAGTCCACCAGCAACCCCTCTTCACGCAATCCGTGAGCGCGCCCTTCTCCATCCCCAAAGTCACAGACTCAAGTCCGATCCTCAGCTGTCCGCTGTCCAACTGACCGACAGAACCGGAAACGGAGCCCTTCGCCCGTATCTTCATGCCCTTGCACTCCTTCAGGCCCACGCCTCCTTTTCCTCCACTTTTGCAATTATCACCCCCTTTTCCGCCCCCTCCACCGCCGCCACCACCGCCAGGAGCAGGCTTCGGCTTATCACCCCCGGGGGCCGGCTTCGGCTTGTCGCCGCCTTCTCCGGGTCCGGGCGGCTTCGGCTTATCGCCTCCGGGAGGCGCGGTGGGCTTTGGTTTGTCACCGCCCTGTCCAGGCTCGGGCTTGGGCTTGTCGGGCTTGTCGGGCTTGTCGGGCTTATCGGGCTTGTCGGGCTTGTCGCAGCCCTTGCCCCACCCGTGCGCTTCGTTCTCAACCGTTGCCTCATGGCCGTGTGGATGTTTGCTCTCGCAGCCTTTTCCGCGGCCGTGCTCGGCTTCCAGGATATTGGTCTCGCTCCTGTCAACAATGGCCAGAGCGAGGGAACTGGTAGCTAGTGAAACGACAGTGATTATCGAAAGACGCATGTTGCCTCGTCTTTTCGGATAAGTTGTGTGTCAGATTATAAGACTGTGGGTATTTTGGGTGTTGGTCCCGAGGGAGGAAAGGAGTAGTTAAACGGATGACAGCGAACGCGTCACACCAGACAGGTACACGTCCACTTCGCCAGAGAAGCGTGGTGTCCAAGAGCTCGAGATCAAAAAGGGGTAACGTGTAAAGAGAAAAGGGAAAAAAGTTCTTCTCCTCTTAACCCAAAAAGCGAATGCTGTTGAAAGGTGGCAGAGAACTAAACCGTTGTGGAGAAATAAAATGGTGACACGATGTAGTCTTCTTATCCCCTTTATGCTTTCTAGAACCCCTCCAATGCCTCCCATTACGACATCAGAGGGGAGGATCTCGCTGCGAACACGAGGCAAAGTGAAATCGTCTGACTAGCTTCTCAAGGGCAGAAAAAACTCTGGCCGGAGGGGGGTCCGGTGCGGAAAAGGGGAAGACTACGGCATGGTGAAGTAATTTGGGGGGGATGGAGGGCACGAAGAGTCCGACGACGATGTCAAGGTCATGAGAGAGG
Source organism: Colletotrichum neosansevieriae (assembly GCA_036785495.1). Taxonomy (NCBI): domain Eukaryota; kingdom Fungi; phylum Ascomycota; class Sordariomycetes; order Glomerellales; family Glomerellaceae; genus Colletotrichum; species Colletotrichum neosansevieriae. Next base: position 533,445 of record JAVHLV010000008.1, read on the forward strand.
AAGAGTTATTCAGAGGGTGGGTAGCAAAAGACCAAGGCACCAAACGACAAGGCTCATGCCCATCAACACAAAAGGAAAAAAAATATCATGACGATTATGACGAAAAACATCGGATACGCAGTCCACGTGGGCTCGAAGCCGTTTGCCGACGACGCTCCTGTGCTTCGAGAGTGAAAGATAGATCAAGCGAATAACAAGATAAAGTTCAGATGAGAGTCCGATCGAGATGACCAACCGAAGACCAAGAGGAAAAAGGGGCAAGTAAACCAAGATCCAATCCACGAACTCAAACGAGAAAACTAAAAGGAGTGAATCTTCCGAATCTTCCGAGAAGGCGGTTCGATTGGGCCAAGAGTTGGGAGGCCCCAGAAACTCTCTTGCTTAGTCCAGACAAGAACTCAAAACCTTGCCATCGAATCCCCTCATCGCTTCCCCTCTCCGTCGCCCGATGTTGCCAGGGCATACGCGGCGAGGCGGCACTGTGCAGCGAACGGCATAGGTGAAAACAAGAAACATGGGCAGGAACTGGAGGGAAACATAGTTTTCGCTGACGAATCCTGTTTGGTTCAACCGACAACGGGTTTTCTCTCTCTCTCTCTCTCTCTCTATTTTGATATATTTTGCTAGTCTTGCGAGAAGACCTAAGTCGCATGCGGGCACCGGGGCATTCGAAGGTTGTATCACCCATGTCAAGTTTTTTTCATGAATTCCACTTTTTTTCGACGGGATAAATACTTTTGTCTCTTTCGACAATGCCATGGGTATCATACGGTTAAAAAACAATTCCAAAGTTCAGCTTTCCCCAGACGGAGATAGCCTCGGAAGAAGCACTTGCGGCTGAAAGCCCGTGCTGAACTGGACAGGGAGGCAAGGGTTCGACGTCTCCGAAAGAGCCGCATTCGGGTCGCCGATAACCAAACAACGGCAGCTTTGGGCCGCAACCAAGTTTAAAAACCTGCTGCCCTTGCTCTCTGATCTCATACGAAGGAAATGCGGCCCCCGCACAACGGAAGGTGCCCAATCTCCGGTGGACCTGAAGTCCTGAGTCGGCCCAATCGACGATGATTGGTCTGATATACCACCTGAATAGGTGAAAGCTGCCGATACTTCGGCGACGCAGCGGGTGAGCATCATCTAGCTCCTCTAGACTCATGTCTTTCTCCTCTTCTTGGACGTGCTACTCCTGGTACTCCGGTCCGAGATAGCCCGCACCGAGGTGTTGTAGCTCGTCTCCGAGGTCGCACCATCACCACTCTTGCCATCGCTCTCAGAGTCGTCATCAGAAATCTCGTCAAGTGGGATTACATCGTCCGAAGCCTCACTGGCATCTTCGGACGCCTCGGCCAGGGACTTGTCACCCTCGGCGTTGTCATCACCGGATCCGAAACCCTCGAACTCCTCCTCATCGTCCTCATCTTCTTCGTCACTGTCGTCATCAGCGACGCTAGAGGGTCCCATTGACGTATCGGGCATGCTCTCGACGTCTTCGCGCTTCCGCTTTTGGGGCATTTCTCCAAGCCTGCCACTACGGCCCTCAATTGCCTCATCTGCCTCGGCATTCTCCTCAACCGGCGCCGGGGTGAACCAAGGAATCTTTCCACGCATGAAGTCGTTAAGAACCATTTTGGCAACACCATCCACGTCAGGCTCTCCCTTGCGGAGGAGACGACCGCTCTTTCGGGCAATCATCTCCAAGAACTCCATGTGGTTCTTCCATCCCTTCAGCTCGTAGGTTCTTTCCATGTGATGAGGCTTGACCTTGGCGAGGACCGCGGGGATGTACTGTTCCGGGTTCTCAACGTTCTCAACACGGACGACACCACGGAGTAGCAGATCCTGAGGCGTGTCAGACTGAGACGGCGGTACAATACCAGGGCAATCGATGAGATCTGGTTACGTCTTAGTTTGTGAACACATACGGACCAGAGGTTATGTCAACTTACAGATCTTCCTGGTGAGCGTGATGTACTGCCACACCTTGGTCTCACCGGGAATTGGTGCAACATTGGCGACCTTCTTCCTCCTCAATGTGTTGACAATGCTGCTCTTGCCAACGTTGGGGTAGCCGATGAGACCGACAGAGATCTGTTTGCGTTCGCTGTGCAGCTTGGCATACTGTCTGAGCAGTTCGATCAGACTTCCTTTACCAAAGGGGTTTGTGATGCTGGAGTGCATGGCGAGCGTTGGCCTCTCCTTGGAGAAGTACCGTACCCAGCGAGCCTATGTCCAGTTAGTTTCTGCGACGAGAAAACAGCCGACATAGTCATGTTTGGAAATATGTATGCTTCGCTACTAAGAAATACCACCATTGAAAGGCTCGGAAGAGCACTGGCAGACTTCAACTCAATTTGAGGCAATTTCATCTCATGATGGGAGATCCAAAACGGACCCCATCAGCCCTGATCCAAGAACCAGGACAGCGAGATGACCCTTGATATTCCCAGCGTGTAACGGAGAACCTCCCATTGGGGGCACGAGTGTGCGAAAGGATTCCTGACAAAACGACTGGGGTCTGAAGATGAAAGGACTTAGACGTGAGAGGCAACTTACAGCAACGGTGGTAGGCACCAGATCCGTCTTGTTCAAGACGAAGATGAGGTGCTTGTGAGGTGCCTCCTCCTTCAAGTACTTCTCAACACTTTTGCAACGTGTGCCGAGGGGATCGCGAGCATCCAGGACGTGGATGATCACATCAGAAGAGTCCAGCACACGGTACAGCTCGTTCCAGATACGCTTGCTCTGGCCCTTGTTGAAGATGGGCTCAATCGACATGGTAACGTGGCCCTCATCCTCGCCATCGGCATCTGCTCCAGAGTTTCCACTCAACAGCTTAGCCTGCTCGAGACGCTCGTTGTAGGTGTCCAGGCTCTTGTCCGCGTCGTCCATCAGATCCGAAACGGTACCAGCGCCAATCTTGACGCGCTTGCGCTGCGCCTTTGGTCCAAAAGTGTCGCCGAACGAAGAGGTCTCAATCGTCATCTTAGCCTGGTGCTGCTTGACGCCGTTGACGGTCTCGTTGTCCTTGATTAACGACATCGGCAACTTGTTGCTCTTGAGCAAGACCTGGTAAGGATCGTTGGCCTTCTCCGCCATGGCGGAACGGAAAGCCGTCAAACTCTCCTGCGAAATGACACGAGTGTTGTTGAACCACTTGCGGTTGGGCTCGATCCGGGCGGTAGGGACCTCACGACTCTGGAACGAGGCGGCCTTGGTGATCTCGCCCTGGGCGTTGCGCTGGGCCTTGCCATCCTTCAAGATGTTCAATTGGCGCACCCTCTTGGCAGTGCTGCAGGAAGTCCGTGTCAGCGGTGCGAACAAAAGAGGCAGACTTCTGCCTATCTCAAGGAGGGCAGGAGACAAATAGACTTACCGGTAGAAATTTTCGCCCTTGGTCTTGACATTGCCCATGCCATCGCCGGTCTTGCCTTGGCGAACCTTTCGGTTCGCTTCCTTTTTACCGGTTCCCATCTTGACCGCGAACTTGCCCAGTCGTAAAGTTGAAGAGAGAATGGGGTGCGACTGGGCAGGAGTTGAAGTCGGTGAGTTGTAAAGGATTGAGAAGGGGAGGTTGGAGCTGGCGCAAAGTAAAGTTCTTTCTGCGGTGGTGGGGTCCCAGGTAATTTTCTAGTGGAGTTCTTGAAATTTTTGGAGACTTCGGGTCGAGCACGCGCCGTAGCTCCGATAGGCCAATCACGACGCTTAGAAACCCCTCCGCAGCTGCAGTGTCAAATTCACCACAGCTGGTGAGTTCCAGAGCAATTGCGCTGTGAGGTAAGAGACACCGGCGTGGCTCTATCAAACCCTGGACACTCGAGAATTTCTCAGGTTCATGGTTCCAGTACCACAGCTTGCGTCTGAAGCCACGACCAAACCTCAACCCCAGCGCCGCCTCTCCTCCCGCGATCGGTATCGTTGACCTGGGAGAAGTCGTCTTGCTCGCCATGTCATCAAGATGCGCCTGCGCGCGATTGGCGCGCCTCCCTGTCGCTGCCAAAACCAGCATGAACCTCACACGATCGTTCTCGACCACGAGCGCGAACCTCAACGTGCCCCCCGAATCCCCGGACTGGATCCAAGTCCCCGTGCCGCGCCAGTCTCAATCCTCCGAAAACAAGCTTCCCGTCGTAAAGGGAACACTTCCCGTCCCTCGAGATCCATTCCCGCGCAAGGAAGCCGACCGCAAGGTGCAGCCCGAGTACCTCGAACAAACGGCACCTAGGCCCACGAGCGAAGCCTCCAAGAGGCCCGCCGAGCCCGGCTCCCGCCTCGAGCACCGCCGCCGCATGGCCGAAAGTCGTCGCGAGAACCTTGAAACCGCTCTGAAGGGACTGTACATGCGCAAGGAAGAACGCGTTGAGGCCGCTTCCGCCGCCTCGAAGCAGCGTCTCCGCGAGCACAAGCGGGCCGCCACCGCACCAGAGCGCTGGGACGACCGTGTCACCCGTAGCTCTGTTCTGTCTTCTCTGAAGACATCGACCGCCGTGGAACTGGACCCCCAACGCTACGAGCGTGCTGCGCAGAGCAAGGCCACGACAGCCGCCATCGCGAAGCAGAAGAGTGAGGCCAAGCAGGATGCGTTGATGGAAATGTACATCAATGCCTCCAAGTTCATTGTCAACGAGGAGGAGTTGAACACTGAATTGGAGAAGCTTTTCTCCGAAGACTACTGGAGGCGCCAGGGCAAGTCCATGGCTCATGACTCTGATAACGCGTGGGATGTTTGGGGACAGCCCCCAACGGTACAGTCGATGCTGGACGAGATGCTGCGGAAACAGCAGCGTGCCATCGACTTCCAGCAGAGCGAGCAGGACAGGACCGTGAAGAGGCAGAAGACTATTGCCGAAGAGTTGACGGGTGGCAAGATGGAGTAAGGGCGATTGTCCCCGTGGGCCGCTGGTGGCAAGGAGTCAGCTCATCTGGCGGATTGTATCAAAATCAATATCCACCCTTTACAACCTCAAATCTCTAGTTGTGGTGGCTTGAATCAGACAGCATCGTCATGTATTTGCGCATCATACCAAACGTTGATGTCAATTCACCTGGAGCGCACCAGTCAACTTGTACTACTATAGATTTTTTGTAGCATTATAAAAGTGACCAATAAGAATGACATGACATGACATGCCCGCCAACGCCGACAAGACTAGCTCCATATGCACATTGACAAATTATTGCCAGTCGAAAGAAACGTGTCTGGGGGATCTCTATGAAAACGACCGAAGCCGGTCCTGATGCATCGTACTCATACACGTATACCAAAAGTGCTTCTGCTGGGCGCCTGGGTGGGCAATCACCTCTTCTCGACGAGAAGAATGTGCATAGCAGCGTAGGCCAGGATGATAAAAACGACTCCGAAGCAACCGAGGCTGATGACGTCGTTCCAAAGGGCGTCGTTGTTGAAACCAAAGGAGCTCAGGATAGCTGCTCCCGGGACGGTGATGTCTAAGCCATACTTTTTGTCAACCAAAGTGAGTTGGAGAACTTCGTTGACTATCAGCGATTCGAAACCGTAGTGGAAAATGGACAGAGCTTGAAGCCAAAGAGCAGCCTTAGGAATGGCATTGTGATTAAGTAGCAAGCCGGCAAACAGCAAGCTGAAAAGCATGACCAAGCTGCCAATCAGGTTGGCCACGCCGCCGTCCTTGCAGATAATGCCGATGAACAGGCAGATTGCTGCAGCCGCCAGGTTAAAGAGAACCAGGACCAGAATGAACTTGAAAAAGTGGCTGGCGTCAGGGACCAGACCAGTCATGGGGTAAATAATGGCACCCATCAGAAGAGGAGGGATGATTCGAAGCGGGATAATGTCGAAGAGAAGCTTGGCGGCGAAGTAGGTGATGGGGTGGTAGTAACCGTTGGCCCGCTCGCGGACGAATAGAAGTCTCTCAGTGGCGAAGACGGTTAAACTCGTCAAAGTACTGAAACCGAAGAGCGCTAGCAGGAAGAAGAACAGACCGAGACGGTTTTGGAAGCCCGGAATGTCGTCAGTCAAGCCGTAGAAGAGGTAGCCCGAGAGAACCGCGAGAAGAATAGCGATGGCGTAGTGAGTCAGCATCAGGATAGGGTTCCTGTAAAGGTTCTTCCACGTTCGCTGAGACAAGATGATGAACTGACGGCCAAGACCCACACGAGCGTAGCCTCTTCCAATGGCGCTGATGTTTATGTTTGGTCCCTCTGGGTTGTATCCGTTGGCATTCCGACCATTGGCGCCCTGTGCAGCGGAGATGGACTGCTGGATCTCGTCGTGGGTAGAGCCCGCAATATCAGATTCTGCAAAGGAGCGAATCAACAAATCCAGGTCTGTTCCGATGTAGGCAGCGGGGGGCAAGTCGTGGGGGTCTTCCACGTGAATCGAGGGGACGAAGCCGACAGGTTGGTTCTGCAACTTGTAAGATCCAACATCCTCGCCGCCAGCGTCGGATGAAGCCGCAGTGTCCACCGTGTTCTTGCGACGTGTATAGAGTTCCCGCTCCTGTCGAACCTTGACCGAATCACGACGCTTGTTCTTGGGTCGCGAAGAAGAGGATTCGACTCCACTGTCCTCGGCAATACTTCCAGGGATGCTCGCAATCGACTTTACAGCAGTCGTACTGCTGGGACCAAGGCTTGCAACTTCGGCGTTGAGAGTTCCGTCGTCTTCGGAGGTGGTGGATCCAGCATGCATAGTAAGGTCAACAAGGTAATCAGCAATATTGAAACCAGGAGGACAAGAGTATCCAATGCGGTCAAAGTAACCTTGACACTGAGAAAAGGGACCAGAATAAACCGCTCCTCCGCGCGCCAGCAAAATGAGCCTGTCAAACAGAGCGACAATGTTAGAGCGCGGCTGATGGATGGTGAAAACAACCGTACGCTTGTAGTTCTTTGCCAGGGTGACTAGGCACTCGATGACGTTGAAGGCATTGTAGGCGTCAAGACCGCTGGTGGGCTCGTCGAGGAATAGGATGGAGGGGCTGGTGACAAGTTCACACGCAATTCCGACTCTGCGCTTCTCTCCGCCAGAGATGCCTCGTCCCTTGCCTTCCTCAGAACCGATGAGCGAGTCCCGAATGTGGTAGATGCCAAGCTGCTTCTCGACTTCAAACACGCGCTGCTCCTTTGCAGCCCGACCCATGTTGCGAGGTAGACGAAGAAGGGCGCTGTTCAAGATGGTCTCGTGAACCGTCAGGGTCGGCAACATGGTGTCCTCCTGATCAACAAATCCAATTACGTTCTTATAGTCGGTATCATTCACCTTCTCGCCGTTGACATAGAAGTCACCAGTCACGATGCCTCGCTTGTTCTTCCGAGCCATAATGTCAAGGAATGTCGTCTTTCCGGCACCAGAGGCACCCATGATGGCAGTTACTTCTCCGGGATGGGCCATGCCTTGGATATCGTTCAAAATCCTCTTGCCGTTCAGATCATAGGCCACGTTCTCGAAGTACAACGAGGCGGGCTTGTGGTCCGCCATAAGCTTCAAGTTCTCATCGTCCGAGTCGTCCAAGGCAATTGCGCCGTACTTGAACTGTCTTCGAGACAGGTACCAGGTCAGGAAGATCACCGCAACGACAAACAAAGAGCATGCGGCAATGATGCTCGCGATTAGCGGGGTGTTGATCTTCTTGACGGGGCGCTCGTAGCCGGGCACCTCAGTGTGGTACAGACACTCGCCGGACCGGCAGCTCAGTTGAATGCTGCTGTCGCCAATCAAAGACAGGATGAGGTCGTCCATTGCTGGTTCCGTGAACTTGCAGTTGTTGGCCCCTCCGTTCTTCTGAAGACATTGGAAACCAGCAGGGCCTTTGATCTCCTCGACGAGGAAGTCGCTAATGTCAACAGAACCGTTTTCGCCACAAAGCATGCGCTCCGATATACAGCTGCATTCGATCTTGTCGCACTTGTAATTGGTGCTGTTTTGGCTCTCGTTGATTTCGGCAGTGGAGGTACACTCGGTCAAATGACAGTAGAAGGACTCGCGCTCCTCGACCCAGACTGGGAAAATCAGCAACTGTTGACTCGGTCTAGGAAAGCCACGATCTCGGCTGGGACTTACATTGAAAGTCACAATTGGCCTCCTCCTTCTTGCAGGTGAAGGTGACCTGCGGGCGCTTCTCGCCGAGAAGGTCGGTGATTTTCTTATTGGTGACGTCGCAGAGTTGGTAGTTGTGGTTGACGACCTCTCCATTCTGGTAGCACACGCCACCCTCGCCCGAAGGCATGAGGGCGTCGCAAGCCTTATTGGAGGTGCAAACATTGCAGTTGATGCCGGTCCAGCCGTCGTCGCATTCACAAAACTCACTGTCTCGCCTTGGTCTCTCGAAGTTATCGCCACGGGACAGAGAGCCGCATACTAGCGGCGATGTCAGTGCTGTGTCTTGCTTGTGCGACAGAGTGGCGGAAATGGTTATCACGTACGTGGATCGAGGCAGTCGTCGCCGCCAAAGCCCTCGGGACAGTTGCATTTTCCGGTATAATCGTTGCAGCCGGCAAACTGAGTGCACTTGTGGGCGGGAAGGAGGCAGTTGAAGCTGCGGGACGTATCGTTAGCTGCTGGTCATGATCGCGAACACGGCTACAGTCGTGCGAACGAGAACCGTGTTTGGCAAAGACGGTGGCGTCAGCGCCGAGCCGAGAAATGAACTCACCAGGGAGGGCAGTCAGCGGGACGGTCGTCAAGGAGCGTCAGCTGGGCTCGCAGCATGTCGGCGGTGGTTGAATAGTTGCGCTGTGCCACCGCGAGAGCGGGCATACATGCCAGAGCCCCGACGAAGAGGCTCCTCAAGGCGGGAGGAGCCATGATGGGCGGCTTGATACAGAGAGACGCCGGGTCTTCGATAAGCAAAAGGGAGCTTGCTCGAGGTGGTCGTCGGTGTCGAGAGCTTGTTGTCGGGATGAGGAAAAGGACGCAATTAGAAGAGAAGGAGGGATGGTTGGATGATAGGACAGCAGAGCGGCGTATAGAGGAGAAGCTCTTGGCTGCGGCAGGATTCAGGAAGAGAGTGAGAGACGAGGTCACCGGTACTTTGAACCTGGCTGTACACACACCCTCAGCTGGCCGGCGAACGAGGTACCTGGCTGGTTTGGAGCTGGTCACTGAGGTGGATCTGCGGTGGCCTTCCATGACACGGCCGATAATAACCCGCTAAGGAACCTTCCCAGCCCAGCAACCAGCACTGAAAAGGTACGTACCGACTGCCTGGGGACCTAGGTAGAGGTGCGGTACGGTGGCGTCACAGTGGACACGTCGGCCCCACAGCGCCAGTCGGAAACACGCACCAGCGTCCCGTGGGGTGGCTGAACTCTTGAACACTGAATGCCCCCCTTCGTTGAATACTGTAGTATGAGAGAAAGACAAGGTTTGGGTGCCTGATCTTCTAGTGTAGTGCGGTGTTTTCCGGTGTTCGCTAAGGCAACCGACCATTTGGCAGGCGCTAAGAATAACCAATGCTGCCCTTGCTGATGTGGTGTCAGATGCGGGAGTGCAGTACAAGGAACACGCCAGGAGACAAACAAGTTCCTTGCTGCCATCTACGCAGTACAGCTTCAGCTGCCTTGCGATTAAAACGACACTTTTCCACGCGATGCGGGATTAAGCGCGAAGTAGACCCCACGTTTACACTAATGTCGCAGGACCATTACGCATTTCATTCCGAAGTGTTGATCTGAACTGCACCGGATACCTAGGAACCACAAGGTTCAATCAGAGTTGCTGCTCCTTTGGCTGTGACGCCGCCAATAACTTGCATTGAAAAGTCCTTGCTACTGCTTCGGCTCTTAACGTCTCTTGTCGCCAGTGATATCTCATCGCTGGGGCATCGCTTTATCGTAAGAGAAAGAATAAGCTGGAATAGTTTTAGTTACGACCTCGCATGAGATTGTATGGTAGTGGTCACTGACATCAAATTCCCCAGGCAAAACCAAGAGCTGGGGAAGTGTGGATGGGCCAACAAACAGTCAGAGATCCCTATCTCCCATCACCATCCATTGCTTCCCGCCGCAACTCATCAAACAAGACGAAATCATGGCCATCTATCCAACGCAGCCAGACAAACGTTGCTGCAGCCTCGACTCGTCAGAATGGGTCTCGTGAGCAAACCTGGGCAAACTGTCTTCAGGCCGCAGCCGAGGCTGACCTTGCAAGATAAGCAGTGCTTGTCTCAACCCTGTCAATTCAGCTGTTGTTCATTTTTCTAGCATCCGCATCGGCTAAAAGCCTGGCCAAACTAAGCTACTGCTCTGCGAACCCCGCAGTCACTGAAGGAGCATGTTGACCAGGTCAAACCGCACAGCAGCGCAACACGCTTGCAATGAAAGTCGGTAAAATCTAACTACTCCACTAATCCTGAAATGAGCGATACTGTCATTCCCGTCATTAGTGTTTGAGATAGCCTCTGTCTCTCCCATGACGCCGTTGATATTGAGTTGGCTCCAGTAGGCCCGCTCTGTCTGATATCACCTTCGGATCTGATTTAGCATCAACATACTTTCTCCAAGGATGTGAGTCGTCTGTTCGTGTGCCCTTGGACCGTCCGGCTGCTTTACCCTCGTCCCGCCGGTCTCCCATGCGCCTTGTTGACGGGTCTTTGACATGCATTAGGCTGCGGGAGGGCGCTGGTGTTCAGCTCAAGTCGCCGGTGCTTTGGCGCTGATACTCAATACGTATTCAACAACATCGGAGGTCGGGGCGTGTCTTGAAAGTTAATACATTCAACTGTTTGAAACCGCGAAATTCACAGGTCTCTGCATCCTTGGCATTGTATCAACTCATCATTGCTCAGTCAACTCCTCCCCCTAGAAAATCATCACTCCATCAGAGATTTGAGCCAGCCGCAAAACCGAAACTCACACCTTCAACAATGGTCCGAATCGCTGCGTTCGAGGTGGAGCAGTGGATGGACGAGTACGAGACCACACCGTGCTGCCTCAACATCGCCGAGACCTGCGCCGCTTCCGTCTCCGTGGATGAGCTGATCGGTCTCTCCGAGGACAAGTCCGCCACCGGTCCCGTCGATTTTTCTACCAAGCTGGTCTACGGCCCCATCCGCGGCTCGGCCCCTCTCCGCCAACGCGTCGCCGAGCTCTGCGGCAGCGACGGCTCGGGCGCGCCCGGTGTGCTCAACCAGGAAGACGTCCTCATCACCCAGGGAGCCATTGGCGCAAACTTCTTGTTGCTCTACACTCTCGTCGATCCCGGCGACCACGTCATCTGCGTCTACCCCACGTACCAGCAACTCTATGGCGTTCCCGAGAGTCTGGGTGCAGATGTCTCACTGTGGAGGTTGAAGAAGGAGAATGGCTTTGTGCCGGCTGTGAAAGAACTCGGAGGTCTCGTCAGGTCCAATACAAAGGCATTCTTGACCCTTCGACTCTAGCGTAACGGTGGTTTTGGCTGACCGTGTTCCAGATGATCATCATCAACAATCCGAACAACCCCACAGGAGCTCCGATCCCCACGGCAGTACTACAGGAGATCGTCGACTTCGCCAAAGCCCGCGGCCTCATCCTGTTTTCGGACGAGGTGTACCGCCCGCTATTCCACAACTTCTTCGAGGACGGCGCTGAAGTTCCCCCGCCCGTCACAACCATGGGCTACGACAAGGTCGTCGTAACGGGCTCCATGTCCAAGTCCTACGCGCTGGCAGGCATTCGCATAGGCTGGATCGCATCGAAAGACAAGAAAATCATCGAGGCCATCGCTTCTGCACGGGATTACACCACGATTAGCGTATCTCAGATTGACGACCAAATCGCTTCGTACGCCTTGTCAAAGCCCGTGCGGAAGCCGCTACTGAAGCGCAATGTGACACTCGCAAACACTAACAAGGAATTGCTTGAGACTTTCATCGAAAAGCACAAAGACGTGTGTTCCTGGGTCAAGCCCAAGGCGGGCACAACGGCTTTCGTCCAGTTCTCCCGCAACGGCAGTCCCGTCAATGATGTCGAGTTCTGTCTGGACGTGCTCAATAAGACCAAGGTATTTTTCGTACCGGGGTCCAAGTGTTTTGGTAATGGAAAGGACTTTGCTGGCTATGTCCGAATTGGATACGTCTGCCAGACCGAAGTGCTCAAGGAAGCTTTGGAGAAGCTTACTACATACGTAGAAAACAACCTTTCATAGAAGTTCAAAGCAAAGCAAACATTTATAAAAGTAAAATCAAACAGTCGCGTTCTTCGTCAAAAGCCACTTCCCCGTCCCCCCGTTGAACCGGCCGGCGTAAACCCGTCGCAGTGATTCGCCCACCCCCGAGATTGACCCACTTCTCCACGAAAACACGTGCCGTCGCGGCCGGCGCAATTTCGTGACCCCTGCCAAAAAAAAGTTTCGCCCGGGGGCCAAAAAAAAAAAAGAGAATTGCCGTATCGGACCATTTTGTCCCCCTCTAATGGGTCCCAATTCCCTTCTTTTGTAATTCCACTTTGCCCATTCTATCCCTCCTGTTTAAGCCGCCTAGACATATTCGTCACGATGAGGGCTCCCAGGGCCGTCAGAGTGCCGAATGGCGGCCTCTTTACAGGCGCAAAGCCATCGAGTCGGGACATGCGACCCTTCAGCATCGCCGTCAACGTCAAGGCGGCGACAGCCACCCAGGCGACACCGTCGTCATGGAAGAAGCTCGCCGCATCCAGACGGGCCTTCTCCACGACCTCCCGCGCCGCGTCCGCCGCCGCCGAGGCCCTCCGCATGGCCCAGGAGAACGCCGCCGCCCTGACCCCCGAGGTCGTCGCCGCCAAGATGAGCCCCGAGGAGGCCCAGCGCCTGTCCCGCGTGCGTAACATCGGCATCGCCGCCCACATCGACTCCGGAAAGACTACCTGTACCGAGCGAGTGCTCTTCTACTCGGGCAAGATCAAGGCGATCCACGAGGTCCGTGGCAAGGACTCGGTCGGCGCCAAGATGGACTCCATGGATCTCGAGAGAGAAAAGGGCATCACCATCCAGTCGGCGGCCACCTTCGCCGACTGGAAGAAGCAGGAAAACGGAAAAGAGGAAACCTACCACGTCAACATCATCGATACCCCCGGTCACATCGACTTCACCATCGAGGTCGAGCGCGCCCTGCGCGTCCTCGACGGTGCCGTCATGATCCTCTGCGCCGTCAGCGGCGTCCAGTCCCAGACCATCACCGTCGACCGTCAGATGAAGCGCTACAACGTCCCCCGCATCAGTTTCGTGAACAAGATGGACCGCATGGGAGCCAACCCGTGGAAAGCCGTCGAGCAGATCAACAAGAAGCTCAAGATCCCCGCCGCCGCGATCCAGGTGCCCATCGGCGCTGAGAACGAGTTCCAGGGCGTCATCGACATCATCCAGAGGCAGGCTTACTACTTTGAGGGCCCCCGCGGCACCCAGGTCAGAGTCACCGACACGCTGCCCGGCGGCTACGCCGACATCGTCGAGGAGAAACGCCAAGAGCTCATCGAGAAGCTCGCCGACGTCGACGACGAGATCGCCGAGATCTTCCTCGACGAGCAGACCCCGACCATACCCCAGATCAAGGCCGCCATCCGCCGCGCCACCATCGCCCTGAAGTTCTCCCCCGTCATGATTGGTTCCGCCCTCGCCGACAAGGGCATCCAGCCCGTCCTCGACGCCGTCTGCGACTACCTGCCGAACCCCTCCGAGGTCCAGAACAAGGCTCTGGACAAGAAGCGCGGCGAGGCCGAGGTCAAGCTGGTCCCGTACAACTCGCTCCCCTTCGTCGGCCTCGCCTTCAAGCTCGAGGAGAACAACTACGGCCAGCTCACCTACATCCGCGTCTACCAGGGCAAGCTCCGCAAGGGAACCTACCTGTTCAACTCCCGCACCGACAAGAAGGTCCGCATCCCCCGCATCGTGCGCATGCACTCCAACGAGATGGAGGACGTCAACGAGATCGGCGCCGGCGAGATCTGCGCCGTCTTCGGCGTCGACTGCGCCTCCGGCGACACCTTCACCGACGGAAACCTGCCCTACACCATGTCCTCCATGTACGTCCCCGACGCCGTCATGTCGCTGTCCATCAAGCCCAAGCGCACCAGCGACGCCGACAACTTCTCCAAGGCCATGAACCGCTTCCAGCGCGAGGACCCTACCTTCCGTCTGCACGTCGACGAGGAGTCCGAGGAGACCATCATCTCCGGCATGGGCGAACTGCACTTGGAGATCTACGTCGAGCGTCTGCGCCGCGAGTACAAGGTCGACTGCGAGACCGGCAAGCCCCGCGTCTCGTACCGTGAGACCATCTCCCACAAGACCGAGTACGACTACCTCTTCAAGAGACAGTCCGGTGGCCCTGGTGACTACGCCCGTGTCGCTGGTTGGATCGAGCCCTTCGACGACCCCGAGAAGAACCACTTCGAGACCCAGGTTGTCGGTGGTACCATTCCCGACAAGTTCCTCACGGCTTGCGCCAAGGGTTTCGAGGAAGTCGCCGACAAGGGTCCCCTCTTGGGACACAAGGTTATCGGTGTCAAGATGATTGTCAACGACGGTTCCACCCACGTTACTGATTCTTCCGATCACGCCTTCAACCTGGCCACCCAGATGGCCTTCAAGAAGGCCTTCAGCGAGGCCGGCGGGGCTGTCCTCGAGCCTCTGATGAAGACCACCATCACCGCTCCCAATGAGTTCCAGGGTAACATCATCATGTTGATGAACAAGCGCAACGCAACCATCCACGACACCGAGGTCGGCACCGAAGATTTCACCCTCATTTGCGACTGCAGCTTGAACTCCATGTTCGGCTTCAGCTCCCAGCTTCGCGCCGCCACCCAGGGCAAGGGCGAGTTCAGCATGGAGTTTAGCCACTACGCCCCGGCCCCCCCTCATCTTCAGTACGTTCTTGACCTCGGTTGAGTTGACAAAAGAAACAAGGTTTGCTAATAAATCTCACAGGAAGGAGCTTGTTGCCAACTACCAGAAGGAGTTGGAGGCCAAGCGAACCAAGTAAAAGCCGTGCAGGGTGTTCTTTTGGGATCTTATACCCAAGCCGTGGCCCAACTGTGGCGCCACGTCGTGTATCAACAGCGAGCCGCCGCTCCCGGCGCCATGAGGTCGCCGAGAAGAGCCAGTCGTACGCCGCCCATTTGGGCGGCATACATACATGTATATCTAATGTCATGCCAGCATTGTAGAGCTTGGAAGTAAAATCACCTTGTGGCCTTGCATAGTCAGGGTTGCAGGGGTATGTGATTCATGATAGAACTAGACTTTGAATGATACAGACCTCATCTTCTCTCCCACGCGCGCCGGTCTTGCCATCTCGTCCCGATACTGGCTGGGCTTTCCGGTTCTCTTGCCTTTGGTGTAAACCGAGCCGTTGTGGCTTGGCAAATTTGGTAGAGGGCGGATTCCTGGGCGTCTTTACACGTTCTGCTCGATTAGCCTCTTGGAAGGCCCTTTTGAGCCACGGCTGGAAGCTCGACTGGGAGTTGAGTCACGGTTCTCTGCAAAATCCCGCTTGCAAGGTGTTGGGCGCCGACGACGCGGAGTCCCGAGGCAATTCCAACCCGAACAGCAAGATTCCTCTGGCCGAGTGTATGATACCACGGGGCTGACCTCACACTTTTCTGCTTCGGCTACAGCAGGTGAAGCGTTATGCTTTTGCTGTGGGCATCGGGACTTGTGTTTTGCGACCTGTCCTTGCAGCCAAGATCGCATTCCGTTTGCAGTTGATACGAATTCTTTTCCGGCGGTGCCTGGCGACGAATACAATGGCGAAGCCATCTGTGGATCTGAGGGTCAGCGAGTTGATAACTGACGGGCCGAGACAACGTGGCGATGAGTCTTGAAAGCTACCAGTCTGTAATAGCCAGTACATCCTTGGGCTCTGGGGAACACGTACAGATAATTCCAGCTAAGGGCGAAAGGAACCAGACCAGGAGGGTAATGATGCTCTGCGGTACGTCTCCCTAGGACAGAAAGACGGCGAGTGGAGGAATGAAGATGTTGAGAAGACACAGCCAAGGGGTGTGGATATGAGGCTGCTTCTTCACGGGCATTGTTAGGTCGTCGTAGGGTGTTGTTGGGAAGTTCACAGCCTTGGAACGAGGTTGCCTGGATTGAACTCTCCTGGTCTAATGGCATTTGACAAGAGTTTTGCCCAAAGTAGAGATAGATGGAAGGAAGCATGGGTCATCATTTGGCAAACAGCACGAGGAAGGAGCTCCCAGATAGTAGAAGGTCTGTTCGGTAGTTAGGCGGAAAACAATGTGGGTAGGTATCATGGATGCAACTATTGCATCGACTGCCATGTCCAGTCACAGGAGTTGCCTCCTTCCAGCTTTTTTTTTTTTCAAACTACTTAAAGTCTGCGGAGAATATCGTCAACAACCTCGGTCGTCCTAGCAGAGCCACCGAGATCGGGGCTGAGAAGCTTGCCCTCTTCCAGGTTGGCGTCAACGGCAGCGTAGATCTTAGCGGCAGCAGCCTCCTCGTTGAGGAACTCCAACATCAGGGCAGCGCTGCGGAGGGTGGCGATGGGGTTGGCGATGTTCTGGCCCTGGATGTCAGGGGCGGAACCGTGGCAGGGCTCGCCAATGGCGAAACCCTCACCGACATTGGCAGAGGGAACAAGACCAAGAGAACCGACGAGGGCAGCGGCACCGTCAGACAGGATGTCACCGTACAGGTTGGGGGCGACGATAACGTCGTAGTCCTCGGGCTGACGGAAGAGTTTGTAGACCATGGAATCGACAATCTGCTCCTCGACCTTGACGCCGGAGAACTTGGGGTTGGCCAGAGCTTGCTTGGCAGTCTGGCGGAAGAGGCCGTCGGTTTGTGACAAGACGTTGGACTTGTGGGTAATGGTGACGAGGGGGCTCTTGTGGATGCTGGGGGCACCGCCCTGGCGGATGTTCTGGCGGCGGAGGGCGATCTCACCGGCCATGGCGGCGATGCGGTGGGAGGCATTCTCGCTGATGCGCTTGATGGCCTCGGCGACCTTGCCGTTGGGGCCGTCGTAGGTCTTCTCCTCCTTGACGTACAGGTCCTCGGTGTTCTCACGGACGATGACCATATCGATGGGTTTGGGGGCGGTCAGGACGGTCTTGACGGGGCGGACGTTGGCGTAGAGGTCGAGCTTCTTGCGCAGGGCCACGATGGGGGAGGAGTAGCCCTTGCGGGGAGTGGTGGGGGAGGAGACAGCGCCGAAGAGGGCGCCATCGCACTCCTTCTCGAGGATGTCGACAGTCTTGTCAGGAAGGGCAGCACCAGTTTGCTCGAAGGTCTCGAAACCGGCCTTGAGGTCGGTGAACTCGAACTTGAGGCCGAGGGAGGCGGGGAGGGCCTCGAGGATGCGGCGGCCAGCGGGGATGACCTCCTTGCCGATGCCGTCACCGGGGATCAGACCTAATGGGCTTTGTTTAGCTTCATGACGATCAATTGGGCTCAATCGGGTGCATCCTACCGATTCTGAGAGTTCTGAAAGACATTTTGGGCTTCAATTGGCGGCCAGCTGGTTGCTTGTCTTCTGGTTGAACAATAGATGATCGTCTCACTCACCCGCTAAAGCGCGAAAAAAAAAGGTACCTGCATGGAGCTGCGGTCGATATCGGAGGTCGGGCCAGCCACACCGAGGACCGTTCGGCGTGCGACCAACAGGCGGCCGTTATTTCTTGTGCAGGGTCCAACTTATCGGAGCTTTAAAACGCGGCTAGCTCCGCGCTATTGCGTCAAAATCAAGGTGACAGTTGCACATTTACGACACCTTTTCGATGCCCGGCGTGATCCGTTCGTCGGTCAGTTTTCATGCGTTGTTCGCCCTACATCGCAAGAAAGTCTAGCGCCCAATGCCGGGTACTCGGGCCACGGTTCATCACCACTGCCCGCCGGCCCAGGTCCGCCAGTCGGGGTTCGACCTCTTCACGAGGCGGAAATTATATGGGCAAGGTTGTGGCCGAGAAATTGACCCCTGAGGGACTCTCCCCCCACATTCTACCTACAGTACTATGTACCTTCCCCTCGCAAATCTCCAGTTTCCAGAAGCTCGTTCCCGAGGTGGGAAATTGATGGAAGAAAAAAGGGGGTCTGGAGACTGGAGTTGTGTTCCAGATACAGAGGTGCGCTTCAAAATGCCAAGCCTTTCGTGCCGCAGTCACCTCGCCAACGCAATGCTATCAGTACTTGAGGTACAGATCGCTCGGAATAACCTCACTATTCAACCCCTGAAGTAGCCCTAAAGAGTCCCTTGCTGAGTATCTCGCTTGATAAGAGGTACTGAGGTTATTCCGGGCCCACAGCTACTTCTGTAGGCGAGCAAGGACTTTTGAAGCGCACCTCTGTACAACACCATGAAGCGACCACCTTACCCTCCTTTGCTGCTTGCTGTGAGGATTATGAGACCTTTTGGGAAAATGTAAGACCTGAGTTGCTGGAGCAGCCGGACGAGCTAGCGATGGTGAGTCTATCTGTATTGTGTAAACAAGGTCGTCAACACCCCCCCTTCTAGCCGTCTTTCGCGTCGCCCGTTTCCCGTTGCCCCTTTCCTGAATAATGCATGTTGCGGATAACAACCTAAAGCGGCAAAAGGCGGTAAGCCGAGGCAGCACTAATGCACAATGAACAACAGATATCGAGTTGGAGAGGCGCTCTGAAAGAAGACCGTGCATTGTTCTCGTGCAGTGGCTTTTCCCGCTGAGGGAAAAATAAAAATAAAATAAAAAACAGGAAAGGAAAGGAACCTTTATGTCCGAAAAGAGCGGGGTCTTTTCCACGCCGAATGATGAATGAAAACTTAGCAGTAGTTACTGACTACTGTGACGATTTTAAGCAAAACCTTGAACTGGAAGCTCAGAATGAGCCATTTATCAGGGGCAAGGACATGTACTTCCAGCTCTAAAACATTCCACACATTGGTGTTCCACAAATTGGAACACATCACCACAGATTGCCTTCGATAGGTGCGGGAGCTTACAGTAGGGCCATGTCAGCGCCGTCTTTTGTCGTTGCGTCCGGCTAGCAGTTTCCGACGGCTTCGCGATGGCTGATTCTTGGTTGGGGTTTTCCCCTTTTGCTTCAACCGTGCCCAACAGACAATCACTAGCCGCAGATGCTTGACTAAAGCGGAATGGCACGGCCTTCGACTTTTGTCCATCTAGCTTTTTAGCCCTAAGCCTCTCTGGCTGAGAGCTTCCAATGACTCCGTAGGATAGCCAAGTCCCAAGAGGGAGAGCGGAGGGGAGGAAAAGGGGGGTCCAGCAGGTACATAGTACGCGATGTGTCTTCCCCAGTTCTCGCGGGTATTCATAGGGGAGGTAACGGTTGTTCAGGATTGAATATCGCAGACGACGAGCTGTGAGCCTGTGATCAAAAAGCACTAGCCGTTAATGAGCAGCTTCCAGAACCATATTCAACGAACCTGGACCAATGGATCTGCCATTTCGACAAGCGAAAGCAGCGGGAGTGGCAGTACTTGGTAACCTTTATGTCCGAAAAAACGGGGTCTTTTCCTGCATAGCATACTACTACGCAGTACACGCGCATATGCCTCTGGTCCTTACATAACGCGTCTCCCCACCGCCTCTAATGAGATTGAGAAGCGTGTACTTCTTCTGTGACAGCGAACTGGCGTCGGGACGGTTTGGCAGTGTACAACAGTAGCAGCAGAAGTGAGCATGTGCATGCGCATGTATGGGAACCCCTGAATGCTCGCCCGCACCCCTCACCACGCCGGTGATGTGCAAGTCTTCAAGCTATCCTATCCTATCCTAGGTTGTACACGAATTCTGTGTGTCTAGGCCCATGAGGTACAACTCATCAGTACATGACGCCGAGGATCGAGAGAGGGAGAGGAAGAGAGAGAGAGAGAGAGAGAGAGAGAGAGAGAGAGAGAAAGCCCGCGGTGGCATGGCGCGTTCGAAAGGGTAAATAGTGGCCTCCCGCGTGGTGGGCATTTTGATCGATCCGGTCCCTTTCTGATTACCTATAAGCTTGGGATTATGGGGTGGCCTAATTTAAATGCCAGCCCTGACGGACAGTAACCTCACTTCCCCTTCCCGAACCACACAATCCGCCAACCCGTCATTACCTGTGCCCTGACAACTGAGCTGTTCTTCTTGTCTCTTCCGTTCGCTCTGATTCTAAGCCCGAACTAAACCGCTCGACACTGAGGTGATACCTAGACCCGAACGGACAAACGCGCCGCGTCCACCGAGGGAGAAGGACAGACCACCACTGGACGAAGAGACACCTCAGAGACGAGACAGACGGAGACTCTGGCTGAGACTGAGACACCCAAACACACACACAAGCACCCACCACCGCAGGCAACTCGCAATAACACCACCGCAACTCCCCGTTTCCAACTTCGACTCCAACTCTCTCTGCTTCTATCATGCATCTCGCATAGCACCTCGTCAAACCCGCCTCTCCACACAATAATCCACGTCGAAATACCCACCGCTGATCGTCTGTTTGTCTGTCTGTCTATCTGCCTACTGACGCCGCCGCCGCCGCCCCCGAACTCCTGCCATTCAGCCCCCAAACTTGGACCCAATCCCAAGATCTTCGGAAGCTGCCTTACGTCGCGACATCCCTCGACCGCTGCTCCTGCCTCACCGGCTCCTCCGCGAATCTCACAAGAAGCCCGACTCGGCATGCGCATGCCTGCTGGAACTTCTCCAGCGTCAAGTCCTCCTTCATAGCCTTGAGCACATTGCGCCGCGCTCCCGTCGCCCACAATATCGCCCCACGAGCTCGCCGTCGCACCTCCCACCTCCCTCACAGCTTCCACCGAAACTTTGGCTGAATACCTGGTCGCGAGGCAGCGACCCGACACCGTAGCCATGTCCGCCGTCAAGAACCTGCGGGCTATGTTCGAGCAAAAGCAGGACGCGAGCCCCCCGGATCGAGGAAGATCGCCAGGACTTTCCTCTAGTAAGTGCTGCTGTTCAGTCCTGTTCACATCTCTGCATTGTAAATGCAACCTGCACCCGACTTTGAACTTGTGATCTGCTTGCCATGGCGGCTTGCTCCTCAGATTCTGATCTCATATGATCTTCACTGCTTGTCCTCGCCTTCATGAAAGCAGCATTGCTAACGGCATTCCCGTCCAGACGGAACCGAGACTCCTCCCCTTTCTGCACGACCACTTTCCAAAATTCGAACAAACTTTGTCGCCATTGAAAAGGACGGCAGAGTAGGCCTTCGCCGAGACCCCAGCAACGAATCGAGTCTTTCTCAGCGACGACTGAGCAGCCATACCGAGGGCGAAGCTTCTGTATCTGGCCAATCTGATAAGACCATGGCCACGGAAGAGACCTCGGGAGGCTTCAGGACGAACGTCGTTGGCGAAACCATCCCCGAGTCTCCTCGCCGCGCCGAAATGAACAAGCCCGCTCAGGGAACCCCCCTTCGAGTCTTGGGGGCCTTAACAGACAAGCCGAGCCACAACCCCGACAAGCACGTCGATATCGAGACACCTACTCCCAAACTTCTACCCGGCGACCCGACTCAGAAGAACCCCGCCGAAACTTCCGCGTCCAACGGCACTGCTACTACCGCGAAGCCGGCGACCAAGGCTAAGGACACTGCAAAGTCTACCCCGAAGAGCCTCGCACCACCTGCTACGATCAAGGCGAGATCGAAGACACCCACGAGATCTCCCACCACTACTAAGGCGCCAGCCTTACACTCCGCCTCCAAGCCCAGTGTTCCCAAGCACGAACCGGCCAAGAAGACGACCGAGAAGTTGGCCGCTGCGACGACCACTGCGAAGACCGGCAACAAGGCGGCGGCCGCCGCCAAGAAGCCTGCGCCAGTGAATGTCTCAGTGAATGTCTCTCCTCCCAAACAAGCTGGCTTCGTTAAGCCCAAGCCCAAATCCCCGACAAGGCCCGTCAGGCTTCCGGCTTCTCTGATGGCCCCGACTGCTGCGTCAGTATCCAAGCTGAAGGGAGAGACTCCCCGCGAGACTCTGGCTCGCGCCTCTGGCAACCAGGGCCGTCCGGCTAGCAGAACGAGCGCCGCTGGTGCCGCACCCGTCAAGACTCTGAAGCGTCAGAACTCGGTCATCAACCGTCCCAGGCCCAGCATTGGTCCGCCGCCTAAGAAGCCCCTGCAAGACCACCCCATCACCAAGAAGGAGAAGGAGGTCGACGAGAACTTTTTGGCGCGCATGATGCGTCCCACTCAGGCCTCGAGCTCCAAGACAACGGAGAAGGCCCCCGTCACGCCTCCCAGACACCGTAGCGCTACCCAGGGCAGTGGCAAGAAGTCTTCTTCTGTCTCAGCTTCGAGAAGTCCGAGGAGGACCATCAAGCGTTCGCCCGAGTCAGCTCGCACGGGAAGCCCTTTTGCGAGGAACGAGGCCCCCATTGAGCAGGTTGTGACGGAGACCGCTCAGGTCGAGACCGTGGAGGAGGTTGTCGCAGTCGCACAGCAGGCCGAAGAGCCCGTCGACGTCAAGCCTGAGCCGGAGCCGGTCAAGGCCCCCGCCACACCGGAGCCCATTCCTGAGGAGTCCTCGTCCGATGACAAGACCACGGATCCTGAGCCCACTGTCGTCACTTCTGGATCCGACGGCGTAAACGACCACCCTGAGTCTCCCGAGTTCGAGGAGCTCGCTCAGCAGGCTGCAAGACTCTCCATTGATGAGTCGGAGAACCATGAGCTCAAGAGCCCTGATGAGTTCGAGGAGCTCCTTGAGGAAGAGCAGGCGGAGGCGGAGGCTCCTGCTGCTTCCAGCGAGGCGACCACAGAAGTCAAGACCGAGACACCATGAAGAACCGTGTCGGAGAGGGGTGAAGGTAATTGTATAGTTTAGATCAATTGGGGTGTACCATGATACCTGACCAACAAAAAGGCGTAAATTACTTCGTTTATCAGTTTTTCGGGTTCCGGAGCAAGGAAGTTGGTGTCTGGAGCCTCTGGAGCCTCTGGAGCCCAAGATTCAAGATTAGTCATAGAATGAATACCACTTGTACGGCAATTCAATTCAATCAAATCGTTGTACCTTATGGTATCTAACACATTCTTTGTTTCTCATATTCCTCTCATCAGTATCAGAGAGGGGCACGTTTTGAGACGTCATGAAGCGCAAAATGGTGTGTTCATGTCTTCTACAATACAAATTTTGTACAGCATATGGAGAACAATGCTCCAACAGAGCCTCCCTCGGGTCAGCTAATCCGTGCTGCCTTTTGGCGCCTTTCCCAAGACTCGGTATCGAGGCCATCTATCCGATCGGCCCGGTTTTTCATCCTCAACCAAACTCCCCTAGAATTTCTTCTCTCTTTACCTCGCACGGCACAGCACCATGCCGCCAACCTTCCTCGCCAGAGCCTCCCTTGCCTCCAAAACACCCCTGTCCGTCGAGATGAACATGCACTCCCCCAGCACAAGCCCCTTGATCAGACCGTTCTTGGTCGTAAACCCCCTCACGACCCTCTCCAAGTCCTCGACAGACGCGTTGATGGGCCGTTTCGGCTTGGTGACCATGCTCAGCCCCTTCAAGACGGGCTCGTTGTTCCAGTACTTGAGGCCGAGCCACAGGCGCCGGGTGGCAACGTTGGCGGTCGTGATGGGCTCCGGCGGTTGCGTCATCTGCTCGGGTTCCGGGGGCGAGGGTCCGCCGCGGTAGACGGAGGAGACGAAGCCCGCGCGGTGCAGGGCCAGGGCGAGGTTGAGGTTGTACTTGGTGCTCACGATAGAGGTCATGCCGAGGCGGGCGCGCGAGGCGTTTTGGAGGTGCGAGCACATGTGGATTACGTTCGTGAGGCCCATTTTCGCGATCGGGGGTGAGCCGGAGGGGCTCGGGTATCGTGTAGTGTGTGAGAGAGAATGGGGGGGGGGGGGATTTGTGGTCGCGAACCTGGTGGCAGGAGTTCAGTTAGAATGGAGTTTGTAGGGATTACTGGCGAGGCTGGACTTACCACTTGAGTCTCAATGATGTGGTTCACGGTCTGATATGGCCACTCTCCGCTTCGTGAGAGATATGCTATGCGTCAAGTGGCTTCCAGATGCTGCTAATCATGGACTGTCACCTGATCCATCCGATAGAGAAGCTATCGCCAAATTTTTGGAACGCAGCACTGGCCAGTCGTTGAATGATGACTAACACGAGCGACTGCTTAACGGTGTCCAGCGAGAGCCCCACCAACAGGACCGCTGCAAGTGCTTCCCTCATTGTCACCCCAGCCAAGGCATCTCATTGGCTCCTTGCAACGTCTTGTAAGCGCCGAGTTGACCACTCGATGCGACTTCCTGCAGGCTCTCCAGTTGAGACCCAGCATGCATCTAGACGCCGGCACAATCTTTCAATGGCGGGATGGTCGCGAGACTTTTCGCGCGAGCTTTCCTCTCTTGCGGCCGAGTACCGAGTAGTACAAAAAGCTCATCCAGAGAGGGAAAAAGGGCAAGCTTACCTGGGGCCGGGTCCAAGGCGACCTTACCTTAATATCCATCCCGCATCAACAAGACCACCACGCTTACTCCCAGCCCTTGAAAACTTCTTACCCTTCCGGACCTTGTGTTATCCTCGCGTTCCCGCAATTTCTCGAGGTGACCAAGAACAGTGCCACACCTTATCATCCACGCGTTCTGTTTCTATTGTCGTCCCCGTCTGCCGCCCTTGGCTGTTGACCGAGGCGGGGTAATTCCACAGCTTCCCACAGCTTGTGCCCCTTTCGTGCTTCTCTCGGCGAGCGTTGGCTTTGATTGTCTGGCGATCGATCGTTGCGCCTAAGCTCTTCTTCCCTTGCCAAAATCTATTCCTGGAAACAAGAGCTTGCTTCCCAACAAAAGGCACAATGGCGACCCGGCCAGGCGAGGAGAACGTGGCTACTCTGTGAGTCTTTTCGCCCCAAAACAAGTAGCAGTGCTACATCTTTTACTTCTTCGGATCTCCCAAGTCGGCGGACTTCTCGACCAAAAACAACATGTCTGACTGGCCCGTCACGCTTCACAGCTTTGGAGACATCCATTACTATTATGGCCCTCCGACGAATAACCCGCCTCACCACCGCTTCGAAAAGGGCTCCTACGTCTACCTCTTCGAGAACGCAAATGATCGCCGCGCGCGCATCGAGGTCGCCAACCAGCCCGGCACAGACGACCAAGATGCCTTTGACGGATGTTAGTGCTCTTCTCCGCTCAAAAGCTTGACGAGAAAAAAGCTGACGACTAGTGCAGTCCTGGACCAGACGAATATCCGATACTCATATAACCACCAGTGCATGGTGACCCTCATCGTCGGCGAAACAACAGACCAGATGGAATGGCACCTGCCCACCTACGACCCTCACAACCAGAATAAGTACCACTACAAGCTCCACTCCCTCGACATTTACTTCTGGAAGCAGGAAGACGCCCTCCAGTTCGTCAACGGCATCAGGAGAGTTCTTCCGCCCGCGCAGGTCGAAATCCTCGACGAGCCCGCGCAGCCGTCGCACCACCACCATCACCACCAGCAAGCCGACCCCGTGAGCGCCGTGGTGCAGCAGCTCGAGCACGCCGCGATATCGGATCCCGACTACGGCACCCCGCAACTCCAACAGCAACCCGCCCCAAGCTTCAATCACCCGCCGACGTCCGCCGTTCCCGCGCAGGAACCGCCCGCCAACTTTGTGCCCATGGCGTACAACCCCGCCGCCCCCGCGGCGCCGGAGACGATCAGACCCAGGGAGAAGACGCCGCCCCCGGACGACGGCGGCCTCGATCCGCTCGCGGCGGCAGTGGCCTACGATGCGCAGGCGCCCTTCTCGCCCGGCTTCGTTCCGCCTCCGGGATTCCAGGCGGGACAAGTCGGAGGTAGCGCCGGCGCCGGTCTGCCTCCCCCGCCCCCACCGCCACAATTCGGTGGGCCTCCGCAGCCCGGGCTCCAGCGCGCGGTGACTATGCCCGTGCAAGCCGTCCACGGAGGTCTAGCGTCCCCCGGACTTGCTAGTCCGTACGGGAACGGCTTCCCCGGTACTCCGGGCTTGCAACCTCCTCCCCCGCCACCGCCTCAGCAACAGCCACCCCAGCAGCAGCAGCAGCAGCAGCAGCAGACGCCTCAACCGCAGCAAACGCAGCAACCCACCCCGCCGCCGCAGACACCAAGCGCCGCGCCCCCCATCGCGAGCCCTCCGCTGGGAGGCTACTCGCAGTACGCGTACGCCACGCAGGCGCCGCGGTCGCCGGCAGTTCTCGATTACTCTGTACATCAGCAGGTCTATAGGCCCACGGAGGAGGAGGCGGCCAAGTACAAGGGGTACATGGTGAAGCAGGAGACCGCGGGACGGTTGGAGGCCAACGCGGGACGGCTTGAGAGGGGCGTCACCGGCATGCTGAGGAAGTTTGAAATGAAGTTTGGATGATTTTTTTTTTTTTGTCGATGATCTATTTGTGTCTCATGTGGATGGAGTTTGTGTGTAATGGTGATTATTTGCTGCAGACTAATACAAACGATCGCAAGATATCCAGCGATTGAGAGCTTTATGAATTTGAACTTGAATTTTTGCCGGCTGTACATTCCAATATCCCTCACCATAGCAGAATCTTGAGCTGGCAACTCTTTTCTCTAGTGGCTGGCAGTTCCATCATTTCCGAGAAGTCCAAGTTCCTTCCCTACGTTTATACGAGGCTCACCTGAGAAAGTGAGATTCACGATGCTGCTGAGAAACCTCTAATGCGCAATTTCTCTGATCACTGTTTTCATTGTCATGGTATTCCAGATAAGCAAAGCGGCGCCTTCTCGTGCAATGAGCTATGGAATTTGATGCCTCCCAATTATTTCCCAATTGCGCCGCGAGTCCCGAGAGACGACGGGTTTGCTGTTGTTGGCAATGACACCTGAATGAGCAGGCAGCGCACACACACACACAAACAAAAACGCATACATTGGATTCCGACTTGCACACTTGGATTGCATTCTACGTCATGCACAGATGTGAGAGAGCAAGGTGGTGGCCTGGAGGGATTCGCCGGTTTTGGGGGCAGGATTCCATCCAGCCAAGCACCTCGAATTTCGTGGCGAAATAGGGGTGGCTGTCTTTGCCGGCAGATCGCCGTTGAGAGAGGCATGGCGTTGTCTTTCCATCGCAGTGACAGATGCGTGAGGCAGGCTGACGGGAACTCGGGCTGCAGAGCGCTACGCTGGTGACGAATCCTCCTCGGACGAACTACCCCAGCTGCACCTACTGCAGAAAGTCGCCGTGGGACAACGGCGGCGGTACCGCATTCATTCCGACTCGAGATGTCTCGTTCCTCGAAAATTGATGGTGGTCTGGTAGGCTTCGTCAGGTCATTCGAGCTAAGCTAAGACGAGGCGAACTTCCAGATTGCTTAGCGGCTGGTCGCTTGCTACGTAAGACTGCGTTTCGAACTGGCCCTCACCGATCGGTGGAATGGTGAGGAGCATTTGGGGTAGAACCACTCACTGCTCGTACAACGAGCATTTAACGTTGCGTTGCGCCTGACCCAATGCGGGACGAATTCCTTGTGCTTGGTGCCAGGCGTTGAGGACGGCACGCTAGGGGCCGCCACGGTTGACTAGAATTGCGTCCAACCCGAGGCACGGCCGGCTGCCCTGTGATGGACTGCGATGGTAGTATAGGTTGGCAGGTCGAGCGGTCTCTGTCAGCGCTACCCGCGACCAGCTGAGAGTGAGCGCACAGAGCTAGGTGATTGGGCCGTTCAAGACGACACGCAGGTAAGTCTTAGACAACAGGCGTCTTGTCTAAGACTTGCATTGAAGCCGGCCATCCGCCCCTGAGAATAAGGCTCGACCCAGGGGAACTTGCAGGTTTGGCCATTCGGTGTGCCGACATGAAAATTGAAATCATACGTTAGCATCGGCGCATGGCTGGGAGAAGCAGCACGTCCTCGTGATTGCAATGACGAACCCAGTCAGAGGGTTTGACAGGGCTGTGTTCATCCCGTCGTTGGCACGAGTAGCGGTCCCAGCCACGTTATCAGGGCGGGATGAGGCGGTGCGCTAGATGGCGGGCATCCTTAGGGCTAGAGAACTTCCAGGCGGTCACAACTGGTTCTAGCACTTTGTTTGCGCTGGGGAACCCTGCAATGTCTGTGAGATGTGGCAAAGCACATGGCCGTAAACATTCCATGTCAAAGCAGGTTGAGGGGACGTTCGCTGGAGAATCGTTCATCCATGTCATTGCCAAAGGGCTGTTGGTTGTTGCGTCTCTTCGGAGCAGGA
Organism: Colletotrichum neosansevieriae; assembly: GCA_036785495.1. Classification (NCBI taxonomy): domain Eukaryota; kingdom Fungi; phylum Ascomycota; class Sordariomycetes; order Glomerellales; family Glomerellaceae; genus Colletotrichum; species Colletotrichum neosansevieriae. Next base: position 561,542 of record JAVHLV010000008.1, read on the forward strand.
GCAGCCCGTTGATCATGATTGACCGTTACTGGGTTGTGCTTTGCCTTGGATAGTGATGTTACTTGAAATAGTAGCACGAGCAAAACTGGAGACGACTTTGAGCCTGAGCCTGAGCGCTCGAGTGTGTACGGAGCACTGCGACCTTTGCTATATCAAAAACACCCAGACGGACGGCGGCATAATGATTCCTTCGCTACTGAGGTGCCCTGCCAACATTGGACGCGAGTCGCGGCAATTAACAGAAGCCAACTTAGTCTGCTGGAGGAGGACAAAGCTGGTAGATGCTGTGTCGTCGTCAGGTGGAAAGCAGTGTTTCGTCTGATGTCACCCGTGGACCCGACTTCAGCACGAGATGGAGAAGTTGCGCTTTGGTGGTGGTAATGTTCTGGGTCTCGAGATTCGGTGCTCAGAGTGTGGAGCGTTTGGACAGGTGGGATTGAATGGAACCGTTGCAATGGCAAGGACAGCCACGGGCCGAGAGACCGGAGCAGTGGACACGAATGACCAACAGACTGCCATTGCGCAGCTCAGTAGTGTACGGAGGCAGCACCGCCTGGCACCGCCTCAAGCGCCTCGAATGTGGGTTGGGGTTCGGGGTTGGGCTGACTGCCAGTAGCATTGAGGCGCCGATGGCTGGCTGATATGCTGACGTCGAATTTGGGGTGGAGGGTCTGATGCAGCGACGATCGGCTCGATTCTTGTCTACAGATAGGGGGGTGTGTGGTCCATTCAGATTTGGGACTTTGATGTTGACGAAGAGCCTCCTGTGCTTCTCAATTGACATATGGCGATGCGGGACAGGAGGGCGCGGTTCATCGGTGGAGGCGAACGGCATTCCAATCGCTTTTAATCAGACACAGACAACGGGGAACGCCGTGATGGAAAGGTGCGTTCCCGAGGTTCAGGTTTGGGTTTGGTGGTGTTTGCCGGGTAGCGACAGGGCTGTTCCCTCGGCATTGTTTCGTCTGTTCGCGTTTCTTTTCGCCATGTTCCCGGTTGCACCTGTCATTCGACGAACGCTTGATGATGAGCTTGCGGCGAACTCGAACTTCTTTTGTCGGTGTTTTGCGTCTTGTATCCAGGTAGGCATCAACATCTTATGTCGGTCGGGACTGATCTGATCGGGGCTGCTCTCAATAGCATGCGTTGTTGGTATTTACCTAGTGTCGGGCGGTTTCTTGTCTGATATCATTGCCGTCGCCAGAAGACGTGGAAGAGGAAGTCTAAGGTAGTGTGGAGGACGCGACGACTTGCATTGCTTCAACGAGGGGCGGCGCTAATTGGGCGGTCCCGCGCCCGGCGTCCACTAGGAGGCATACACGAACTCGGGGCGGGTCCTGTGTGTTCCGTCGAGGCCGACCGGTTCGTGTTTCTGGGAACCTCGGATGTTGCTTTTCGTCGTCCTTTTCTCTGCATCATCTCCTCTCTTCATCGCTGCAAGGTAGGTTCTTTGCACAGCATACCTTGGAGACCACAGGCAGAAATAAATAAAGTACCGTAGGTAATTACGAAAAGTGCAGGTCAGGTGCAGCACAAGCTCAGGCTGACATAAGAATAAGAGCACCTTAAGGAAGGTACGAATACCTAAGTACCTCCCAAATGTACCTCCCAAATGTACCTACCTATATCGACAAGGGCCTGACGCTGCTGCCTCCACGTCGGGGTCCCTCCTTCCTGGTAACCGGGGTCCCTCCTTCCCCTCCAGACCATCCGCTAATAATCCCATTAAAACATCAGCTTAGGTCGGTCCCAAGGCACACTGCACTGCACTGCACTTGCTCTCTCTCTCTCTCTGCAAATGCAGATCTGGATGCAAATTAAATGCACGCTGCAGCACCTCCAGCCTCATATATTTCCCACCTCCCTTACCTAGCTACCTACCTACATTATGGTACCTTACCTGACTTTACATCGCACGCTCACACAACTCAGCACACCCCACCTGTCGACACCCGAACAGGCCCTCGTACCGCACTCTAAAACTTAGGCTACCTGGACCTGGACCCGGACCTGGACCTTGACCTTGCCCACCCGGTCCTGTCCTATCCTACCTATCCCACCTATCCTGACCCGACCCTGACCCTTGGGTTGACCCGGGACCTTGCCTGTTGCTATCATTGCTGCTGCTGTTGCTTCTGCTGATTTTCCTTTCTTGCCTCACCTCTCACCTCACACCTCACACCTGTCAGCAACCAATTCGTTTCTTTCGTCTTGCGTCGCAAAACGTCCAAACCTTTCTCACAAAAAACAACACCACCAATTCCCGAATTCTTCCATCCATATCGTCTACTTCTCGTCACCGTTGTCATCGAGTCTCAATGTCCCAGCTCTGACGCTTACTTTTTTTCTTCGCCTTGCGCAGCTGGGACGCCCCGCCACACTTTCTTCACCTTACGCCTTACTCGCCTTCGTCTGCTGCCTACTTACCCGCCGACCCTTCCGTTCCGCTGTCGCTCATAACCCTCAGTCGCTCGTTCCATACACTCATACGACATGATTTTAAAGATGCGAATACCTCTCAACCTATCTCCCGGCGCACAAGAGCGCCATTCCGCATCTTTACACCGCCGGGATGATGATGGCACCGACCCCAGAAAAATCACGATTATTGTAAGTTGCCAATGATGCGACGGTTCCTGGGCGCCAATGCCACTCAACACAAATGCTGACACTCACCTTAACCAGGGAATACTCGCTGGACTGGTCCTAATTATCTTTATTGCCTTTGTCATTTTCACTTTTCGCGCCTCCCGCCGTAACCGCAACGCCCCAAAAAGCTCCCGCGGTGGCTTTCTAAAGATCTGGAACACCGGCGCCTACCGCAGCAGGTACCAACAGGCACAGGATGAGGAGTCGAACTCGACTGAGCAATTAGGGAGCCGCCGCTCTCGCTCCCAACCAACGTCCCTCGCCTTGGATAACTCTTCCATGAACCAGACCCAAGCCGACAACCGCTCACCGAATAGTGCGGTGAACCGCAACACCTCGATCCGTTCCGTCATGACTCTTCCAGCATACCGCGTCGATGCGAACGACAACGAACAGGTTTTGGGCCGCGAAGGCGAGCGTGGCGGTGTGGACGTCGTGGTAGAGTACCCAACGGAGGAGGCTGAAGAGGATTTACGCGACCAGGAAATGGAGGCTCTGTACCAGATTCGCCTGGCTCGCCGCCTAGAGCTTGCCGAGCGGGAAGAGAGGAGGAGGGAACGCCGTGAGGCTCGTGAGCGCGGCGACCACGTTGCTCTCGAGAACATTCGCACGAGAGGTCGTAATGCCAGCAACAATAGCGCAGTCGCTGTATTGCGGGAGGAGCACGAACGTATCAAGGCCGAACGTCAACGGAATGTCTCCAGCGTGTCATACGCCGATCTTGGCGTCGCCCGACACGATGGCACACGAATTCGAGCCAACAGCCAGGAGAGCGAAAGGATGGGTTTGCTGTCGGACGCTGCTAGTATTGCCGCCACATCAACCAGATCCGGTATGGAATCCGGCCACAGGAGAGGCCGTAGCGGAAGCTCCGTCGTTAGCATCGACAGCGACCTTCCCTCTCCCGGCCTCACCAGATCTCGAGCAAATTCGCGGCCTGACACGCCCCGCATAGATACCAGAGCTGGATCGAGCCCCGAGATTGTCGAGGCTGACGTTGGAGAAGCCGGTATTCCCATTTATTCCCCTCCTGGATACGACGAAGTTTCCCTCGACGACGAGGCTTCCCGTAGCAACACCCCGCAGCCGTACCATGAGCCTCCGCCAGGCTATGCCGGACCCGCCCAGCAGCGCGCAGATGGCCTTGCCACAAATATGGCCGACTTAGCGGCAGAGGAGCAAGCAAATGGCTCGACGGAGACACAACCAAACCAGCATAGACGGATACCACAATTGCCAAGCCTACGACTGCAGCAACTGCCGCAGATTGTCATCGAGCCGTCTAGTGCTAGGCCGCGTGATGACGAGAGGTGACCGGCACTAGAGGAGCAAATATACCCAATGCCGCATGATAACGGCTGAATCTAATGAGCCCGGTTGTAAATGACTAAAATTTGGAGACGGTTTTGATACATATGGGCATGGTTGGCAAACCGCATACATGTTGAGCGAGGGCTGCCTAGGTGAGGCATGCGCCGAGACCTCATTTGTATAATACTTCACCAGTGGATTGAACATCGGCGTTTGGGGGATTTCAAGGAGTTAAGGATACCAAAGCGTTGGGAATGTTCAGTACTTACACGGCCTCCTTGCCAGGGTTCCGCATCGTATCTTGAATCAATCATTTAAATATTCGATTTCACTGAATTGATCGCGAGTGACGTGTGACAGCCAAAAGAATTTGACGAGAGCTGAAACTCTCTTCATAAAAAAAAACCCCTCTCATCGTGCAAAATTTAAGAAATCAAACGTTGCCCCGCCTGTCGTTGCGATAGAGCCAAGCTGCCGAGGCGATCAGTCGTCACCAGAGTCCACCGCTTGGCCCAGCCTTAATGATTTTCATCTGATAACATTCTTGGCAACTGTCTTGGCTCTTGATTTGGCTTTCGTCTGGAGACCATCTCTGGGTCGAAGACCTTTCGATTTCGTACTCTTGCACAGGGGTGTGAACCCAGAGATTTTCGAATCGAGCTTCCACAACTACCTAGGCGATCGGAAAACATTATTAACACTTGACGTCGTTTGAATTTGTAACGTAACTAAAAAAATATTGTATTGCTTGTTTCTAATCTTCTCTTCACTGACACGAAATCGCATTGCTCATCCCCTACTACCCATCGCCTGTAATCTGTCCGTTTCTGATCCGTCCAGGTAAATGGTCCAACTCCTTGACGTCGTCGGCCTTCTCGCCCTGTTTCGCACTCAAACAATCAGCATACGTCGCCCCGAACTTCATCATCGCCCACGCGTCCAGCTTGGTATCGACCACGTCCGACTTCCTCGCCGCGTACGCGGCCAAGAGGGACAGGGCAATCAGATGCATCGCCAGCAGAGTGCTGATCGTGACGATGCCGACCAGGGATACGGACGGAATCACCGTGTCGAAACCCAGGTCGCGATGGACACCGAGAGCGTGCCGCATGACGGTCGTCTGGTACTGAAGCCATGCGAGGTTGGCCAGGAGGGCGGCGCCTCTAAAAAGGGTGCCGAGCCGATCCAGGTTCGCGTGCTCGCCGAACAGGGATACGATCCATCTCACGACCTGCTCGCGGACGTTCTTGCCGTCCTGTCCGGCCATCGTGTTGGACGTGCAATACGCCTGGCCCATATCGGACGACGCTCCGTGGGCGGTTATCGGGTCCAGGTAGAGAAGATTGGTTGGGCTTAGATACGCGCATCCTCCAGGGTTGGCGGTCTCGTTTCTTCCCAGGTCGCCGTATGCAGAAGGGTTGTCCAGTCGGCCTTGGAGATAGGAGTTGCGACCGAAGAGTGCCATCGCGATGGTCAGAAGGGGCCCCTTGTTGATAACACCCTCCAGCGCATTAGGGTCCCAGGGGTCTAGCCCTAAACGTATACGTCTAGCACTGCCGAGAGGACTTTTTCGTTGAAAGACAATTAGCAAGGCCAAGTACGAATCTATCGAGGAGATGCGATCTTACTATGGATACGTATCATTGGTTTCCCCGTCGTAGGGGTTATCACGGAAGCGCCGCGCACAGCCTTTCTGGCAAGCGCCCTCGGATCCGAATGGGTCCTTTTCGAGGAGTTCACCCGCCGTCTGGTTCCAATAGTTGGGTAACTCGAAATACCCAGCAGTAGTGTTTAATGTGACTTTGAGGTACGACTTTGTATCAAAAGCCTCGTACGTCGTGTTGATGTACAGGTGTTCCGTGAAGCTCTGCACATCCCTCGTCCGCTTCCACGGGGATATGGTCAGGTTTCCGGGCATGCAGACCTGCAGCCCGGAGAAGTAGTCGTACTCGTCGCGGGTCGCGTAGTCCGCCCAGAACGCGCCGGGCATGGTACCGCAAGACTTTGGAAAGTCTTCGGCGGCGATGGTCGTTACCTCGGCGCTCGAGTTGATACGGGGTATGAACTGCCGGATGAGCCCGGTCGAGTACCCGGCGGGAAGCTGGGCGAGGAACGGATTGGCTAAGCGGGTCATCTCGTCCATGGTCGTGCCTGCGCGGCAGGGCTGCAGGGGGAGATCGTCGACGAGCCAGTCCTTGGTGTCAGGACACTCATATCCGGCGCCTCGCCAGATCTGGGCGTGAGGCTGGTCCGAGGCCGTCGTCTCCAGTAGCCCCCGCGTAACGAGGACGACCAGGTCATTATCGTTGAGAGTCGGGTCTCTCCAGTTGAACTGGTTCGGTATGTCTGTGACATACTGCCCGGACTCGTCGTACAAGGAGACTTTGATGGGCTTGGTCGCCAAGAAGTACTGCTGCAACGGCGAAATCACACCCCCGAGGACGTACAGGACCACGGCGAGCTTGAGGAAGGGGCTGCCGTACTTCATGTAGGGCGTCTTCAGCATGACCATGACGTCGGACCAGCCCTTGTCCGCGAGGACGATGAGCTGGCGCAGGCTGATTTCTTTGGTCGTTCTCTGCACAAAAATGACGGCCGCGGCAGACAGGATGGTCGTCGTCAGGGGGAGAGTCGAGACCGCAACGACGGCCTGCAGGACCCTTATCGATTGGTACCATGACTCGTTCTTCTCCGTGATGGCGATGATGTCTGCGGGGCTCCAAGGAAAGAGGTCGTCCTGGTAGTCGTTGAGGTACTGCTTCATGTACTTTGACGTCCAGAGGGGCCGGTAGGCCAGGATGCATGTCGTGACCCAGGCGAAGATCGATAGGGCGGAGTAGCCGGCCACCAGGTACGCGGGGACTAGTGTCCGTGATTGTGGTGACGTTTGTCGGGGCGGCGGCGGCTTTTCTTGTTCGATGCTGGATGAATTGTCTAATAGAGATGTTGAACTCGGGGGTTCTGGCGAGGGAGAACGTCGTGCGGTGGTCGTAGCGACAGACCGGGCCTCCGTGCCGCTCTCGCCATTCGTCTGTGTTTCTTCATTCAATGTCATTGCTCGACATCTGGTCCTAATTGAGCACAGGGCCTGTCTTTTTCGCGACCCTTTTCAATTGATGCGTTCTGAAGGGTTATATTCCCTATCCTACAGCCTTTACCTGCCATGCAGCTGCCATCCTCGTCGTTCATCGACACGACTCTAGAAAGTCTTCGGTCCCGACCAAGAGCAAAGTGCCCGAGTAGAGGATCTGCGGCTGTGTATCGCAAGGGAGAGAGACACTTGCATATCTTGGCAGGCATACCGAGGAGATGATAGCGAATAGGACTTGAGCAACGTCGACAAAGCCTCAGTAGGCTCGCGGCACCGGGGGGGGATCTCGCTAGTGCTTATCGGCATTTTTTCTTATTCCAGTCTGTAGAGTTAATAAGCGACAACAAATGATACAACGCGCCATTCAGACTGCGCCAGCTCCGTGATATCGATGTGTGTGTGTAACTTCTATATATCAGCCCTTATTTAGGTACATTCCAGCCCCTTCTTCCTATGCGCACCCTAGTTATAGTTAGTGCACCTAGGCCGCTTTAAGTCTTTATACAGAGCTAAGCTAATATTATACTTAACTTATGCTATATGTTCTAGACTCTTTAAATTAGAATACCCCCTTAGGGATTACTAACTAATTAGCTGTAAAGTTCTTTTTTGCTAATTAGAACGCTAGATTCCTAGCTAAAAGGGGTAATATTAAGGAAATTTTCTAGTAGGAAAATCGTCCCTCGAGCGGGTAGTAAACAGAACCTAACAGAAAGGCATATCACTACGTCGCGTAATTACTTGTATGTTGCTACAGCGCAATCAATTCTAGCGATCTCGGAGGTGCACTTGATATTACACTCGTTACCACTCGATATCATAGCACAGAATATACCACATCTTCCGGGCCAGCCTAATTTCCGGCCTCGTCAAGTGTGGGGTGATTGGGGAACATCAAGTCTTTCGGGAATGGGCTCTGGGGTCAGGCTCGGATGGGAGTGAGCCGACCGATGGCTGTGATGTCTTGAATAGATTCACACGTTGATAGCTGCGAGGGCGAACAGGACTTAGCAAGTTGCAGACGCAAGATCTGTAGCTTTGCTGCTATGAGAGCGTCATACAAGCGAACACCTTGTTTCCAGCCAATAATGCTCCCAACATCAGCCCCAAGACCACTGCTCTGCTCTTGCCTCTTGGCTTTGTTCCTTAAGAGTCGTTGTCGGCCCTCCCTGCAGCAGCAGCATACCCGTTTGCTTTCATGTTGAACCGACGTGCTGGGCGGAAGCGCGTAAATCTTGATCTTATTGTTTCCAACCACTGGGACTCCTTGTCGTAAAACCCAGCCGCAATCCAGACGAACAGTTTCCATCGCCACAACGCGAACTTGGTCCATGCCTTGGGAATGAAGTTATGCATGCCGGCGTACTCGAAGAACTTGGGATAAAATCCCGCGCAATCCCAATCAATAAGCCATAGTTGCCCTTCGCGGTCGAGGATGATATTGCGAGGCGCCAGATCGTGGTGGGTAAAGACAAATGGGCAACTGTACGAAAACACCGGCCGCGGGCAGATCGCATGCTCCACCAGCGTCTTCTTAGTCTCCTGGCGCAGCGAGACAAAATTGGCCCAGAAATTCAAGAAAGCATTGACCTGATGAAAGGCTGCTCTAGGTGGCAAGCCGAAAGAATCTTCGAGGAAATATGACCTGCATTTGCCAGTTGCTAGCGATCCAGATGAGGTTGAAACAACCGACCTCAAGCGGCGGATGACGCGACGAAGTTGAAAGGCAAGTCGAAGGCTTGCTATCCAACCAAGCTCTGGCCACATTATATCAAGTGTTTCCCCAGGAATCCGATCCATAATGCAATAAGAAGCATTATCAAACTGGACAATTCGTTGAATGCGTGGGACATGGATACCAAGCCGAGACGCGAATTTCATCGATTCCGCAGCATCCTCAAGCTCATCCTCTGCATAGCCCTTGGCCAAATACTGAGAAGATAGTGGTATAATATTTGAAAAATTGGGCAAGCTGGGAAGAGAAGTGATGCGGCCGATAAGTTCTGTATCTGTATAATTAAAGAGCCTCGTGTCGTCGAAGCTTGAGTCCATTTTGAAGGTGTTGTAAGGAAAGAGAATAGGAATACAGGGTTTTCGTAATGGGGAACTTGAAGGAATGCCAGCATGTGACTCTGTATCTCTTCGACGAAATTTCAATCTTGCCTCGTAATCCATCAGAACCATAGCCCGGGGCCATGTCCATCCGAACCGAGTGAGTTGGTGATATCTCTAAGAAGGTAGCCCAGTGGTTGGTAGGCGGATCCTCTCCGTCCCCTTCGTTGTTCTCGTTGACGTAGGCACAGATATGAATCTGCTTCACTGTTCTTCCAAGATCACTCTCATTGAAATTGTCTTGGTCCCAGTTGCGGTCCATAGCTACGGTTTGATAAGCATCGTAGTTGACTGTGATGACGCCTGTGGTGATATTTACCTTCTGAAAGGATACGAAGCAGAGACGAAAGGGTAAAGAAGACACGACTTTGCTCTGGGAATTGAATCTAATGAAGAATAAGCTGAAGGAGGAAGGAGCATCTTCAAGGCCTTTCTTATATGGCTTCCAGTCTCAGGTCTCTCCACTTTGAGTCCCCGGGTGAAACGCACATGCTTATCGTCCGTTAAGACCAAGGCGCCTAAGCACCTTGGTCAGATATCTTGGAACGCGGGCGTATCGCCCAGGAATCTTAAATAACCAATAGAATTCTCTCCTTCAAACATTGCCCTCCGGTGGGGTTATATCCGATAGGGAAATCGACTGCTTGTTGCGCGCTTCAGAAGTGGGGACCGATGGAGCTAAATGAATCACGCAAACCAACAATAGAAGCGACGCAAACGCCAGCATTTGAGGTCAATGTCATATATTCTGATCAGCAGAGAAAATAGATATCATTTATAAGCATGAGGTATCTGAGGGTAAAGAAAACGGGTAGAGAGGTGGTATAGTCGAGTCTTCAAAGATCGGTGGATACTCGGGAAATTCTCCTGTGAGATTCATGTTTGGCGGTGAAATAACCGGATAGAGAGGCGATATGGCAGCCTCTTGAAAAATTATTGGATTCTCGGGGAGCGTAATTGCGGAACCATATGTGCATTCGAAGTGAATAGACAGGCGGTATGGTAGCGTCCTCGAAAATTGGCAGATACTCAGGGAGCTCCTCCGTGAGAACCATGCTTGGCAACGAAGTGATCGAGTAGAGAGGAGGGATAGCAGCGTCCTCGAATAGTGGCGGATACTCGGGAAGGTCCTTCATGAGACCCAGAGTAGGCTGCGAAATAATTGGGCAGTGAGTCGAACGAACGCCATCCTCTAGAGTTGTTGCTTGTTCGGCCTGCATCTGTGGTGCTTCGATAGTGGTCTCCCCATCTTCCCACTGCGTCTGAGTTAAATGAAACTAGACTAGTTGAGCTTCCGATGAGGGGCTTATATTATTTCGGTGCGGTACATCCATTGCTGAAGTATTGTTTGCTTCGACGCCAGAAGTCACGGTTGTCCTCAGCCTCTTCGTAGCACTGAACTTGTGGCCTTGGTGCATCGGATTCGACTTCCTTTTTCTGTTCTGCGGTATTGAAACACCGAAATGGGTCCTATTGAGGAAGGCTTCCGGATGTGTCAGATGCTCACGACGATCCGATCTATAAACTTCCTTCCAGTTGTTTATCGAAGCCCTGTCATTCCAGTTAGTCACTTTCTCTCTACAAAATGCAAATATCTAAAGGCAAGCAGTATCTATAGCTTCTATTTAGCAGAGCAATTCACGCTTAGTTTTAGTAAAATACTTAGTATATATACCTTTTAGATATCTCTCTTTTAATATATTTATCTTTAAATTAAGTTATTATACTCTACTTAACTCTTCTCTTTATAATATTTATATTTTAGGAAACTAATATATATATAATATAATATTAAGTAATATATAAATTAAAAGTATAAATAGTAGTATAGAGGCTTAATAATATATAAAAAGAGTATTAAATATATTATAGTTTAGTATAAAGATAGCTTTATTTATATAACTATAATTAATATACTTATTTAATGCTTATTTCTAACTCTAAACTATATATAAGATCTTCTAATTATTATATTCTAAACTCTCTAATTTAATATCTAGAGCTTTACTAAAATACTAAGTACTAAGAAAATCTACTTTAATCTCTTTAAGCTTTTCTATAAATAGCTTGCAGGTTCAGATGATTAAGTCACTGTAGGTTAGGGTCCTTGTCCAGCTAGCCGGCCGTGCCCAACAGCAGTTAGATCTAAATTGATCACAAGGTAACTTGGCCGAGCGGTCTAAGGCGCCAGACTCAAGCGCAAGCTTAATCCTTCTAGAGGATAGTATTCTGGTCTCGCAAGAGGCGTGAGTTCGAATCTCACAGTTATCAAATTTTCTTTTGGCGTTTTTGAGCTCGACTCCCAAATGCACAACGTTTGTTTGTTTAAGGACCCGGACAAGTACTTTCTCGAACAATTTGGCTACTGCAGATCATCTTTCTAGCAAAACAAGCCTCTAACAGTCCTTGGCATACAGTGGTGCACCTGCACGGACCATGGCCGCCGAGACGTTTCCCGCGCTACGTCCATCTCAGACACGAAGTGTCGGATCCCCTTCAGATCACCAGCAGGCCAGCGACGCCACGCGCCGCGGTGGGAGGACATCAGCCCAGAGGGTGTTTCACGTTCGAGTATATACGGGCATCGTCTTGCGTTCCCGGGGCCTGTCATTCATTGTGGTCTGCCAATTTTCTGTTGAGCGTTCTTGCAAATACTCTTTTCTGTCATCTATTCAGTTACTAGCTTGAGCTTCAAGTATACCCGTCTCATCAGTGACTGCACGCTTCGCAGAAGCAGAACCGAAAACTTGTAGTATCTTTCCTGGCCTTGACCTTGCCATAAGGTACCCAGACCATGGAGCCCAGCAGTACACCATACTCAGACACCCGCGTCAGCGTATCGCTGCTCAGCGAAGACGACCACAAACAGTGGAAACACGCAGATATCGAACAAGGATGTACGAGACCAAGGAATCGATGCGCAAAGAAATGTGAGGCTTTTCGGCGCTGGCGCTGGCTTTTCGACACTGCGCTCATGCTGGTTATCGTCGGTCTTCTCGTCGAAAGGCGCAACCTAGAGGCCCCGAGTCGCGACAAGCGTCTAGAGCCCGTTGGTGATCTCACAGGCTTCGCGCCCGAATGTATGACACTTATCGTATCTCTTGCGATACACATCGAGAATGGCCCTGGCCCGGCTAACAATTCACACAGTCACCCAACAAATTACAACCTTCCATCCAACAACAGATTTCGTCCCCGACGACCCAAAGAAACTATTCAGCAACACGACGATCATGGAAAGCTGGCTCTCCATCGTGCCCAAGGGCCTCGGATACCTCGAGGTCAAGAACCCAAAGGAACACAACAACCTCCCCGTGCCCTTGCCCGAGTTCGCCCCGCGGACCGTCTTCACGACGTCCATGACGCACCAGCTGCACTGCCTCTACGCCATCCTCGAGAGCTACGCCGGCCTCTCGGTGAATGGGAGCGCCAACGTCGACATGCACTCGCACATCCCCGAGGGCACCGAGGGCGCGGAAGGGCCCTGGCATCTCCAGCACTGCTTCGAGTATCTGCGGCAGGCGATTATTTGCGCGGGCGACGTCGCGCTCGAGGGCACGCAGACGACGTTCCCGTCCGGGTTCACTGGCAGCGACGGCTGGGATGCGAAGCACGTCTGCAAGGACCCGAAGCAGGTGTACGAGTACCTCGACAAGAACAGGGCGCTGGATGACCACTGGATTTGAACGGTGATTGATTACGGGATGGGCGTTTGGGGATGAGGGCGGCGGGTTTTTTTTCTTTCTTTTTTGGGTACGACGTTTTTAGTGAGTATATCACTCGCACGCAGCATGGGTCTGCGTTTCTACGAGAGCGGTACGAGATGAAACAAGGAGTTTCCTCATCAGATCAGGGAATGCTCGACTTGCGACTGCAAATATATTTCCAGGCCGCATTTGCATCCTGCCATTTGATAGGTGTTATTTGACATTTAGATATCATGAAGAGCCCACAGCAACGCCGGTTGTTTTAGTGTGCAGGCGACAACTGTCATTTAAAAAGATGTGAGTGCCAATGAGGTCATTGGAAAGAAGCATTGCAGTTATGAAAAAAACATAAAAACGAAAACTAGTGTGACACGCAAAAGGATTGGACTCACTGGGGATTGAACCCAGGATCTTCCGCAGACTGCTTCAGCTGTGTGAATGCAAAGCGGACGCCTTACCGCTAGGCCATAAGCCCGATGATTGGATGAAAAATGTGCCGCAAAAGTTGTGTAAGACGTAATGTTTCTCAGCTCCCCGCGACATGCCCGTCGCTATCCCACCCAAGTTGTTGAGTCTCACGCAGCCACCACACTCGGAACCAAATGATATCCGGCACGGATCCGTCTCCCACGGCGGCGGCCACTCCAGTACCGCCGAAAACCTCTCCGTCCGTTATCGTCATCGTCGTCAAAAGGTGGAAATCATTCGAGGCCGAGACTCGACTCGGCATAGCTGCTTTGAATACAGCGGAGACGTTCATAAGACGGGAGTTGACGTCGGCAATCTGCAATACTCACCAATCACCATTCGTTCATCGCCGTCCAAACTCGTCGCCTCTGTCGCAAAGCGTCTTCGCTTCCCATCATACAGTCCGGATGGCCGGATGGGCGTCCAGTACCAAGCGGTACTGCTTGCAGATCTCATCGCGTCGACACACCCATTTCGACAACATCGGTAATGCGAATACCAAGCGGTATCGACATCCGTCGGTTACATCTTCCGATCGCAACCCTTCCAACGCAGCACTCCTGCGACAAGGTGGCGGAACCACGGCCTTAATCCATTGACAAAGAGGATTTTTTTTGTCGATCCCCCGGGCACCCAAGGATAACCAGTGGACCCCAAAAAAATGCTGCAATGCCTGGGGTGCAATGCCTGGCAAACCGATCCTCCCCTTTCCCGATTTCTCATACTCTGTTCACCCTTTCCTTCTTCTCGTCCGTTGTCAGATGAGAATAAGGCCACCGCTTACTCGGGATCATAGGCCGGCCAACAAATACTTAATGTCTAACCGTTCTTCCGTCCTGTCATTCCCTTCATTAGCTTGAGCCTCAAGGCATAATCATTTACCAGAAACCGATCCGATCCGAGAGGATCGCCGCCACGCGAGGTCGCAACGAACAAGGTTCCATCCCGCCAAGGAAAACTGCACGAGGATAATCCCCATCCCCTCGTCTCGGCACAACATCACCACGAGAACGACGAAAGCGCTTCGAGAGAAACCATGTCGTCGGCCCGAACTTCGGCAGCGCCGACCGCCGATGACGAAAAGCACACCTTCGCGCCGGGCCCGCGCTCAGCGCCGTCTGAGACGACCCTGACGCCCGGCTCCAACTCCGATCCCGAAATTCAATCTCCCGTCCCTGCGACGACCTCCGACCCGGGCCCCATCCCGGATGGCGGTCTTGAGGCATGGCTGCAAGTTTTAGGCTCGTGGGTCGTTCTCGCGGCTACCTGGGGGCTAGTCAATACATTCGGTGTCTATCAGACGTACGCCTCTCTCTACTGTCTTCAGTTCAAAATTTTACTTTGTCGATCAAGTAACTAATTCCATGTAGCTACTATGAGCAGACTCTCAACGCAACGCCGTCAGCCATCTCGTGGATCGGATCGCTGCAAGGGGCTTTGCTGATGATGGTCGGACCCATCTCGGGACCTTTGTACGATGCGGGCTACTTCAAGGAATTGCTCTGGGCGGGATTATTCCTCATCCTCTTCGGCCAGTTCATGACGTCCCTGTGTACCACGTACTGGCAGGTCTTGTTGGCCCAAGGCGTGTGCATCGGTCTGGGCTGCGGCCTGACCTTCCTCCCCTCGACCGCCATCCTGAGCCAGTACTTCCTCAAACGCCGCTCCTTCGTCATGGGCATCGCGGCCACCGGGTCTCCCATCGTCGGCATGGTATTCCCTATCCTCTTCGGCAGGCTGGAGCCCACGATCGGGTTCGGATGGGCCACGCGGATCATGGGTTTCATCCTGCTCGCCTTCTCCATCATTCCGGCCGTCTCGATGCACACGAGACTGCCACCCTCGGGCCACAAGCGCTCCCTCATCGACAAGACCGCCCTGCACGACCCTGCCTTCATGCTCGTGATGCTGGGTTCGTTTTGCGGGTTCTTGTCAATGTACGTGGCCTTCTTCTACATTCAGCTCTTCGCCAACACCCACGACATCGGGACAAGGTCGTTTTCGTCGTACTTTGTCACGCTTCTCAGCGCCGGCAGCATCCCGGGACGAGTCATCCCGAATTACCTGGCCGACAAGGTGGGGGCACTCTACATCCAGATCTCCCTCGCGGCCGGCGCGGCCGTGATGATGTTCGCGTGGCTCGGCATCAGCAACATGGCCGGCCTCATCGTCTTCGCCATCATCTATGGGCTGTTCTCTGGCGGGATGGTGAGCATCGCCCCGAGCGTCATCGTGAGTCTGTCTCCGGACCTGGGGCGTGTGGGCACGCGCATGGGTATGATGTTCTTCACCTCGAGCATCTCCATCCTCGTCGGCACGCCCATCGCCGGGGCAATTCTTGGAGGCTACAGCGAGACGGAGTGGCAGGCGATGATTGGGTACGGAGCCGCAGCCTTGACGGTTGCATCTATTTTCTATACTGTGGCCAAGACTTTCCAGTTGAAAAAGGCGAGAGGGCTGAAGGCGTGATGGCCAAGCGAGAACTAGACTCGTTGCGGCATTCGGATGAAACATATATACTCGTTTCAGACATTGCATTTCTCAGCGGGACAGAGAAAAAAAGGGGGAAAACGGTCTACGGCCACCTCAACAACCACCAGCCGCCAGTCACGGCCGCAATGGCGCCAAAAACACCAACCCATCTCCCGAGTCCTCGGAGAATCTGCTGTTTCGCGAAAGCATCCATGGCATCTCCGTCATTGATCCTGGGAAACGGAACGTCGGGCACCGGCTTCCCCAGAGCCCGGCACAATGGCTCCCAGCCCTCCTTGACATGGTAAAAGACCAGCCGATCAGCGGGCACGACTCTCCTCAGCCACGCCTGATGCAGATCCCACACGTCACGGTCCGGCAGCGGGTCCTCGTGCGGGAAGAGCTCCCCCCAGCGGCCCTTGGGGATGGCATCGATGTAGCGCGGGAACCAGCGCATGGTCGGCAGCAGGAACAGGGCGAAGGAGAGAAAGGCCTGCAGCGAGGCGCCGCCCGTCTTCCGGATGCTCGCGACCCAGGCGTCCGGGTCGCGGACGGTGCAGATGACCAGCGCGTCGGGGTGCATTTGCGAGAGCTCTTCGGCGAAGAGCATGCCGGGGACGTCGAGCGTGGCGGCGTAGCCGTCGTCAAAGTATTTGCGCAGCGTGTTCTCGACGACTTTTTGGTCTTGCGCGGACTCGATCGGGGTGTGCTCGAGTACGTTGATCCAGTCTCGGACCTCGCCCTCGGGGCCGCGGGTGATCTGGGTGCCGCCGTGGTAGACGGGCCCGCGCAGGAGGATTTCGAGGGCTTTGCTGAAGGAGGCGGTGCCGGTCCGCGGCAGGCCGGCGCCGATTACTTGGAGCTTTGTGCCGGGCTTTGGTTTGGAAGCTACGTGTCCCATTTCGAGGGATTTTTTACACTGGAATAATATAGCCCTTGGGTCAAACAGAGATTGAGCGAGACAAAGCATTCAATTCAAACTGAGCATTTGGCACTGATGTGATTTGGATCCTCTTCTCCCCCCGCGTGAGATCTAGCTGCAGTAAGCAGAATTACCGCTTCAGGGCATAGCAAGTCACTCTCTTGGCAACTCATGTGCTGACGAGCGGTTCGCAGGCATACCGATCGAAAACCTGCGCGGGGTCAAGGACTCCGTTAGATGAACATGGCTTTGTTGAGATGGTGAATTCTACTCGATACTCGGTGTAGGCCGAGGTGCGAGAAGCCTCACCGAAGAGGGCTGCCTCCGTCTAAGGTACCTAGACGGACCGGGCTCATCAAGGTTAGCGGGTCATTACCTAACTCCATATTCTGCTCCGATGTTTCGTGCTCTTCCGGGCTCTGTAATTCAGCAGGAGTCCGAATCTGGGAGGGCCTTGGCTGCAGCGCGGTCGTGCGATCCACGTCGACATAACCGCAGCTGACCAGGTATTTGAAGAGTCTCGTTGTCGCAAAAAAAAAACCCCGGATCGAGGTGAAAAAGGAAATGGTCAATTAATGATGGGCGGCGGAGATCCGTATAGGCGGGCTTCGACGGCGTCCTATCACGTAATGGGACCCGTTTTCCGCTGTGTGTTGCTGATTCATCACCTGGATCACGTCGCCGGCGCAGCTTAGCAACGCTTAACTCAGACCCGCGCGCGAGGTGACAGCACGGTGCATGTGGGGTTTTGGGGGGTGGGGTCAGTGATACGTATGCTGAGAGATTGTGTTGGCCTGTGATGTGCAAGAAGGACTGCACCAATGTGAGCCGCTGGTGGTACCTCATTCTGCCTACTGCGGCGGTCTGGGTTTTTGCGATTGGCCTGTCTGCCGTTCCAGTGTTTGGTGGGGGGAGCGGGACGGTGCAACACAATTTGTCAGTCAAGACTAATCTTCCAGCAGCAGCAGCAGCAGCAGCAGCAGCAGCAGCAACCAGCCGGTGCTTTGATGGGCTCCTCTACACCTCCTCCAGCATCTCAAATGTTAGCGCGACAAGGGTCCCACTGTTACTCCCCTATGCGATTCCAGCCTACCCTGGTAACAGTGGGCTCCCGGCCACGCTAACATATGAGATGCTGGAGGAGGTGTAGTCTTCATGTACCTGGTATCTAGATAGGAGATCATCAAATGCCCACATCATTCGGCTCCGGCAGTTGGGTTAGGAAACGAGAAAAAGAAGAAGAAGAACAACCTTTGGTACCTGATCCCATCCCAATGAATGCAACGAGAACCCAATGGCAGTTTGGACGGAGCTGCTTGGACCTCTTGTCCTCCTCTTGCATCGCAACTCTAAAGTGGAGATCGCTCCGCCTTGCCAACTTCAAGGTGCGGCAGTAGAGTCTAGGTGACAAGTCTCAAGTGTCGCCAGAGTGACTCCATAACCACGGGCAAAAACGAAGGGATTGCCTGTGTGTTCGTAAGGCTTATGATAGCTGAACGTGGTGTTAAGCACTTATTCAGCCACCATCTGTCCGGTGTAAAACCCGCGCGCAGATTGACAAGGGGGCTCGGATGGACATGATGGAGGGTGTTCTTCGGGTGAGGTAGAGAGGGTAGTCTTGCATCATTGCGCCAGGCCTGAAGCGGCCTCATCCTGACTTTGCATCGCGACCTGAGGTGCCTATCGCATTTCGTCCTCACTCTTTCATGGCGCCCCAGGTACCTGTCCCGTCGAAAATACGCATTAGTGATACCTAGGTACCTACCTAGGTAGTGTCACGTAACTGGAGGTACGTATCGCTCGTCCCGGCTTTCCTGCTCTCTGGCCCCGCAGCGGAGCACGGAACTCCACATGTGCCGCCCGCGCTGCTTACCGTGACCTTACATGAGCTTAGCGGAGAGAGCTACTCTCCCCGTGGAATGTCTCGAACGTGCTGCCGTGCCTTTTCCGCATTCTGAAGTGCCCACTTGCGCCGTTGAGAGAGCTGGATGCAACCACATCGAATCAACCCACCTATCGAGGGCATTCCAGATCCCTCCCTCAAGGGTACCTGACTGGCCCGACGACGAGTCTTGCAGAGCAACACGCCCGTATCAAACCCCTCCCCCCCTCTCGCTAAAGGTATGCCATTGATATAAGAAGATGTTTCCCTTCCCACCAGAGCAACTTTGGCCGAGCTACATTCCGACTATCCATCCTAGCTTTGTTGACTACTGATTTCTCCTTGTAAACGATACCCGTTTTCCTACTCCCACACAAACCACATCCGTCGCAATGGCTCCCAAGATCGCCATCGTCTACGTGAGTAGCTCCCCTCTTCTTCCCTAACCGGGCAATTCTCATCACGGCCACCCCTTCTCTGCCCTCCTTCACAAGTCGCTTCCGCGAAGTCTACGATGGCGATGGCTACCCAGGTAGTCATCTTCCCTCGCGCTCTAATTCCTCGAGAGTCATTGAGTCCATTTGGTGCGACACATCGAGTCCGTCTTGCACCATACATCATGACGTCTCGACACGGTTGCCCGCACTAGAGCGCCCGGAACCCCGCCGCGATCGCCAACTCAACCACCCCCCAAAAAAAACCCTTTGCTATTAAGACTGCTTTGCTAATCCCGTTCGCCCCCTCGACAGTACTCCATGTACGGCCACATCCGCACTCTGGCCGAGGCCGAGAAGGCCGGTATCGAGAAGGCCGGCGGCACTGCCGACCTCTTCCAGTACGTCCTACAACCCCCGGCGGTTCATCCCAGTCCCGCTATTCCGGTCTCTACGGCATATGGAAACTAACACGCTCCCTCAAATAGGGTCCCCGAGACGCTCCCCCAGGACGTCCTCACCAAGATGGGCGCTCCCCCCAAGCCCACCGACATCCCCGTCCTCGAGAACCCCGCCACGCTCGAGTCCTACGACGCCTTCCTCATCGGCATCCCCACCCGTTACGGCAACTTCCCTGCCCAGTGGAAGGCCTTCTGGGACAAGACCGGCAAGCAGTGGAGCTCCGGCGGCTTCTGGGGCAAGCTCGCCGGCCTCTTCATCTCCACCGCCTCCCTGGGCGGCGGCCAGGAGTCCACCGCCATCGCCGCCATGTCCACCTTTGCCCACCACGGCATCATCTACGTCCCCTTCGGCTACGCAAAGGCCTTCCCCCAGATGACCGACCTCTCCGAGATCCACGGCGGAGGCCCCTGGGGCGCCGGCACCTTCGCCGGCTCCGACGGCTCGCGCCAGCCCACCGAGAAGGAGCTCGAGATCGCCCGCATCCAGGGCCAGGCCTTCTACGAGACCGTCGCCAAGCACGTCGGTTGACTGCATGGCAGCAGCGGGAACGGCGGCGCCGAGTTGGAGCAGAAGAAGAACGGGGCTACGACGACGACGAATGGGGCGAACGGGGCCGAGAAATCGGCTCCCGCTCCCCCGGCCAAGACGGCGCCGAGGGAACACGACGACAAGGACGTCAAAGCTGGACCCTGCGGATTGCCCAGCAAGTGCGTCGTGCAATGAGTTCTTACAATTTACTTACCTAATGCCATAAAATTGACTGACCCAAAAAAATAATATATATAATGACTTTCTTTCCTTCGATCCCTTCAATGTCACCCTGTCATGCGAGGTGGTCTCGTTCCTGCAGTAGAAACTCCGCTTGCACGCCATCCGGTCTAAGACGCTACCTCAGTTGAATTTGGACGGAGCAAGGTCCGAATAAGATTACCTGGACCGCACAGACATCGGAGAGAAACCGACCCCTTGCTCTTTGCCGGCTGACTGCATCGACGTGGGGAGGATCTCCCCGGCCCCTCAGAGACGTATGGGACCAGCGAATGACGGTCAAGCTGCGATGCGTGGGGTCGTTTACGAGGGAGGTTTAGCCTACGGCTGACAAATTGACATGTCCAGCCAGTTGGGGAATAATAATTAGACTTTTTGACAAACCCTGGAGCGAACAGGATATTTCGAACAAGTCGCGACTGGTCTGCCCAGATTTCAGCCCAGAGTTGGCCCAATGATTGAATTTTCCGTACGCGAATCCGTCTCATCTGACCCTGCGTTAGCCGTTCCAAGACAATCCTCGGAGCTTCTGGCATGACATGACCTACTTGGTAACCTTTATGACCTACTGCCGGCGACAGGCCGCGCGTTCACGACTACGAGGTTCGATGGTGGTGGTCTAAGCAGATAGACCGTCAGAGGAGACGACCTGGTCATCACGAATTGTAATTCTTTTGTTGAACTCTTATCTACTCTGATGTAACGCCCATGTCCATGCAAATGGATCACTTCATGTCAACGCCTATGAAGCCAGCCAGTTAGTTATACCCGTTACAGCAAATCAATCGCAACATTTTTCACACGTCTATCAGCGTCCGAAAAGGATGTTCTTGCTGTCGTGGACGTTGACGAAAGTGTACTCCGCCAGTATTGGATCCTTGTTTCCCAGGTTGAGAGTAACGGCGAGCAAGTTGGGCTCGGTCCAGGTAGGTCGCAGACCACGTGCCTCAAGACGCTCCCACCAGTCAAGATATCCAGCAGAAGTCATTCCGTTAAAGAAGTGAATTTCGATCATGACTTGGCCGACGGGGAGTTCTTCGCCGGATACCAAAGGGAAATCAGTAAGAAAGCCATCCATGGCCTCAAACTCGGCGAATTCGATATCCATCTTGAGTACGTCGCTGCGACAGCATGTCAGTGATGTACCTCGGACCCACAAAAGAAGTTGAGCAACATACATGTACTTGTGGCCGTTCATATCCATCAAGTCGCTGATGCTGTAGAAGGGAGGGGTCTTGTTCGTGTCCGTCTTTCCTGCAATACCAGCCTGAAGGAAGTGAGCCCGCTCTCGGTTGACAGGTTCGAGTTGTTCGCCAAAGTCGACGACAGAGAAGTCGTACGCCCAAACGACGCATTTGGTGCGGCTCAGCATCTCGTTCTCTGTTATTGAAACTTGTCAGCGAGACGTCTATCCTTTGGCAAACAATTGTTCGAGATGGCAGGGGTCTACATACCGAAGCTGGACTCATCGCGAACACCGAACGAGTAGATGATGCAGTCCCTGCCCTTGGGGTAGTTGACGTACTGCGACATGCCGCACACCCACTTGCCGCCATCTCCCATACGACCGACACGCTCCATCTCGTGGGGGCAGCTGTAAGAAGCCGGGGTAAAGTCCCAGATAGAGTACGGGTGCATCTTGTAACCCTCTGGGGAGGTGGAAGGGAAACTGTGCAAATTTCGTAAGCCATCAGCGAATACAAGGGTGATGAGGGCAGAGATGAGCAAGGCAAAGACCGAACACAAGAGTAGCTCAAGGACGACCGCGATGAAGGCGAAGACAATGCAGATGATGGGCAATGGCGGAGAAAACGACATTAGAATTGTGGAACAGCAGGGTTCTTACAGTGGCATGAGGGAGGCATCGCCGTAATCGTTGGCAATCATCTCGTGACGCTGCCTCACTGTCTTCTCCCAAACGGCTTCGGCAGTGGCCATGAACTCGCGCATCGAGGGGCGACTACCTGGCATATTCTGAACAAGGTTGCCGACCTTGTTCGTCGCCCACTCTTTGGCCTGGTCTGGTGTGGTCATAGAGCGCAGAAGTGCGAAGACGAAGAGCAGACCAGCGGCCAGCCACAACATCTGCACGACGCGCCTGTTGTTCGCCGCAGGCATCGCCATGGTTTGAAATCGATGGTTTGATGACTTCGTCGAGATTCTAATGTTGTAGGTGATGATGGGCCACCGGCTGATGAAGTGAAATAGAAGAACTCCACCGGACTGCAATCGTCACGACAAATGAACGAACGAACGAACTATGTAGGTTGCGAGAGAGGCCACAGTCGCCGACTTGACGGAAACAGCTCGGATGGAAGACAGGAAAAGAGAGGACCGGGCCGGATGCAATTGAACCTGCCTGCGGTAGGATAGACGACGGGTTGTGAAGAAGGTGGTTGACAACAGCATGCCGTCACTTCCAATTATAGGAAAGACAAATGGAAGAAGCCAGCAGGTGCGACTGTCATCCGAGTCGTCCAGAGGAAGGTCCACGTGGAGGGCACCTGACTTTGCCGAGTCATGGAGGAAGGAGTGATCCATCAGAGTTTGGGCAAGCCAGCACTTGCTCTCGATGCGATCAATTTAGCAACGTACCTTCCTTGACCGCATTCAAACGCTTCACGTTTGGCGTCCGGAGTGGGAATGCCCAGCCAAGACAGGCGCAGACTACCTAGGTACCTTAGTACAGTCTCGTTGTTGCCCGCACCAAGCCTGGCTTCCGTTGTTAACTTTGTATGGAACGAGCTTCGAAGGTTAATTCTTCACTAAAAGTCGAAGAGAAAGGGACTGGGACGCGTACATGGAGTTTTTGAGTTTGAGGGGTGCGGAGTTGACGGGACGAGAACCACCACGACCGCCGTGACGGGTCGCCGAGCGTCGTCTGACATTGATTTCATCATGAAAAGTGGCTTGTGTGTATTTCTCCTGGATATTTTGGTCTGTGCAAAGTGGCCTGCAAGGGCGCCGGGTATTGCTGAAGAATCCGCTGATATCTAAAAAGGATATTGTGGCGTAGCTCTTATAGCTACCTACCCCCCTTTTCGTTGGAAGACTTGCCAGTGGCGTGTCCGTTCCGTAAGGTCGATTTCAATCTCATTGAGAAACCCGCTTGATCTACTCACCCAAAGGCCATATGCCTGGCAGCGAATGCGTCTCGGTGGGTGTTATCTGCTCAAACCTGTATAAGGGGAGCTGAGAAAACATCAACAGCTCGAAACATGTCCCGGCTTGCGACCATCCCAATCAATAGTAATGGGTCGATTGTGTCCATCTGATCCCTCTTACTTCGGCTGCCCTCATCTCTTGAACAAGTTCGTCTGTGAACTGAAGAACGGGTTCGGCTGATAAGATGTTCGGTAGGCGTTCATCTCTGTGTCGTTGCTCTTGCCGCCGTCTGTGAGATCGCAGGGCGCCACTTTGATCTCGCCGCGTACGATTTCTGCCATGGAGACAAGAGGGAAGAGCAGCACCAGCAGCGACAGAAGCTGTCCAAAAGACCATCCCTTCTCGCCCTGATCACTCAGTCCGTAGACAGGCCCTTGCCCAAAAGCATCTGAAGCAATGATGCAGCGTACCGCCGCCCCGATCGCCGAAACCGCCATGAGAAGCATGCCCACGAGTTTGACAATGTTGACAAAGCGCAGCGTCCGGAGATGAAGGTACCAACTTGCAAACGAAAAGACGACGACGTTGCCAGCAATTACGAGAATGGTCCCGATATAACTAAGGCCGGCCATTGAACCCTTTCCCACGTTGCCCACTTGCCAAACACACGACACTGGCAGCTTCGAATCCTGCATGCCCTTAGACACGCCCTGCAGAATGAAGATGCCGTATACGACGTTGAAGACGAGGTTGACGAACATGAGGAATTGTCGCAGCCAACGCAGAACCCAATCGCGACGGAAGTCGTGGACAAGGGCGAGGAGAGTCGCATTATGAACCGCCATGGACATGTTCGAAAGGGTCCAGATGATGAAAAAGTGGTATGGCACCATAGTGTTAATGCGTGCGAGGCCGACCGAGGATATTCCAATGCCTTGGAGGATCTGCTGATCTGAATAGCTGTTGAGAAGCTTTCGTCGGATTGTCGAAGGCTTTCCCTTCATCTCTTGCAGAATGATGGACGAGCTGAGAATGAGCGCAATGCCGGCGGTGGTGATGAAGGATAGCAGGACTCCAATACCGGCCACACCTGCGTCGCTGGCCACCGGGGCATCGGCCGCGATAGTGCAGTTAGGGCTTTCGAACACCGACATGTTGAAGGCTGTCGTTTGCGAAGTTTCCCGGGGTTTTCGTGTTCGCGTATTTGGTCCTCGTTGTGGTCGTCCTTCTCGTGTTCGTCGTAAATCGCACTGGAGACTCGTTTGGTGGTGAACAGGTTGAATTAAGCGATGGCTGAAAGAGTGAAGCCGCGCCGGTCATCTCAAGACATCCCACAGCAAGATGGTCTTGTCAGCAAGGCAAATGTCCTGCAGAACAGGAAGACGTCGTTGGTTTGGATTGGATTGGATTGGGCGATGGTAATAACGATTTTCGTGTAAAAATCGACTGCCCGAGATGTGTGGCGTGGAGGATCTTCCTCCTTTTTGACCCTTATGACGTACGGCTAAGCGCTGTCCCTGTCGTCTGAAACGTCCACCCGCTGGGCAAGATCTCTGAGGGCGCTGAATGACTGGCCCACAGCGTTCTTTCAGCGGCCTCTACGCGTCGATGTCCGCGCTGCCGTCCGTGGCTGTGCCCCACCAAAACCACCCGGGACGGCACCTCACCCATCTCTTTCTCGCAGATCCCTTCGCATCCTCCACAATCGCCTACGCCATTCATCCTGCCACCCCGGCTGCCTCAAGGACCCCTTGTCTTCCAACACAATGCGACCAGTCGCGCGCTCTCCCACGTCAGCAAAGGATCTCGGAGGCCCTTTGATTGGTATTTTCGAGCCGGACTGAGCATGAACGAGGCAGAACAAGAAGCCCTTTGCAATCCTTCGTTTGCCCTGCGTTTGGCCGAGACCAAACCTATGAAAGCCTAGCCGATCTTCGTTTGCAGCCAACAAAGCGCACTCGAAACCATGCCGCGACTGCGAGATAAACTGCCGCCAGCTGACCGGTCGCCGCCGACGGTTTCTTGCTTATGCAGGTCCCATGATGCTGGCGGTCCACGAGCCTAGGGTCGTCCCAGACCAGCGGAGAGAGAGCTTGATTTGAGAAAATCAGAGCTGATACATTTTCTGCACGTCGTCCTCGAAAGAATCAACCTTTGGCGGCGTCCGTACCCTCAGCTGGCTCGGATGCAGCTATTCTATAGACCGAAGAGCTTTGTCGACGCCGTCCTGGCCTTCGAGGCCGATCGTCGCCCAGGGCATTACTTGCCGTTGCCCTTGGCGGTTTGCTCTTAGCTGAAGAAAGTCAGTGACATGGTCACTTCATGGATAAGCTCCAAATATTGTCGCATACTCAGCTTCGTGGTCTGGCGGCCTGAGGACTTGCGACCGACGCCGACGTACCAATGCCCAAACTGCTGCTTTACGTCCGCCTCGCTGCCGAAGAAGTCTTTCAAGACTCAGCAGGAGGCTGGCGACATCGATCTTCATTTTGCCAACCTCTTCCTGCATCTCAGGCGTTGCTTCGTACGCCGTGTTGATACTAATCAGAAATCGTCAGACGCATCCGCAAACGCTTCGCTGAAACGGGAAAACCTACAAATTGGCCACTGTCACACTGACACGGAAAGCCAATTTCTGCGCGGCAAGCTGTCGTTTGATCTCGGCGAACTCTTGTCCTCTCACGGATATCTTCACTTTCTTCCACAGGCCCAGTTTCGCACCAGGCCGGCCGCCGGTGTACGTCTCCAGCTTCTCCTCTAGAAGACACAGGCCTTGAATGCAATCTTTCAGAGCCACCTCAAGATCGCGAGCCGTGGAAGGGTGCAACACCCCTATGACCGTTTCCTCCTCATCAAGATAGCCCTGGAGTGTGTCAAGCACTGAGGTAATCTCCTCGAGGTCATTTGAAAGCGCGGAAAGGGCCCGCGGAGCATCACAGATAGCGTCAATCTGCCGGCCTACGGCGACACAGAGCTGGACGGCAGCCGCAAGAAGACCGGCGATGCCCGCGACGCCGATTGCCTCGATCATCCCATGGCACGACTCTCAAATGCATAACCGCTCTCTGCGAAGAACCGACCATGACATGCCCTTTAGATAGATGTTTTCGGAGGGAAGACTTCCAAGTCTTAAGTAGGTAGGGAAGCCTTTCAATCCTGGTGGGGGGAACGGCTCGTCTCCTCCCCGAAATGGGTCGCTAACATGATCGTTACAGGGTCAGGTCAAGCAAGGGCGGCACCGGGCATCTCGAAGAATTTCAGTCTCCCTCGGCTTACTTGTAGACGCATGCGAAGCCGTCCACGTGCCAGACCAATTGTGACGTTGCGAAGGTTGGTCAGATCCAAACAGTGCTCGCGGTTCCTGGAGTCTAATTATTGACATTATTTCTAGGAAAAAGCATCGCTCTAAACAATCTACTTGTGGTATCGGTAAGATAGGAAAATTGACGCGGAGCACGTCCCTATGTCAAAAGAGAAAAATTTGGTACTCATGGTTGAGCGGATACACTACTTTCACCGTCATCTTCAGGTGTCTTGCCCTTCGACGGTGGCAGTCTGACAATAAGCAACAAAGTCAGCGCAATCAAACAGAGAGCAGCAACGCCCAAGTAGGGCAATCCAAACCAGAGTCCTCCCATCTTCATACCCAAGCTGAATAAGCCCGCCAGCATCGGCTGTGCGTATGTCTGTCCGGCAGTCTCGACGAGTGAGATGATTGAGAACAACCGCGTACGATGCGCCGGGTCCACGAACACACTGCTCACGCTCCTCACGTAGCTGCCCCAGCCAGTTCCCAGGGACAGAATCGCCAGGCCGCCGATAAAGGATCCCACGGTCGACGAAGCAGACATGCTAAGGGATCCCACCAACAGCGCTACCGACGACACACGAGCTAAGAAGAGATCGCGCTGGTAATCGTCCAGGATGCGCATTGTCTTGGGCATTTTAGGCGAGGCGAGTAGCTTCGAGAATGCTGGGAGGATGAGGACGATAGCGAGAAGAACCCCTGTGCCGTACAATGACGACAGATAACCCGTCTGCGAGAGCGACACATGGAAGCGCTTTGAGGCGTACATGGACATGAACTGCAACGTCGACAGCAGCACCGGATACGAGCTGAGCATAGCGACCAGAAGGACAACCAGGGATGGCGATTTTAAGAGAGCCAGCGACTCCTTCAGCCGCAGAAGCGTGTGCTGGATAGCACCCAGCATTGGTGACTCTGATTCGGATTCGTCCTCAATCGGATCATCCGAGACCTGGGCAGCCGGCTTCGTCTCGGGGATGAGATGAATGGTGAATATCAGCGAGATGAAGCCGATGTATGCCACGCCCATCACAGGCCATGGACCTGTCTTGTCCATCATCCAACCGGCGAACGCAGGCGCGCAGAGGGTTCCAACCATCGAAGACAAATGTACACGCATGAAGCTCTTTGCCCTATCGTGGAAAGTCAGCAAGGTAGTCGGAGGGTGAACAGAAGGACGTACCGGTTCTCGGATGTCGTTACATCAGCGAGCATCGACAAGACAACCGCACTGAGGACTGCGTTTCCACCACCGATGACCAGCAACGTGGGGCCAAACCAGAGAGCTTCGAGAGGCAGCGACTGAGGGAATGCACAGACAGCCGCAAACCATGCCTGGTCCAAAGACATTCCCAGGATAGTCAAGGAAAAAACCCATTTGCGTCCAAGTCGATCAGCCACGATACCCCAGGGGAAGGCACAGATGGCACCAATGGAGGCTTGCAGTGCGCTGTACACGGCGAAGATCGTGGCGACCTTGGACTGGATAGCATCCTCCTTACACGAGCTCTCGTCGATGTTTTCGTTACTCATTACATCGTAGTAGTGACGGCAGACGATGTCTTCGACCTTGCGGGTGGTGGGGATGCCCCAAAGTCCACCGGCGGCGGACCCAACAAGAACAACGGCGCAGAAAATGGCGACAATCACGTCCGGGTTATGGACTTTGGGTACGTGGAGAGTATTTGCGGTACGGAGAAGCGAGTCGGTTCGACCATTGCTTGTCCCGGGTCGGCGTGGGTCATCGGCGATGAGGGGCGTCCACTCGGTAGCTTCTTCCTCGGGATATCTAGCTGGACGGTCGTGGTAGTCTCCGTTAAAGTCATCAGACTGCTCGGCACGGCGATGCATCTTGGCTGCAGTGATACAGTTGCCCGGAACCTGGGTGTGTTGCTCAAAAGTGTGGTGTGCAAAAACCTGAGAGGCAGCGGCGCTAATCCACTGATTCCCAAGGGACGCGAGACAGAATGGAAAGGGGGCACAGGCTCAAGAAATATGAATGAAGGGCATCACTGATCCCGTTCGGGTAATGGTGTAGTGGTGAGAGATGCAGACTGCAATCTTATCCCTTCCTGACGTGATGATCAGACACGCGGTCTGAAACTGAAAAAAGAGCACTCCCTGCAGGAGCAAAGTGCCTCTCTGTCTCTGCCGCCGCTACTTTCTGCAACCACGACGTATCTGCGACTACGACGTATGCGTGCCGCGGTGCCGGTGCCCATAACTCAAGCGGGAGCTTGCGCTGGTGCAGTCGTGGGACGTGAGAGATTCTCCTGAAGGTCTTTCTCTGGCGGACCTTTGCTCTGGAGTAGGAAAGTAAGAAACGCAGGCCAAGTACGTCATCATCGATAAACAAGCAAAAAGCAGGCCGACCGAGTGAGATCCGGTCATCAGGTCTTGGGGGCCGTGAAATGCCATAACCTACGAAAAGAGATAAGGAAACATCGGCATCGACAGGTCTAAACGGCTACTGACTACGCAATTCGAGAGGTAGGGGCTGCATGATTGAGGGTGCCAACCCCAACTTACTGGGCCGCCGTAACTCTACTGCGTCCACATTCTGACGAGTCTCATTCAGAGGTGACAATTCCTGGGATCCTTCTTCGCGTGCTCGACGATGAGCTTTTCGGAGTCGCAGCGAATCAAACGGCGGCGGCAGCGTTCCCAATTTCCAGCTTAAAAGCCTTAGGGATACTTCTAGCGCGGAACGGTACGTATCTCTCAATCAGTGGAGCTTGAGCCCCGATCACCCAATGAGCGTTCGGACGCCGGTCGGCTCCCGATTGGGGGGAGGCGGCGGCGGCTTCAGTCCAGTGTCCGGTGTCCGGACTCCGCGCTCTCCCGTGACTCAAAGCAGGTCCCGAACCGAATCAGAGCGATAGCGAGTCTCTTTTCCCCCTCTCTCGTCTCAATGGACTCATCAGGCTATCATAGATTTGAGGTAAGCTTAATAATCTGGCATGTTCACGAAAGGCAGTGGACGCGCGTTGGGGAGACGAGAAGCATTGCGAAGCTGGGATCACCATCCGGATTGACGTGATCTAGAGTTCAGGCACTTTTGCCTTTGCCTCTCTTCCGCGAATCCAGGCACAAATTCCTATCAAGCTGGAATCCCCTTCGCTCGCTGCTCGGCGAAACACGTCGTACCGCCATCGTCCCATCTTCCTTGGAGTTCTGGATCTCTGTCTGGAAAACCATCGTCCAAGGTTCTTCCTGGACGACGGGAACTATCCGCGGTGTCTCGGGCAGAGGGGGACGTCCGCGCAGAGGGAACTTCTCCCAACGCGCTCGTCCGCTTCTACGGGTGCCGTTCGTGCTCCCGACAACAGCACACCACCCACCTCTTCTTGGAGCTTTGAGCGGACATAAAGGTTAATACCAACAGCGCTGCGCCCGCGCAGACGCTTTTCCTGAATTGATTTTATGCGGCGAGGGATGTCGGGTTAGGGTCAGGGTTAATGCTCATCGTGTCGAGGGGACACCGGGGTAGTCTCCTTGTGCGTGAATTGCAAATTTGGAAACAGCCATATTGTGATAAACCATATTGCGATAATGAGTGAGGCAGTGATAAGTGGGGTCCATTGATGAGTTCCTGACCGCGGACATATCCTCTAGGCTCTAGCACAAGCCAACACGTGCGACTCCGTCCGAGGCGCGCCGCAAACCGTTTCCCCTCGCTTACGCAGTAACCCTTTTCTGTGTTCCTCGATCAGTCTGGGCCTCTGAACGAAAAGGGGAAAAGAAAGTTGACGCTCGGTTCAGGAAATGATCCGTCTCCACCTTAGACGAGCTGGGAATCCCACGATCCATCTGGATGCTGACTTCGCGGGAGGAATTATACTTCCCGCCGGACACATCCCGAGCGGGGAGAAGGGGGGGGGAGGGGGGGACCACAACACGGAAAGGCTAGC
The DNA here is from genome assembly GCA_036785495.1 of Colletotrichum neosansevieriae. Lineage (NCBI taxonomy): Eukaryota > Fungi > Ascomycota > Sordariomycetes > Glomerellales > Glomerellaceae > Colletotrichum > Colletotrichum neosansevieriae. The sequence goes on from JAVHLV010000008.1 coordinate 592,143, forward strand.
ATTCCTATTGATAATGAAAGTCGATCTTCGAAAGCATGATGCCAAATGAGGGGAAATGCTGAAAAGTCGCTCCTATGGAGGCATGAAAGGCAGGTGAGGGGAAACGGAATTGCTCAAAGTCAGTTCGAAATCAGATGCCATTTATGAAAGTTTGCTGATGTTGATGGACGGCAGAAATTGCCCTTCTAGTGCCTTTCTTCGTGAAGAGGTCATTGATTTGTGAAGAATTAATGCAAGAAAAAGCCATCTCATCTTTGAATAGCCGCACCATGGAGGAAGGAGGAGGGGTCGGTCTTATGTCACGTCTCCCCAGATGACAAACAGGAACCGTACCTTCATTTCCCGCTTCTCATTCTTGGTAATTTAACCTTTACTTATGTCCCCGGGGAGGGGGGGGGGACGACGTCTTTTCCACGCCGAAAGATGAATGAAAACTTAGCAGTAGTTACTGACTACTGTGACGATTTTGAACAAAATCTTGAACTGGAAGACTCCGCTTCTCATTCAACCCTCGCTCCTCGCTGCGACGCCAGTTTGTCAACGAACGAGCAGCCTGGGAGGAACCTCCGCCCTCGATCTTCTGGCCCCCTCCTCGACTGCTCGCAGAAGCTAGCTTACGTCGTTGCAACCTTTCGTCACATTCGTCTTTCCTCAAAGGGTTTCCCGAGATATGTCCCTCGCCGGGGGCCTGTCCCGGACCCAGTCCCAGCTTCCGGGGACTACTACCTTACCTCCCGACGATGCCTGCCCACCGGCGTGCCTGTGTGACGGCCCAAACTAGCCATGCCAGCGAGATGTGATGGCATTTTCCCATCCTGAGGATGGTGTTCCTCCCCATCCCTGAAATCTCATGATCGAAGGCGATTGAGCGAGGTAAGCACTCTTTTTACCCTCTCATCGGGTGACGGTTTGGGAGACGTCTGCAGTCGCCCTATCGACGTGTCCACGACCAGCGCAACGCTGCGTCTGGGAACCAGGTTCCTGTCTCCCTTGCCCCATTCTCCTCTTTTTGCCCAACCACCGCTGCGACGTCTTGTCCTCTGCACGTGGGACTTCACGGGGCGCGGCCCTGTTGACCGGTTCAGGGAGCTCCATCTTCCTTCCCACTGGCAGCAAGCTCTTGGCTCCCCATGAACAACAGTAATACCCTTATTCACCTGGGGTTTCCCCACAAGGCCGATGCTATCCTTACCCGGAGGTAGTTCCGCGGACCATCGTACCCCTGGATGGGCGCGAGGAACTACGAAAGACAGGGCTTGCTCCACCCCAAGAATTTGGCGCTGGAGGTTTTCATTGTTGGCGCTCGAGATCGTCCAACCGTGACGACGTTTCTGGTTGGATACCAGGTTACCAAAGTAGCACATCCTCGTCGCCGTCAACCTGCTGCCCACAGATGAGGGGAAAGCATGCTTGGTTCTATCGATATACCCACGTCGGCGCTTCGCGTATCCTGGTTCTTGGGTACGGAAAGAGCAAAGCTCATTGGTGACCGCTTCCCGGGGCGAACTTGGCGTTGGGATGTGATGTCCTTCTGATACAGTCGTATTCTTGGACGAAGAAGGCTAACTGAGCGTGGCTGCTAACGGGACTTCTCTTTTGCTCAGTCATTCCCCTGATATGTGCTCGTCATCATAGTCAGTAACGGGACAACGGGGACCTCCATTGGGCCCAAGACACACGAGAAGTTCAACGGCCTGCTCTTCTGCCTCAGCATCTGCGTCAACATCATGGCGAATGAAGCACAAGATGGGGAAAGGCTCTTTGTTTATCCACAATGTTGCATCAAGCACTCCCCCGGTAGGCCAACATCTCTGTGAGATGTGGAAGGTATTCCATGGGCTGCTTCACATGGCGGTTACGTAGGTACCCAATTCTTGGGCTCCAAGAAGACGTGAACTTCCGTTGGGCATCTTTCCACAATATCCAGTTTGTTGGAGTTCCCAAAAGGGAGGGAGCCTTCATATGAATTGAACTCCACCACAGGGCCTCAAGTGCCACCTCACCACTGCCGTTCTGCTCCAACTTCACGCGGTCAGGATGATCATTCACACACCAGCATGAGACGTTGTCGTACCCTGTCAGCTTTGATGAGGAGGTGTCTCGATACTTGAGAACTCATCATCAGTTTTCGCCATGCCCTGGACGGCCAGCGCCGCTAGCCCTGGCGAGGAAGCCTTGTTATACACCTGTTGGTCTGCATCGTTGCTGTTCACTGTTGGCGGGAAGATTGACTTCGGGAGAAAGCTCGCTGGAGCTCGCTGCACACCGGCACCAGCCTAGCCTATGCTGCCTACTCCCACCGTACCTCTGCCAGTGCGGCCCCAACTTGTGTCTCTTCTCTACCTTTGGGAAAGAACTTAACTGCGAACCCTTGAGGGTGATTCGGCGGTGGTAACCGTATGGTTTTGCCCTTATTGTCCATGGCTTGAAAGTCATCGCTTGACGAATGCTCTGTGCCTGGAAAGCCTGAATGAATCTTGCCTGAGCCTTCGTGCTAAGTTTTAGACCAGCTGCCTTTACCATAGCTTTCATTAGGCAACGGCTATGATAATGATGGTGCGAGGTGTGTCTGGGAAGCCGGTGTGATGCTGGTGGTGGAAAGCTGGCACGAACCTAACTGTAGTACCGGAGAGAAAGGGATGTTGGTGAGAAGAAAACACAGGTGATCTATATACTACCAGACATTTCATGATCTCTTTGCTTTCGCTTGGAATTTCCTTACGAGGGCTCCTGGTACTCCAGCCACTCTTTCATTCTGGGCCTCGCTAACGGTTGGAGCCCCTTTTCTTCAGCTGCAAACACTCGTTTCCCCATCGTATGAGGGTCACAAGAGCTTGCTACTCCAAAGACCTGACGTCCCAGGAGGGGGAAATCACCTGTCAATGTCTTGCGTCGTATCCCTTGACGCTGGAAGGAAGTTTAGGCGTTCTCAGTTCTCCTTCGTTACATTTCCACACCTGGAGTCCCTCCTGGGCTTCTGGGTAAGTAAGTACGTGCCAGTCGTATTTCGTCAAATCGCAACATTCATACGTCACCCAAGGCTTTCTTATACACTTACTCTCAAATCAAGCGACCCGAAGGTCTTCTTTTGCCAGGTTGAAGATGCACACGGCCAATGGCTGTGCTATTTCGAGAGGGGCTGGCGAAAGATTCCGGGCCTTCCCTCACAACCGCGTCAAAATGACTGGACCGGGAGTAGTTCCCAAGTTCAGAACATGTCACACACACCGCCTCATGGTCCATCTCGAGCCGCCATGCCAGAATTCTGTAGTTCGTGCTTGATCCAGGATTGCAATTAGACCCGGGAAGCTGCCGAGAGATGCCAAGGAACCAAATACTCTGTCCAGATCATCTGAAGAACTGACGAATTTGAGACATCAAGAAGTTGCGACTGTCCTTCAAATCGTGCCAAACCATGATGTATCGCGATCGAGGGCCGAAGCAAATATGCATGTAACGTTGACGTGCGGATGCGGCGTTTCGACTTTGTGTTACCAGCAACATTCAAGACAGGCAAATGCCACTGATACCCTGGCCTTCTGTAACGGGGGGGTGGGTTCCTTTGTTGATAACGAGTTTGCTGGAGGTCCGATGTTCACATCTGCCTGCACCTGCGCCTTGGAAAGACTCGGAACGTGCGTCTCTTCATCTGGCCCCCATCTGGTCGGAACGTCGAGCAGCCGACAGAAACAGCCCACAGAAATATTTGCCTTGAAGCGCGCCAAATGGTTGGTCAAGGTAAGCCCAGAACGAGCCAAAGACTGGTTGGCGACCACGTTTAAACCGCAGACATTCCGGCGCCCGCTGCCCGACCCCGTATGCTACGTGTCGGGATCGAGACCAATGAGACTGCGACCGAAAGCATCAATCAAGAGACTCGCAGGCTAGGTAAGGCTGTCGCTAATGAGAGGAGCGTGACGGACCGCTGGCCGGCTCTCGCGCATGTAAAGCTGATTTCAACAGCTTTACCGTTGTCTCCCCGGGTGACAAACTCGAAGTCACCTGGAGATCTGACGAGAATTTCACCAACTTTGGGATGAGAGCCTTGTATCACCCAAATAAGGGTCCGTGTAACCGGATATTGGACCTCTCACGGATCTCGCGTGGGCAGCCTCACGAGCTGGTGTTGTTCAGCTGTCGGAAACTGGCCACTCCCGTCACCTCCCTGAGACGGACGAGCACTGCCATCACATATGACATACCTCTCATCCAGCGATCCGTTCCAGACCTGAATGCCGTCTCTCATTCTCATTCTTGGTTGCGTTGATATCTGACGGATGCTGAGACGCCAGTGGTAGACTCACAATGTCTCTCACACCGTCTCTTGTCAGTCACTTGGACATATGACGAGTCATCCTCCTCCCCTGGGAACAATGACATTTGTGCGACCGCCGAAATGCCGTTTTTGGTATCCCAAGCCTCAGGGGCGGCCACACCTTGGCGACCTCGACAACATGAGATGGGGGGGGGTTTCGCTGTTGGTGCTGTGCAACGCAAATTCGTATATCGATCGTCTTCAGACCACGGCCAGGGGGGTCCTGCAGCTCATTTGGCACCCAAAGGCGATGTCGGTATGGCCCGCTCCATCGAGGCGTGCAACGTGACCGTTGACAACTGCGGCCCAAAGACGATCGGAGAATTCTGCCTCATGTCACTGACGCAGCACAACGATGGCTTTGAGTATCGATCCGAGTAGACCAATGTTCACGACGCACGCCGTCTTCGACCGACAGCTGGATCCAAGAATTGAGCAGAAAGCCCGTTTGATTTCTCATTGGAGATGCTCGCGCAAGATGGCTTGGGCGGGAGAAACACCAAGGCACATCGTCACAGACGTCGCGTCAAGAGCTGAACATCAACGGATTGTCTCCTCTTTGTCGCCACTGTTGTCTCCTCACCGGCCTCCCCCCCACTTCTTCTCAATCCTGCCATCGTTCCACTCAATACACCCGATGGTTCGCGAAAGCAGCTCGCACCCAGATCGGATCTGAGAAGCACCACCCTCATCGACCCGATTCCCTGTCCAACCGGTGAGCCAGTGTGTATACACCCATGCTTGCGGCCTTGTCCAGGCAGGAAGGGAATGAGTGGGAGGGGGCGCGATGTGGTGTGCAGGATCCTGGACCATGAAAGCTGCTGCATGGCTCGACTGACAGCAATACGGTATACCCTTGTTGTGAAGGACGTGGCCCGGGGCAAGGAAGAGAGAGAGGCCGCAGCTCGTTGGTTCTGGCGCAAATGAGCCAGTGGCCGCGCTTATCCCGGGTATGTTGTCGAGGCTTCGTTGGTCGGCCACCTGAGGCCAGCTACGCCCGTCAATGCAATGTCGAGAACGGGGAAGCAAACATGCGTCGCAGGGGTGGACAATGCTAACAGGACATTGGATGCACAGACAGACCTACGTAGTCGAGGAGGGAGGGGGGGGGGGGACGGGAGTGGATGACAAAGAACGACTTCACGCCTTTTCCCCAGACTCTCAGGGAACGAACGTACTGGTACGATGTGAGATGCGTCGAGGAGTCTGGCACAACGCTGGCGAAGTTGGAAGTTGGTACTCTTCTCTTTCTCTCAAGCGGCCCGTACCCGTAGCGGCGAAGGCTGTCTCCAGCCCCGATGTTATGGAGAATGATGAATGGTAATATGGAGACGACATAATGTTCAGAGTAAACCACACTTGGGCTGGAGCGCCAGACACCGGAACGACGCTCCGGTGCTTCTCAGTGCCTCTCATTCGTAGTTGTGAGATCTCCAGCCGGATGCAAGCCTGGGTCCCCCCGGGGAGGGTCTCCATCGGAATGGAGGACAAGGCTCAGATCCATCCCTGATCCGTCCTCGCTTGTTGGTCCTCCAGGGGATCCCCCCCTCCACTCTAGCCATGACGAGGATCAAAGAACAAATATGGCATACTTGGCCGACCTCGACGCGACCGCACCAACAAATGGCTCATTTCATTGGCTCCCAAATCCCGATGGTTTGGTTCGTGCTACTGCACAAGGATGTTGGCCGTCACACTCGTCACATTGGCCCATACCACGCAATCTCCCTTTTCCAGTTCAGCAACCCGCAAAAGATGGTTTGCTTCCAACTTATCAGGCTGTGACATGCCTCGCCTCCAGCGATTCGAGCGGCTGAGCAATTATTTTGATAACCAGACCTGGCAGGGATCACTACTTTCTCTCTGTCTCGTGACGAATGCGACGCTGCAGAGAGAACCTGCCGACAGGAGGACGACGGATGGTCTCGAACGCCAATGTGCGTAATGTGCCGTCAACGGTTGTACAGATAGCTTGCAGGACGCAGCTGGCTATCGTTCCTTCACGGATGCAGCAATCTCTTCGAGCCGTTACGATTCTCCAAACGGAGAAAACGAACGCCTGCGTCAACAACCCCCCGAGGGAGGGGGGTTTATGCTTGATGTCGTAGGATTCCCAAACCCACACAAGAACTCAGCGGGCGTACGCGAGTTGCAGGGGGGGGGGGGGGGGGGTGCTGCTTAGCTCGCTGAGAACACGTACAGGTCTCCCCAAGTTGTCTCATTCATTGTGAATCGAGCCTTATTCCATGTTTCCAATCACCACCACCGTCATCATTGTCAAAAGGCGGTATCAAGATGGTCTTGTGGATAACTGATAGTTTCGCTCTCACGTTTTGGGATGACCGGTTCTTTGGTTGACGGGCCGAGTCCGTGGCGATGGTCTGTCCGAAATATTGGGAGATGACAAGACGAAGACGATGGGGCTACGTTGTGCGACTTGGGAATACTCTGCCCTGGAAGTCGGGATTGTCTACCAGGAAGTCGGAGAAGTATCCATACCCTCTCACTAGTGTACCTTTCTTACCCTCACGCCCTTGGGCCCTCACGCCCCCCAGCTCCCAGATCCAACTGTGTTCTTCTTCCTCGAGCCAAGTTCACGCCAAAGTCTCCCCACCTAACTTGATCTGGTTGCTCAGTCAAGCGCTCTCGAGGTTGTCGATACTGCCACCTGGACCAAGCCGGAGTTGGTCTACGGGCGCTGTTGACTGCACAATGGCCCATAAACAGACGCAACTGGCGCATAAAGAGTGAGTCTTGCTCGTCTATACCACCAACCAGCAGAAGGCGGTTGCCATAAAAAGGATAGATTATGCATACGCGCTTTTGTTGGTAGCATTAGCGGTTGGCGGCATCAGAGTATCGTGTTAGTCGGGTTTCTTATCCATGCATATGTAGACCTGCCTTGGGGCCAGTTGGTAAGGCTGGGGGGAGGGGGTTATCATCGTTACTTGACAGCTCCAAATTGACAAGCTTGTCGGCTCCGGATACAGTATCCGTCAGTGCTTTGGGACCCTTCCCTCGACCACCTCCCTGGCCATGTCCATGTTTATTACAGTTGTAGTGCGGGTCTTGCTCATCGCCCGTCAACATCAGGATGGTTTTCTCTTGACCATTAGCTTGGCGTTCTCTTTTCTCCCATCCTCTTGCAAGGGCCTTGTATCATAGCCTGTCACCTTCCGCCAGTATCCCGGATCCCGGGTCCTACCGTCGTATAAGAAGAACCTCTGGATCGTCGACCTCATCTTGTCCATTTCCTTCTCCCTTCATCACCATCATCATCATCATCATCTTTCCCAACCAAATTCTTGCAAAATTGATCTTTGCTCTCTTTATCAAGTCAAATCTCAGTGCATATTGTTGGATCATCTCCTCACAGCACTTTCAAATAAGTTGACCACCCACTCGACCGGGCTACGGACCGTTTTATATCACGATGGCAAATGGAAGGATACATAGGCGTCCTGCCAGCAAAGAAGCTCATCGGTCCCGACAGCCACGTATCCCTACGCCCTCTCAGGAGGACCAACGGCCGAACTATGATGAAGTCGTAGTTGATGATGAATCAGAGTCAGCCTTGGCCCCGCCGAACAGAAGAGACCACGCCTCTGTGCGCGCCAATCGCCCAAGCCAACGTCGCTTCTTCAGAGTACCCCGTGCACGAGTGAGAGTCGATCCGAGAATCCTCGAATCCAAGCTGCAGAGGACTCTGCACCTACGGCACGGGTCCGAAGAACGAATCAACATCTTCCGAACCTTGGACGGCGCAACTCTCAGAATGGCAAGCCACCAGGCTCCCGGCACTTTGGTGCGCGCAACATTCGACACCCTGACGCGCGGCTCCGGTGCGGACGAGACCGTCACCAGAACCCTGCTCGAGCACATGTTGGAACTCGACAACAACAAGGACGGGACCTGGGCCTGCTTCTTCTGTTACGCACTGCTCCCCCGGGGAGCCTTCAGCGCCAACCCACCGGAGCATGCTCTCAGATACCCCCACGAGAAGAGGTTTCGACCGTACCAGAACGTCGTCCCGTCGGGATGCCAACTGGTGACCCCGCGACGGTTCTGCATGCCTTGCGGTGCGAGGGAGGGCTTCTACCCCCTCGAGAACAGCATCGAATCGGCAGAGCCACAGACAATCCCGGCCAACTGGACGAATCGAACTCCCAAATGGTGGGTGTGCAACTGCCTGAGGCTGCGCTCCATACCCAACGTCGGAGCGAATCTAGGCTACGACCGTTGCCCCGATTGTGAGAGAACAGCCCCTTTGCGATGATGCATCTCAAGATGATCCTTCGAGAGTCGTCGAGGCCGGCAGCAACCCACGCTGTTGTGGTATCCGTGCAACTGCCGCACTCGGGTCGTATGTACTATGGAAAGATGTAGCTCTGGCGCGTTTGCTTTACCTTCATGGGGGGTTCGGGAACCTGGTGCTTGATTTGGTGGCGTGATGTGGTGGAAAGTGCCTCGGCGAGGATAACAGCACTCCAGCACAAACAGTTTGACAATACTATACCAAGGAAAATCCGGAGTTGATGGTTGAGGGTCTTTGGTTTGATTGGCGTAAGTCTCTGGAAGGTGGGCATTGTCATATCGAGTGTATTGTAGTCATAATAAATATTTTCATTTGCCGATTAACCCGTGCTTTGCATAATTCCCTGAAGTTTCCCTCTTGAACGCCTACTCCCCACTCTATAAACTGAGATCAATGCTGCAGCCGGGTAGAATAACTTGTCTGGTTGTATAACAACATTGCGGACCGTGTGCTTTGTCTAGTTGTAGCCAGACCTCCCCTTGGTTGACGCGCCGTGATCTCGAACCCTGTTGTAGCCGCTGCGGCCTCGAGGGACTTCACGCCCTCGCTCAGTTTCCGCTGTTGTGGTATAGCGAGAGCCCCCTTGATGCTTATTGCTGACGTCCCGTTCCCTCGCATTCGGGCTCGAGACTGGACGATTCGAGCTGCGAGAACTTTGGCGATCCATGTTGCAGGAGTTGGGTGATTGGGGGACCTAAGCCTGGTGTTAGTATGGAGGTGCAAGTTGAGGATGGAATGCGAAAGAGTTCACCTCGTGAATTGTCGGCTTTATAGCGCCACGAATGCTCACGACAATGAAAGATGATGAATAAATCAGAGCTAGAGGTAGGTGATATGATGGCTTGATGATGAGATTGGGCGTTGACTGTTTCGCGAGAGAAAGTTGGTTCTTGTGAGCGGGGTGATATACGTGTAAATAGAAGAACAAGCTCATGACACTGAAGATGGGTGGCAAAGCAGCAGGGACACTTCCATGGCTGGTATATTACTCCCAACACCGCGCCCAGATAGTTCGAGAATGACGAGAGGTCGTCGTATCTTGAAGGTTTGCGCCTTTCCTTCCTGCAACGAAGGCCGAAGGAAGGATGACAACAGGCGCAAGACAGCTCGACGTTGCATCGGAACCGCCACTTGACATGTGCCTTCTGGCCTGATCTCTACTCGGCCGAGGAGAGCAACTTTTCCGTCCGACGTGAGATTCCGCAGCAAGTTCGCTGGCGAGAATTGCCTTGCCGCGCCTCCCAGCGTTCGATGTTCGGACATGGACATGCTGGGCGAGAAGGACAAAAGCTCCGCTGCCCAAGCCTGTGATTCTCCCGGAAATGTGCAGCGAAGAGGCTAAAACACGTGAGGGACTACAAACAAAGTAATGGCAGTAAGCTTAACATTGGGCTCGGGGCTCATCCCAGTGGCCCGCGGGTTTTCGAAAGTTGGGACGTCTGTCGGCAGGCTGGCCATGTCCACGGGCCACGGCGGGCTGTGCCGAAAAAAGCTTATGGCTGGCCCATGGCTTGGGCAACGTCCGTTTGATGGAACGCTGCCGTTGTCTTCATCTACGGACAAAGTACGTAGTACCGCTGCCGAGGACTTTCTTGGAAGTCAAATCTCGAAGTGAGACTGCGGAGCGTTGTCAGTGCGGAGGAGAAAGATGCAACCTCAACAAGAGTCTCTCAAAAGAGGGTGAGTCTATTCAGCGTTCCAGCTTAGAGAATCGCGTTGTTTTGTCATCAAACTGGCGGAATTCTTTTTCGAGAGTGGCTTACTCTGTGGCTCGTTTCCATCCTACGAATCCGTCAGGGGTAAGCCACAGTCCACGCACTTCCGAACAACATCCATCCCCAACCTGCCCTACGTACAGGGCTTAGTGCAGAGATTGCCAGCTTCATCGACACCGTCGATTAGTTTCCACATTGCTACCTGATGCCTGGATGGATCATCCTGCGGGAGCTCAGAGCGCCCAAGCGCGGAGCATCTCTTGGAAGACTTCTGACCGCTCCCAACAGGTTGAAACGAAACCCGCCGAATGACGCTCCAAAGACAATCTTCTCTTTTGTTGAAACTCGGTAAACAAGCCACAGACTCTAGCAGCAAACCAAAGCTCGCTACCCCGTTCAGACTTGGATCCGGTAGGCTCCCTCTAAATCCACGCATCATGGCCGTAACCTCGGTCAAGGTTGGAAAAGGAAGCGGATCTGTCGCAAACCACTCGGTGAATGTCAGTTCGCGGCCAAGCAACTGTCAGAAGGGTTCTTTTCTTCCACAAAGCTTGGCAAGGCTCGAGACCTGCTGCTCAGGCGCAGACTCAGACCTCTGGGACGGCCCTTCGCTGCGTTTGCTCCAAAGCTGAATTAGCTAGCGCCCGACGTGAAGACGCGGGACCTGAGACGACGTCAAAGCCACGGATGGTCATTGGGACAAACGGCGGTCAGTGGCTGCGTTTCAATGACCGTTGCCGGCGCTTGCTCTCCGATTGCTGGCAGTTGTGTAATGGCGTCTGACGTTTTGAGACAGAATTCCCTGTTTTCTCGCCATATACTGGCCTTCATTTGACCAGAGATGTTTCCTCTCATTGTTTGTTGTTGGTGGCGGACAACCGTCGAATGGTCCGCTGGATCGGACGGCGGCGCGATAGAACTCGTTGCTGGGAACAATGAGTCCGGGCATTGACCTCTCTCTCTCACGATCGTGCGGCACTTTGTTTGTTGCCAGGTTTATGTTCCGAAGCCAGCGATACCGAATCCTGTGTTCTTCCGGGTGGATATGACCTTCGCCGGACACTCCAACGGACTTTCTCAACGAAAGTTGAACTGGCGCAAAGCATGAAGCAAACGGTTGATGCTTCCAAGAAAGGGTAGTGAGCATTGTTCTCATCTCCCTCGTCCACCGAATTTTTGGATTTCGTCATCAACGTCCGAACCGTTCTCCTCTGCCGTCTACTCTACACGCAACTGCTTAGTGGCAATGTACAATCCAACAGCATCATCGCGCTCCCACTTCCTTCTTCATAAAGACGCACATCGCCTCCATGCACTCGATACTGGAGATCTCGTGAGAAAACATATGCTTTTGACCGCTCGCTTGCAACTCGATCTCCTTCGTCAAAGCCGGCACGCTCATGTTAGTCGTCGATCAATTCGTATACGAAACGCATGAAGGTACGTTTAGTCGTGTTGAACCTGGTCGGGTCGCCGTCGTGCGTGGATAGATAGCTGGTATGCAAGTCCTCGGCGATGTAGATGCCGCCGGGACGAACGTATTTCCACAGCTCCCTCAGGCTGACTTCTTGCTGATTCATGGTGTGGCCGCCGTCATCGACGACGATGTCCAGCAGACGGTCGGGCGTGATCTTTCTTCCGCTGTCGTGGAGGAAATCCACCGACGAAGGATCTCCAAAAAAGACTTTTGCCGCTCGGTGCTTCGTAGCCCAGATCTTGCCAAACTGCTCGTCCTGCTCAATGATATTGAGCTCGAGGTTCTCGAAATACTGAATCCAGGTATCGTATGAAGCGCCGGGAGCATAGGGCCGCGGCGAGGATCTCGTGAGCAGGAGGCCGATTGCCAAGGGAAAGAACAGTCGACTTACCAACCCGCACCCAAGACCAATCTCGAGCATTTTGGCCGGCGAGTCTCGGAAGGCCGGAAGATGCTCGTCGTACAGAAGCCCGTAGTTGTGCATTGTCACCTTATCCGTGCCTGAGTCGGCGGCCAAATCGGCGAAAAGAGGGCGGTCGTCGTGCTTCTTTCCGCGATGGCTTGACGATAATGGGACCTGCATTTGCGGCCCTACGAGAACGTAGTTAGGAAGACGGTAATCTGGAAGGTTGGTCTCTGGGCCGTGTAATTGGGTGAAAATACTTGTTCCATGTTGTCCATGGCTTGCTCACATCCAAGTCATCATCGCGATATGCGAAACGCGGCAACCAGGAGAAGGACAATGGCCCCGGCACAGAAAATCGAGAGGGAGGAAATCATCCAAAAGCAGCAGTCGATGACGGTGGGGTGTCTTGGTTCCCCGCCCCCCCCTGCGAAGGCGTCGATCCTCAGCAGTCAGTGAATGAAGATACCTCGAAACACCACACATCAATCCCTTACGTTCTTATCAACAGCAATTTGTGGAACACCAATGTGTGGAATGTTTTAGAGCTGGAAGTACATGTCCTTGCCCCTGATAATCCAGCACCCTCGCCCCATCCCCCCCCCCCTACTTTGGAATCCGCCTCCTCAGCGCTTTGAGGAATTCGGCATGCCGCTTGTCGTACAACCGATCGATACATCGCAATAAGGGTATCGATGAGGTATGGAGGTTGCTGAGGCATCTTGGCGGCTTGGTTTTGGATTGATGGGAAATACCTGCAGTTTTGCTGCTACACTTAAGCACTTTAAAGATTATTTATATAACCTTGAATTACCTATTAAGGTTTATGATATCCTATAACTTATTCTAAGCTTCTAGTTTAAGGTTTTGCTTAAAATTATTATAGTAGTCAGTAACTACTGCTAAGTTTTCACTCATTATTTGGCGTGGAAAAGACCCCGTTTTTTCCGGACATAAGGTTACCAAGTACCAAGTTCTTATCAACAGGTGGAATCATCGTATTGCGAGGGAGGGACGTTCGAAATATTTTATTGCGCGCCATTGCGTGCCGATTGCCTCAATAACTCCATCACCGTTCTCGGGATTCAGTAGGTAGGAATCCGCAGCGTATGAGTTTTTGCTTACTGGAAGCTTACAAGTACGTGGTGTTTCTAAATGAGGGTTTCAAGTTTCAATGTTGCTCCCGTCGACAGAGGACATAGAGTCTACATACAACCATTCCAGTCGGCCTGGCGTTGAATGCAGCACAAATGCAGGAACTTCATAACCGCCATCCATAACTTGTGAAACGTATTTCACACAAACCGATAATTATTCATGATGCAATACCAGGCGAGCAACAGGATTGACGGGAGTTGAAGAAAGGTTGCAACTTGCAAGGTTTGGAACCCATTTTCCCAAGTTCAACACACAACAATAAGAGCTTCCTACCAGGCTACAGCAAATAAGTTGCCTTCAGACTGAAAGAACTAAGTAAGGAGAAGGCTAGTGGAAGACTCTCAGCTTCCAGCATTTATTGATCACTGGCAACAACCTCCTTATATACTCTCTTATCCACTCCACGCTAAGTTGTTTTTATTTAACCAGCTTTCACTTTCTCTAAACTCTGCGTAAACTTTCCTCTCGTTACCAAGCCGCACAAAATATCTACTACTAGCAACTCTACTCTATTTAACAATCAACAAGATTGTGGCTTACCGGCATTTTTGCCACTGCTATAAGTCCTTATTTAGGAATTCGAGAGCTTGCAGGTTGAAAAGCACGAAGAAGCTCAATTAAGACTCTGAAAGAGGCAACTATTCCTCCAAAAGACAGCTTCCACCAACAGTGATCATTGCCAGTGAAGCCTGAGGATCTTGTTTGTCGGCAACTTGATACTGAGCTTCAAGCTTAAGGCAGCGACGACAACAACAACAGCATCAAAAGTAACAAGGGTAACAGCGACCTTCAATACCCACAGCTCAGTCCTTTGGACATCCATCAAAGGCCATCACAAAGAGGAGAACGGGCAGCTGCAGCACTCTTTCATTCCCAACGTTTATTATTCTACACTCGCTCCTCGTTATTGGATTCATACCTATATCACCTTTTCTCATTTTGGACAAATAGGTGCGTCTGAAGACTTTTGTTATTAGAAACATGTTGGCTTGGAGCCTGTTTGCTAACGATGAGCAAAACCAGACGACATCTATCCTTTGGCACTCAGCATCATTACAGACCACCTAACAAACAGAATCGTGTCGAACGAGATCCCGTCTGCTCTCCCATAATCACCAGCTCTATCAGCCGCTTGCGAAGTTGCCCGCGTTGCAGAGTTTACACAATAATCCAAAGAAGTGGCCTCATCAAGCATGGACAAGAACGGCGCTAAAATGGCCGACAACCTGAAGCCAGTTCACAATGGCTACACTGCCCGTATGGCGAGTTGGCCCATGGGCAAGATCCGATCTCTGGAGCTAGATGCCATGCTTCCCCTAGGAGTTGAGGCGGCGAGGGTCAACGAGCTCATCAAAGCCCAAGTGAATATAAGACTGAAGGTTTGCATGCCCCTGCCTTTGAACAGGGAAAGTAGCTAACAAAGTCAGGACCTCAAGGAAGACTTCCAAGGCTTCCAGGAAGCCGTCACGCCTAAAATTCCACCTCTTCCTATCAAGTACATGACGTGGAAGACGGGACCAGTTCTGAAAAACATCGCTGTCGGAGGCGATCCGGATGAAGATGACTACGGCAATGAGAGCGACGAGTCGTGTCTGGAGGGCAACTTTGACCTGTTCTCCCACTATGACACCGATCACACGGATGAGGAAGATTCAAGTGGAACCTCTTCATCAGACGGTCCGACCATTTTGTCTGCACCGAAGTGAGTCTGGGCGACTTTCACGTTTGGATGACCATACTAACGCTCGCTCGCTAGCTTCGGATTTGGCCCTGACCTTGAGCGTGTGGTTCCAGCTGAGCACCCTCTCCTGACGTACCTAGAGGCAGATGGTGAAGATGGTCTTCGGGAGCGGGAGAAGAGAACCTTGATCTTCGCCAATGACTTCTTTGAAGTCCGACACTCTTCCATCGCTGGCTGGGGTGCATTTGCAAAGAAGAAACTTTACGAGGGCGACAAAATCCTGGTCGAGAAGGCGCTCTACCACGCAACTCACGAGGAGGTCCAGGCTCGTGTCGAGGGCTTGCCGGAGGATGAGAAGAAGGTCGCGAATGACCTCCACGCGTTCTACGGCCGGGACGGGGAAACCCAGGCCGAGGCGATCTGGAGCACCAATGCGTGAGTCTTGCGCGTATAACACGTAGTATTGACGATAATTGCTGACAACTTCGCTCAGATTCGCTTCCAGGTATCCCAAGGATGCAGCCCTGGCTCGTAGGAAGATGCCGGGTGCGCGCTACGACGTCGCCGGTCTCTTCCCCGTCGCGGCGCGCTTCAACCACTCGTGCCAGCCGAAGATCCAATACAAGTACGACACGGACGACGAGGTCCTGGTTTTCACCGTCCGGGATTGGGAGATTGAGAAGGGTTCGGAGCTGACCATTTCTTACGGCAAAGACCCTTCAGTGCTGTACTACAAGTATGGATTTGAATGCAGCTGCGGCTACTGCGGTGGGTTTGATGCCAGCAAGTGGAATTACTAGAAGTAAGTCCTACCTGTCGTTGGCAGATGAATTGGACATGGCTAACGCGAGGGTGAACGCAGAGAGTGCAGGAAGGGGTGCGGAGGGCGCTTTGAGTTGTCTGTTTTTGCATATGAAGGCGCTTCTTGCATTTAGATTGATTAGTAAGTTAGTTATCCGCAATGATGCCTTTTGATCTCTTACCTTAATAATGCTCGCATTCCGTTGACTCGAAGAGTGAGTGCGGTGGATATGACTTGTCATTTACTTCCGGAATATGCATATGACATATGTGAGGTTTGAGGTAGACGACGTCGGAAGCCCTTGCGTAGGGCGCATCAACCTTACGACTTCATTTTTAGTTCCTATATGGCTGCGTCTCTGTCAGACTGGCCGAGATACATGAGAAACATATATAAGTGAGTCCTAATTTCTGGCTCAAGCAATTGGCTGAAGGCATGGTACTTGGCCTCGCGAATCTGTCTGGTTGTTGTACTAAAAGCGAATTGCTCAACAACCTCGCGTCTGGAGGGTGGGCTGTGTTCCAGGACTACGATCTCATGCTGGACTGCGAAGACGACACCCTCCGAGACACGCAAGTATTCAAGTGGAATGACCTTATGATGGACACTTTCAAAAATACTCAAGCGCGAGGCTGCTCCCGGCCCTAAGCTGGAAGGTTGGGTCAAAGAGACTGGCTTTCAAAATGTTCATCGAGAACATTTCAAAGTGCCGCTGGGCCCGTGGCCGAAAGACCCTCATTCGAGTGATGTGGGCTTGCGCGATCTGGTTCAAACTCTGGACGGCTTGGAGGGATTCACCATGAAGTCTTTACGCAGATGAAACCAAGAGGAGGTCATCGGTTTCCTCGCGAACGTGCGTAGAGAGCTCAAAGCTGGGGAAATCCATGGTTTCCTGAACTAGTAAGATTTCTGTCTTTTGATATTCTTAACTCCGACTAATGTTGGATCTGAAGCTATGTGGTCTATGACCAGAAGCTTGATGAAGAAGAATAGACGTGAATAGCACGAATGGGACAATGTATAGCTTCAGCTCGTGGTACAACCTAGTTGGCTGGTATGTTTGGCTGTTTCATCATGTAAGTAATGAAATAAACCTCTGTGCAGAACGCAGCTATTCGGTCTTATTTCCCGGCTGTCTACTTGCCACACTCGAGTCATTCTCAATGTAAGTCCAGCGCTCATCGTACGGCTTCGTCTTGTCAACAAACCGCAGATCCGCCGAGCCTCTGATGCGTTCCCCCTGGTGACTGATTGATTGCGCCCGCATGAACTGGGAATGGAGTGTGAAAAACCACATCGCCAACCTCATATGCGCCCTGCAGGACATTTAGTGACTCTGAAGTAATCGGTTACTGAGAACGAAACTCACCACAAGCCAACCACGAGACCAATGCTCCCCAAATCTCTTCGCGTTCCTATCGAGCCAGCCACCTTTTTCCATGTTCCTGTTGAACGCAGAAAGCCTCTCGGCATCCGGAAGCCCAGCGTTGACCCTTGAGAAATCCTCCTCGCACTTCTTTTCGATGTCGTGCGAGCGGTCTAGATAGATCAGACCGCCGCCTTCCAACTCCACGTCGCCGATGGGCACCCAAACGGTCACGCTGGTAGGCGGCCCCGCGCGGAGGAAGGTCTGGTCGTGGTGCACCGGCGTCGTCTCGCCACCCGGGACGGCGCAGCGCAGGAGCGACCGCGGCAAACACCAAGACTCTTCAAAGTTGGCAAGCCTGCATGTACAGCGTGCCGACGGCTGCAAACTGCATGTAATTCACCAACCCGAAAACCCTTGAAAACAAGCCTCTTTGGCAAGGGTAACGAGACTCGTTGACAACCATCTTGGCCGGCCTCAATGGACCTGTCATGGCATCCCTTGACCCATTGCTCGAGCCTGGAGATGGCCCCGGTGGTTGGGTCCATCGAGTAAAGGATGAAGGGCCGATAGAGTAGAAGACTTGCGCGCGCGCGAACATCAGCTTCAACGTACACGTCTGTCTTTTGGTCATTGTTGACAGAGCTGAAGGAGGTAAGGCGACGTAGTTGAGATACGGTGGGAGGTTGTCTTGCCAGTCCAGCAGACTCCTCTCGAAATCGGTAGCAGCACGTTCGCGACCAGAGTGACGCACAGCGGCCCGACGATGTGTGCCAGTACCGCTCCCGCGACCGATTCGGAATGGAACCCGTTCACCAACATCGCGAAGCAGCACAGCACGAACGGCGGGGGGGTCGTCAGCGCGAAAGGTGACGGTGCCGTCGGTGCGAGAGTACCCCCAGCGTCGCGACGACGGGCGGGAAGAAGTTGGTGACGCCGGAAGATGGATGCAGGCAGTACAGCGTCGCGAGCAATGAGCCACGTCTTGGGGTCGCGGACGGCGAGCGCACGAAGCCCCGTCTGGCGGTGATGTGATATCGGACCTGTCGTCGCTCTGCCCCTGGTGCTTCTCGTAGTTGAACTTGATTCAGGCGCGTTCGACTTGGGTGAGGCCTTCTGAGGGCCGTCTGGGGAGTTGGGGCAGGATGAAGGCGAAGACGATTGCAAGGCCGACTGTGACGACGCCTTCAACTAGAAAAAGCTGCGTACCCGTGAGTTTGTTCGCGGTAGTCTTTCTCGTTTTTCGATGCCAGAGCACCTACCCATCTCCAGCCTTCGAGGCCAAATCTGCCGTCCAGCTTGAGAATCGCAATAGCAAGCAGCCCGCCGCAAGCGTTGCCGAGTTGCGATCCCGAGTAGAAGAGCGCTGTGCGGAATGCGTACTGCTTCCGGTTGTAGAAGATAAAAAGGTAGAACAGGGCACCGGGAAAAAACAAACACGGCCTCCACGAACTCGATGCACTGGGACACGAAACTAAGCCATCGTGAGGCCGGCCAAGGGGATCCAAGGCACGCACAAATCGCGCAACTGCTAGGCTGGCGAAGGTCTTCACCACAGTCTGTGCTGCTGAGATGATGCCCCCCAGACAGTCATCGCACCGCAGATGTATGCGCCGGGAAGCTTGATCTTGCCGAGCATTATGTTGGATGGGATCTGCATAATGACTTGCATGTGTTAGCTGACTGTCTGGTGAAAAAAAGGGTTGTAGTCTTGCGAGACTTACTGTACCCCACGAAGAGATTCGACACGCAAGTCTGGTACTGCGTCTTAGAAAGGTGTAAGTCTTGAATTCCTGCCAACTTCGCCGAGGCGATGTTGTTGCGGTCGAGGTAGTTCAAAATGGATGTAATCATCAGCGTAGGCAGGATGATGACGTCCATTTTGAGAGTTGCCTTCCTGCCAACCCTATGGTACTCCTCTGGTGAAAAGGGACCTCAGAATTCCGGGCATGGCGTGGGCATCGACGCCTAGTTTCTGATCTTCAGACACATCCTCCTTTGAGGACTCGTGTGCAACTGAACCAGCTTTTTCGACGTCCGCCATGATCAAAGTTCCAATGAAGGTGATGCTTGGTTTCTAGAGGAAGGAAATTGCGTGTCAACTCTCAATACCGGCTTGACTCGCATATCCAACCATGATCCACCGGTCTTGAATTCCGGTGTTTAGCTAGCTCCGGGGAACGGCAGTTTGTGGGGTTGGATAATCTGGGGTTCCTGGTGAGCATACGAGGAAGTACAGCGGCGCCAGGGGCGGGGACAAGTTACCCAGAATAGCAAAAGGGAAACGGAAGTTCTTGCGACGCGCTCGCTCTACGTCGGTAGTCATTCTCATAATTTCAGTCATCATCTATAATCACACATTAAGCAGCACACTCGGCCAAATCTCCCTCCCTCAAAGCCTCCAGCAGAACCCTCGCCGTATCGCGGTCCGACTTGTCCTCGGCGTGCGTGAGCTCACCCCACGCCGTCTCAATCCACCCGTTGGGTCCATCGTGTCCCGGCATACCGTCAAAGTACATGCCGTCAAAGTCACCATCCATGCTGACCGGCGAATCGTCAAGCGGAAACGCCGCGAGCACTTCCGCTGCCAGTCCGTCGATGCCTTCCGACGGAGGCCGATCTGCCATGGTGACGTCTCCACTGTGGAGCTGATAGTCCGCTCCGTCGAGCGGCGACGTGCCGTCTGTCGCGCTGTCATGACTATGCCCACCTGCCGAGGCCGGCGAGTTGGTGTCCTCGTCCGAAGGAATGGCCGTTACGGTCCCGGGCTGCATGCGGAAGAGACTGGGTCTCATGGTGCCGCTCTCGAAGTCCATCATCGGCGCAGCAGAGGAGCCCACGCCCAGGACACCGGGACCGGCTCTGCTCTCGGCGCGTTTCCTCTCGAGCAGCATCTTGATGGGGTTGAAGCCGCCCGTGAAAAGACCTCGAAGGCTGACGGGGAAGTCGCCGTCTTCGGGCAACCGTCCTTTGCTCAGCGAAAGATCCATCGTCAAGGCCAGACGGAGGTATGAGCTGGGCTGAGACGCGAGGATGTCCGTCCAATCCGCGGCGACGGCGCTGCCTTCGTTCGCGTTCGCGGGCTCTCCGGCTGGCGAGTCCAGTTGCGCGAGGTTCACGATGTGCCGAATCGTCTCGCTGACCCAATCGACGCCGTCGTACTGCGGCTGGTACGTTTTCATGGCCTCAATCAGGATGTTGAGGCGGTGCTGCTTCAAGGCGGATTGTGTGTTCGGGTCGAAAGACCGCGAGGCCGCCGAGAGCTTGACGTCGAGAATGTGGAGCACCAGAGGCAGAGCGGTGCAGGCGACTGCGCTGATCGGTAGCCAGCGCGCGAGCCTGAGGTGGATGAGTTCCTTCAGACACTCCGTGACGCCCGAAGCCGCGTCTTGTAACTCGTGCCGGTTCTCGCCGATGATTACAAGGTCCGACGTGGGGATGGCGCTGAATGAGGGCGCTGCGGCCGTGATGGCGAGATGGAGGACTTCGTGGTGGCTGAGGACTACGCGAGATGAGCTGGTTGTATGTTAGCCAGCCCTGGACTGGACATCGTAGGGCAGTCGAATCTTTCACACTTACTGATAGTACATGTACATCAAGTTGGTGTACAATATCACGGAATCGTGCTGGAACTCGTTCCCAGTAGATTTCATCCTCGCGTCGGATCCCCCTCCGAACATGGGAAATCTCAACGTCGCGCCCTTGTACCACCGACGTAGTGCCATCTTACAACCACGAACTCGATCCTGCTCCTCGGCGCGCATCTCCCGACCCCAGCCGGGACTATCGTCCAGCGGAAACACCAAGATGAGGATATCCGTCAGGACGACGCATAGCTCGACGATCTGCTCCAGAATCTCGGCCAGACACCGCTTTGTGCCGGGGTTGTACACCCGACTCCTCTCAATCTCATCCGATAAATCAGAGTAGCCGAGGATGCCGTTGGCGTCGAAGTCGAAATGGCTGCGGGTGATTTGCACGCCGCGACGCATGCCGAGGCCGACGATGCGATCGCGAATGATGCACGACCACCAGAGTCTCTTGAGAAGGTTGCGCTTCTTGGGCGGGGCTGTCCGAGTAGCGTAGTGATGGGCCTCGACGGTCTTTGCGTTTTGGATGGCGATGGTGAGCCAGGCGGTGTTGGACTTGCGCAGGGCGCGCGAGGACGGAGGGGACCAGGAGGAGAGGAGGAGGGCGGCTTGTGAGATTGCGAGCGGCGAGGACTCGGACTCGAGGTCGTAGAGGAGTTTTGCGCGTCTGTAGAAAGCGGCGCGGGCAGCGCGGATCGTGCTGAAGCCCAGGGTCTTGATGGTCTGACGAGAGACAAACTGGAAAGAGATATTTCAGCGGAGAATCATGACGCGTGTTGCAGTGGAAACCCTTACATTGCAAGAGGCGAAAAGCATAGCCTGGAAGAGAAGCAGGGAAAGCCTATCGCCTGAGAAGTTGACCGGGTTCATGCAGTACACGTCCCAAAAGTCCCCTTCATTGAGCATTGGGAGGAGCGGATGAACGTGCAGGAAGTACTGCTGTACGAACTCGTCCAGAATAGTTCCAGTCGGTATTCTTAGGCAGCCCTGAAGCTCAAGGAAGTTGACGTCTTGGGGCGGGATGTTGTGGAGATTGCCGAGGGCGAGGAATGGGTAGAACGAGTACGTGACATCCAAGTTGAGGTGCGATGTGACCGAGCCATTGAGAGGCATGGAATTGGCCATGAGCGGTTCGAAGCTCGATGTTGTCGTCGTCGCAGAAGGTTTAGAATGCTCCCCATGCCCGGCATGCTCATGGCGACAGCTCTTCTTCTTCTGCACCGCCGGGCTCCTTTGTCGGCCATTCCCGGTAGCCAATGGCGACGAATCATCGTTGTGGGCGTGGTCAAGCGTCTGAGGCTGGCCCTGAGGCTCCGTCAGAGGTATTGAAATGCCATCATTGCTCGCCGGTGCAATTGGATCGATTTCATGGCTGTGCTCTCCGGCTTCGGGAGCATGCGGCGGGAAGGATGCTTCTGCTTCCGCATTGTCCGTAGTCGCAGCATCGTCTCTCTGTTGAGCTCTGCGACTGTGTTCACAAGTCAGTAAGAACGCGATGACGAGAGTATATGATGCGTCTTCACACGTACAACCTCGAAGCCCTTCCGGTAACAACACATGTCTCGCTGTCGAGATAGCAGTTCATACATGGACGACCGCGTTGTGAGACATCGCATCTGACTTTGCGAGCGCGACACGATAGGCACGCTTTGGGAGCGCGCTTCCGGGTCTTGTGTTGCGATTTGGGTTTGGAAGATTCGGGAGCTGTAACCTCAGAAGCCATGGTGTGGGTTTTGGGCTGGTCGAGAAATGTGTGTTCGCTTGGGGTAACGCGGAAACGACAGGTGCTGACCGAGGTGAAGTTCGTCTATCGGTAGCGTCTACGGGTCAAAGAAGCACGAGAATACCGGGAAAGGTTCAAGTTCCCAGATCAGGGTGGACCGAAGACGGAGGACAGACAACGACGGGTACGGAAAGCAGTTTGCGGGGTGTGGGGAAGAGGGGAGCCAGCATGGGAGCTCTGGAGACCAAATCTGGAGGTCTGGAGCCGTCGACGATCCTGGGGATATCAAGGGCAGTGGACGCGGAGCCTGGGGCATGCAGCTCGCGGCCGGCCTCCTAGCCAGGGGGAAGCTATTCCCTGTGCCCGTTGTTCCGGCGGCATGCTTTATTGAAATCGGATTGATCGGAACTGAAGGGGTTTTCATTTGCTGACTCGTATATCCCTGTCCCCGCGGCAAAACACTAATGATTAATCAACATGACGAACTGGAGGCTCGATCTTGAAGAGGCGCGCCGAGGTTGGGTGGTGGAGGGTTGGAGTTGACAGAGCATATGAGAGTCAAGGAAACCGTTTGCCGATGACACCAGCCGAGTCTCTAGAGCCCAGAGGAGATATCCCGGCATGCTCCACACAAGCTCGGGGCGCCGAAAGCCAATGAGACGCCATGTAATGCTCTCCAACTGACGCTGCGAGCCCGAGTCATTAGCGCAGCGCGTCCCCCGGACCCCGAGAACCACGCCGTACCACACCAACGCGCGAACTGAGAGATGCATTCCGTCATATTGACTGCTTCAGCTCATCTGCCGTTCCGTTTTAGGTTCGACGATCTATGCAATCTATCGCATACGTAGGCTCAATGCCGGGACACATGGGAAACACGGGACCACCGCGATGTCCTCCCGTCAGAATCGGAATCCGACGATGATTCTTCACTCTCGATCGGCTTGAAGACCCAATCACCGTCTTCCTCCCTCAGCAAGCACACCTTCACCTCCCCGACGCGCTTGTCCAATCCGTTTGGCATGTCCATTCCATCGCCAACTTGCAGTAGAATCGAGGGATCAATTCGACAGAACAGCATCGGCAGCGAGTCGCTCTTCCAGACCGAGACACCATCGCGAGCGCCTCTGATGATGGTGTGGGTAAGGTAGTAAACGCTTATGACAATCAAGCCAGTCGGAAAGATCAACTACATCCAATCGACATAGATGACCTGCTCAATTGTCTGCCCCGAGCCTGCGTACCGGGTCCTGTTCTTCTCCCGATCTTCGCCGTGCAGTCTGACTTCGTTTGTAAGACTGGTGCTGAGTCGACTCATCCATTCGGGCAGATTCCATCGGGCGCTGTACATCCCCTCGACCCATTCCGATGAGAAATTGATGATGGTGTACTGTTTTTCGTACGTGCCCTCGACCAAAGGATCAAAGAACCTTTGCAGCGCTGCCAGTGCTCGCCTGGTAATGCTGTATCGGGACCGTTGGGCGTTCATACTAGAAGGTACGTCAATAAAAACATATTCGTCAAGATGCGCGGTATTGGCTCGCTCGAATCGCGTCGTATTCCAAGTGTAGAGGAGCTTTTGAGTGAGGTTGCTCTCATTTACTGTAAAACGGTACGACTGCATGCAGAACCACAGGGCGCACTCTTGGCCGATGATGGTGGTTGATCTCCGATTCTTCATCACCCATAGCATGTCGAACACGGAGATGTACGTGCGGTCGGTCGAATTCAGATGATGGTATATCCCGGGCGACGCCGTCACCTTGAATCGTTCTGTGCTTGGTGCTTGTTGAGAAACTTCGAGCGATGTGCCCGAGGGCATAGTGTACGTACACGACTGTGACTTATCTGTGCACATTGGTTCGACGTCCATTGAGTTGCACTCGCCGCAGACTGCAAGCGTTGGGGTCTTCGGCCAGGCGCAGTTGACAAAAGTGCATGGAATGTCCAGCTTCACCACATCGACGGATAGAATGCCGCTGTAAACGGCTGCTTTCGTGGACACGTTGAGACCCGGCACTACGATTAGTTAGCGATTCACATATCCAAGAAGATGGGGTTCACCTCTTACGCGGATCAAGACCCCGATAGACTGTATAGTCCCAGTGGTCACTTCTCGGCGGAGGCGAAGGTCCATCAGCTGAGCCAATGATACCACGATCTGGCCATGGTTTGCTCTCGTAACGATACAGTTGTTGCGAGACGGCCTCGAGACCATGGACCAAGATAACAATCAGCGCGCCGATACATGCGAGGTGCCTAAGCACCGTGGTTAGTATCTGGATGATTACTGCCCAAAAGACTTGGCGTTGATGAGGATCCGAATGGCGAAGACGACG